>OX439140.1:20846028-22046028 GCA_949318255.1 Pollenia labialis
ACATGGCCTTTTTGGGAATTACCTTCTACAAGGACTCTCGGAGATATCGCGGGTGAAACTCAGCAGCTTGCTGAAATATCTTAACGCAACGGTCTGGCTCCAGCCACCTCGGTATTGCGCCCGGGTCATGTTTGATTGGGAATCAAATTCTTGACGAGTTGCGTGGTGTTAAAACGGAGTCACTGTCGACTCTACTAGCGGCACGCCTAGACCTGGGCGTGCTACAGGCGCGGATCCAGCTTGAGCTTTAGGGGGGGGTGAATTTTTTTTGATACAAAAAAGTAAAAAATTTGTTTTTAAAAGTTTATTAAAATTTATAATCCAAATTTTCAATATTTTTTAATCAGGCTTAAGTTCATCAAATTAAATTTTCATTAAATTATTTTTATGAAGAAAGGAATTTTACAACATGAAAATTAATTAAAATTGTTATTGATAATCATTCATTCTTGACTGAGCTGAGATTCGAACCCAGGCGGCTGGTAACCCTGACATGTTTCGATCGCTACCACTCGATCTCCTCAGAGGGATTTGCCGTCTTACACTCGCAGCCATCGACGACTGCTGACGTCAAAAGTCAAACATCAATCCTTAAACCAAATTGTATTTTAACCTTTTGGTAGATCGAAATTTCCTTTCTTCATAAAAATAATTTAATGACAATTAAATTTGATGAACTTAAGCGTGATTAAAAAATATTGAAAATTTGGATTAAAAACCATAAATAGTTCAACAAAATTACCACAATACTAATTATTCTTTATTAAAATTAATATGTACATATATATTATATTAAAAAAAACTCAACAATAGGGTTAAATGAAATATAAGATCAATTAGTTCAATATAAATTAATATTTTTAAATAAGCAATTTATGATTTCCTTGTGAGGCAAATTTAGATAGTACAGTGTTTCTTCTGTCATTGTTGATCTGAGCCATGTTTTTATTAGACGGCGGGTAGGAAATGACCTCTCCCTCGTAGCATTACTGACGAGTAGGGCAAGCTTTTTATGGCATATGCCATATTTGCCATTTCTTTAATTATTTTTTTAAAAAGCAATTTTTAGTCCAGCTTGCCAAAGAATACCTTTTTGCAACCTAGAAAAAAATTTTTAAATAAACTAAGCGAATATGAGGCAGAATCTATTCAAAATGCTAAATAAATAATGCAAAAAGTACTTTCAATGCATCTGCTCAAGCCTCTTGAAATTACAAACGAAAGGGATTTCTATCAATGAAAGCTCTGGCTTAATTGACAGTGCAAAGGAAAATAATACAAGATGTCAGTGAAAAAATTTTGTTGAAAAGTTTAAAAAACGTTTTAGATCGTAATACGTGTGGTAAATTATTAAATACTCCTGAAAAATCTATATGGCTTGGCATTTAAATTTTAAAAAAGTGTTTTAATCGATTTTCTCCCAATTTTGTTTTAATGAAAGTGAGACGGATGAATTTATTGACAACCTTTCTCCATCTGAACTTTAAGTGTTCAAATATGCTCCAGTTACATCTTGCGATGTTAAAAGAGTGTTTTTCATTTATAGAACTGTTTTATGTGATAACAGGAGATTATCAGGGGTGTTCTAGAAATCGAAGACGCAAAACGCAAGAATTTTAAACGTCGTTTTTCAATAAGATTTTCCTGATAAAAAAATTTTATGACAACTGTTATAAAAATATTTCTTTATTAAACAGAATTTTATAACGAAAATTAGATTAAAAGTGTATTAAAAACAACTTCCAAATTCTTGCGTTTTGCCCTGCCCCCCAGTATTTTTTTTGACAATTCAAAGAACCATACTATTATACTTACAATAAAAACTTAATAAAATAAATGTTTATTTTTGGCATTTTTCGTGCCATTTTTACACTTTTTCGTGCCATTTTGCCAGCCATTTTGAACCATTTTTCGTGCCATTTCAAACTTGCCCTGCTGACGAGCATTGAAACAAAAATTTGAAATATTTTTCTTAGATTTCGGAAGATATCTTCATCACAGTTTATTAAAGATATTTTCCATGTTTATTGCCAATGCAACAGTTCAGACTCAAGTTTACATGTTAGTAGGTGTTTATCTATCTCTTTTATCAAACATCATCAGCTCATCAGCTAGTTGTGATTTTAAAAGTTTTGTATCTGTATTTGACTTGATTACACTTTGAGGTAGAAGTTTAGGTAGGTTCAATACATTAAGGGCATCTATTGGAAAACGTGCTTCTAAAATAAATTCAATAAGTGGAAAGTAACCTACAACTCGGTAGTAATCTTCAACATTTTGAATGTGATTGAAACCTCGATTTGAACGCAGATAACTTTAACTTTTTCAAAAATCGCTTTAAATAGTCCTTCGGCTTTATTTCTTTTCTCTTCAAGGCACATGATTTAAGTTTTGATAAGGCTTGATCCTTTGTGAAGATCTATATCGTGCTTTTGTAAAATAATACTAAGCGGCTTTGATACAATAAGTATCACACTTAATATGTTTATACCGTAAATGAATTCAAAAGTACTAAGCGAGTTCCTTAATATAAGGCTTTTGATGAAGTATCTCTACCTTTCCACTCAGATAATTTTTCCAAAGCTTCTACTATATGATGTACACTTGTTGCAAAGTGTAAGATTGAGTCGTGACGGTCCAACCATCTTGTCTCGCATAATGTAGAGAGTTTGGCTCTCAAATTCTTTGCTAGAACTGCGTTTTGCTTGGGATGATTACATTTAAAAAAAATTTGTCGATTCTTTAACAAATGATACAACTTATTGTATTAATGGCACTTTTTTGCTTCTTAAAATTGAGTTGTTTGATTTATGGGAATAGCAAGGCGTTTGTTTTGCATTTGTCGAGAATTTTATAACAGCTCCATTTTCTGCTGACATCAGAAGACACCCATCTGTTCCATTTCCTACACAGGTTTTTACGTCAAGACTAAAATTAGTCAAAGCTTTTAGAACTATTGATGATAGTGCCTTCGCATCAATTGACACATCAACGTCAATATCAATATCCTTTGAAGCCTCTTCAAATGCGTTTACAACAATGCCAATAAATGCTTTCCTAACAACTTTTTGTTGTATGTTGAAATATCTTTAAGAAAGGGAAATCTGGGTTTTCCCGTCAAACCTGTGTTTTCGTCAAAAATTATCGAATAGAATTTTGATTCATATAACACATACATACATAAATATTGCATATGCTAAGGCTTATTAATAATTCAACCGCACGCATTTTCAAGTCAAACGTTTATTCTTTGGCTATAGATGGCACCTGCTGGGATTGAATGTAGAATAATAGTATTTGAATACAGTAAACTAGATGTTTCATTGGAAATATCTAATAAATAACTATTAGAATTAATATATGGATACTTATTGATAATTTCGTTAGATTCAATAAAAAAAAAAAAAAACCTTGCTGGGATTTCCTAAAATTTTGTGCATATAAAAAATATTATTATTGGGAATTCTTGTCTTATCGAGATAAACCAAACATATTTTTATAATTTAAGGGGGGGGGGGGTAAATATCCTTATTTCATCCCCCCCTGAATCAGTGCCTGCCTTGGTATAATCTCGAAATGGGGTCGTGCGAATTAAGGCTTGATTTTTCTTAATTCACATACATTTTCAGTGCTCGTCAAGAATCAAAAGAAAATATGTTTTGTAAAGATTTCTTTAAGCCCAGCCGTACACCTATGCACCTGTATATGTTTATACTTAGTTTTTATTGAGTTTTTCTTAAACAAAGCTGTGTAAACAGCAAATTAATATTAAATCGTTTTGTTTAAGTGCACTTTTTGTTTAGAAATCTATTAAAACTACGTTCGCCTTATTCAACACTAATAATTTGACAATACTGAGATACTGATTTAAAATAGAAACCCGTATCTACACTTGTATGTATTTTACTCTAAAATTAAATTTAATGGGCGGTATTGAATGTTAACCACACCTAAACCTCATGTTTTTTTCTGCATTTCATTTGACATTTCTCGATTTCAGACCAAGACAATTTTAACCATGGAAAGATACAAAATCGAGCAACGCGTTGAAGATATTCAGGCTTATTATGAAAATGGAAGAAAATAATCTTCAGTGATAAGGCACATTTTTACTTCAGTGGATTCGTCAATAAGCAGAATTGCCGCTTATGGGCGAATGATAATCTAAGAGTAATTGTCAAAAAACCAAAGCCTGGCGTATTTTTTCCAGTTCAGGCAGTTACTGTCAATGATGTTCGCTATCGTGAGATGATAACGAACTTTATATGGCCCAAATTGGAAGATATGGATGTAGATGATATGTGGTTTCAACAGGAGGGTGCCACTTGCTACACAGCTAACGAAACTATGTCTCTTTTGCGCGACAAATTCAATGGCCGTGTTGTCTCATGTGTGGCGATGTCAATTGGCCGCCAATATCATGTGATTTGACACCGTTGAACTTCTTTCTTTGGGGTTATTTGAAAGAAAAAGTGGACGTCGATAGCCCAGCAACAATTCAATAGCTAAAGGATTAGATAATTCAGCACATTAACGGCATAGAACCTCAATTATGCCTCAGCGTCAACGAAAATTTGGACCATGGGATGGATGGTGGTGTGCCGTCGAGGTCGCGACAGCCATTTGGCCGATATTTAGTTACATACATAATTGAACCCTGCCAATATTATCATAATAAAAAACCCCCATCGAAATAAAATTGGTTAAATTTTTTTAAAAAAGATCTCGTGTATTGATAACAGTAATCGTTCTACAGATATACAGAAATATCAAGATGCTATGCCTACTTTTCCCATTGAACCTACGTTTAGTATTGTATTATTATCTGAGTTATTTGTACAAAATTGGAATACTTTCACTGTTATAGTACTCCAAATATGTTGAAATCTTAGTGTCATTGTATGGCACCCACTTGCAAATTTTAAATATTATTAGCCTAAGTTGAGCGCCGGGTAATCAGAATATTACTGCGAAAATTTCAGGAAAATCGGTTAGGTAGTTTAGGAGTCTATAAGCCAACAAACAAACAGATTAAGATAGAAACATTTTTAATTTTTATATATCTGTGGCCTTTTGACAAAACATCTTAAATCAAATTTAAAAAGTTAAAAAAAATTTTGTTAATTTACGAATTTTCCTTCAAAAATATTTTTGTTTACGATTTCAAAATTTTGTATTATAAACGAAATTTTTCTTTATTTTATTATTTGATAAAAATGATTTTTCACCGAGTTTTTTTTTAACTTTTTTTACTATCTTATCTCGAGTTAAGATGTTTTGTAAAAATGCCACAGATAAATAGATTTTAAGAAGTTTTTAATTGTCAAAAATTATTTTCAAATTAAAATTTTCTTTTACTGAAAGTCAAGACTTTTACAAATTTGAATCCGGCAAGCCTAATTGTACTGTTAAAATGGAGATTACTTAAAAATCCTAAATGTATGCAATAGTAAAGATACAAATTCAATACAAAACGACTTTTGTATAATAAACTTTCAAAAAATCTTCACTTAAATGGACCAGTACCGAGTTCCCTCAGAAAAAAACAACTTTTAACAGACAGGGAACCTTAGATATCCAAAATCTGAAGGGGATCGAAATTAAATTTGTTATAACGATATATTCGTTGTACTTAAGGTGAATTCACTACAGTTGGCGGCAATACTACAACAATCCAAAAACAACAACAGTTTTTTTAATTGCATTGTTAGGGCCTGATTTAAAAAAATTAAAAAAACGTTCACTTTCAGCATGCTTTTTGCCACCTTCTGTAATTAGTTCGCCTTGGTTGTACGTATGACTCAGTAAAATGATGCTGCATTTAAAAAAATTTATTAGATCCTTTATAGCTAGGACGTTTTTTGTTACAGTAGTATATCATTTTTGTAGTAAAGACTTTGAAATAGTATTTTTACAGGGGACTCAGGGAAAAAATTTGTTGTATTGAGTTTTTCGTTATAACTTTGTTATTATAAGTTTATCTCAAGAAACTTAAGGCTTAACGGCAGAGGACCAAACACAGTTATAGAAAATAAGTAAAAGTGCCGAATCTTATATGTACACCCTTCACCGTAGTATTGATAGGCCAATTTTCCCCTATCTCATATTAAGGGGATTCACAAGGTGTCATAAAGTCATAAGTCTTAAAATAATTTCATGAAAATATACGACTGTTGTGAACAACCCCTCATTTCGTGTGCTGTTTTAAATTTAAGTCAGCTGATTTAAAACAAATATAAAAAATAAATATTTACCAAAAATAAAAATATTTTTTAATTCTAATCCATGAATTTATAAATTAAATTAGATCTTTCCTGACTATTTTCCATTTTTCAGACGCAAACCACAAATAAATTTTATTTTGTTTGCTTACTAAACATCAGAGTCCTAAGCCGATATAATTTGATGCCGCAAGTGTTTTGTTGCAAAAATTGCTAGCCGCAGGTTCAATTCGGATGTCAGCCGGTTAAAACTATACCATCAACGGCGACGGCTACAAAAACTAATGCGGATCGGCTCAGCCGCTCAGCGCAGGTCTCTTCTGATTAATTACGACAGCTCAATAAACATACCAAGCAAAGTTCTATTAATTTACGACACTTTTTGTTTACAAAGCAACAACAATTTTTTTAAACCATTGCAAAATGTTAGAACATTATGACACTATAACAATTGTATAGCTGTGAATACCCCAATTGTACATGTAGCTGCTTTCGTATTTAAATCCTAATTCCGGGTTCATATTTATTGGGCGCAAGGTAAAATAAAAGGTCTACATATTTCGCTGATTTTAAAACCAAATATATTTTATGTAAGTATATTAAGAATATTTAAACTTAATTTTATTGATCTACCTCATTTTGTATGCACCTTACCAATATCCTTAATTCAGAAGGACACTTGTAAATGGCCAAATGAAATAATGAACCGATTTGGTTCATTTTAATATTTAATACTCTTATTCAATGCTCTAAGATAAAATCTTAGCCAAATTAAGTATTAATATCATTAAACATAACATGTCCAGAGGCAACCATAACATGATTGTCTTCTTGCTGGAGGACTAATTGAACCATAGTATGTTTGCCGGTGTAAAGAAAATGGTTAAAGTAGCCATAAAGTTTTTGAAATTTTAAAAATTTTTCGTTAAAATTTATTTTGTTAGAAATTACTATGTATATCGAAACATGTTTTTTTCTTTTCGTGTTAAGGGTATCAAGACTGATAGACAAGACAAATAGTACTAGAGGTAGAAAAAAATCCCGGATGAGAATTATAAAATTTTAAAAACTGAACTTGAATTTATTATTATGCCTCATTTACATATCGACCACTTATAGCAAAAATGATGTAACCAACGAAAATAAAATTGTACAGGACAACCTTCTCCTGTACAATTTTATTTTTTAATATCTTTGCTTCAAGTCTAGGTTTTCGTTTGAAATTGCTAGTGCAATTATTGCAAAGTACTTTTTCCAAAAACAAAACTTAACGAATAAAAAACTTAAGCTAGACCCTGAGAAATGATTTAATTAAACCTAAGGACCACGCAAAGGCGGCTCTGTGAAGGCTTCATTTTGGGCCTCACAACGTTTAGCATCAAGGGAATTATCAATTAACACATCCTCGCTTAGACTTATAAGCCTGTTCAACGGACATTGAAAGTCACAACCGGGTACAGTTAATTTTTGAGGCTGCTCTTTGGGATTGTTGCTGAAATAGATCTGTAATGAATAAAAAAAACTAATTAAAATAAAATTGATTTTTAATAAAGATACCAAAAAAGTCCTACCTCTACATAAAACTCCCCGGTTTCGTTATTTTTATGCAACTCAAATATGGTCATTGCCGAATAACGTGGTAATTGTCTTTTCCAGATATTTAAAGCTGCCATTATATTCACTATAGTGGAATCATGGCCCGTGTAGATGTATAATTTTCGGGCTTTGGGTGACAAATTGTTGTTGGCTTTATCTTTCATTTCATTGAACATTTTTGTGAGAAAAGGACCAGCCTTAATTTTTTGCATTTCACGAGTCCAAACATTGTAGACATAACTTTGCTCAGCTAAAAATTTCATTTTTTCGGGGAAGTAGGCCTTGGTCCAAGAGGGTAATTGGAGACCAAATTCTTGCTAAAAAAAAAAAGAAAAAATAAATGGAGGGTTCAGAGATGAACGGAACCAAGCCATACAAAAGTTTATATAAATATATTTTAAAACTGGTGCGAAATTCTCCGCAAATTTTTACTTTATTCAGTTCTGTAACGGTCCGGATTTTTCTGCGGAAAATGTTTTTATTATCGAAAAAACTTTCAATAGAAAATGTTTCGAAAAATTATCGAAAAAATTTTCTAGTATCTACAACTCTTTCTATTATAGAGAAAATGTTTAACAGAAAATATTTATATTATCGAGAAAATTATGTACAGAAAATGTTTATATTATTTTCTATAAAAAATTGTTCTATTGATGAATTCGAGAAAATTTTGTTCGAATCGTGAAAATTTTCTATTTGTTATTATCGAAAAATATATATTTAATCGCAAATTTGATTACATGATGTTTAGAATCCAGAAAATTTGAATGGAGTATCGAAAGGGTCTTCAACGATGCTTTTAGTGTAAAGAAAATTTACTTACCTCCGCCAATAGTGTTAAATAAAGCGATTGTATATCCTCGGGTTCTGTCAAATTCATACCGGTCAGCTCCGATAGCTCCGAAAACATATATTCAAAAGGTTTGATTTCTTCTTTTAAGGCAGCTGCATCTAAAGTTTCTTGCAAGGCCTCAAAATATCTGGGACAAGCTTTACGCACTAGTAAAAGCTAAAAAGAGAAATTTTATATGTTTCATATTTCTTTTACTTAAGTGTTCATTAAAGCTTACTGTGTCTTCATTTAACGGTTGCGAAAACACAGGAATTGGCTGCCAATTATACTTAGAGTTCCATTCCATAGCGGTGTTTTTGGGTGGGAACATACTGGCCAATACCATTTCCATTGACATGTGGGTACGTGCTACACCAGTAGCCTGGGCATGAACCATCTATAAAGATAAAAGTAATTATTTAATATTAATAACTTAATAAATTTTTCTTTGCGAGTAAGAAAGAGTGTTTATTATTATAAAAAATAAACAAATAAAAAAAGAACTTACATCTGGCTGATAAGATGAATAGAAGAAGTTACTATAACGTTTTCGTAGCCAAGAGCCAATGCTAAATAATTCGCGTTTACCAGCCTTCAAGGGTGCGAATTGGTGATAGAGAGGATGAGGAGTAGCGAAAATTTACAACCAAAAAAACCGCCAACAAATTCAACATCAACAGCAACAATACCATACCATACCACATTAATATTATACGCATCATCAACGAAATTGTTTGTAGTTGTTTTTCATTTTTTGTGTTTTTATTCATGTTCCAAAGAGACATCATCAGTGTTGCCACACAAATTTAAGTAAGAGAAACCAGTGAACAACAGTGATTTATTACAATGCAGCAGTTACCAACCAGACAGCAGCAACATGAAAAAATATTGTAAGAAAAAAGGAAAAATTTTTTCCAAAAAATAATAAGTTATTCGCCAAGAATAAAATAAAAGGAATAAAAAAGTTTTTATTTTTTACCACAAAGTGAAAAACAAAACTTTTTTTTAAATGTATGAGTATAAATGTTGCCCTGAAATTTGTTTCACAAAACATAACACATACATAAATGCTAAGTACAGAGCACACAGTAGCTTGAAATAAACCAAAATTAACGATTTTTTTACATACTATTTTTTATTGTAGTCATTAATATTTTTGCATGAAATTTTCGTTTTTAGGTATACAATTTTAGGATTTGTTAATGAAGATCTCGGATTATAAAAATGTACATAAATTTATTTTTCTAAAAAAAAACATAAAATAACAAATTTTTAAAATCTTACATTGCAATGTAAAATTGTAAATTGAATGCTTTAAATTAAATATTACTGAAGAACATGTTCTTAAAAAAGTTATTTTTAATCGAACATTTTTTTATAAAAATCCTTTAAATCAATAATTTTTCTAGAAAATTTTTCAAATTACATAAAATCTTTTATATCGAACTTTTTTAGAAAATTTTTAAATCAAAAAATTTCTATACAAACACAAAAAATATAATAACATTTAAAAATTTCAAATCGAAAATTTTTTAAACCTTAAAATTTTCAATAATTTTTTTTTTTAAATGTTTAAACCGAGAAATTTTCTATAGAAAAGTTATAAAGTCGTCATTTTCTTGAACTAGAAATTTTCTATAGAAAATATTTTAAATGGAGAATAAGATGTGTATATTTTTCAATTTGAGAATTTTTAGAAAATTTTACGTAAGTCTGGGATCACACTATGAAAGTTTTCTTTCTGAAAGTCTGAGTTAGAGGGGAAAAGAACATGCTGTTCCTTTTTTCCCTCTCACCCATAAACTCAGACTTTTAAAATAAAACTTTCATAGTGTGATCCCAGACTAACGAAAAAATTTTTTTTAGAATAGTTTTTAAGTTTAGAAATTTTCTATAGAATATTTTTAAAAATTTTTCTATAAAAAAATTTTCAAACCGAAAAATTTTTCAAAACGAGAAATTTTCAATAAAAATTTGTTACGTCCAAAAAAACATTTTTCAACCTGAGAAATTTTCTGTATTGAGAAATTTTTCAAGTTGAGAAATTTTTGAATCCAGATATTTTCTAGAGAGTACTTTTCAAATCAAGAAATTTTACTAATCCAGATATTTTCTATAGAACCGGAAAATTTTTTAAATCAAAAATTTTTTGTAAATATTTTTCAAATCAGAAATTTTCTATAAAAATTTTTCAAATCAAAAATTTTTTAAGTCGAAAAATTATCCAAAAAAAAGTTTCATTTTGAAAAATCTTCTATAGAAAAATTTTAAAATTAAAAAAGATAAAGTTTACATAGAAATTCACTTCTCAAAAATTTTACAAATCCAGATATTTTCTCTAGAGAACTTTTCAAATTGATGTATTTTCTATAGAGAATTTTTAACATCTAGAAATTTTCTATGGAAAATTTTTCAGATTTGTTTTATGGAAAATTTTTTCAAAACGATTAATTTTATTTAATAAATTTTCATAACCGATAACTTTTAAATTTTACCATATTTTTTTGAGACACTGTGAACGGTTAAAGCACAACAAACTGCCATCCGACCACTTTCAGTGGCAATTTTGTTGCCACCACAGTATTATCATTGTGTAAGTGAGTATGCTTGCATGTTTGTAAGTACAAACACTTATGTATGCATTTGCATAACAATTTATTTTAAATGTTGCATTTGCAACAAAATATAAATAAAATAAAACAACTTGCAACAAACTACCTTTTGTATTTCTTTTTTTTCCTTCCTCCTGCACTTTTTTTACTTACATTCGTTAGGTGTCCCCATCCATATGGGTAAAATGTTTGATTTACATGTGGATCATTTGGGTAGGTGTCAGCAGGTGTACGTGGTCCATGACGAAATACCTGCAATTTACAAAATGAAATTACTAATGTTAGTTGTTTCTTTCTTTAACTCTTAACAAAAAAAAAAAAAAAACAAAATTGCAAAATATAATAAACTTTTCCTGTTTTGCAAGTGGATTTATTGTTTTCCTTTTTTGCGAAAATTTAAAACATGTTGCAAGCTTAATCACACTTGCAACAAGAACAATATGCATATGTTCATCATTTTGGTAATAAATGAACTGTTTTGTAACCACAAGTAGCAGATGAAATTGTTTGCGGTGAAGAAAATATGCAAAAATATATATATTAGGTACCCTACAGTAGGCAAACTCTTTATAGGGACAATTTTTTTATATTTTAAAATTAAAACAATGACAATAATCCTAATATTTAAGCGGGTACCTATGTTATGATGTCGAGTAACCATATATAATTTAATTTTTAGATAATTTTTAATTAAAATAAATTGTTGGAAAATTAGAATAATTCAAACAAAATGTTTATCGAATCTTAATTTATTTACTCATTAATTATGATGTTCTAAATTACCAATTTTTATTCCTTGACAAATACCTTAAATAAGCTTGTTCCTATGCGCAATTCAGTGGTTGCTTAGGCCAGATCATCAGGAATTTTTTTCCAAAGACTTTGGAAAAACTAAAAATATTATTTTATATACATATGTATTATATTGAGTCCTTTTTTGCAAAGCGCAATTTTAATAAATATTTTCATTATTCATTAGTTTTAAATTAAAAAAAAATAAGAAAAAAAATTGTAAAAAAACAAAAAAAAATGTTTCAAAAGATTGTTTAAATAGCTATGAGAAAGAACACCTGTATGGCCAAAAAGTCAAACTTTGAGAGAAACTTTTTGACCGCCCTGGTGTCTAAACTACTATCCAATAGGACTAATCTTGGAGCACATTTCATCCACTTGACACGAAATCCCCCATATCCCCAAATTTTCAAAGGTATTTTTTTACTTCAACTAATTTAAATAAACACTTAATTAATTCCACTTTTATAATTAAAATATTAACAGTGCAATTTTCCTTAAAAATTACTTTTGCTGCTATTTAAAACATTGTTGACAGTGGAATTGCATATTAATTTATTTATTTATTTAATCAATGGACATTATCCTTGCTGACTTAATAAAATATTCAAATATAATTATTATTGTCTCTGTTTTAAGGTAAAATTTTTAAGCAAAAATATCTTTTATTTGTTTATGTCTTTTCTCTGAATTTCTTCTCTAGCCCTGCGTTGCTATCGTCTGGGTGGATTCCACCCAAAAGACTTTACTTTAAAGAAAACTATATTATTTTTCATGAAAATCGTTCTTTTAGTATAATGTAATCTATCTTTAAATATTTTTTAATGTTAGGAAGTACATTCTACTACAATAATTTGAGATTAAAATTACATAAAATTTGTTTTAAAAAGAGCTTGGGTGGTTTACACCCGCGATAGTAATAGCGTTTTATTTTTTTGGGTGTTTTATACCCATCGATAGTAACCTAGTACATTTTTGTAGCGATTACATTTTGTGTGATCGCTAATATAAATAAAAGCGCTTGTTTTTCTTTCTACTTTTTTGCGAATAAGCGCAGCTGTTGTTATGACAAATAGATATACCGTTATTCCATGGGCATCAGATACACAAATTAATGAACAGTTTCTTTTTGTGATTTTTTTACGTACAAAGCGACAATATAATTTTTGTTATCAGTATACAAGTGCATCACATAGTGATAAAAAGTAAAAAAATGAGTTCTTACGAAAGAGAGCAGGAGCGACTGATGTCGCTTTTATCCGATATAAACTTGAGTGAGGAAGAAGATATTGGTGGTGAAAGTAGTGATGAAATTGACCAAGAAATAGTGAGCAATCATGAGTCAGATTCTGAGCAGGAACTTGAAGAAAACCAAGGTAATGATGAAATTCAATACATCGGTAAAGATGGAACTACATGGCGAAAACATCCATTTCCAATAACGCGAACACCGGCTGAAAATATTTTCATAAATGTTCCAAAGATTACAGCTGCTTCAGAAAAAGTTACAACGCCATTTGAAAGTTGGGAACTTTTTTTCAACTTCTTGGATCTTGTTGTAGAAAATACAAACATATATATTTTAAAGGTGCAAGTAAAATACAAAGATTTGAGAAATGCACGTATCACAGACAAGGATGAAATAAATGCTTTACTTGGTTTGTTGTATATTGCTGGTTTGCACAAGTCGTCACATGTTAACGTGCGAGATATATGGGCTTCAGATGGCACTGGACTGGAAATATTTGCAGCAACAATGTCCTATAATCGGTTCCAGTTTTTATTGAGATGCATTCGTTTTGACAATGTCAGGAGCGTAAACAATTCGATAAACTTTCGCCAATACGTGAAATTTTTGAAACTTTTAATCAAAATTGTGAAAAAAGCTTTGCTTGTGGCAGTTATATAACGGTTGACGAAAAGTTGGAAAGCTTTCGCGGACGATGCAGTTTTAGGCAGTATATTCCCAACAAGCCAGCAAAGTATGGTATTAAAATCTTTTCTGCAGTAGATTCTATAACGTATTACACTTCTAAGCTGGAAGTCTATTGTGGCCAACAACCCCCTGGACCATATAATTTGTCAAATAAAGCAGAGGAAGTTGTTAAAAGAATAACCAAACACCTTCAATGTGCTGGTCGAAACATAACAACTGACAACTGGTTTACGTCTTACAGTCTAGCTGAATACTTATTAGAAAAACAGACGACACTAGTGGGAACCATAAGAAAGAATAAAAGAGTCTTACCACCCTCGTTCTCGCAAGCCAAAAATCGTTTAATTTATTCGACGGTTTTTGGTTTTAGAAAGAAAAGTACGATTTTGTCGTACATTCCAAAAAGAAATAAGTGTGTTCTTTTGCTCTCTACCATGCATAGAGAAGGTAAGCTTCTAGATTCTCCAAAGTGTTTACCAGAAATTATTGAGTTTTATAACAAAACCAAAGGAGGAGTCGATACGACTGACCAGTTAGGTTCTACATATAACGTAGCCAGAAATTGTAATCGCTGGCCCCTGGTAATATTCTATTCCTTGCTGAATGTGGCTGCCATAAATGCACGTATTGTTTTGTTGTGCACTCAAAATCCACCACTTAAATACAAAAAACGTTCACTTTTCATCAAAGATCTGGCTTTTATGCTTATAGCACCACATATGGAAAAACGTAGCAAAATTAAGACATTGCCAAATAATATCAAAATAAGCTGTCAAAAATATACTGAACAACTTTGTGGAGAGCAGAATGATCCAGAAAACATATCACCACCATCCAAGAGACCTAAACAGAGTCGTTGCCAGGTATGCGGTAATCAAAAGGACCGAAAAACAAAAACAACATGCTGCAATTGCGAAATTTTTATTTGCAAAAGTCACACACACCCACTGTGTACTAATTGCTTTCAATCTACAAATTCAGTATTGGCAACAAACGCCGAAAACCATGATGATATGTTTGATGGATTTAATGAGTAACTGAAATTTTGTTGGTAATTAGCTCAATTTTTAGGCAAAATTTTACTTTGTTTAAAAAAATATTATTAAATAATTTTTTTTTATATATTTTTTCAGCTTTTCAAATCAGTAACCCGCAGAGGACTGGCTTAACTAGTTTCTTAATTATCACTAGTTTTACATAATCCATTAAATAATATTTTTTATTTTTTTTTTTTATGAAATGTATATAAACAACATATAATTTGAAATAATATAATAGATATACAAATAAAACTAAATTTGTTCGGTATTTAAGTACTCATTATTTAAAAAAATTACATTATTTGTATATTTGAATTTGACAGTTAAGAAACGCAGACACTTCAAAGACATGGGTGGATTACACCCAATGATAGTAACGAATTAAGTGAAATATACGATAGTAACGGAGGGCTAGTCGATGTCTGTCGTTGTCAAGTTGTTGGAAGAATTCTGTCTTTCTAAAAAAGTTTAGCCAAAATTGTCAGAGAAGATTTTAAATATGTATGTGAGTAATTTTATTTACTATTTAATGTTTTTTTTTTGTACTTTCAATGTCGCGTTGACAAAACAATGTTATAACTTAAAACAAATTTGGTTTGTGCAAAGGTTGTCTGATTATTTTTCTTATAAATATTAATAATTTTGCACACAGAAATTACAAAACAACAGCATTGCATTATTTATGATGTATACTATGGTAAAACAAATAACAAGTTATAACTCTGTAATCGACTGCGCCGAATTTTTCTTTAAATCAAACATCACAATTCTAGCCATGAACAACCGCCAAATTTCATGATTTGTAGAACAAAAAAAAGTTTGGATTTAAGGCATATTAAAATGAATTGCGCGTGCAAACTTCTTTTAAACAGATATTAATTTGTCAACAATTCAATAAAAAAATTTAGCAAAATTACAAAACTTAATTTCGTGGTGTTAATGAAATTGCTTCATTAAATTTGTAATATTTTATTCCCGGCGCGATATAGTAATACGTTAAAAAAACAAATTTACCAAACCTATAGAAAAGTTTTAAAATAATGAAAATTAAAGGAAGATTAAAAAACCCCATATGTTATATCAGCCATGTTCTGGAAACTCAATACTTACAAGTGAAATTGGATTCAAAGAAATTTTAAAAACGATTCTGTTTCAATCATATCGAGCCCTAACCGCGAAAATAGTGTAAGCGCCAAAAATCAAATTTTACAGGAGAGAGCTTTTTTTATTTAATTTCATATAAATTTTGTATGAAATTTGTCGCTTAAAATAAAATTGTTCTTTCTATAAAATCGTAACGGTACCTTATGTGACCATGACATTTTAGGAGATGATGCAAGTGTTGCCAATAAAGTCATTTATTAAAAAAAACGAAAACTGAAATTTATGTCGCTTACACTATTTTCGCGGTAATACTACATTTACATTAGGCCGAAATCTTGTAGATTTGATTTATAATCTTCTTCAAAATCTAGTGCGTTTACATTACACTTTTTTGACATTAGCGAGATTTTGTTTTTATAACAAAACAACTAACTGAAAGACTTTTCGTTACACATACAAACACAAAAAGAAATATACATTAAAAAATTTGCATTACCTTTTATTAATAATCAACGATGTTTATTTTATCAATATTATTCGCCTTTTTTATTTTCTTACACTTTCTTATTTATTTATTTTATAAAACTTTTTAATTTTTTTTTTAACAATTTTTGTTTTGTTTTTTTAAATGTCATTTTTTCTTGTGCAGGGAAGTATTTTTTAGTCCTTTATTGAAAAAACGATAGTTGCATCATTAAGTACTACTAGATTTTGATTAGATTTCGTCGAAATCTAGTCTCGAGGTAGATTTTGTTTTGTATGGGAAATCTAGTCAAAATCAACTAGATTTGGCTAGAAATCTCGTGAGTACTAGATTTTGCGTAGGTGTAAATGTAGTATTAGGGCTCGATATAATAAAAATGAAATATTGTGTGTTGCTAATCGCATAACTTGAGAACGGATTTTTTTTTTAAAATTATCGCAATGGTCACACTTAGGTTTGTACGGAAAGAAAATTTTGCCCCGCCCACTTTTACGACCACTTTTTTCGATTTACCTAAAATCAGAAAACGGCTCCATCGATTTGACTAATTTTTCTTTTAAATGTTCGTTTTATTCCATTTTAAGTTTTCATCAAAAGAAAAATTAACCACGCCTACTTTTACGCCCACTTTTAATATTTATTTTACCGATTTGGACGATTTTTTCTTTAAAATGATCGCCATGGTCCAACTTATTTTTTACGGAAAGAAAATTTTGCCCCGCCCACTTTTACGCCCACTTTTTTCGATTTACCTAATGTATTTGACTAATTTATCTTTCAAATGTTCGTATTAATCCATTTTAAGTTTTCATCGAAAGAAAAATTTACCACGCCCACTTTTCTATTTATCTAAAATCGGAAAAAAAAGTTGCCCCGTTTTTCGATGCCTTAAGAGAATAAGTTCGAACAAATGTTCTACTGCTAAATCGACAGCAAAAATATGCATACGACACCCTCATGAAAGCTGCGAAAGATGAAGCTGGAGGGATTTTTTTCTAGACGCTCCCGGTAGAACTGGAAAAACTTTTTAAATCGCGTTAATTTTGGCAACTTGCACTCGCATCGTCAGGAATTGCATCCACATTGTTGGAAGGCGGTCGAAATGCTCATTCAGCACTTAAGTTGCCATTAAATATGCTAACCAATGAAAATCCAACATGCAACATATCTAAGAGCAGTGCGATGACTAAAGTACAATGGCGCATAAAAAATCCTTGGAGGCATTAGACAAAACGTTGCAAAATTTACTAAACAATCAAAGCCGATTGAGAGGAACGATGATTTGTTGGCAGGTGATTTTCGGCAAACACTACTAGTGATACCACGATCACCGCCCACCGATGAATTTAATGCATGTTTGAAGTCTGCTTTGTGGAAACACGTTAGGAAGCTCAAATTGACTCTGAAGATGCGGGTCGAGCTGCAGAAAAATCAATCTCGAGACGTATTTTCCAAACAATTGCTGGACATAGGAAACGGCAAAATCCCGGTGGATATTTCAATTTCTGACAGCTCACCGAATTAAAGTCCGAACTTATCCGAAAGGTGTTTCCAAACATTATACAAAATTACAGAAATCATGATTGGTTGAGCGAACGTGCTATGTTGGCTGCGAAAAACGTTGATGTCGACGAATTTAATTTTAAGATTCAAAGTGAAATCGCTGGCGAGTTATAGACGTACAAATCGGTAGATTCCGTTACTTCTCAGAACGATGTCGTCAACTATCCAATCGAATTTTTAAACTGCCTTGAATTACCAGGCTTACTGCCTCATAATCTCAAACCAAAAGTTGGATTGGTAATCATAATGTTATGAAATATAAGCCAACCACGTCTTTGTAATAGCACCCGACTTACGGTAAAAAAAAATGATGAATAACGTCATCGAAGCAACAAAAAGGCAAGGAAAGTACAAGAGAGAAAATGTTTTGATACCTCGGATCCCAATGATTCCAACCGACTTGGCATTCAATTTTAACGCTTGCAGTTTTTAGTAAGGCTCGCATATGCAATGACAATCAACAAATCGCAAGGGCAGTCGTTGCGTAATTGCGTCATTGCTATAGCGCTTAATGAAATACCCTTAATATATAGGATATGATAACATTTTGTAATTAGAAACATTTTACAGCAAAAAATTAATTTGCATTTCATTACAAATTTGAACGCTATTTTTAATTTTTTGATTTTGTTTCTTTAATTTAATTTATTATTATTACGATTTTTATAGAAATGTGTAACTAATTCTATAAATAGTTTGTATTTTATTTTAATTTGTCTATGTTATCAAATCCATAAAATGCTAATTAAAACATAAATTTAATTTAATTTGTACAAATACCAGAAACTAAATATAGAGAGATGGACACAGGCAAAAAAAAAATGTTAATGAAGGTTGGAGTAGCTCGAGATATGAAAGTTGTTTAGAGGAATTTGTAAGTAAAAATAATTTATTCAAGCTCGTATATGTACAAACATACATATCGCACACCTAGTTCAAAAGTGACTCAACTCAAAAACTCGTATTTTTCAGAAATCAAAAAACTGTTTTTGACCTTAAAACATAAATAAAAACAAATCTTTAAAATTTTAAAAATGTTGTTCCTTTTTTTTAATATTTATACACTAGATAATGAACAATTTTTAGTTGTGTCATTTTAGATGATGTATTATTTGCTCAAGTAATCGAATTACTGTAAGTCATGCCACTTTAGCTGAATTCGTTTGAAGTTTTGACACTTTTACCAAATTCGAAACTGACACAATTCTAATAACTATAAGCTTCAGCAAAGATTTAATTTATCAAAAGTGTTACAACTTGAATTAAGACTGTTTATCACTAAGAAGTAGGATCTACTACCATTATATTTTCTGAAACAACTAAAAATAAGTCACTTTTATAAATTGTAACTATTTAAACATTAAAACATTACGAAAGGCACAACTGTTTTATAGCAACAGTTAACAATAACAAAATACACTGATTTTTTTTTTTACATAAACAAGTGTATTGTGCGCGAAAAATTAAAATTTTGAGTTGAGTCACTTTTGAACGAAGTGTGCGATATGTATGTATGTTGTGTTTAAGAGCGTACAGTGTAACAGATTAGAGAAAAAGTGTTTAAAAAGATAGAAATTTAAATAAATAATTATGTCGTTTAATAAATAAAACGATTGAATACTTATTTACAAAAGAATTAAATTTATTTGTTGAAGAAATTTACAATTAATGAAAATAATAATAATAATACATAAAATTCAAATCAAATTTAATTTAAAGAAAACCTAAAAACTTAATTTAAAAATTTTAAATTCAACAAGTAGATTACTGTACAAATTGTATAAATAACGATCACTACATAATTTTTATTGTTTTTTTTTCTTAATATTTATAAGCTTTTACAATCGATATAAGCAAATTCAAAATGGATTCACCCATGTTGCCCAGACAAAGTTTTTGATACTGAGGCTGTGTTTTTGAGATCTCAGTGAAACTAGGTTTAATTAAAACTGATTTGTCACGCCATTAACAAGTCTGCTTACAAAATTTTGACGGAACAGCTTAGTTTTGCTTAAAATTTGGGTCTTAAATGATGTAATAAAAAAAAAAACACATTTCGCCGAAAAAAACCCAGTCCAAATTTTTCCTAATTAAACTTATATACTCAGACAATAAGAACTAAATCGATATTAAACTAACATTTTGCAATAAGCCAATATTGGCGGGAACTTTAAAAATTTAAAATAGGTTTCCCGCTTTCCAGGGCAGTAAAAAATTCTGAAACGCCTTTAATTATTCTCTCTTCATGCAAAAAGTCTTCCTTTTTTCCCAAGTTTCGTCTCTTCTTGTTTTTTTTATACTTTTAACACACTGTTTTGCAATAACAATAACAAAAAAAAAACAAAAAAAAAGTAATTTATTGTTTAATGAAGCATTTTAGTTTCCAAACATTTTAACACACACTAATTGCTGTAGGCTGCTGTCGCACACGTGATTGATACGACTGCAAAACAAAAGCTCCAGTTACATTCTCATTTATAAATGAGAGTAAAACTTGTACTAGGGGTATAAAAAAGATTTTAGATGAAGTTAAGTGATTTTAAGAAGTGAGCTGCAAATGTGTATTTACATGTTTTAAAAAGCTATTGCCAAATATTTTCAACATATAAGACCATTAAAAGATTTATGCATAATTAAGCGAAACTTCCATTAAAAAAAAAAAAAAATGTTTGCATATCTGGAAAACAGTAAATGTTTCCAAATTTGCTACAACACAAAACATGTGTCAAAAAACGGTCTGGGTTGGAGAAGTGGGCGTAGCAACTCCCATACAAAGACAGTAGAAACCTCTGCAGAACTGTAAGATGAACAGTTTCTAAATTTGGTACAAGTAGCCTAATTATCAATACACAATATTTTTCAAAAAGTGGGTGCGACACCTCCAATAAAAAGACAATATAGCTATTATTATATCTACAGAAAATAATTTCAGTGTATATTTTCAAATTTGGTACAAATATTTTGGATAAAAATGCAAAACACATGACATAATGTGGATTAGGCAAAACAAAAGTAGGTCTGGCACCTCCTTTCATACAAAGACAATACATTTTAATATATCCGAAGAACGATTACAGTAAAAATATCCAAACTTTTTACAAAAAGTTTGGCTACCGATATCACATCTTTCCAAACGGTTTAAGGTGTGGGCGTGGCAACTTCTATACAAATAACATATACATTTCTGTATATCTGGAAAGTGAATAAGTTAAAGTTTTGATAACTTGAACAAATAGTTTGGTTATTAATAATCAACATCTTTCAAAAATTGGGATTGATTAGAGTAGTAGGCGTGACACCTCCTATACATACATATCTAGGAAGGTGTAAAATTTTAAAATATTTGCTCACATTTATTATTGCCCCGATGTATTCTAACATTTTTTTCTAATAATTTCGCGGATTAAACCCCATCAAATCAAAATTTAGAGGAAAAAGCAGTGTTTATGGTAAATTTTGTTCAGAAATAAATTTTGTCGAAATTATAAACTGCGATCGTTAAAGACCTATCCCAACAAAGTTTGGAAGAAAATTCGATGATTACGTTAATGTTACACGGCCCAAAAATACTTTTTTAAATAAGTCCAAAATCTCTTTGTACACCCAATATTTTCGCTAGCTTACAATGTTTTATAATAGACAATTTAAATAACGAAATAAATAAAAAAATCGCTTCGAATTTCAATTCGCACTCCAAAACAATAGCAATGCAAAAATTGTTATTCAAAATTCAAATTGTAATTATCAATATCAAAATATCGAGAACGAAAATTTATTTTTAAATAACTAATTAAAAATGTTATCACTTTTTAGAAAATAATATTTTTAATACATAATTTTTAAATCTATATCTGTGGCATTTTGACAAAACATCTTAAGTCAAATTAAAAAAGTTAAAAAAAAATGTTGTTAAACGTACGAATTTTCATTCAAAAAACATTTTTGTTTACTTTATTGAAATTTTGTATTATAAACAAAATTGTTCTATAATTTTGGTTTAGTTTGTTTTTTGATAAAAATGATTTTGTCTCGACTTAAGATGTTTTGTCAAAATGCTGATATGTACATACATATATAAAATTGTAACGTTACAGACTGATTCATCATCGCACAGCCTAAACGCCTGAAGCTATAAACTTGAAATTTGGACCAGAGATTGGTCACTCCCCAAATCGATCCACTAAGACGGGATTTTCGGAAGTTCAAATGTTTAGGGGGTAAAAAAGGGTTAAAAACGCGAAAATTCGGTAACCCTATACATATTTCCAAAACTAAAAGAGATACAAAAAAAGTGTAGTACTCATCGTTGTTCTTTAGAAAAATAAGCGGACAGGTGTCTGGTACTTTTTTGAAATTCGACTATTTTCGGAAGAAAACGGTGAAAACATGAATTTTGGTATTTTTTTTTTCACCCCATCTATCTTTTAAACCAATAAACCTTGAAATAAAGTTTATCAGGGCTGCCAGGTTCTTTTTTCCTTATCCCCAAAAAATTAAAAAACAATCCCCAAAAATCCGTAAACTAAAAATCAAAACCTTAAAAAGTTAATATTTTATTTGGTTTTTTTCTGACCAAATTTTTGAATCTTGTTAATTAAAAATTTTAAATTTTTTTAAAAATAGTGAGAAAAATTTTAATTGTAAATCCCCAATAATCCCCAAATAAAAATTTTTAGTAACAAAATTATTTTATTTTTTTGTAGCGACTGGTTTCGGCACGTTTTTCAAAATCCTTTTAATGCGATACCAGTGAGAAATTACAAGCAGAGCAATATGCTGTTTTTGAAGACATATTAAACAATTAAAAAGAATTTGGAGCTTGTTCAGTCGGTTTTAGCCATCCTTAAAATCAACAATACAAATACGTATATCCGTCATTTATTTAGTACTTCTAAGCACAATAAGTACTTGCCAATAGCCCAGTATTATTTTTCCCAAACATTATTATATTCTCTTTTATATTTCCCCAGCTAATACGTAAAAGGTCCTATCTGACATTTTTAAAAATTTCAGCAGAAGCAAAAACTATTCAAAATGATAAAATAATAAATCGCCTTAAACTGTTTATAATTAAATTTTCTTTTATTTTCTTGAAAAACCTTCCAGTTGTTTTGACAAATGACAATGTTGCATATTATGCAAACTGCCAGTTAGGCCTTTTAGCGTTTACCATAGTATCTTTTACAGATATGGCCTTTTATTTTTTGATAATAAAATCACAAATTTTAGTCGAAAGATCTACAAATTTTTTTGTGGACATTTGCGTTGATGCAATACTTCAGAATCAATGAAAACGTTGATTTTGAATTTTTCGTAAGTTAGGGCCTTTTGCGTTTCAGGTAACGATTTACTTATTTTTTGGAAAGACATATTTGCTTGAAAATTGTTTTTAAAAAATCACAAATTGTATGTGTTGACAACGGTCTTAGATTCCTTTTTTAATTTTTAATTTTTAAAACATTAACTTAAGAATAATAACATAAGTTTATTAAGTACCTTTTGCACACTGAACAAAAATGGAAGTCTTAATTAAGACTCTTTACATTGTATTAGTTGTTGATAAGAGTAAGGTAAAAGTTTTGCCACTTTTTTCATATTTTATGTACAAAACAAAGAAAAATAAGCGTAAATAATAAAAGAAGGGAAAATTATATTTAAAATTTTAAAATCCTCAAAAAAATCCCCGAATTTTTCTTTTAAATCCCCGAAAAAAATCCCCAAATGACTTTCATTGTCCTTTTTGCTTGCATGAAATCCCCAACTTTGGGGATAAATCCCCAAGTCTGGCAGCGCTGAAGTTTATCCACATTCGAAACTTATCAAAAAAATACGAATATGTATTTGGTACTTTTTAAACTTCAAATATTTAAGGGGTAAAAACCGTAAATATTTTTGATACTTTTTTACAAAACATTTTTCGCCATTCATTGACGTGTTCGTACTAAACTATGGGCCGCCACTGCAATACTGAAATTTTTGATACTTTAATGGGGAAAAAATACAACTGGTATTTTTTTAATAAACTTTGGCATACAAATATGTCCACGAATGAATAGAAGACGCTAACGAAGTAGCGGGTTAAATGCTAGTACTATATTATATTTATGTATTAATTTTCAAATAAATTTATTGCTTTAACTTTAAAATTTCAAAAATGTTTAAAATACTTTAAATTAAAAAAGAAAAACCCACCACATGCAATAATTCCAAAGTTGTTGAAGATTTTCTGATTTCCTTGGAAGCTTTAAGAGGCAGGGCCGTATTTAACGTTGTACCATAAAAAAACAGCAACAAACATTTGAAAACTGTTATAGAAAAAACCGTCATCACTGAGCACAATTTTTTAAATAAATGTAGAAAACTTCGAAAGATTTAATTTATTTTATTTGTGAATGCAAAAAAATAAAGAGTTGTTTCTCTTTAAATAATTAAAAGCAATTAAATGTACAATATATCTGTGAGAAAAGTAATGAAATAAAAATAAGTGGAACAGATTAAATTCTTATAGGGTGACTAAAAATAAGGAAAACATAAATAACACACAAACACAAAATCGCCTCAATTAGCAAAAGTTTATTCTCATAGGACCTTTGGAGGAAAACTAAGTGATAAATTTAAGCGCTTTGCACCACTTTCAAGTACAAAATATTTACTTGATCCAAACATTAATTTCCTTTAAAAACGAATCGCTCACTCTTAATCGTGTAAACTATGAAAATCTTAAATTTGTGTCCTAGTTGGTGTATCTTGCTTGGGCCCTCTGATCTAAAATGTAATATTCGATTACTTTTTTTCTTTAAAGATTAGAAGAAATATCGGACTGATTTGTTAAATTTTTAATGACAGTTGTGGGTAGATTTGCAAGAGCACCAGTCTACAGTCTAATCTCATGTTAGTTTAAACACTAGTTGGAAAACAATGCGTTTACCAAAAGCGCCCATTTGAAAATAAGACCACCCTGACACGAAGCTCCCCCGTTGCTTGAGAGCAGGAGCTGTCTCGCCTCCTCTGCTAAAAGCAGCATCTGTTGAATCGCAACAACACATAGGGAGCAGACTACACTTGACCCATAGTGTGGATAATCAGCTCTTAAAGCTGACTTCTTTAAAGTCTTCCCGTGATTTTGGGTCGAGACCAATTTCTAATTACAAGCAGATCTTGTGCATATTCAAAAAAAAATTAAGTGAATTTTGTTGGTTTAGCATTATGAAAGGACATCTTTCGTAGTAATGCGTTCGGTTTCTTTCATCATGGTAACATCAGAAACATCATATTCTTAAAATATTTCGCATTCGAAATATGTAGTTAAAATCGCCTTTTTATACTGGTCTACAAAAGTCAAATGTGTGGCTTCTTTTAAACAAAAATATCATACATATTCAGACTTAGTGTTCAAACCGTGCGCTGTACGTACCCTGAATATGTATTCCACCTTTAGCTTTCTAGTTTCAGTGCTTCTTTCCAAATTTGACTAAAACTCGAAATGAGCTTATCGCCAAATTTTGTTTTCAATAAGACGATGTTTACTAACGCCGTTTGGCATGAAACGCCGTCCTGGTAAAACAACATCTCGCCTGGATTAATGACATTTATTTAACAAAAAAATCATTGTCAATGTTGCGGTAACGATCACCATTGACCGCAACGCAAGCACAGGTTTAATTTTTAACGAAATAAGATCCAATGTTGCCACCAGCGTATAATTTGCTCAAAATGGGAGAATTTTTCTGAATGTTATGAACAGGGAAACCAAAAATATGCAATTGCATTTTTATTCTTGAGCGACCAATAAAGGCAGAAACAATATATTTATCCGTTTTAGAGCTTTTTATGAATTTTGGCAATTGTTAGTGCATATTTTTGCATATTTTACTGTTTACAGCATTTTCTATTTTTTTGCATTATTAAGAGAAAAGCGCTTTTTTGCAGCAAATTAAATTCTTTTCGAATCAGTTCACATTTGCCCAAAGCTCCCATCCATAAATAGCTTTAACTTTATTTTAATTGTTTACATTAATAAACGATTAAGCGTCCTTCCCTAAAATCCCTTTAATACAAAATATCTCTAATGGGTGTTAATATCTTGATAATATTCGGCACATACATATAACTCTTATATGAATTTTGCCCTCTTAATATAACTTTGTTTTTGTGAGCACATGACTGCCCATCTTTTCCAAGTCGGGTAAAATCTCGAAAATTCGTCTGTCAATACGATGGTGTATAGGCTTTACCGCTTATAATTTTATAATTGTTTTCATTAAATGGAACTGTTATAAAATTGTTAAATATTTTTTTTCAAATAAAAAATTTTTGCATTTTTTTTTTTAGCAATTTTCAGGGCATATTTTCAAGTTTTTACTGCATATTTAATGAGCATAAAACGCGTTTTTAGAGCATATTTCTCGATTCCCTGGTTATGAATAATAAATATATAAGAGTCTGTTGTGGATTTGTCTAACTCCATACGAGGAAATTTTATTAATAACCAAACCCGTTAAGCCAAAAATGGACCTTATCGCAGAACACAATTTTTCGACAAAACATCGGGTTAGTTTCCAACCCCTATAGACACCAATAAGCGAAAGAACGATGCATCAGTTCAATCTTATACGGCTGAAGCTTAACGCACCCGTACATAACATGTTTTTGTCATCTGACATGTCAAACATGTATGACATGTTAAAGTCAGACTCAAAGTCATCTGACAAAATTTCAACTAGAGCGTGCTCTATTTTATTCTGACAAACCATCTGACGTCACTGTTGTTATTTTGAAAAAAAAAATTTGTGTTAGAAATCTATGCCGCAAGGTAGCCGGCAGCGGCGTTGCATTATTGACGGAGTCATTAGCCGGCTGAGGTTGTTATTTTACAAATACAAATTGTATGTTCTTTTAACCTTTTAATAGAAATAATGTACATACATGAACAAAAAACATTTCAGTTTTTTATTTCCAAAACTGGCATCGTCGAATTTAAAGAAACAAATTTTAAGATGGCTGAACCTCTTTAACGGCGCAAATAAAAAAAAAAACAGAGACTATGTCAGAAGCAAATTACATGTACGTTTGTGACCGAATATTACTCTATGGTATACTCCAGAGGATTAGCTTTGAAAACGTTTAAAAACAAAAATCATGTCGTTAAAAAACGACGACATATCTTTTCCCTACAAAGTCTTTTAAACAATGTCATGGCATTGCTTACATGACATTGGACCAGTCCAGGGCCTACTATTTGATAAAAATCAATCAGGCAGGCCAATATAATTTGCAGGGTAACAACAAATATGCAGAATGCATATAATCGCAAAGTGTTACCTAGCGCAGATTTAAAAAGTATGCGAGATAAAATCTGTCCACAGTTAGACGAATGGCTAGCTCAAATGAAAGGTTATGTGCACCATAGAAATCACAAAGTGTCCGAATCCAAAGAAAATTTTGGATTTTTTTCGCAGAGTTTTTCAACGTAAATCTATTCTTAATAATACTGTTAATGTGTATGTGAAAAAGTGAGCGCAGTATGAGTTCTTTTGACAACTTACCCATATAAAATTTCTATCGATGTTTTGTTTTATAAGTTTAGAATTCTCCTGTCAAATGTACTTTTTCATACTTTTTTCCATATGTTTATCATTTTAAGATTCTCTTAACGAAATTCAATTTAAAACAAGTAAAAGAAAATTCAAAAAACCCTATTGACGTCTAAAGTCACAAAGTCTTTCTTAAAAATGTTTCGTTTTTGGCAGCAAACCAGTTTTTTTTTATTAGCAATATTTTCACGTCAATCGATTAGGTTACTAACTAACTAAAACATTCAATACTTGTTGACCTAATGCTTTAGAAAAACAAATACCATAGACCAATATGAGTAACAGCAAATACACTGATTTCTGTTTAGCAAGGCGTTTTATTTTTAATTTTAAACATAAATTGCAGCACGTGATTAATACGAATAAAAAACATATATTCGTCTATGCCGAATCTTATATGCCCCTCATCATAACACTGTTAAATACATACCGGTCTTTATATATAAATAATTACATTTTGTACCACGCCCACTGCTCCAATACCGCCCACATTCTGTCCAATGTTGTCTATTGATAACCAAGAAGCTTGTAGCTAGTTCGAAACTTTGGCCATTGCCGTTCTCTAGATAAAGAGAAATCACAATACCAAGGCGGCAAAGATGCTTCTGCCATGGAAACTGATTAAACAATGTCCTTCTGTCCGTCTGTTTTCTGTTCAACTGAAGAGGAAAGGCCAGATATCTGTAGCTTCACTGTATATGTAAGTATTTGCCTTTAAAAAAATTTTAAAAAACTAGCTTATACAAGGTATTTCTTGTTTTTATGAAACAAATGTTTAGTAGTTGTAGTTTTTTACTCTTATCTCAGCCATTTATAGAGCGATCTAGCTAAATTTCAATAGTAAAATCTAAAGGAGCAGATGTGACAGAAATCTATAAAAACCAAGACACCCATGGGGCCTTCGGCAAACTTATTTTAACAGGCAGACGAACATCATTAATCAACTTCGCTACTGATAAGGACCCTGTATATACATATATACTTTATAGGATCTAAAGTCCATATTTGAAAATTTACAAACGGAATGATAAACTTATATATTCCCTTTTCCACCTGTAGTGAAGAGTATCAAAAGCTTTAGTTGAATGAACACTCATTTTAAATGAGGCATACACAAAATATTGGGGCGGAAAAGAGTTATTGGAAGGTTTGAAAAAAACAATGTAATAATGAAAGTATTTTCTGCCGTTTTATCATAGCAATACTAGAGCAGATATGGAAATATTTATTAAATTCATACAAAATTTTTAGCATTTCGAAAAATTATATTTTTTATTTTACGAACTTTTTGTTAACCGTTTAATAACTAGGCTTATTTTTTTAAATAAGTTGCTAGTCCAAATATTTTTTATACATCTAATTTAAAAAAAACTTTTCTTTTTTTTTAATTAAAATGTTCATTAAACTCTAAAGTTGTTTACAACTTGAAAATTGCCGGTTACTTAACTAATTAGCAAATTTAATTAAAAGTATATTTTAATTTTTATTTATTTAATAAGAATTATAAGTTCAATAACAAATTATATATTTTAATTAACCGAACAATATTAACTTAGACCTTCAGCCCGTGTTGTAAAACAGAACAGAGTTTCTGGCGCGTATCGAATCCGCAACCCTCGCACTGATAGACTAGCTCACTACCAACTAGCCTACCGGATCATCCTTAAAGTATACTCGTACGCATGTATTGCAATGATTATTTCCATAATTTAAATTCAATATTTAGAACTATCATTATCTCTGTTTTTTTTAAATTAAAATTAAGATTTCTAAACTTCGAAAGCTGGATTCAAAAGAACGGAACGAGATTTCAGAAACGCCAGCTTGTTATAAAAATAATGTAAAAGCATTTTCCCAGCCCTGATCTCGAATACAAGCTATACAAAGGCAAAGAGGCAACAAAATCCTTTTTTGAAATATGTATTTACTTTTCGGGAATTTGGGAATTCTTAATTGCCATCCATAGTTTTACTAATATGACAAATTAAATTAAATCCATTATTTTTACAAATTTTCAATCTTACAAAGAAAATTACCGAACGCATGAATGCAGTACTACGCGTGGTGTGGGCCACCATATTTAACCGTTTTGCTCTGCATCCTAGCACAGTGTCAGATATTGCCATTTCAGGGGGACAAAAGACTGTATTTTGAGAACTATTTAAGAAAATAATAAAATGCTTCAATCGTATCGAAAAACGTCTTACTGAGCTACTCCACATTATTCTGGATTTCCAGAAAAATTTCTTATAAGTCTACAAGAACTATCTTCAGGAGCGTTTGTGAAAAAATATAAGAACATCCGAGGACGATGATCTTGTGTCTATCCTCCGCTTTGGTTAATCTAAACCAGAAATCGAGATATACCTTAGATCTCCTAATATTTCTAAAGACTCTGATCTGCTTGTTTACTGGCGCCAAGGCATTTTATACCCAAAATTAAATCAAATAACGCAGAAATACATAAGTTTTTAAATGAGTTCTGTTGCATCTGACAGACTGTTCCCAACTGAAGGCCTGGGGCCTAATTCTGGCAGTCGTGATCGAGTAATTTCTCGATTTGAAAGCAATTTATTATCTAATTATTTCAGTCAATACTGAACGAATCGGAATTATTTTTTCAGTGTTATAAAGCAATAATTTGAGTTTCACACTACTGAAAAAATAATTTCGATTCGTTAAGTTTAGACTGAAATAAAATTGCTTTCGAATCGAGAAAGTACTCGATCACGACTGCCAGAATTAGGCCCCTGGTTCGAATGGATCTTTCTCCACAAAAGTTAAGAATACCTTGTTTTTTAAACAAAAATCTTTATACATAATAGGAATGGGCAAAAAATATCGATATTTAAAAAAAATATAATCGATATATATCGCCGATATTTTAAATACCGATATATCGATGTATCGATATTGAAATACGCCAATTGAATTCGATATTTTTTAAAAGTCAGTCTTCATTAAGAACTCAAAATTTTAGCCGTTTTTCAAACAATATGTTTTTTAAGAATTGGAATCATTGCATGCATCATATGTTTTTTTAAACTAATATGAAGATCTAAAATGATTGGCATTTATAAGAAGCAGAGCCGGATACAAGAACCAGATTGACTGGAGAGCACATAAACATCAATTATTAACGCCGTAATTTTACTTAGTAAAAAAATACCCTACACACAGAAAAAAATACCAATGTAAAATTAACATGGAAAAATGTTGATTGAGTATCATAGCAAATTTCTGCAAAAGTATGCACATTATTTAAATTTATCATTATTTCATATTAATTTTAAATGAAAAATATTAAAATGATCTTAAATCACTCTTATTTAATATTATTCACAGTTAAAATCAATAAAAAAAATATTAAAATATAAATAAATATGGATTCGATATTGAATCCATTAAAGAACTAGTTTTATATTAAAATCAAAAGTTTATCTTGTTAAATTAGCATGCATACATATGGGCATTTCCATGTCATCGTACGTGACATTTGTACACCTTCAGAGAGATATAAATTTTGCCAAAATAGTATTAACTGGAAATTTTTTTTATCATTATGTTTCATTTAGAGGTTACTATATATGAAAAAAATGGATTAATTCGGAACCTTGTTGTCCAAAATATCGAGGAAAGTAAGTGCATATCGTACGTGACATAAAACGGAAGTGATTTTGGGGTGAAGGTAAAAAAATACGAAAATCTGCGAATTGTGGGAGGTTTTTTTTCTTTTTTTAATTTTTAACATTAAACCAGATATTTTACCTTTATAATCCGTAATTGGAAAAATTTTTTTTTTGTTGATGATTTAATAATGAACAAACTGTTATATCGTTCGTGACATACCGTACGTGACATATTTTTCTTTTATTGTATTTACAAGGCATGAAAAATATTTTTTGTAAATATGTATATGTATGTAAATATATAAAAATTTAAAAAAAAAAAAGTTAGAAAGTATAGTCGGTCAAGCCCGACCATATGACACCCTACTCTATAATATTTAAAAAAAAATTTTTTTGAGAATGTACCCTATTTGGGACCCATGGCAAATCAAGATCGCCAGAATAGAATTATGCTATGAGGTTAAGAATTATATAAAAGTAATTTGTGCCGAATATTATTTAATTATCTCCATCTACATGAGATTTGTGTGCCCCTAGCCGATTTAAGAAAGGGGGTTTATATGGGACCTATGGTTAATTTTTGGACCAACCCGCACAACATTTTATCATGATATAGTACCTATCGCAAAAGTCATTGTAGCCAATTTTATGTAAATGCCAACATTTCTAAGGAAGTTATGGCATTAAAAGCTATTTTCGGGAGTAGCACTTGTATGGGAGCTATGGTCAAATATGGACCGATTCCAAAAAAATTTTGTAAGACGACTTTGATTGTAATAAAATAAGATTTGACCACATTTAAACTAAATACTAACATAACAAGATGATGAATTTTAGTACTTACAATATCGTACGTGACGAGCTCTAAAATCTTATAAAATTTTGATTATACCAATTTAAAAAAAAATTCCGATCAATATTTTTTTGCGGCAAATATCTTGCTTTGAACTTTTATTTTGAAACACCTAAGACTGGCCAAATAGAAATGACAAAGACAAATGTTGTTTTTGCACCACGTACGTGACATTAGAATAGCATCCAAAACAAACCAAAAAATATACCGCTAATCGAACTATATACTTGGTCTTTCGTCATGGATCTTGTTCATTGTTGTTGTAACACTAATTTTAAAGCATAATTCCAGGGTTGCCAGTATCTGTATTTAATCGGAAGAAAATTTAAAATTGTTAATTGCAGTTACTAAAAATTAATCAAAGAGAAAGTCAGTTTAAACTTTAATTTTTTGCTTTTGAAAAATTGTAATAAGCTATAAGTACGTCTGCATAGTAATATTTGGGTGTTTTATTTCTTTTTACCATATTTGAATAAAAGTTTCAAGCGTTTTAATTTTTTGAGTCGTGGTTGACATTCTCATGGAAATGCCCATATTTAAGTATGGCAATTTTTTTATTTTCATTCTTAAAATATGTTATAAAAAGAAGACAACTCCCGTATTCTTTTAATTAAAATTATTTAGTTAAATAGTACATCAAGTTTTCAAAGTAGAATGATGACGAAACCCATATCGGGCGATTCTGCTGATGCTTCTGTTGATAAAGGAGAATACAAAATAAGTGAAGCATGTTACAGGGGTAAGTGTATTTAATTATTCTTAAATAAATGCATATGTTGTCTCTGAAGCTTCTTCACATTGTTATAACACACTCAAAGCAATTTGACTCTACGTGAAATTCACGTCATTTCAACTTGAAATAACTTTCATTCAACGTGGTTCGGATTGGTATTTCAATATAAATAACATTTTGCTCTAACTTTACTGCAATGTTAAATTAACATGAATTATAGTTATTTTAAAAGAAAAAAATGTTGTTCGCAAGTAATTGTAAAATCAGGTTGACTTAACGTGAAAAACGTATGAAGCAAAATCAACACCGAAAAATTTTAAATCAACCTTGTTTTTTACGTTTTTAACTTGATTTTTTTCTGTGTGCACACTACAATAGTAGAGAGGGTATAGTGCGAATGTGCTGATGTTTGTAACATGTTAAATTATTGGCTCTACACCACCTTTAAGTATTCCGATCGACTCAGAATCACTTTCTGATTCGAACTAACGGTGTCCGCCTGTCCAGCTGACCGGGTCACAATTTTGGAAATAATTGTACTTATTGTCACAAGGACCAAGCCTATTGAAGACAATGACAACGGACGCATAATTTGACTTAGGCACCACCATGCAAGTTTATTTCCAGACTAGAATCTTTGTGACCAAAAAGTCATAATTTTATGTTGGTATTTGAGATAATATTGTCTACACTTGTTTTATTGCAATTTAAATCATCATACCAAATTTTTTTGGAATTCGTCCATATTTGATCCTATTTCCCATTAAAATACTACTCCCGAAAATAGCTTTTAATGCAAAAACTTTTTTACAAATATGTATCGGTATTGACATTAAATTTGGCGACAATGATTTTTAGGATAGCTACTATATCGTGTCAAAATTGTTTGTTGATCGGTCCAGAACTCAACATAGGTCCTTTATAAACCCACCCTTAAATTACTTAAAGAACAGACAAAGTTTGATGGCGAGGGGTAATTTTTTCATTTCTCTTTCTTACTTTTCGTAGTTTACATACAAGTATTAATTTCTGCCTGACTTCTAATCTTTCATATGTAAACGCTTCAGGTAAGATTAAAAGAGAATTCAAGAAATGTCCGGCAAGAAATGTCCCTAGTGTAAATTGGGACTAAATAATAATGGGAATTATTTGTGAAGCGGACAACCCAATAAAAAAATGTTATTGGAATTCCTTTATACATATGTAACTATAGTTCTAGTAGATATGAATTAGTGTGCGAAATATTTTTTCAATGATGTTTATTTGTCCAGTTTTATCGAACCAAAAATTAAGCAAACAAAAAATAATAAAAAATTTCAAGGGATTATTATAGAAAATCGATTGATCTTTAAATAGAAAAAAATTTAAAGCAAAAAATTCATCTGCAAAACCGGAAATTACGAATTTAAATCAAAATTTTTCCTTTTTTTTATTTTTTTTCTAGCCGAAATTAGCCTATAGTGTCGTTATTATATTGTAAAAGTTGAATTGTGAGACATCCATCCATTAGTTTAAAAGTAATGCAAATTTCTTTACAATCGTACATGTGGTTATAGCAATGTTGTACCGTAAAAGACAGAAAAGGACGAGTTTAAATTTTAATTTTTCTACTAGAACTATAGTTATGCCAAATATAAAGGAATTTCAACAAAATTTTTTTTTATTGAGCTGTCCGCTTCACATATTATGTCCCATATTCAGCACTAAGAACATTTACATGAATCTTTACCTCATAACATACATAATTTTATTCTAGTAAGTCCATGATTGCACATGGTTCCCAAAATTTGTCTCTGAATACTGTGGTTTATGGTATCATATGATCGGGCTTGACCGAGTATACATACTTACTTAACTTAAGAACTTAAAAGAAAAAACTTTTTTAACACATTTTAAAACGTAATTTCGCTGCAAGATGGTGCGTCATTAAGTTGGCACATTCATTAACAATTTCAGCGATAACAAGTTCGTCAATCCGACCCCTGACTGTATGAAAATTCAAAGCGTGATTTAATATTACACAGTGCAACACGAAAAAAAATAGCCATATACGGACAATAAATAGCCATAAAGGACCAAAAAAAACGACCCGTGTCCCCCAGTTTTGCCCAAAGTCATGCACTTTTTTTTTATGGGCCCTTAAAGATTTAGGGCCTCGGTGTTATTTTTGCAAAAAATTTATCATTTTCTCAGGCTCATATCTTGCAAACCGTTCCGAATTTTAATCAACCCTTTGAGACAAAGTTGTAGCTCTTGCCATAAAAAACAAAAATTGTGAACATATAAAATCAAAAAATTCATCTTCAAGATCAAAATCGCAAAAACCTTTAAAAAAATCGATTTTTGTTTACCTTTTTTCCCCTGTTTAGGTCCATAGGTAGCAAACCGTTCAAAATTCAAGGAAGCAATCAACTACAAAACTGTACCTAAGGTCTCAATAAACAACTAGGACTTCCTAGGAATGTTTCTTTCTGATTTCTTTCTTGAATTTTGAACGGTTTGCTACCTATCGACCTGAACAGGGGAAAAAAAGTAAAAAAATCGAATTTTCGGGAAATTTTTCACTTGATCACTTTTTTGCAAAAATGAAACCGATGCCCCAAATCTTTAATTGCCCATAAATTAAAAAGTGCATGACTTTGGGCAAAACTGGGAGACACGGGTCTATTTTTTTCTGTCCTTTATGGTTATTTTTTATCCGTATATGGTTATTTTTCCATGACTTAAAAAATTACACACAGTGTTATGTATTAATTAGGTTTTTGTAATACCCAAGTTGGTTTTGTTTGTTTAAAGTTGGTTTAAATTCGATTTTTGCACAAGAAACCTTTTTTTAGTTTGATTAAATTAGCAAACAATTTTTTGGGGTTTTCAAAAAACTTTGAAAGAAAATAAAATTTAAAGGAATTTGAGAAAATTTAAATTATAAAAGAAAACTTTTATTTCTTTAGTTTTAATTTTATACAAATTTAATTTAGTTTTGTTTATTAAATTATTGAAAACAAACATTACTAAAAATTTCATTATTTTAATAACACAACTGACCGATTAAATAAATATATATATTTGATACATTATGAAAAGTCCGACTTATAATCTTTAAGCGAAGTACTTATTAACAGCTGGTTTATTATTTTATTATTAATGATTTCATAATTTATTTTGAATTTTTTTCAAAACTGATTTGCACGAGACTTGTGAATGCTGACAAAGACAGATCTGTTTATATGATAAGGAAATTTTATAAATTCAAAAAAGAAAACAACTATAAACAATAACAATCCAAGTGCAAATATTAAACAACGTATCAGTTAAACTTTTATCTCTTATAAAATAATGCTTTTTTAATTTTGAAAAAACAAAGAACAAATTTTTCAAAACTCACCACATGTAATAATTCCAAAGTTGTTTGATCGTTACTTTTACCGAAGCTCGTTAAAGGTGATGATATGGCACTGGACCCGAAATAGCCGACTACGAAAAATGTTATAATCACCAAAGAAGCCGTCATGACGAGACAAAGTTTTCGAAAGAAATGTGAACGCGGCATTTTGATTAGAGGTATTTTATACAAACAAAATGTTAAAACAAAACAACAACAAAAATTAAAATATAAAGCAAATACTATAATTAAGTAATAAAAATTATAATATCAAATTAATATATTTTTGTTGTTTTAAATTTAACATTTTTACTTTTCTTTCTTAAAGGTATTTTCAAAACTTTTTTATAATTTATTTCATGTTTTTTTTCAATAAAGATCCGAATGAGCTAAAAGTCAAAGAAAAGAAAAGTTATTTATTCTAAAGGGTTTTCCATTAGGGGATTTTATAATTAATAGCGGCCATATAGTTTAAGGATTTAAGCGATTATTTCCTTTAGTTTTGATTAAACTTGCCTTGGAAAAAATTCGTTCACTTACCGTTAATGTTGGAGAAATCGGAAGCAACCCGAAATACAGAATATGCTTTTTCTTATTCCTTTTCCTGAATTTCTCTTAAGATATAAAATCTTCCACTATGCCAAAAGAGCACTGTATAATTTTTTTTAAAACTCCCACTAATTAAAAACACAAAAAATATGTTATAATACTACAAAAAATTAAAAAGTTTGTTACATCGGTTAATAGCCTGAAATTAACCGGTTTATCGTAAGTCGAAAATATAACTTTTTAAATTAACCGATCAGTTAATCGGGTAGTAATTTATCGATTAACCGACAAACGGTCAACCGAATGAATACCCTAGTGTTTATATTACTTTCTTCTCTTAACGTACTATGGTGAAGGGTATACAAGATTCGGCATAGCCGAATATAGCATTCTTAACTGTTAAATTTTGTTTTTGTTTCTTTTTTTTTTTTTTTTGTTTTTTTTTGTTAATAATTGTAATCACAAAAAAGGGAAAGACAAGACAAAAACCAACAAATGGTTTGTTTGAAATATTTTTGTTTTTTTTTTAACTGTTTAACACTTTAAAGAAAAAATAAACACACAAAAAGAGAAACAAACAAGACCTTCAAATTTTGCAGTCGCAGCAAAATTATGAGTCTTTTAATTAGTCCCCTTTTAGACAGGCAAAGTTACTTTAACAAAGAATGTTGAATTCTCTTTTCTTTAACATTGTTCAGTGTTTAGACACACAAAGTTTAATATAACAAAGTTTTTTTTTTTGTTTGAATATATAATAAATATGTATATGAAAATATAATAATATATTGTAAACAGCGTTACCAAAATGATGATTTTATCATATTTTGGTTTTTTTTTTTTGACAAAAATACCATTTAAAAATTTTTTTTTTTCAAATGATGATTTTTTATTTTAAGAAATAATGATTTACTTTAAGTTTGTTTGTATAAAATACACAATTTTATTAAAACAGAAAATTTTTGAAAAAATTAGGTTTGAAATCAGCTTGTTGTTTATTGGTTTTGCATTCAGTCTCAAGAATACACAAAAATGCATCATTATTTGTGGGCATACAAAATATTAAAAAATGCATCTTAGATTAGCGGTTGTTAATTTTTAAAATATTGATGAAAAAAATCATTTGTAAAAAAACCCCGTATTATTATAAAGTTTCATAGGTACATATGTATATTAATAAACAAAAAAATCAAGGAATTAGTACCAAAAGTAAAACTATTGGAACTTAAGAAGCTTTTAGTTTGAAAATTCCGCCTTCCATATTTATGATAATTTTTAAACAAAGTATGTACATATCGAGCCCTAACCGCGAAAATAACGTAAGCGACTTCATTTTCAATTTTAGTTTTTTTGAATAAATAACTATATTGGCAACACTTGCATCATCTCTAAAATGTCATGGTCACAAAGGGGACGGTTACGATTTTATAGCAAAAACAATTTTATCGTAAGCGACAAATTTCATACAAAATGTATATGAAATAAAATAACTCTCTCCTGTAAAATTGGATTTTTGGCGCTTACGTTATTTTCGCGGTTAGGACTCGATATTTACATATAAGTGCTACAGTATTCCATTAAGAATTAATTTATTAATTTAGAAAAATAAATTTAAGTAGAATTTTATCAGAATATGTATCTTCTATATAACATCCAAGCAAAATATATAATATTAAATTAAGAACCCTTAAGTTTTCATATTACGTAGGAGCTTTAAACCTCCCAAACTAAAATCTTCTAGCCTAAAATTCATAAATCACTAATATTAGAATTTAATTACTTTCAATGAAACCTTTTTATTTAGATGGACTTTTTCATGTTCTTATTTATTAGAAATTAAATACATTTATTATGTATTTTTAGAAAAATTTGTGAAAACATAACCGAAAACGATTTAAAACTATTTAGTTTTGTACAAATATGGCAATTCGTCAGCTTATTAATATAGATAATGATAAATAATAGCCCAGCAAAAAAGACATGCAAAAGAAGTATGCATCGGTTCCAAGGATAATGCAGAGATTTTTTTTAAGGCGAAACATACAAGATTTTAACATTAGCGTGTCATTAGCGAGAATGGGTTTGCATTAGTTAAACAGCTCGGCATTATAAGTTCAGGGATTAATTAGGATATTCATTGATATTTAAATTTCTTCGTTCAATTTACAACCAACAAATGCGTATTCTTAAATCCACTAAGCTCTCAACCCTTTTTCGATATTAAAGTTTTTTAAAGCGTATTAAGTATTAAAATTAAATAATTCTAACTCAACTATTAATTTTAATTGCATAAAATATTCGACCCTTTTAAATTCCAAAAGAATACATACCAAATTATAGTGAAATGTAATTTTACATTCGTTCAGTTCTGAAAAATTTATTATAAGGTATGTATGTATTTTCAATTAATTTTAGTAAATCAGTACTAAAGAAACCATGAAAATATATCCTCTTATTGAACAACATCAAAATTTTTGTTCTGGGAAGAAGTATTTTTTTTTATATAAAATTAATAATTTTTACTTTTTTGCCCTTGTTATAAACAATTTGATTAAATATAAAAAATTTTTAAGTTTTTTCTCATCAAGAAAATCATATTTTAGCCAAATGATGATTTTTTACCAAACTTGCAGCCAACTTCAGGTACAAAATACGATCGAAAAACAAAACGAATAAGCGAGTAAAGCAAGGTATGTACTCCCCCGCTATTTACTTTTCCAATCCCTTCTATAAACTTAAGACTTTGCAAAGTAAACTTTGCCTGTCTAAAAGGGGACTTATGTATGTATATGTATGTATTGAAAAAGGTGGTTTTATGGCCAACTTTATTTTCTAGTCTTTATTCTAAACATTTTTATAAATAAATTTTTTTTAATTAATTTAATGGTTTTACTTATTTATTCGTTTTAGTTTACATTTTATATTTATTTATAACTACATACCTACATACATAAGTAGGAACATATTATTTTTTGGAAGTTTTTATGTCTGTTTTGATTTGACAAGTCTTATTTATTTGTTTCTACCTATTTACGCATTTTTATCGTTATTTAATTTAACACTGGTCTGCAAAATGTATTTTTTTTTTAAGCTAAAGTAGGTATGATTCAGTGCAAAAAACCTCAGTTGTTTGGGTTGTTGTAGTATTGCCGACCCATCCAGTTTATTCGCGTTTGTCCTACAGATTGTTTTAATGCATTACATGTTTGCCAAATTCAGAAACGGCTTCTCTGATAAAATTAAGAAAATACGAAAATCAGTAAACATTTCTACTAACATTATTTTTACATTTGGGCAATAGTTTTAGAGATATGTATCTATTAGAAAAGAATTACGTTGAAAAAAATGTTTAATTAAAATTTAAGATGTCTTAAGTTTTAATCATAATCATGAGTTTAGAACCCTTAACTCTACGTACATATGTAAGTATTTCTTAAGGCAGTTAGTGGCGATACTACAACAATGAATTTTTTTTTTTGATGCTTTAGTTAGTCGAAACGTCAAAAAACACAGCAATTTTTGACATTTCTATCTTTAAAAAACTAAGCAGCTCAACTGTGTTTTAAACCCCAACTGTAAAGTGAATTCGCTTTGGTATTAACCATGCCCAGAAAACAGTTAAAATTTATTTCAATTAAAATGTTTTTAATAAATTAATAAAATTTGCACCAATAAACAAATAGTTTAAATAGTAGCAATCAAGGCGAATTCAACTACAGGTGGTGTCGCAACTACAACAATCCAAAAACAACAGAAACAACATAGGGGGTTTTGCATTGCATTGTTAGTGTTTACGGCTCGAAATGTCAATCATTCTTAGAAAAACACTAACAAATCAAAACAAATAGGCTCGAACCATCAAAATCAGAAGGCGTTTCGACACCACCTGTAGTTAATTCGCCTTGGTAGCAATCAATAGTTTAATTCATTTCATTCAACGTTTTATTCACTTGATTTAACGTTTAATTAACTTGATTAAATTTTTAATTAAAACTGATTTTATTTTTTACATATGCTTTAATTGGTAAGTATTTTTGAAAAATGTTGGAGTACATTTTCTGTCTAAATAGGTTTTTTTAAATGGTATTTCCATGTAAACCAGTGTAAATTTCTTAACTCATATACATAAGTACATAAAACTCTTTAATACATTTTGTTTTTGGTAAAACTTGTTTTTTAGCTACAACAATTCAGCAAATGTTATTATTGAAATATTAATCACACATTTTAACTTTTTCGTAAAAATTTTATTTTCAGTTCTTTTTTATTTATTCTTAAATATTGTTAATTTTAATTTCTTTACCGATCTCATCAATTTCGTTAGCACAACTGTTCTTTTTTTACTTGTTTACTAATTTATTCTTATTGTTGTCATATTGTTCGTTGTTAGTTTTGTTTTTGTTGTTGTTTCTATTATCATTTATACTCTTTATTATCTGATAACTAATGTTCAGGTTTTCTCTTTCTGGTAGATATAAAACAGTTACTCACTCTTTAAACCATTGCGGTGAGTAAATAAATAATTGATATAGGAGAGTTTAGTGTATCAATGGAAATAGTAGGGGAAGTATAACGAGCTGTACGGGCTGTATTAGATAGATCGGCAATAAGCACTACAAACCCTAAGATTTTTTCACAGCCTAGTAAATAGTCTAATAATTTTGACCTGACATGCTCTTTTAAGAGCATTTCCCATAACTTTTTTTACATTTGCCGGGCCCAGCTCCTTCACTTTTTCTAATACATATGTATGTATATTCGCTTTAAGCTGCTGGATGGAACATGGTTTATTGGCAGACACCTTAGGTATATTTTAAAACACGCAAATAAAATATGTATGTATGTATGTATTTATAAAATCATAGCGTTTCCTATGCGCTACCAGGTAATAATCACGAAAAAAGTGCGATAATTTTAACGTTTGTTTTTAAAATAATTGAAGGTTTTTGGTAAAATAATGTTAAGTTGGATTGTGATAGACTCTTCTTGCATTATGTTCGATTCGACATCTATAAGCAAGCATTTAAAACCACAAATCCCAAATTTAAGTTCGAAAGTTTTGTAAAAATTTTCCCAACCCTAATCGACTTAAAATTCCCGGGAATTCCTAGGAACCCCTATTCTTTCAAAGGCATTTGAAAATTGTTTTAATAAAATATTTTAGAATAATTATTTAATTTTCAAAACCAAAATTTGTTGTAGCTTGTACATGCTTTACTATTCAAACTTGTCAAATCATTTACAACCATCTGTCTATCAATCTATTGTAATTAAATTCTGAAAGCGAAAAGATCGTGCTAGTAAATTACATGACTTTCATGCCATTATCAAACACTTTAATAAGAGACGAATTGTCATTGAGTGGCACACGTCTTTTATGAATCCATAATTGTCATAAAAATATACGCACTTACATACAAATAATGATATTTGCATAATGTTCGTAAAGAAAACGGGAAAAATTATTATGAAATTAAATGACCGAGATTTTAGATTTAGATTTTTTTTAAATATGAATAAAATAATATTATGAGAAGAATATCGTTGGCTACAATGCAAAAAGGCGTTGCAAACAACACTTGTAGTTACACCTCTTTGTTTTTTTTTTCAATAAAGTCGTAATTTTTGATCGCAGGAGTGTAAAATTGTCAAGACATGTAGTTTAATAGCATTCACAAAAATCAATCGAAAACTCAATTTTGAATTTGTTGTAAGTTACGCCTTCTTGCATTTTAGCTAACGATATGTAGTTGTAGCTTATTTGGAGCACAAAACTTTAAAACAAAATATTGGGGCTTTTAGATTTCAATTTCTTTTCAATTGTGTTCTGCTTTCCTTAACAGATTCTTGTTTATTTTTGTATTGCTTTGACAAATTAGGCCAAAATAAATAGAAGCGGCAAGCGTTTTATTATAAAAAAAAAGGCGCTACGAACTAAGACCCGAAAACAAAAATAAACTAAATCCCTAAAATTGGGGAATAAGTTCATTACGAATTAAGACCCAAAAAAATCAAATCAAACAAGCCCCCAAAAATATAAAATAACCTCCGAAACTTGGTTCCCAATAATATAAGTGCACAGGCACATTGAAATAAGTACCAGGTTTTATATATTGCGTGTTTTTTCTAGTGGGAGCAATAGAGGCAAAAACAATAGCCCTGTTCACAATATAGTGCAAATGGTCTTGCATCATAGCATCTTTAAAAAGTTATGGCTTTTTTCGCTCTACACTAACAAAATATACAGCAATGCACTCAATACTCTTCTGTTAATATGCAACGCTTACTCGACGTATCCAACACTTACCGCCTATTTCACGATGTCACTCAAACGCTTTCGTTCGCACAAATAATATCAGAAAGCGTCCGAGTGACATCGTGAAATAGGCAGTTAATTGCAAACCGACAGCTGACATTCAGTGTACCAATCACCTGTGAATTTAACGATCAACGAGCATTGTAAACTTAGCCAACGAAGTCATTCACAATTGATAGAAAATGTTTACAATTGCATAAATTTGCAATCTCAAATGCACAAGATTGTGAACTGGGCTTATACTTATGTTTATGCGTTTCAGAGCTTTTTATGAATTTAGTCTTCACTTGGTAAGTGCATATTTTACCCTTTGCTGCATTAGATGTATACTAAAAGAGTTTCACATGGAATGACAAACTAAGTATACCCTCTTCTCAACCAAAGGGTGGTTAAATTTTATTTGACATTTCTTAATTTCAGACTAACTGAATTTTAACCATGGAAGGATGCACAATCGAGCAATGCGTTAAAGTTATTTGGGCTTATTGTGAATATGGGTGTACAAATCAAAATGCATATCGTGCACCTCGTGATTTTTTCGGACAATTTAATCGCCTAAATGTGCGTGCAATCGCAAAAATCTTGCAAACATTTGAGCAACCCGGGTGTGTAGGATATGTGAAAACACCAGTGTATGCGCGTACAAGTCGTACTGCAGAAAATATTGCTGCTGTTCGCTATAGTTCGGCTGAAATGCCGTCCACCTCTACTCGTCGTCGGGCCCAACAATTGCACCTCTACCGCTCGTCGTTATGCATAAAGACTTGCATTAACACGTTAACAAGGTGCAATTTATTGAAGAACTAAAGCCTCTTGACCATTCGAAACGTCGTCAGAATGGTGGCAAGAAATGGCAACAGTGGATGATCAATTATCGAAGAAAATCATCTTCAGTGATGAGGCACATTTTCACTACAGTGGATTCGTCAATAAGCAGAATTACCGCATTTTGCCGAATGCTTATCCAAGATTATCAAAGAGTGACTGATTGGTGCGGTTTAGGGGCTAGCGGCATCATCGGGCTGTATTTTTTCCAAAATGAGGCCGGTCAGGCAGTAACTGTGAATGGTGTTCGCTATCGTGGGATGATAACGAACTTTTTATGGAAGAAATGGATGTGGACGATATATCGTGTCAACAGGACGGTGCCACTTGCCACACAGCTAACGAAACAATGGCTCTTTTGCGCGACAAATTCAATGGCCGTGTTATCTTACGTGGTTTCGATGTCAATTGGTCGCCAATATCATGTGATTTGACACCGTTGGACTTCTATCTTTGGGGTTATTTGAAAGAAAGGGTGTACGTCGATAAGACAGCAACAATTCAAGAGCTAAAGGATGAGATAATTCTGCACATTAACGGCATAGAACCTCAATTATGCCTCAGCGTCATCGAAAATTCGGACCATCGGATGGGGGTGTGCCACCGAGGTTATGGCGGCCATTTGGCCGACATTTTGTTTCATACAATACATAATTGAACCATACCAATACTATCATAATAAAAAGAAATGACAATAATTTCATAAATAATTTGTGGGGGGGGGGGGTGCTTTAAAACCATGGGAGATAAGGCCATGATGGCTTTTTTGCTCAATTGAATGGGAGATAAAGCCATAATGGCTTAATTGCCCTATTATTGAGAGGTAAGGTCATATTTAAAATTTTGCGAAATGAGAGATATAGCCATATTTTTTTTTCGCAAATGAGAGATAAAGCCATATATTTGCGAAGCCAGATTCCAATACTTTAGTGTTTATTGCTTCCGGGAAAAGACATTTTTTATTCTTGTGACGCACGCAGGAAAACTTTGTTCAGCGAAGCCACCTGCCGCGTCCTACTGGAGGAGAAAACCTTTAAGCACGGCCGCATGCCGCCACGTTGAAAAACTTTAGTATGCGAAGCCAGATACCAATACTTAACTTTAGTAAAAGGGCAAATCATTACCTCTTAATTAAAAAATAAGAAAACTATTAATCAATGTAAAATGCAAAAGTTCTTCAAAACTGAAATGAGAGATAAAACCATTTTCTAATATTACTAATGTGAGCTAAGGCCATGATGGCTTTATCTCCCATTCAAATGAAAAAAAAAATAAAAGTATTATCTCCCTTTTGAATGAGAGAAAAAGCCATCATGGCCTTATCCCCCATGGAATTAAAGCACCCCCCTAATTTGTGTTTTATTTAAAATCAACATCGGCTCTTAAAATTTAGCCACCCTTTAGTTGTGGTGGAGGGTGCACTTAGTTTGTCATTCCATGTGAAACTTTTTTATTATACATCTAAGACTCAATAAAGTTCATATATATATATATTCTGGCTCCTTCCAAGTGGACTTAGCCATGTCCATCTGTCTGTACGTCTGTTGAAAACGCGCTCACTTCCTTAAAACTCAAAAGAAATGAACAAACTTGATGTCAAACTGCTGCTGCTAACTGATCTTAAGGAATTGATATCCAGCAAAATCGGTTCAGTAGGATCAGAGCTATGAATCAAAATTTGGAACCACCACCCTAAGTAATTGATAATTTTGTAACAAAAACTTACATAAATGGTGGAATAATGCACGGAATGATATACTATTTTGACGAATTCGTCTTATGGGACTGAAAATCACACTGTGAAATTTCGGATCGGAAGATCAGACCTTAGTTTACCATAGTTCCCATATAAACCCTACTCTCGGAAAACCGTTTAGTACGCCTTAAACCGTAATAAACAACGCTATGATAATAACATTTGGTACGTCACAGTTGTATATGACAAGAAATCACACTATCAAATTTCATGAAGATCGGTGCATAATACGATATGTCCCATATAAACCCTAATAAATATGCCTAAAACCGTAGCAGATATAGATATTGCGGTAAAATTTCTAACAACTAAGCTTCATATGACAAGAAAAAATGTCAAGCAATTTTGTGATATACTGTCCATAATTTACCTTAGATTCCATATTAAGCAGCCTTCTGAAATTTACTTTAAACGCTAAAACTTATTTCAGTGCAGTATTGAGATTTATTTAAATTTATCTTTTTTAAGCCAGAAATCACTCTACAGAATTTTAGAAAGATTAGCCGCAACCGATTTTAATGCTGACGTCCGTTTTTATAAGGATTAATTAATAATACAAAATATCCGAACTGTCGGCGAAGGGTATAAAAGATTCGGCACAGCCTAATTTAACACTCTTACTTGTTTTACATATTTTAGTTCAAAGCGCAATTTGTCAATATATTTGTAAAGTTTATTGGGCACATTTTACCTTTTATCTTGTGTTATATTCTTGACAAAAAGGACTAATTTACCTTAATAACAAAACATGTATAGAAAAATTAGCAAAAAAAAATCCAATTTAAAACAATTATTGCGATTTTTATTTACACAATATTTGTACAGTCACAGTAAATTTAACTTTATACAAAACGAGCCAGGTTCAGAGATAGACTGCAAGGCTGGGACTTCCTAATACTTAAAAATGTCTAAGCAAAAAGATATAAATTACTGAAGATTACACATCTCTTCATAAGAATCGGTAGGCAAAACATCTTCTAACAATTCCAAAACTATATCTAACGGACACTGAAAACTACAGCCGGGTAAAGTCAAGGGCTCCAGGTTACCATTAGGACCATTTTGGAAATAAAGCTGAAATTTAAAAAAAAAAAAAAATTAATTAAAAAAACAAAGTAACAAAAAAAAGAAATTTTTGATTTAACTACCTCCATATAATATTCCTTAGTTTCCGAGTTTTGATGCAATTCGAATAGTATTAAAGCAGCAAATTCTGGCATTTGCCTTTTCCATACATCTAGGGAAATCAAAATATTTGTTATGGTCCAATCGTGGGCACAATATAAAAATAATTTTCTTTCCTGAGGCTCTAAAGTATCATCAGCTTTGGCCAGCATTTGCTGAACTAAAAGCTCTAGAAAAGGCCCAGCTTTAATGCGCAGCATTTCTTTAGTGCCCACTAAATCGGCATAACTTTGCTCGGCCATAAAACGCATTTTGTCAGGATAATAATCTTTCACCCATTCAGGTAGTTTTAAGCCATATAATTGCTGTGAATTTCCAAAACTGTTTTCATATAACTTGTTAGAACTAAAAATAATATTTGATTTTACCTCAGCCCATAGTGTTATAAATAACGAATTAATATCGGCAGCTGTGGTAACATTATCACCCGTTAAGACACTTAATTGTTCAAATAGGCCTTCGGGTTCTTCAATTATTTTTACATTGCTTTTCATTTCATCATAAGCTGGACAATCTGCTTGCATGCGAAGAGTCTGAAATCAATATAATGCCAATCGGTTACTCGATAATCGGTTACTTTTAACTAACTTTTAAGTATAATTTTATTTACAAATAGTATTATATTTTATTTACAATCTATATATCGCAGCCGTTCAACAATACTGTATTAAATCAAAATTTAAAAATTTTCAGTAGAAGCAAAACAATTTTCAATTTAACATTACAGGCATATGAAAAAGAATTTTTAAAGCAGCCGTTTCATTACAAAAAAGTGGACAAAATTCCACAATATTTTTACAGTGGGTAGATATGAATATTACGTATCCATTTTTTCCAAAAAGTGAACAAATAAAAATTTTGAGTTAATACAGTATTGTTGAACGAGTGCGATATATAAAAGTGAATGTATGTATATTTGTATATATATGTATATATATATATATATATATATATATTTGTGCCTTATAGGAGGCCAAACCATTTGACCGATGGCCTTGAAATTTTCACAGTAATTGTGACCCTGGAAGAGACATTAGGCTATATAAAATTGTGACTGGGCAAGGAGCGATGCCACGCCCATACAATCCAAAATTTTAAATCGTGTTATCTATGACATTTTTCGACCTACGGCGATAATATTTGGAATATATGTTGTTGTCATGAACAGAAATACGTTTAATTAAAAAAGTGGGCGTGGCCCCGCCCCTTTATAGAAAAAGTAAAAAACGTTATATCTAATAAGCTACTGAACCGATCGTCATCAAATTTTCACAGAAGGCTATTGTTCTGAATTAATGAGTCGTTGGTTTCAAAAAGGTGTGATTGGACAAAGAGGTGGTGCCACGCCCATACAACCAAAAGTTTAAAATTACTAAATCTCAGGCACTACATGTACCGATTTTCCTGAATTTTTTACAGCAACATCACGTGAGCTAAAAGTAAAATAGGCTACTTATTTTTTTCGATAGAGGCAGGGGAATTGGTACCCCCCATAGGATGCCAATATTAAATATCGCATATCTTAAGAGCCGCTCCACGCATTTTGTTGCACTTTTGGAAGTAGGATCTTCTGATCCCCAAAATGTAAATAAAGTAGCAGCGGGGGAAGTGGCACCCCCCATAGGACCCCCATGTTTAATATTGCATATCTTAAGAACTGTTATAGTGAGAATGTTCAAACTTTGTAGAAGTCACTCTTATGGTATACTACACTTTTGAAAAAAAAAATAAACCGGGTAGGCGCAGGGGGGAAATACCATAGGATGCATAAATTAAATATCGCTTAACTGAAGAACAATTAAAGGGAGAGTCTTCAAACGTGGTTATAGCTACTATTATGGTAAACTACAAATTTCAAAATAAAAATTAAATTAAGTACAAGATGCTTTGTAATCATTACACGAGATCTGTTTTTAACATTTTTACTAATTTTATTTCGATTGGGGTAGCAAAGCGCACCGGGTTAAGCTAGTATACATATATTTTATATAAAAAATGTTTTTGTTACTTATCAAAAGCTGTAAGATTTTTCGAGTAACCGATTATTTCATCAGAATAAATATGCAGCTACTTATTACAAATTTAAGTTGCGTCCATTTTACACTTAATTGTAGTATAACGGAACAACGAGTAAACGAATAATCGCTAAAAAAAATTAGAATTTTTTTTAGGCTGTACCGAATATTTGGTTTCTTTCGGAGTTTAATTCTTACGACAACATTTAAACCAGGGTGGAGTCGTCAAAAAATAGTTCTGACTCCGACTCTAACCGCTGAAATTTTTCAAGTCCCAATCCTACTTCAACTCTGAATCTTACATTGATGCTAAATTTATATACGACTGGCTTTTATTTGGCTCTAAACTCATTTTTTTTAATGCGGTATCTTTTAAATAATAAAATATAACAAAAAAATTATTCTGTAAAAATTTCAAATCGATGCTATAAATATTGCATCGCCAATTTCAAATAATTTTTAGAACAATTTTTAAGACGAAAAATTTTGAGCCGGAGTCGCGAGTTTTTGTGGGCACTTCGACTCCGACTCAGGTACAAAAACCGCAACTCCGACTCCACTGCACTAATTAAAACATAATAAATTAAGGAAGTTTTTTTATTTGTAGTCGGATCTTAGATTTTATACTCCTTGAAGATTTTTTTTTAAAGTAAGTTTTATATGGTGGCTATGTAAAGTCACAGCTTTGGTTTGTTTAATACAGAATATGGGCCGAATCTCATTTTTTCAATATCAGCCTGATACAAATAATTAAACCGAATTTCGTAACAACGAACACATGTTTCCAAATATAGGCCGACTACCCAAAATAAGTTTTCTTTCTAAACCTTATTTTGATATTTTGATCATTAAATTGTCTTTTATGAATAAAGGAATTTTACAACATGAATTAAAATTTATTGATAATTTTTCATTCTTGACTGCTGCGGGAATCGAACCTTTTAATTTAAATTCAATGGACTGATCAAAATATCAAAATTTGGATTAAAAACCATAAACAGTTCAATAAAATAACCACAGTACTAATTATGTTTTATTCATTTAAAATCTTACCACATCATTCTCCAATGGCTCCGAATAAATTGGTATTGGCTGCCAATTTAAATCTGAATTCCATTCCATAGGTGTATTACTGGGTTGAAACATACCAGCCAGCACAGTAGACATGGACATGAGGGTGCGGGGTGAGGCCGTAGAGCGGGCATAAACAAACTGTTTTTAAGAAGAATTTTGTAAAAGCATTAATGAAGAAAATTGTTTAGTACAAATAATTTACTAAGCACTTACGTCAGGCTTATAGTAGGGAACGATATTCTGGTAACGAAGGCCCAACCATTGACCCATTTTATAAAGATCTCTTTTGCCGTCCTGAGAAAGTTTAATAGGAACTTTATTTAAAAAAATTTTTTTAAAAGAAAACAAGTAAGAGTGCTATATTCGGCTATGCCGAATCTATAATAACCTTTACCTAACGTCTTGGAGCATCTTAGACCACTCAGCCGCTAACACAAATTTTCAAACAGCATAAAGAAAAGAAAAAAATATAAAATTGTTGAGTACATTTTTCCGATTAAACACATTTTGCTTCTTTGCCAATTATACCCTTCACGTAACGTTATGCAGGATTTGACACCACTAACCCACAACTACGTATTATGTTGACAGTACTTTGAAACTGCCGTTTTTAACTTGCAACGCTATTCGTAACGTTGTACTACAGCGACTTGAAATGTGAGAAATGAAACAAAAATGCCATAAAATGAAACAAAAAAAAACTGTTTTTCTCACTTAACTGCGTCCGTAAAATTTTTTAGCAAGTTGTAGCTGCCACGTAAGGAAATTACTGCCCAATTTACAGAAAAAGTGTGTCTGTAAAATGTCTGTGAGAAAGTTGCCGGTTTGAACTGTCAAATAAACTCACGAATAAAAACGGGGCGACAAAAAATGTTATGTAACACTCAAAATCATATTAAAAATGCAAAATGCAACGAATAATAATAATAATAATAATAATAATAATAATATTTTGTTCTTGGAACATTTTTTTCATTCATTCTTTAATTATTTTGCTTTTAACATTTTTATAAAAAATACGAATGTTTTCAAAGCTCTTTTGCAAACAACATACAAAGTACATTAAAGTACTTACGTCTTGAAAAATTTTCAGTTTAAAAAATTTTGGTCGCCGTCAACGATATGTGTGAATGGAATATTTAAGCACATCATGTTTAAAACTCGCTCTGATATGATGTTACACATTTGCTTCTGCATTTCAACATTAATTTTTTTTTAATTATTGTATTTCAATATTTTACTCACATTTGTCAAATGACCCCATCCAAAAGGGTAAAATGTTTCGTTTTTATAAGGATCATTCAAATAAGTATTTACCGGAGTCCTTATGCCATGACGAAAGATCTGTAATTTTAACAACAAAAAAAAAAGATTTAAGTGTAAATCCAGCTCTTTTTTCGAGTAGTTGCACTTACCACATGTACCAACTTTAAAGTTTGTGCTTTTACCACCTCTGCCTCAGTCACCGGCTCATAGTCATTGGCCTTCACTGGCAAATTTTGTAACAAACTAAATAGAAATATTAGTAGAAATGTTTTTGGCGAATTCATAGTTGTTAGATCAAACGTTAAAGCAAAACTAAAAGTTAAGTAAAAACCACTTTTAATAGAATAGAAAAAAATATGGGTTTTAATTTAAAAAAAAATTTTCTAATTTGAATTTTGGAACCAAAACGTACATATTTAATAAAATTTTTGAGAAATAAAAAACCAAAATGTAATTTTTATAAGACAAACTTATGTCAGGGAAAAGTATTGTTTGCATTTAATAGACTTTTTTATTGGAACTGCATTTACAAACTGTGACGTCATAGAGTTAACAATTTATTCAGTGAATTTGTGGTGTAGTTTAGAGGGAATTTGTTACTGAATAGTGAGAATTTTCTGAATATGTCAGGCTTCGGCTAAGAATTTTGAGTACCCTATTATATATGTATATAAATGATATTTAATTTGTTAACATGTTTCTGAAATGTCTATGATGCTATACAGTACTTAAATATCTTTCTTTATATCCAATTTAAAATTTTTTTAGCCAACCTGCTGTCTCAAAAGTGATTTTTAATGCTTGTGTAAGCTAAAAAGCAGGCCATGTCTTACGAGTCAGCTTTCGTTAAGTGCCGTGTACTCTGCACATAATTGTTGTTTATTAAACTCCTGTCCAGCGTTGCCACGACCAAAAACAGATTTAACCAAAATCAAAACAAAAAGTAACCAAAATTATTTTGTATTATTGTATGTCTAAAGAAGAAATTGTGTTTGTTTGCCCCAAGGCCCCTTGAACAGGTCTGCGCAAGAAGCCTGATGATCATTGTTTTTGCTCTTTTGAGCTGTCAAAAGTTGTTTATATTTTGCTTACATGTGCATGTATATGTTTGTTTACGTTTATTGTTTTTTCCCACATATGCCACACATACACATTTTTTCCTTTTGCTTTGTATATGTGGTAGTAAGTTTTTGACAGCTCAAAAGAAATTTTACACAAACAAAAAATGTACATGTCGTTTTTAGGTTTTAAACAAGTAGGCAGACCTGATAGATGTGCCTTGGTTTGAACCTTGTATGCACCTTTACCGCTGGACCGATTTTCATAACATTTTTATAGTATGTTACCGATGGTTTGAAAAGAACAATAGGCATATAATTTGATGTGGGCGTGGCACCTTATATACAAAGTTAACACTAATTTTCGTCTATTTGAAAAACTTTTTGAGCTACAGCTTTCAAGATTTTTATATTAGGAGCTCTTGCGGGTGAATTAGTTGCTGCTTTGTTAATTGATGAGTTATTATACGACAACGCAATGTTTTTATTTTTTTCTTATCTACTACAATTAATTTAATTGTTTAATTTTTAGAAAAGTTTTTCATAGCCTCTTTGCTTAAATTTCTATTATCGTACGTATCACTTTTTATATTCCATAATTCTGGCAGAGTTTTATACATATTTTTCAATAAAACCTTTTAAAAATGCGCGCTCTAACCAAGCCATTGTTACCGTTTGCTGCAAAAATTTAAGTGAAATTTGTACTGAGTATGTCAGAATTGCTATTGCACGAGTATGATGGTATAACACATATCTAGTAGGGTCGTCTAATAGGCGCTTTATATGGTTAAGCTGATAATTTGTTACAGTTTAACAGCCAAATTCATAAAAAGTTCTTATTTTAAGCTTATAGCATGTAACAACTATCAAACGCTTTTTGTCTAATAAGCAGGTATGGGCACCACTACATTCAAAGCTTTGCATGTTTGGCATTGTATTGGTTTTGTTTTTTGTTTATGTATACACATCGTTCTCTCTTTTTGCATTTGCCCACAAGTGCTAATAAGCCTCCTATAAAAATTTGTATTCATAAACGTACATTAAGAGTGTTATTACTATTACTGTTTGTGCCGATTTTGTGTTTAAGTATGGCAACTTTCTTTATTTTTTGCTGCCATTTTCTTGCTAGTGATGCATGAAACTTCTATTCGGTTCACATGATATTCTATATATAATTTTTTTTAGTTTTTTTTTAATTGTAGAACTTAAAAATTATTCTTATCAAATAAAACTATATTTTATTTTAGTTTCTGAACAAAATCTTGCCTTACATATACGATAAGAAATTATTCGAATAAAAAGTTTGTTTACTTTTTATTAACATCACTATTATTATGATTTGTTTATTCTATTTTTTTAATATTTTTTAACAATAATTCGTTGGTTTAAACAAAAAAAACAACTAGTTGCAGTAATTTAATAAGTTATTAAAGATAATATCTGCATTTGCCCCTGAACATATTCTTTTAAATCATATAAAAATGTTTTAAATAATTAACTACATATATAACTTTAAATTAGTTGTCTAAAATAAAAAAGAAATTAGGTTTATGTATTTAACATTTTTTTCAACATATTTCACAAAAATAATATCATAAAATGCAGACACTTATCAAAATGTCATTATATTTTTGGTTTAAAGAAGGGTAAATCGAACAATAAATTTTCTTACTTTATGAATAGTTTATTAAAGGTTTAATAGACTATTTTTCGTTTAGGAATACAACTTTAGCAATTTTGCCCTATATATGGTTAATTAACCATTAATAATTTTTTATGAATACGGCTGTAAGATTCTAGAAAAATTATTTTTAAGTAGATAAAAACTGTATTGGTGTTGGATGCACTTATACCATACAAATTTTTTAAGGTTCAAAAAAGCGGAGTTGAAATAAAGTAACCAAAATGGAAAAAAATACACCAGTACACATTGGAAAAAAGTAACCAATTTTGGTAAAAAGTAACCAAAACGGCAACGCTGCTCCTATCACTTTCTCTCTCTCTCTCTCTGTTGCGCAATTAAGAGCAGTGTGACCAGATTTTCAAATAATATAAAGCTAAATCATGTTTAAAATAGAGATAAAAAGAGCTAAGAAAGAAAATTTAAAGCCCAAAAATATATCAAATTTTTTTTATAGTTTTCTAATAGTAAAGCTTCGTACAGACGGTGGTCAGATCTTACAATATTGTCATTTTTCTGACAATGGTACCATTATCAGATGCATTACTTTTACACATCTGCTAAATAAAAATGAGCTTCCATTTTCACACAGTTGCACGACTTTTTTAGGCAACTTTAATGAAAATATTGTAAGATCTTACCATCGTCTGTACGAAGCTTAACTTTTAATTATTTCGATATTTTTAATAGACTAAACAGCGTCTATGTATTTATATATTTTATAAAAATATAGTTTTGATAGCGGTGCGGCGAATACGAGTACGAATATGGCGAATGCAAATATTTACAAAATGCTCAAAAGTCATAAGCAAATATATTTGTTTATTTATAATACAAATACATATGTACTGTATTAATGCATGTATATAAAAATTTTGCATACATTTCTACTCATTTGCTGCAACACTGCCATAACTCAAAAGAATACACCTCAAAATAACCGTGTTTCAGGTTTTTGATTTGCTCGCACCATTAAGAAAACGACAAAATCAAAATGTTTTGTGTACACAATATAAATAAAACATAGCAAACAATTCTGCACTACTAACTCAAAAATTATATATTTTTGGGTTAGGACGACGTTGCAGAATGTTAGCGATATATGCATCCATACATATTTTAAAAATACTTAGGTAAGTTTAAAAATAAAATCGAGAAATTATGAAAAATATAAACAGACCTCAAGCCGAACAATATAAACATAACACATTGAAAAATAAACGTAATCCCGTAAATCCATTTAAATTTAACAGATACAAAGCAAAAGAGTAAAAAAATTGCATTTATAATAATTTAAATGAAAAAATTAGGTTTTAGAAAAAAATGCCATAGAAATTCGGTGCATAAGGCCTCTGATACTTAAAGTTGAGTTAATAGGCCAAGTTATATGTTATTGACATAAGTGTTGATGCTTTATCAGTTTTAAAAGCCTTGGTTTAAGATGTTGATTATTATACATACATTTATTCTGATAAACTCTTTTATTTATATTGAAATATGAATTCATTTACAAAATTCATATTTGAGAAAAAGCTAAATGCATTTTTGAAAAAAGCTGGAAAAAGCCTAAAAGCTAAATGAATTATGTCAAGCTAAACGTGAAAAAATAAAACTAAATTTAGCTAGAAAAAAACATATATGGTCACACTGATTTAAAGTCTATCTTTTTAATTAAAACTCTCTACCTGTAATATCTCCATTTGAAAATGTAATTTTAATTGGCTCTTTAATAATTCCTCTTAATTAAATATTTGTTTATTAAGCACACGGTATCAAACATGTATCTCTATTATAAATTTTACATCTTATAATACAAGGTGGCGCAAAAGTTATCGCTCGATATTATTGATTCTAATTTTTTTAACAAATGGAAAACTGAAGTTTTGGTTTGGGTTTGTGTTTATTTCATATATTCATTGTTTTCTATTAAAATGCAATATCGGCCAAGTGGCTGTTGTTAGAATTGATGACCAAAAGGGTCTGATTTATGACTTTTGACATCACTCTTGCCAAAACATCCGCTAATATGTTCCCACGCTCCTGGCGGGTATACTCTATAATGACTTCAAGAAACCCCACAAAATAGGAGTCTTGTAGGTGTATATGTTATAGGAGGATTTCTAATGCCCCTGAAGCGATAATATTGCTGATTCGCGTATCCGCAGAGCTGAAAATGGGTCTCGTCACCACGATGATCTTCGATAAAATGTGTCGCAAAAAATTGAAACAATTACTTTGCGATCTTTAGAAGTATAGCACTCAATTTCTTATTTAAGTGTATTTTGTATCTGCTTGCTTTACAAACTGACATTAACCTCCATTTACAAAAATTCAGCGTCTTCCGATAGGGACTTTTGCGACACCTTGTATATTTAACTAAGTAAATTTTTTTTAATTATATCTATTAATACCATACCTACAATCTACAAAATTATTAACACAGACTTACTAGAAATCAAGTAGGAAAATATTGTCAAGGAAGGCCGTGCATATGGCACCCTACACCTCTAGTGTGTAGATAGACAAATGCATTATGAAGCAAGTGAGCAATTTCGACACCATCCACCAAGAATTATCTATACTCTTTCTAAAGAATATCTAATAGATTGTAAAATAATCTTTTTAAAATCGTTCAGTTGTCGAAACAGCAACTAGTGTTGGCCAGTCCCCAGCTTCCAGGAAAACATTCTAGAGTTAACTCGCAAGCCTACACCTTGTCGTGTATAAATAAACCCACTTCATCCTACGAGAAATACCGTTTCTCCAGGCATTCTGTCATGGTAGCAGCGTTTTGAAAATATCAATTTCCAAGAAGGGTATATACCATATTTAGGTTTTAAACTCTTTTTCTACTAAAACGGTAAACTAGAAACAATTTAATATCAAAATCATATTTTTCCGTAAAGTGTTTCAAAAGTCAGCATGTTTATTGAATAGACGGACAAGGTTTAATTGACTGGGAAATTCAAGTTTTCTTACTAGTTTTTATTTATTTATTTTTATTAATTCAATAGTTTATAAGCCCCTAAATAATTATAATTTTATCGATTAAATGATCTTTTTCTATCTAGTGGGTTTAATATGCGAGTAATAATTCGCTATGGACCTACCATCACAATTTATAGCCGTTTTAATAAAACTTAATGGGAAACGCGTATTTGTCACATGTTCGCACATTTCACCATCTTCTCCGCAAAATATTTACACTGAACATGCCGAAGCTATCGCATAAGATAAATATTTTTTTCAAACCAAGCAGTTACGACGAATTTTTCAATATTATATATGACACATGTCTCTTTCAAATTAATGACGCTCTTAACAAGTATGATAAAATATTAGACTTGATATTTGTCAATGATGTGGCCGATTGTTTTATTAAGCGCTCATCCCCGATTACATTGCCTGAAGACTGCTATCATCCTACAATTGAATTAGTTTTTTCAATTCCATTGAAAACTGCATGTAAATCGCCGATTAATCCTGAGAAAGTTTTTTCTTATGAACGTACTGACTACAACATGTTAAATAAACTTTTCACGGACACGAATTGGTACGCTTTATTATCGTGCTAAATTATCGTGTAAAATATTTTACAATAAATTTATTCTTTTATGAATTTAAATATTCCGAAAAAAATATCTAAGCCATTATCTGCTCCACCATGGAGTAATAAACAGTTAACTAATGCCAAGAATAAAAAAATAAATGTTTCACCAATTCAATTAAAATATAATTTCCTATTTAAATACATATATGTACATACATACATACATAGTTTTTTTATTTTATTTAAAGTTTATTTGACATGAAAAACTAATTTTTAACATAAATTGATATTTAAAAAGAATTGGTGAAATATACCATACGCCTACGAGCGCTACATCAATGAATGGTGTAGCGTATTAAAATTACTGACAAGACAAAAGAATACAAGTGCAATTAAAAAGCTTGTAAAACCAGACAATTATTTTATAATAAAAGTGAAAAAAAAACAAATGTTAAACAATCTAAATATTAAAACAGAGATTATTTTAGAAAAAGATCTCGAGAAATAATCAAAAAAAAAACAGAAAATGTGCTAATTTTGAAATTCAAGTATATAAAATTAGCATATTCCGCCTTTAAATCACACAACTTTAAAAAACTAACTAAAAATCCATTTTTTTAAAATTTATTAAATTATTCACGAAAAAAATTTAAATTCTTTTGCCACCTTATATGCTTACAAATTTTAAAATTTTTTGGATAACTACTACGATTTCTTATATACTTACTTTTTGTGTATCTTTTGACCGTCTTAGTAATTATATTACCTTTAATTTTTTGAATTTTAAATTGGGAAACTTTGTATTGCTTATTTTTGATCAATCCTATCTGCGTTGTCTTTTTGCAATAAATAATGGAAAATATGCTATTAAACGCTGCTGGTAATTTTGTTAGTTCCAATGACGTTACATACAACATGATTCGTATCTTGTGCAAGCAGAAATCTGGTATTAACATCTGCCATATAAATGCACAGAGCTTAAACAATAAAATTGATGAGTATCGGTATATCTTTGAGAACTCGTACGTTGATGTAATATGTGTGTCGGAGACATGGTTCGATCAAAATATCCCTGATGGTATACTTGAGTTGTCTGGTTTCAAGATGTATCGTTGTGATAGGCGTACACATGGTGGAGGGGTTGCTATCTTTATTAGAAAATGTATTACGAGTAAATTTCTACTTAAATCTCTCCCTGACGAAAAAATCGAATACATATTTGTTGAAGTTGTATCTATGGGGAAGAAACTACTTATTGGATGTATTTATAGACCCAATAGGCGGATAGATTTGGGAGAACTACATCATAATCTCGAAAACATAACGGTTAATTATGAAAACGTTGTTTTGTGTGGAGATTTCAACTCTAACGTTTTATGCGAGTCACAACTACTTGACGTAATGGAATCAATTGGTTTAATTTCTCCAAATGTACTAACACCAACGCATTTTACTTCTACAAATCAATCACTGCTGGATATGTTTTTTGTCAACGACATAAATAAAGTCCTGCTATATGAACAGATTGGCGCATCATGTTTCTCGAAACACGACCTAATATTTTTATGCTTCGATTTCAGAACCAAATATACGAGGGAAGAGAATACTTATTATGATTTTAAAAGAATGGATTATAATGCAATGATGAATGAGCTGCAAATAATTGATTGGGATCGTATTTTCTTCATGATCGATGTTAATGACCAAGTTAGTTTTCTGGAGAAAAATCTTGCCGAAATTTTCAAAAAATCTGTGCCAGTTAAAACAGTCACACAGAAAAGCACTACTAAGCCTTGGTTTAATGAACAAATTAAAGCTAAAATAAACCAACGAGATCATCTATATAAATGTTGGAAACGCTTCAAAACTGATGACCTGCATGATCAATTTGTTATTGCCAGAAGGGAAGTAAATAAACTTATTAAGCAAACAAAATTCTCCTACTTTACTAACTTATTTTCAACTGCTGTGAACTCAAAGAAAAATTGGAAAATTATTCGTGATATTGGCATCGGAAAATTAAATAAAACAGACTCTTCGGAATTGAATGTTGACTCACTCAACGAGCTATTTACTAAAATTCCAAACTTAAACATTTCTCCTAACTATTATTCTAGTAGTGCCAGTTCATCATTTAATAGCTCCGCACCACAATTTTCTTTTCGCTGTGTTTCTCAGGATGATACCTTTATTGCTTGCCATGATATCAAATCAAATTCAATTGGACCTGATAAAATTCACCCTAAATTTTTAAAACTCCTTCTTCCTAACTTACTTCCACAAATCACACACATATTCAACACAATAATTACAAAAGGTATTTTTCCACAGAACTGGAAGTGTGCGAAAATTGTTCCCATCCCTAAAAATAGAAATGAATATCGTCCAATTGCTATCCTTTCTTATTTATCTAAAGTCTTCGAAAGGCTCTTGCATAAACAAATAGGTGCTTACTTTGTGACGAATAATTTATTAACCAAAATGCAATCTGGTTTCCGACCCAAACATAGCTGTACTACTGCACTTATTGGAGTGACGGAGGAAATTCGAGGCTATATAGATAACGGAAATGTTACCTTGTTGGTGCTGTTGGATCACTCCAAAGCATTTGATATGGTTGATCATGACATGCTTCGTATTAAATTAACTAAGTTTTTCCATTTTACCTCCTCAGCGGCTGATCTCATCTCATCATATCTAAGTAACCGCTATCAGTATGTAAGTTCAAACAATAAGCAATCATTGCCGTTGCCTGTGACCAAAGGTGTTCCTCAAGGGTCCATATTAGGTCCTCTACTTTTTACAATGTATATAAACGATTTGCCAAAACAGTTATCACATTGCAAAATTCATATGTATGCCGATGATGTTCAGGTTTATATATGTAGTGAACCTGATAAGACTGATGAGTATATTTCAAGATTAAACTTTGATCTATCAAAAATTGAAGCCTGGGCAAAGGCAAATGGTCTTTGTCTAAATCCTGCTAAATCTAAGTGCCTTGTAATTTCCAGGAACAATACACAAATAACTATTGAGAACAATATAATCTTGAACTCGCAGCAAATAGAAATTGTCAAGAAGACTAAAAACCTTGGCATTATTTTTAATTCTTCACTTACTTGGTCAGATCATATAAACGCTGCTGCAGGGAAAGTATTTGTGATGCTTCGTTCGCTTTGGGCAACTCAACACTCAACACCGTTCAGCATACGTATGCTTTTGGCTAAGACATATCTTGTTCCAGCTTTATTATATGGCAGCGAGGTTTTTGCAAGCTGTGACCAAAAAAGCACCAGGAAATTAACGTCTACGTATAATGCCATTCTGAGATATGTCTTCAACTTAGGACGTTTCTCTCATGTTACACCCTACGAAAGTAAACTTTATGGAGTGCGTTTTTCTGACATGTTAAATATTCGATGTCTTACTCTTTTGCATAAAATTATCTATACTGGCGAGCCGACGTATCTATTTGAACGTGTTACTTTTACGCAGTCAAGAAGAAATAACAATCTGATCCCGATAAGATTCAAGAAGTTAGTATCTGAATGGCAGTTTTTCGTTCACAGTATTCGTCTTTGGAACACTCTACCAGCAACTGTTCAATTTACTAGTAATGCAACGCAGTTTAGGAAATGTATTTTTAATTTTTATTCCCGTACTTGAAAATGTGTAATCTATTCTATTTAAAAACGCTTTTGAATGTCCTTATGTTTAAAATTGTTTGATCTTCTCACTTTAAAAATTGCTTTAATGTATTAAATTCTTTTATTTTAATGTTTATTGTTAAAATCTTTTATTGTGTGACACATAAGAAATTGCTACGAATTTTTTATCCTGTACTATAATTATAAGACTTTAAGTCCTGTTGTATAGGAATACCAATAAATAAATAAATAAATAAAAAAAAAAAAAAAAAAAAAAAAATGCACATATTTTATTTAATTTTTTAAATAGATACAAAGAAATATTAATAACTTATTATTTTGCTATAACTCAGTCACAAACCCTTAATTTTCAAAAAAAGCTTTCCCTCAAAAAGCTCGAGCTTTCATATCTATTAAAACCAGACTTGGATACCATTCGCGTCTTAGCTAAATATTAAGCTCTTTTTAAAACTCTGAAAAAGCTTTCGTTTAAAGCTCATCTTTAAAGATAAAGCCTTTGATTGAAAATAACTATAGTTTCTAATGGCTAATAAATCAATGAATGTTTAAACATTGGCTAAGTTGAACTAAACTTAAATTTATATGTAGTTTTAACTTAACAACTGTAAATCAGTGCCCCATATATTATATGTAGTGTAAAAAATAAAAATGTGGCAGCACTACGATAAATGTTGTCAAATTCATATGGTTTGTATATTGGTAGTTTAAACGTCCATAAAATTCTAAATTTACACGTTTCATCTTTCGATGCTCAACTTCTTTTCAATTCCCTTTTAAAGATGCCAATTTAATCACACGCAGCAATCGGTTTCAACTTTTTTCGGTTCAAAACAACAACAATTTTATTAAAAGCGAATCATAGAGAAAAAGAAAAGAAAAACAATTACAATCAGACATCGTTGTGCATATACCAACGAATAAAAACATAAAGCGTACTGACCGAGTACAGGCATCTCCGTACTAACCCCCTTTCATCTTTCTTCTCTCACCTAAAAACATAAGAGTTGAGCATCAAAAGATGAAACGTGTGAAAGCAGACTTAGAGATGGTTTACTGAATTATAGTTTAAACACATTTTAAACCAAAAAGGGCTCTTTTTAGCCCCCCTACTAGAAAATCGACAAAATTTTGGTTTCAGCACCGTTCAAGCATTTCTTAAATTAAATGCTTGTTCTACATATTAAATTGTCACAAAACGGATAGTACTTTTTTCAAAAAGTACCCTTTTGGTAAGACTTCAAAGCAAGTGGCATGTATAATGTTTGTCATTTCGTGTGTAACAGAGTTCAGCAATGAGTAGTGAAAAAGTGAGTAGAGCTGAATCATGACTCGTAAATTCTTGTACTTATATGCACTCATACTTATTGCATATTCATTCAGAAGTTTGATTTTATTCATCGTACTCATTTGTAGTAGATGATTTAGATTCAAATTAAATCAACAATCAAAATGCGAGGCTGCCAGATTTGTCCCCGAAATAGCAAAGCGACGATTTGGCAATTACAGTTTACTAAAGTTAGATGAATAAAGTGGACAGTTTTTCGGCAAATTTATCTGGCAGCGCTGATTGTGTGTTCGATCTGTTGTATTTAAACGGTAAATGGATGAACTGAATCATTGTGAGTATTGTAAGTATCCCTGCAGATAACGAGACTAGGCCATACATGCCTGTAAGAAATAGTCCATAAAGGAGTAGGAATACTCCAAAGGTAACACAAATGTATTGAAAAACATGGTCTATTTAACATAACGATGTATTAGTGCTGGGCCATGTAACCCAGTTTTGCATTACAACGGAAAAGGCTTAAAACTACTCCATGTTGATACATACTCTAGTGGACTAGTTTTGAAACTACTCAATGGTATACTCCATAGAATTAATTTTAACTTCGTTTTAAAACGAAGACATTTCGTTTCACTACAAACTCTTTTTAACAATGACATGGTCCATGCTTTCGTCAATATGGATCATGTTGTCCAATATCTGCAGGGATTTTCCTGAAATTATAAATCTTTTATGAATATACGTATAATGTCGACGTTGTACTCATATTAATTTCTCTTGTGAGTATGAGTGAATCAGAGTAGTTTCCCTGCAAATAATAGGACAAGTCCAAACACGCGTGTAAAATGTAGCCCACAAGAGACTAGGACTAGTCCAAAAGTAGCCCAAACGTATGGGAAAACATGGTCTATTTAAAATTACGATGTCCTAGGGCAGGACCATATAACCCAGCTTTGGATTACAAAGGAGTAGTCTTTAAACTACTCCATGGTATACTTAAGAGGATTAGTTTTGCAGTCGCTTAAAAACGAATACATGTCGTTAAAAAACGAACACATGTCGTCTCACTACAAACACTTTTTAACAATAACGTGGTCCATGGAGTAGTCCGTTTGATCAGGTGGTCCAATATTATTTGCAGGGTTAGTTTAAATGATGTCTACGCACTTATATTAACAATTTCATGAGTCAGTATGAGTAGCGAAAAAACGATTCATTGCTGATATCTAGTATGTAACACCCAGAATAATTCGATCCTATCAAGAAATTTTAAATCGATTTAACTTTGTTTGTCTGTGGATAACACGACAGTGATAGCTTTTTAATTTTGTGGCAAAAATATTTTTTTTGGAATAATTTTATGTACAATCATGAGAAAAAAGGCTTTCAAAAAAAACTTACAAAATGTATTTACTACACTGAAATTGCACATAAAAGATTATTTTGTTTGCATAAATAAATTTTTTGTTGCGATAAGCTAAACATCGTAAAAAAATAGTGCCCTCCGAATCTTGGAGTACAATGAAAGTTATTAATGATTTTTGAAAACCTTTAAACCCAAATAAATACCCTTTACTTCACAAGGAAATTTCATGTTTTTATTCCATATTTGGTTGTACATAAATATATGTAAGTTAATAAAAAAGCAAGCATAGAAGTAGAAAGGGCAAGGAAAATTTGAAGTCCTTATTAAAATTATTTACAACTGACATTGGCATAAATTTGGATAATTTATTGGACGGATCATGGAAGACTTAAGGGATATTTCGATTGGAAAGTACGGGCTTAAAATAAAATTGACACGCATTTTTTTTCAAAATTTTTAAGAAAAAATGCAGATCAAATTTTTTTGCCGTGTACGTATATGAAAAAAATATATGAAATATTTTTGTTCTTTTTTCTTTGTATGTATTGGTTTTTGCAACAAAAAATATTGTTTTTCTTTAAATGTATTGGTGTATGCTCTTCCATAAGGAAGTTTTGGGCACTCCTGCTATATATTAATAAAATAATTATGTAATATACATTTTTGTAAAGCTACAAAGTTGATTTATAAGTAGAATTCATAATTTTCACTTTTTGTTTACAGTAGAGGTCACCGAAGAGCTAAACTGTGCTATCATGAGTCTCTATCAGCAAGAGGTCCTATATTACTTGATTGCCGAAATCAATGTCAGAGAAACTAGTTTTTTATGACCAAACAGCTTCGAAACAGGTCTCGAAAAGCCGTGCAACGACAGAGACTTTGTTTCTTGCTTTTGGGAGTCTGTGTGTTCAAATTAAAAATTCAAGCTCTTATTGATCTCAAGGTAACAAAAGAGTTTAAATCTTAGAAATTATCTGCAAAATATAATTTTCCTAAGTTAAAGAAACAAAATATTTTATTTTTAAAATTAAATAAGTTTGTATGTTAATTTTAAGCTTAGAAAAAAAATATAACTAAGATCAAGTTCAAAAAATGTTTGCGCTAGAATAAAAATCTTATGCATTTGTTACAATCAGTTTATTTTCAATTTTTTTCTTTAAATAATACTTATATAAACGTAATTACAATTAACTATAATATAAATTTACAAAACTTATTTTTGTACTTATATACATAATTGAAATTGTATGGTTAAAGACTTGTTCTAAATTCCTACGGCTAATTATCGGGTAGTAGTTTATTGATTGGTTGGTAGTCACAAGGCCAGCTAATTCAAAAGAAGTTGAGTGTTGAATTTAATGATTTCTTGCCATAAAATTACTGATCAATCAACCTTGGCGGTGGTTCAATAAAATTACTATTTTTAGCAGTACAACGTTCTGCATACGGTTCATTTGGTAAGACATCTTGGCTAAGAGACAATAACTTGTCCAGGGGACATTTAAGATCACAGTGGGGTATTTGCAATTGCTTAAGGCAGCCTTGTTCATCGTTTCGCAAAAAAATCTGTTAAGAAACAAAATTTGAAATTAATCAAGTGCTAAAAGCGAATATAACATATTTAACCCTGGAACAGTGGAAAGAAACAGAAGTGTCAACAAAGTAATTCACAGGCGACAACAAGTACAGTCAAATCCCGATAATTCGTACCCCGATGAATCGTAATGCACGATAATTGGTAATAAACTGTCGGTCCCTTGAAAAATCTCGTTAATTCGTAAAATTTCCATATATTTTGGTCCCCTCGCTAATTTGTAATTTTTTTCAAATAAAACCTTCTTTACCTCTTATAAATCGTAATTGTTTGCTTTCTACCACTTAAAATTCATATTAAAAACAACATAAACATGAAAAAAAATGATCTTTTGTTTACCGCTACTTTTTTTTGCGTGGGTTTTTGAATGTGTGTATGAGTTTATTTTCTTATGATCAGTTTGTTACATGAAAAATAAAGAAAAATGTCAAAGTTCACGCCTCGTTTTATTAAATAAATTGAAAAACACCGTTAATTCGTATTTATTTTATTTTAACCCCGTTAAATCAAAACCCCGCTAAATCGAAAACCCTTATAATTCGTAAGAAATGGCCCGTCCCTTGCGATTACGAATTATCGGGATTTGACTGTATTTGTTATCTTTTTTTTTTTAATAATTTCAGTTAGAAACAAAAAGAGAACTACTTTGTTTTCTTTATTTTGGCTAAAGCTAAGTTTTTGGCTAACTCTGTGAAGTTGTATTGCCAGGGTAGCGAATAATTTTGGGAGTCATCGCTCGACCTTAACCTATGTATAGCAAGGCGAGAGCTTCCAGATGCCGCTCCAAAGTATTTTGAACTCCACCAGTTAAAACGTCTAAATTTAATATGGTACTCCACCAGTTGAGTTATTTAAGAATGTGAAGTAACAAACGATTGCTAGAAGAAACGTTAAACGTACAAAAAGCAAACTAACCTGTTTGTTCTTCCGCGTCCGAACCGAAAATTGAGACTTTAAAATAGTATTAAGCCCATAGAAAATAAGTATGTACTTAACAAAGTACTGCTACTTCAAACCATCAGTCTAAATTAAGCCAACAAATGTACACTGAACAAAAGTTACAGTCCAGGACTTTAATGTAAAACAAGTTGTAGCTATATAAAAAAAATAATGCTTAGTAAGGCCTCTAACTACCCCAACTTTTTCTATTTTCAGGTTCGTATAGAAATTTGGATGTAATAAATTGTTCAGAAAACAAAAAACCTGTTTTATTTCAAATCTATTCAGACCGAGTCTTACAGAGGGCTTTTGCCATAAACGTCAAATCTTGTTAAATGCGCATTTTTTTTGTCCGCGTCTCGCGAGATTTTAGGAAAACCTCGTTAAAAAAACTATAAAAACTTAAGAGAGAAATTTGGGGTGAAGACATTTAGTATTCGGTGAAAGTTATTTTGTTTAAAATGTTTCCCAGAAACTTGAGTCCAACATGTTTTAAACAATTGTTTTAAAAAGTTTCTGCTATCTATTAAGTCCATTAAGTCAACCATTGTCTCCTCTCCAGCAAACTCAAACTTCGAGTATTAACAATCGAAATTGCTAACGATAGATGGGCCGAGAACACCGATTGTAGGATAGCCAAGCAATTGTGGCCCGCATGAATGAGAGGCGTACAATGTCTTTAATATCGATGACTAAAATTGGCATATTGCGAAAGCCATACACAGCGTCTGGGAGCCAGACACTGTAACTACAGCAGCGGGTTTGTTGACAAAAACAAGGTTGAGAACGTGATACACCTTCTCTGTCACAGTTGTGCACTGACTCCCCGAAATATGGTCCGCTTTTCCACTTTTGACATATTGTATCTCTGGCCATTAACTGGAATACATTTTGAATGTCGTAAGAAGTTCAAATTGGTTTTACGTTGGATGTTCTGTATAGTATCTCATTGGATAATTGGACTTAAGTGTATCAGATGACTACTGACTGTCATTTCTAGCAAACCTAACCTTTCGAACTTTTGTACATTTAGCGGCAACATCCATGGAAGAAACTCAAATGGAAAATATTTCATTCGTTATAAATAAGAAAATCTTGTGGAAAAATGTCCTTTACAAAAATTTTAATATCTTGGGAGTAGTGTGGTGTTTTTTATCTTAAGAAGGTCAATAGTGCGGACTTTTCCATGCCTATTGCACGCGTAGCGTTGTAGCATAAGCATAATTTTTCCCCCTAAGTACGCCTGGCGAGAAGTCTTGCACATGCCGATGACTTTTAAACATTAACATAAAAGGTATTTTTCTCTTACCTCCACATAATACTCCTGAGTTAAGGGATTCTTGTGTAATTCAAATATGGCCATAACTGAAAATCTAGGCATTTGTCGATCCCATACCTTTAAGGCAGATAATATATTACCCACTGTCCAATCGTGACCCGTATAAATAAACATTTTCCTATCAAACGGCTTCAATTTCTGAGCCCTTTTCATTAACATGTCATCATACATTTTCTTTAGGAAAGGACCTCCTTTAATTTTCTGCATTTCTCTGGTATAGGCATTATAAACATAACTCTGCTCTGCCAAAAATTGCATTTTTTCCGGAAAATAATCCTTAGTCCATTCGGGTAATGCCAAACCAAAATCTCTCTCGGCTTCTAAAGTGATATAAAGAGAGTTGATATGTTCGGCGTTTGTAACATTCATGCCTGTGATTTCTGTTAGATTTTTGAAGAGAGCTTGATATTTCAACATTTCTGCTTTCACCTCAGGCAATTCGAAAACCTCTTCGCGGGCTTCGAAATAACGAGGGCAGGGGGTGCGTACTAACAGCAACGAATCTTGATCTAATGGTTCAGAAAATATGGGTATAGGCTGCCAGTTAAGTGTGGGATGCCATTCCATGGGTGTATTGTGGGGAGCAAACATGCTGGCTAAAACAGTTGACAGCGTCATCATGGCTCTGGGAGATGCGGTAGCTTGGGCATAAACTCTCTGTAAAATGGAGTAAGTTTTAGGATAGTAAATCACACCTATCGTGAATAAAATGTGAATAGTTTTAAAACCAAGAAATTTTGCTTTTTCAATGAATTTCTAGAAAATTTTAATTCACACAGAAAAAAATAAAAATTGATTTCAATTAAATAATTTGTGATATTAAATAAAAAAATTAATTGAGTTGGCGCCAATAAACAAATTGTTAGTATCAATTTAGAAAAATTGTTTAACAACATTTTAGGCAGAGAAGTTGTTGATATGAGTAAACGTTTAATTCACTTGATTAAATTTTGAAACTGATTTTATTATTGCGAGAATTTTTTCTGTGCACGACAAGGGTGAGTATAATTTGAGCTAGAATTTCTTTATTTAAAATAAAGTTACTTACATCTGGTGTATAATAGGGTTCCATATATTTTCCATATCTCCGATTTAATAGTTTTCCTAACGCATACAGTTCCTGTTTACCTTTCTACAGTAATAAATATTGAAAAAAAAACTTAATTTCTAATTTACTTTATATATTTTTTAAAGTAAATTAACTTACATTAGTTATATGTCCCCAGCCCGTTGGTTCGAATCCACTATTAACATAAGGATCGTTTGGGTAAGTATCTACAGGAGTTCTAGGCCCATGTCTTAAAACCTTAAATTATAACCACAAAATAATTTATTCTCATTTTGTAATTCTAAAAACCACGAATTCCTACAATTCCCGAAAAATTAACAAAGAAATATAAAACATTGCTTATGAAGAATTTTGAGAACAAGCCCCAAAAATTTTATAAAAACTTTGAGCTACAAATTGCAAAGTCTTCAGAGAATAACTAGTTTTGAATTCATACTTTGTGCAAATATATCTTTAGGAGGTACTTTACTCAGGACCTACCAAAAGGAACCTTCTTGCACGTTTCATAGGTTGATTTGTCGAATATGCATCCACAGAATATGATATTAATCCGCATGCTATATACTATAATAGTCCTATTGTGCCTTATATTTTATTTCGGACTTTTATAGTATTAACTAGGGATATCGGGCGGTTATTATTCCACCGGTTTTCACCGGTAATTTTAGTTTTGCCCAAATCGGCTATTTTAAAACGTCGATTTTTCGAATATTAAATAACCCGGGAATTTTGGTAATTTTTGGTATTTAATATTTTAATTTTTAATAAAAAGGGTAATCACGATGGTCATTGTGCAAATTTTCAACTTGTAAATTTGCATTGCATATTATGATTGATCGTGAGCATACCACTTTTATTTTTGTGCAAATTTATCCTGGCAACACAAAACACTTCTGGCAGCACTGTAAAAAATCTGCATTTGTTTACAATTACCCTGCAATAATAATATAAATACAATAATATATTACCTGATCAAATTTGATTAAATGGACTACTCTATGGACTGGTCCGAAGTAATGCAAGCTTGGACAATGTCATTGTTAAAAAGTGTTTGTAGTGAGACGATATGTCTTCGTTTTTAACGACATGTTTTCTTTTCTAAACGAAGTTAAAACATATCCTCTTGTGTATACAATGGAGTAGTTTTAAGACTACTCCTTTGTAATCCAAAGCTGGGTTATATGGTCCTGCTCTAGGACATCGTAATGTTAAATATACCATATTCTTTCTAAACGCTTGGGTTACTTTTGGAGTAGTCCTAGTCCCTTGTGGGCTACATTTTACACGCGTGTTTGGACTAGTCCTATTATTTGCATGGTGTACACAAGCAAATTAAAATGAATTTTTTCTTTTTAAATTATTAAAATTTAATTCTCTATTTTATATTAAAACCCACAAAAGCGTTCAATTTATAAGTTCATTCAAAAACAATATGGCGCTTAATATGTATAATGTTATTATTTACATTTGTTTGTAACTGAGCAAATATGCACTACTAATTTTGCTCATGGTTTTTTGAGTGAAAATGGCAAATACGTACATTTGGTTTTGAAAAAAGTCGAATAATCGGTCTCCCTAGTCTTAACTATTCTAGTTTCGGCTATTATAAGCAGGGACCGAAAATAACAGTTATATTGGAATTTTAAAACAAGCAAAAAAAGGATTTAGAAGTACAAGTCGAAAAACTGATTCAAGTATACCTTGTTTATCCTTATGAACTTGTCTATGATAAAATATATTGATTTTTATTTTTTCGAACAAAATTAACAGTTATTTTTTTAATTTTACAGCCCCATTATGAATGAAAATACCCGGGGAGTTTTCTACCAGTTTTCCTGTGTAAATTCAATTGTAAAAATGGGAAAAGGGAAAAAACTCCCAAGAAATTTTTTATTTTTCTTTTTTTTTTTTTGAACAAAAATAACAGTTATTTTTTGATTTTGACTTTTTCAAGCTAAAATAAAAGTTATTCTCTAAAATAAAATGTACCTGTAATAATAATTCAGTTGACTTAAAAGGTTTATTTTAATGTGTAATCAATATTGGAATTTCTTATACGCATAAAAAAAATTTTTTAAGTCAACTAAATTGGTTAAGGCAGGTGGTTAAGGCCTTATGCCAGGTGCTAAAGTAAATCATTTTGGACATTCTCACGTAGAGGTGATGTGATCTAGCCACCTAAATCGTGCGCGTTTACTTTGTATGCTTTTCTTGGAGATTTTCTTAGGTCACAGTTCTATGCGAATAAACCACAAACCGCAGCGGCCCTCAAATCCAACATTACGTATACAAATAATAATATATGGAAAGTGTCAAATCGAACCTTATTCATAAAAAAAATTTGATACATCTGTTGGCAACAGTGGTTTGAAATATTTTTTAGTATAAACTAGTTTGGTTTATGATTAGGTCCATAGCTTAATCCACTGTTAGGTATATAGTTAGTCTAAACTTTGCTCTGCAGTTTAAATTGAAATTTCTTATTTAGCATGTTCCATAGTTGTTCTGAAGTAATTTTCAATTATTTATTTTTTATTTATAATTAAGAAAGAAAAATTTGAAAGTCACAAGTTATTAAACATATCTATGACAAAAAAAAAACAATTGCAATTCACTTTCTAATTTTCTTTCGTATCAGATTGCGTGACACACGGCACACATTCTAATAAATCACGTTACTTACAATGTGCACTAATTCCAAAGTTGAATTTTTTGTGTCCACTTCCGTATTGAAACATTCAGAGTGGGGCTTAACACTTGCCGTTGCACAGAATATTACAATGACAATAATCACTATGGAACTTAAAAGTAAAAGGAAGAGAAAATTTTTGCTCGATATATTGAACAACATTTTCGTTTAAAGGATGTTGTTGTTGGTAAAATTTTAAATTAAATCAATTTTTAATTTATATAGAATAAAAAATTTTATATAACTTTTTATAAAATTTTTCAATGTTTATTAATATTTTGTCAATATGTATTTTATTTTTAAAACAAAAATTTTCTAAATTATTTTTACTTCGTTTTTTTTTATTTTTATTTAAAAATTCAACCAGAATTTCTTTTAGCTTTTTTGTTTTTTAATTAATTATAATAATCTTGTCGGTTTTTTAATCAATAATTTCTTTTTATTAAAAATATTTTTAATTATTTTCTTAAAATATTTTTTTGCTTTAACATTTTTAAATTTTTTTTTGAATATTTGAATAATAAATAAATATTAATTTCACTTTTATTATTTATTAATATACTTAAATTTTATCCATTTTATGTTATTTTATTTTATTTCTTAAATTTATTTCTTTTTTATCTTGTGTTTTATTAACCGTTTTTTTATAAACATTTGTACCCGTCTTAAGTTTGTGTTAAAATGAGTTAAAACCCCCATATACCAGTTGGTTTTAAATTGTTTCAAATAAAAAAGTTTGCAATGAATTTAAACATTTTTTTTTCTAAATTTACTTAAGACTAGAATGCAGTTTTTTACTATTTACTATAAGAGTATTTTGTAAACAAATAAAAAACTAAAATTTTTTGTTTAAACAGAGAATAATAGAACAATGTTGCACTATGGGCTGCAATGTAAAAAGTATATAGAATTAAGCAACTATTTTACAAAATTTCCGGGTTTTTTTCTACGAAAATAACGAAAATACTGTTTATTAGAACTGATGGGGCTGATAAAATGGACTCGTAATAGGCGCATAACCAGTTCGAATGAGACAATCAATTAGTATATTCTCATTAAAAGTATTTGTTATTCTTAAGTTAAACAAATATGCAAGGCAATATTAATATCCTTTGAAATAAAAATCCTTTCAATTGAACAAACGTAATTATTTCAAAACAAGTATAAAGGCCAAATTTTATATAAACTTTACCATGATATTGAAAAGCCAATTGTTATGATGTGGGCGAAATCGTATCAAAATACTTATTCCGCTACCAGTATTCTACTAATGCTCGTAATTTTTAGAAAGAGAAAGCTGGTCTTGTTCGTACCTGCATGTTTTTACCTACGGTATTCTTTAAAAACATGGCAGCTTTTACACCATAGATTTCTATACACAGCTAGATTTATTTTTGTAGAAATTACGGGCATAAATTTATGTTAAGACCTAACAAATATTTAACAAAAAATTAAATAAAAAGCGTGACCATTAAATTGATCAAACTTTTAAAAATTTGTATTGACTTAATTTAGAAGATAATTGTATAATGTAATTTAGAAACTATTAAATAATAATCTAGCAAACGTTTTGAAAAACTAAACGATTTTTTGATAAAACTACTGTTTACGTGTAGGACGTCAAATATTTGACAGTTACTTTTTTACGGCAAGGTTACTGTTACTCCCGGCTAACTGAGCCTTAAAACAGTAACTTAACCTAACCGTAAAAAAGTGAGATCAATCTATTTCTTACAGATTGAGACGTAACATCTTACTTTTAACTATAATCGATCTAATTGTTTTACAAACAATTAAATGAAGCAGCTTATTTGAAACGTTACTGTTACTGTAACTCCCGGCTAACTGAGACTTAAGGCCTGAAGCAGAATAAAGTAGTTGTAGTAGTATCTGAAACTGACGAATGCTCTGTTGCGCAACAAAGTTTAAAATTTCAAATTTTGCGCTTAAACTTCAACTGCAACGACTACTACAACTACGTGTTCTGTTGACACTACTTTGAAACTGCCGTTTTTAACATTTGATAGCTTGCAGCGCTATCCGTAACGTTAAGCTACAGCGACTATTCTGTTCCCCACTTAATAACATTTAAGAATCTCTTAAAGGCCTCCTTACTCTTGTGTAAACGTATACGTTGCATATCAGATGTTCCTTTTCCTTGCCAAGCTTATGTATAAATAGGTATGTACTCTTAAGAAAATGTTGCGGATCAACAAAATCCAAATTGTTCTCTATTTTAACGCATCAGCTTATTAAAGTCCTCATTACTCATACGGAAATGTTGCACACACGTTAGAACTACTTTCGATTTAAAGGGTTAGTAGTTTCTGAAAATACGTAAACGTCATGAAATGTGTTAAAAAGGACCCAGAAAATTTTTTGTGTAACAAACAAGGTTGACTGCCCACTGGGTAGCCCAGAAACACCTACCCGGGTTTTAGGGGGTATTTTGTTAAAAAAACCCAAGTGGGTTTTCTTCTTTAAATTCATTCAAACAACGATGGGCACTGTATTTATATGCCCATTTACTAAAACTAAAACTGGTCTCTACCACCAAAGACCTATCACGGGACTACTTTGGTGTCAGTTTGCTTCACTCTAGGGGTATTACATTCTCGATTCCTATTCTTTACATTTTCCCGCTTGGTAAGAAGTTTTTATGCGGATCGGTCTAAAATTTTTTATAAAAGGTTTTGCAATAGTTACTTGAAAACTTTAAATTTTCACTGATCATCTAACTGTTACTTTCCTTTTTTTCAGTAAACTCAACATTTTCATCATGGTAAAGTACACAAACGACCAACGTATCCAAAAATGTACTACCGAAATTCGGAGTCGATGAACGCAACTTTAAGAGCGTTAACTCCAATTTTCGGAAGTTATTATCGCCCTAGTAGACAAGTAATAACAAGTTTAGTGCAAAAATTTTACATATTCATTTACATAAAGATCTTGGTTTACACCATACAAGTTCCAACTGACTCAAGAATTGAAGCCGATGGACCATTTGACGCGGCGTACGTTCTCCGATTGTCAAGTCCTTATTTGAAAACCCGATATTTGCGTTAAATTAAATTATATAATTCTGAAGGTGCTTAAATATTTCGGTGGTGAGATAGTCTATGAGACAGCGGCTTACGGATCCGATTCCCGCCAGAGACTCTCGTCTGTCTCGCTACAACGCACTGAAAGTCTAAGGTACTAGGAATTGCTCGGTTAATTAAGTTAAATTATGATTTGTAATTGTATTTGTAACTCTCTATAAATAAATAAATACTTATTTTCATTATTTTACTTAAAATTCCCCACTGTGCGATCTTAGTTAAGCGTCTATTGCCTTTATAAACATTTTTCGCTGTAACTGTAGTCACAACAATAAAATCAATACAATTTGGAAAGAGTAATTGAAAATTAAGAGATTGCACTTTTTTAAGAGACAAAAAAAATTGTTTTTATAAAGTTAATTAACAATGTGTTTAACTTTAAATTAAAAAAAATTTAAAACCATTAAATGTTGTTATAACTACAGTAATTAAATATGCATGTTTTTTTTAACTCATATAAAAAAGCCAATAAATTAAAAACGAGCCCCCAGATGTGTTTTTAATGGTAACGTTAAAATAATTATCATTTAAATAGTAAAACCGTTATTAATAAAAATATAAAATTTAATTATTTTTTAATAAAATCAAACAAAATAAACAATCTCTTTTATAATAAATAATAAACGAGTTATAAGATAATATTTTAAGTTAAAAAATATTTAATTAATTTGCATAAATTTATTTAAATACCTGAAAAAACATAAATAAATTAAAGTTTTTTTAAATTGAAATCGGAAATTGCATAAATGTCATTTTAGTGTTGACAGATATTGACAACTAAAAGGTAAATTAATTTGGAAATAAAAGAAGTTAATTGACAATCAGAGCTGGTTGGTAGTAAAGAAAGAAAGGTTGCTCCTATAACTAAAGATTTATGACTAGACGAGGGTGGATAAAAAAATTTAGGTTAAAGGGAAAAGACAGCATAAATTACACAGTTCAACACGAAACTAGTTCCACTGGTTATTTGTATGTGTGTTAAGTTTTGGGCTTTGGTGTGTTCAAACATATATTGTAAAATTTTATGGCAAACAATTTTGTAAAACATTTCATCACAGCGCTTCCCTTTTTCGGGGTATTTTTTACGATTTGTTAGAACATGGCCAAAAATGCTTTTTATTTTTTTTTCTCCTCTACAGAATCCATAGTCAGAACCCCGTAATTTTGGAAAAAGCTTGAAGTTGTTGTACAGTTTATAAGAGAGTTAAAATGAGTTTTAAAACCATTTATATTGGAGTCCAAGTACATATTACCATTAATTTACAAATTATCGAATAACCATCGTTACTTATTCATTAACGCAATTTCTTTTTTCGTTTTTATACATTTCTTTATTTTTTTATTCATTATGTTTTTCATATTTTGCTCGAATTAAATCTATTTCTTAAATGACACGTAACTACTGTATGACAAATGTATTGCAATTTAATTGAAACATTTCATCAGCTAATGTTTTAACAAAAACTTCAAACTTTCCATTAGCTCTATTAAATAATAAATTACCAAATCGTTTAAAATATAACACTGCACAACAAAATGGAGCTTTTTAAAAGTTTCCTAAATAAAAATTGCTGATCCTTATGCATTTGCGTCTGCTGATGACGGTGGTGTCATTAGTTGTTCCCTAACAGCTCTAGGCTTAAAGGTATAGTGACAAGTATTATAGATTTTCTGTTTTATTTGGTCAGTTATTCGGATTATTAATTAACATAAAATTCTATTTTAGTTTAGAAGGGTCACATTATTCAAAATATCAGGATATTTCACTGTTATTGCAAGGATTTTAAAATTTTTGTGTTTTTAGTTTAGTCCTTAAAACTTGCTTTATGAAAATTTTATAAAATGAAAATAGCAGATCCTTATGCATTTTTTGTCTAGCACCTCTTGTTTTAGAGAAATTATGCATAAATTAAAAAAAAAAATCCAAAGTTGTGCACCGATTACAATGAAACAACCCTCATTTCATTCGAAATTATGTTAAGCTTAATGTTTTTAGACTAAAACTGTGGTTTTTGTCGCCTTTTTATTTTTTAATGAATTTTTAAAACACAAAAATATTGGTTTTTTTTCAAAATGTTCATATTTATTCATCAAAAACTCAACGAGATCTCTACAGGGCATATTTAAAAACAATGTAAGCACGGCTTAAAGATAATATTGTTGCCGAGTTTCGGATTTTTTTTAACTGAATATGATTAGCCGCTTTCAAGTTATTTCAATGCATGTAATGAAAGTGCCTTAATTTTAGACATAACGGTATATCTCGAAAACTAGGGCTGATACAGAAAAATGGAGATTAGATTTGAAATCAGCGACCTCAAATTAGTATGAATTTTACTTACTAGTCCGCAGTGTAATTGGTGCTAAGTACTGTTTGACAAAACTGCGCAGTGTCTTTACGGCGATGGTTAATTGGGGAATGACCCACTATTAAATTTAGAACACCAAATGATCGGGCGGGAGCCCCGTAATCATTCTAAAGCTCGTTCTTATTGGTACTATTTAAAACAAGTAGAAAATGAGATAAAATGTGAAGTGGTTTTCTCTAAATATTTCAGGGCCCTTTAAATGAGTTTAACATTTTTTTTAACCAAAATAAGTACGTTGGAATGTTTCTTTTGTGCATATGTACACCGAAAAAAATGTGGGGAAACAATTGAATTTTTAAAGTTTTTTGGACTACTCGAAAAATATATAACTTTAAACATCGTTGCAACTTGCAATACAAGTTAGATATCCCGATATACTCTCCAATGTGATTCTATTCAAATGAAAGAGATTTTTGTGTAGATTAATAATTCAGAAAATATTTTAAAGTTTGTAGTGTCATTCGTACAGAAAAAAATTTTCAATAACACAGTTTGTTAAAAATAAAATTTTAGGTCAACAAACTTTTTATTTGATTCAATGAAAAAATTTATAAAATTTGCACGTACAAAATAGCACACAATAAAACATATTTAATAATTAAATATTTCTTCATTTTCAATAAAAACAAAAATTTATTTGAATCAAAGTAAATATAGTATTTTTACAACTCTTGTCCATTTTTTAATAGCTTTGATATCTTGCATGTATGACTTGATTGTTTGTAATTCTTCTTCGCCATACAATTTTATTTGTATACTATCTTAAGTTTTTGGTTTCCTGATGATCTGGCCTAAACAACCAGCGAAATGCGCATAGTAACTAGTTTATCCCCCCAACAATCAATTTGTGTGTATTTGTCAAATAATAAATATTGGGAATTTAGAACATCATAATTAATGAATAAATAAATAAAGATCCGATAAACATTTAGTTTGATTTTTTCAAAATTTCCAACAATTTAATTCAGGGACCGAAAATAACTGTTATGTTTTTATTTCAGAGCAAAAAGGTTTGGCAAAAATGTCCTTTATCTGCATTTGGGAATTTTTAATCGTTATCGTGATATTGGTTACCGTAACTTATTAATTGAGAATATAAAAATTTTTGTTAAAAATTACCAATACATCAACCAAAATATTTTTTGGTTAAAATTAACCACTCAATCCAAGTACCAAGAAACTTTTAGTTCAAAATAACCATTATTAAAAAACATTATTTTTTTTTTGTTTATATAACGATTATTTATAATCAAAAAAATACGTTTCTCATTTCAATTGGTTAAAATAACCAAAATAAAATATATTACTTGTTAACGGTTTATTATAACCATTACGAAGATGTATCAGTAATAATTGTTAAATCTGATTATTTTTATCGTTTATCTTATAACTGATTTATTTTAACAAATCTCGTAAACATTTTGTTGAAAAAAATTATTTTGGGCAACAACTTTTTTAATTGACTTAATAAACTTGGTTTCGTATTCAAATATGAAAATTATTTTTTTCTGTGCGTGAAATATTAAGCGAAGATTACAAAAAATGGTAATAATTTTGCAATTACATATTTAATGACACTATATGTATCTTAAAAAGCTAGAAGAAATCTAATGGTACCATCGTAATCAACACTCTCAATTTAACTAAAAACAATTGACAGAAGTCAGAAAAGTTTTGGTGTGTTGACCAGTGTAATTTATGTTTGGAGAACAATTACATCCAAGAAATATTGCTTTTGAGATTTAATTGTTAATTACTGCATATTTTTAACTTCCAACTCTTGACTCAAAATTCTAGTAAATTTAAATAAAATTATGGGTTAAAATGAAGTAAAGTGCAAATTTCAATGAAATTGTAATGCAATAATTATACAAAAGAATAAAAATGTTCACAGCTCTTTTTAAGTTTCGATTCTATTTCGAGACTATCGAACTTAAGTGAAGGTCAAAAATTTCATCATCCAACCACTTAATAATTTGCGGTTGACGGTTACCTGATAGAAATTAACGGCCAGACTATCAAACATGTATTCTCTCCTCCAAATCGGTTCAGTTTTATTAAAAAAAATACAAAAAAATCATAGCGATAAGGGGGTGCGTTCTCCTCTTAAAGTTTGCCTTCAATCCCATTTTTTTCAAATGTAATTTGTTTGCAAGAATATGATATATTGCAATATGTTAGCTTTTCTAGCCAACAACATTATTCCCAAAGAAAGTTTTTGCTAAAAATTTTTTTAGAAAATAATGCAAATATAGCCAACAATAGCTTTGTTCATTACGGTTTTAGGCGTACTTAACGGTTTTCCGAGAGTAGGGTTTTTTACGGGGCCAATGGTAAATAATGGTCCGATCCAAACGAAATTTCACATTATCATTTTCAGTCGTATAAGACTAATTCGAGCAAATCTTATATCATTCCGATAATTATTCCACCATTTATGTTAGTTTTTGTAACAAAATTATAAATAGTTGTAGTTCTGCGCCTACTCAACCGATTTTGCTGGATTGTATTCCCAGAGGATAACTACAAGCAGTTTTCGACCAAGTTTGTTAATTTGTTTTGAGTTTTTCGTGTATTCAACAGATGGACAGACAGATGGGCATGGCTAAATCGACTTAGAATTACTCAAGTAGCTAGAATATATACTTTATGGGTTCTTATATATATAATAAACAGTTTTCACACGGAATGACAAACTTTGTTTACCCTCATTCACCACTAGTGGTGGTGGAGGGTATAAAAACAATAACAATACAAAACATATTTTATTCCGTACGGAATAAGCGATTAATTTTGCATTTTGCTAAAGAAAATGACAGGTTCATTAAACTTAACAAAAAGTTTCCATAAGTTTAATATGGCTGCTACTGATTACAACGCTTAACATTACTTTTAGGGGTCAAGATGGAAACTTGTTATGTGTAAGCTTCCCTTGAATTATCTTCTGATCACACACCCACTTTTATTACTTGTATGAACACTAATAAAACTGATTATTTTGGCTGAAAAAAATTAAGAGGTCGAAGACAATGGCATTTTCACAGATCCTTGAAAGATTGCACAAAGCCGAAAAACTACATCACAAGAATGGTATCGTCAGGAACTTGTTCTGGATGTTGTAATCGACTACATTTTCGATTAAAAATCAGTTTTATTTCTAATTCCATACCGAAAGAATCGAAATTTGTTTTCATTGTTTTTGAAAACTCGAATAAATGCTAAGCAACACTGAAAAAATAATTTCGTTTCGTTTATTATCGACTCAAAGAATTAGAAAAAAACAAAAGTATATGGCTTTGGTTGTGAATCCAGCCTTTTAAGTCTGTGGGTCTTAAGCGAACTGGTTTAAAGCAATCTTGGTGCATAGGCGGTGTCGTTAAAAATTATAATTATTTTTTCTTAAAAATGGCCCAAATCAATCGAATTTTTAATGAAGATCAAACACCAAAGCAATCAGAATCTTATTTAGTTTCAAAGTTTAAAAGCCATTCTTTGTAACCAGTTTGTATATAATCGTTATTTTCGAGGATAATCCCGTTTAAAACGAAGTCGTGGTTTTTATGAAAGACACACTTCTATAAAGATGTCTCATTAGAAATCAAAAACTTTTTTCTAGTTTTTAGAATGGTCTCGTTAAAAAGCATTCGTGACTTTTAAGGAATATTAAAATCCAAGTGCGGTTCATAACTACAAAACAGTTGTGCTCCCTTTGAACGCAATTGCAGTTCTTCAAAAGGAATGTCTCGTTTTTAAGCCGTTTTCGTTCTTGAAGGAAATAAGGGTTTTAAGCAATCGATTCTTTTTAGGAAGCTCCACATACGATTTCAACAAATCGTAGTTCTTTATGAAGACTCATGGTGTTTTCTTTTCTTCAAAAAAATGTGCCTATTTTTTAAAAAAAATTCAATTTGGTGTCTTTTTCTTAAAAATTTTGCTCCCGAAAAGGGTGGCTTGTTTTATTCTAAAAACTCATGCTTTTCGGGAGCAAAATTTTTAAGAAGCAGACACCAAATTGCATTTTTTTTTAAAAAAAGGCACATTTTTTTGTAGAAAAGAAAACACCATCAGATTCACTTTCACCGGCATCGTGATTATATTAGGAAGACCCAGTTACAATCGTTTGGCTTTATTAGTTAATCTGAAAAGTCACCACAATGCCAAATTTTTTTAGGAGACCCAGTTTGAATTAAAGCAAATAATTTCTACTTGTGGTCCTTGATTTGATGTTTTAAACAGATCCAAATTGAACGTGGAAGTGGTTCTTTACCCAACTCCAGCTCCAGCTCCAAATTCAAATTAAATCTTATTATAATATGACTATTTATTTTAAATGTATAACCAGGGCTGGGCAGTATGTTCATGTATGTAAAATACGTATTTAAAATACAAATACGTTTTTTGCATTTGTATTTTAAATACATGGCGTGCAAGTATTTTGTATTTTAAATACATTTCCAGCAAGTATTTTGTATTTTAAATACATTTCCAGCAAGTATTTTATATTTTAAATACATTTCCAGCAAGTATTTTGTATTTTAAATACAAAGTTTACAAAATATATTTTGTCAGTTTATTGATGGTTGTTTGCATTTTGATCTACCAAAAACTAGAATCGCCAAAAAAACGTTACTATCAGAATATGGAAATATCAGAAGTAGAAGCACCAGTAAAGAAGACGATGATTTTGTTGTTTTCGTAGATAGGAATGATGGTGAATCTACAACATAAAATTTGGGGTGTGGAATTTCTCAGTTTCCTCAGTGACATGAGCAAAGACATTATCACTCTTGACAGCTATCCAAATATAAAAAGAGTATTATTAGAATTTAATACAAGTTTGTGCTCATCATGACCTGTAGAAAGATTCTTTTATTCAGCAGGGTTTATTTATTCTTTGTCTACATTAATAAATCTGATATTTATGAAAGGATACAATTGTTTTGTTAACCCTTATGTGTGTGGACAGGTACCTGTGTACCTATTGCGTTTTCAAATCGAAATTTTTTATATAAGATTTTAGTCTACAATTCTACAATTTCATGAGAACTCCTAACTTTTTGTTATTATTATATTTTCATAGGTGTTTATATACAATATCAGTTGGGGGGTGTGACATATCAATTTGCTTTTTGCACCCTTAATAGGGTGAATAGGTACCTGGGTACCTGTATACGTTTTATATGGAGCAACATGGAGGATCTTTGCAGAAAAAGTTGCGAAATTCAGCAAAAGTTGCTAAATTCAGCAAAAAACTTGCTGAGTTTGGCAATTTGTTTGCTAATGTTAGCAACTTTTTCTGCAAAGATCCTCCAAGTTGCTCCATATAAAACGTATACAGGTACCCAGGTACCTATTCACCCTATTAAGGGTGCAAAAAGTTGCTGATATTACAATTTTTTTTTTGGGTGTAGGATTTAAAAAAATATATGAAAAGGGGAAAACCAGAGTAAAATTCTAATAATATATCATAAACCATCGATTTTTTGTACAATACAAGACAAAAAATTAGATATCTCATACAATTTGCATGAAGGTACCCAGGTACCTATCCACCCTATAGAAGGTGTTTTGTTTTCCACATACATAAGGGTTAATTAGTTTTAGGTATCTAATGTATTTTTTGGTTTGAATAAAAATGGTGTATTTCGTATTTTAAAGGAGCAAAAGGATCAGGTTTTATGTATGAATTCATACCTCAAATCGCTTCAAACCTGCTGATGGGATGCCTGATTTTTGTATGGAGTGTTCCCGGTGTTTTTAACATGCAAACAAAGCAGTCCTAAAGCACTTTTTAAGGGCTAACTATATTAACATATTCGTTGATGTTTTGCTTTTAATTGCTTAAATGCATTGTTTTAATAATTTTCTTAAACCATTACTGAAATAAGAGCTTTTTTCTATATTGTATCCTTTATCATTTACTGCTGTATAAAACCTCTCTTATTGAAGCGCTCGATTATGCGCTTTTTCTCTTAAGTGTTTCAAAAAACCCAAATTGCTTTACTGGAATGTACAGGAATGTGAAATACGTACAATAAATGGAAGCATTTTGTATTTTAAATACATACAGATGTGAAAGTATTTTGTATTTTAAATACATAACCTAAAAGTATTTTGTATTTAAAATACATGGCCAGCAAGTATTTTGTATTTTAAATACTGCAAACCATGTATTTTGCCCAACACTGTGTATAACATCTTCTTGTTTTTTTAAAGGACCCAGTTTAAATACAAGTGATTCTTCAAGTACATTCAACTTCAAGACAATTACGGTTATTTAAGCAGATTTATTCTGTAAGAGTAAACCCAAGTCTTCTTTACACATTTCCAGTTTCTTTATCATATTAAATATCCAAGCAGTCGTAATTTTCGTAAGATAAGATTCTTTTAAATTTACTAATTTAACTGATACAGTTTTTTATTTAGAGTCTGCTAGTTCTTCCAATAGACTTTAAAGACCCAAATAATTTATTTTGAGCAGTTGTGCTGCAATTTATAACCCTTTTGAGGAAAAATTCTTCAATTTCAAAGTTGTTACAACTCTCTTTAGACTCTCAGTTTTAAAGCAATCTAAGCTCTTCTTTACACTCATAGTTCGAAAGAAATCCTAGCTCTTTTCTAAACTCTTAGCAATCTCTTTGTCTAAGGCATATTCTTAATTTGTTTTACTCAAAATTCAAATTGAAGCTCCTTTTTATTTTATCCAAAATTGACCATGATCGCAATATTGGTTTTAAAAGTTTAACTGAAAAACACACTCTCACCAGCACTAATTTTGCAATACATTACAACAACTGCAACAAAGATAACCACAACTAGCACTTTTCCAACTACAACTATCACCACTTGTAGCAACACCATACACTTCACATAATTTTAGCTTAAAGTACCATTAAAAAAAATACATAATTTTTGGGATTTTTGTGGGTCGTTGCCATCCTCCAGTCATGGCCAGATGCAGTTGCTTAGACGAAACTTAAATGGTGTTTATGATGTTGTTTTTATAACTGGTTGCTGTTGTTGATGATGTTATGTTTTTTTTTTTTTTTTGGGTTGACAACATTTTATGATTTTACTCCTTTTTTGTTGTTGTTTTGTTGGCCATCATCCTTATTTACAAATAAGCATCATTTTTCTATGTAGAATCCTTTCATTTGTTGTTTCCAAAAAAGAGAGGAGGTTGTACAATTGAATCTTCAATGATGTTTTTTGGTTTGGATGTTATTATAACTGTAAATTTGTTTTTGTTTAAATCCTAGTGTGGTTATTGAAGCTGACCAGGAACCCAAAAACACCATCAACTCCAGCTTCAGCAAAACGAATAACAACAGCAAATAATCACATAAAATACTTAGTTTTTCTGATGTTTTGTAAAAATGGTATGAAAGTAAATTGTGTGGTTAAAATGACTTAAAGTTTACAAAATTTTATTTTACAAGATAAATGCAACAATTTTAATTAAATACGGGAGTATTTAAAACTAAAAGTTTCGCTTTAGTGAGTATGTGAATAAAAAGGAAATTAAAGCTTCGAATTCTAAAACAACAAAAACCCTCAAGGAAAAGAAACGACTGTTTTGAAACCATATTGTTTGTAAGTTTGTTTTAAGCTAAGAACCACGATTGTTTTAAAGTTAGATCTACCTTAAGAACAAAATTTACTAAAAAGTTATGGTTTCCCAAAGAATTGTTTTAAATAAAGAAATTCCAAAGGACGAAGATTTTTCAAGAGCTAGGATTGTTTTTAAGTGCCGGTTCACACACGTCAAGTTTGACTCGTCAAGTCTTGAGTTTTTAGGAGAGAGGGGAAAAGAAATGGCATTCTCTCTTCCCTTCTCTCCTAAAAGCTCAAGACTTGACGAGTCAAACTTGACGTGTGTGAACCGGCACTAAGTTTAATTCAAAAACACGATGCAAATAATAATTACCGCTTTAAAGTTGTATCTTTCTAAAGACTCCGACTGATTCAAGATTGGATCTTTCTAAGCATTGCGATTGCTAAGAAGTTGGTGTTTGAAAAAAAAATTGCTTTCAAATTCTATTTTCCAAAGAATCACGATTGCTTTAAGAATGGAACTTTCTACAGAAAACAATTGCTTTAGAGTTGGTTAAAATTTATGACAGTTTTTCTCTGAAATTGGGACTTTCCTGCAATAAAATCATGATTGCTTTAAAATGGATCTTCCAAAGAACCACAGCTGCCAAATTTATTTTTGTTAAAAAAATTTTAGATTTTTATGTTTAAATAGCCATAAACCTTAAAAATTATATGTTTGAAAAATTAAATCCAAGAGGTTATTTATATTTACAACGTTAAATCTCATGTCTGAGCGGAAATTGAGGTCTAGAAAATATATGTAAAAGGTGGTTCGAATATATATGTCCTGATGCTATAAGCAATAGTCTAAAAAAAATTGGGTACGTGGACCCGCCATTAAGTTAAGTCCAATAGTTGTATCTTTAAAGATACAATGGGCACTCACCAGCAATTTAAAAATTCTTTTTTGTTACTTATGTACCGCTTTACTGTTTAGTTTAATTCATATACTGAGCTTTAAAGAAGCTCATACGTGTTGTTATAGATGAGTTACAATGAGATGAGTTTTCTCTGTTCTTTCTCCTTCACTTTTTCTTAACGGCCTCCTGGGTCTAACTTCCAATCCTATCTATTGTTTCGCAGATGACGGCAGCATTTGTCATTCTTTTTCCTTTAATCATAGACCAAGCCTTGCTGAGGTTGAAGCAATGAGGCGGAACAGGAATGATATACTCAATTATGTCCTTACAACAATCTCCGAGTGGGGTCTTACGATGAGGGTCGATTTAAATTCTTGCAAGATCCAATGTTGTATGTTAACTCAGACGGCTTGAGGAGTTAGCGTCATCTGTATCCATGGGTTGTATTGAAGAATCATACACTCTTGATCTTCTAAGGTTGAAAATTCAATGTGTTCGTTGGAACCAACATGCTTTTTAAGTAATACAATTGCTTCAAGGTCTGTCTTGAAACTTCTGGATCGAATGCAAAGGAGTGCATTAAAGCTCACCAATAACAGTAAGGTGTCCAGCTCTATTGACTAATTTTAGCATCGTCGGAATGTGGGTTGAGCATCAACTCCTGGCAGGACCTTCCCAATCGGCTACAATTTGAAAAAATTCAAACTTTATGTCCGCAAACACTACTCCGTCTATCCTCCTCCTCATAACCTATTCAATTATACCAACACAATGCATTGCATTAATAGGGGCGTACCCTGCGTGTTAGCTCAAAGTAAAAAAACAACTGATTATTTTCATTATCCTTTTTGTTTTGAACAATTTAAGGTGCATGTATAATTTTTTAATTAAAACTAAATTAAAATATTTTAAAAATTCTCGATTATGTTTTCTATATATTCTTTGTATAAGTACTTTTGACGAAAAGTACTTACAGGGAAGTGACCAGTGTATCTTCTAAGATACAACCACTATTTTCTTAATAACTTACGCAGTTTTATCATTTTACGCTTTTTTTTATTAAAATCGGTGTCCTTGGGCATTTAAGAGTTAACGTTACATCTTTCTTAGAGAAATACGATTGCTTGATATTTGTGGTTTGCAAAGAATAAGGATTCACTTGAAATTGAATCATCTAAAGGAGAAACGGTATTTGGGGTTGCCCAAAGAACAAGAATAAAGCAGAAGTTTTTTTTGCTTAAAAAAATCCTTATCATCTCCAAAATCAAAAAAAAAACCATTAATGCTTTAAAGTTGGATTCTCAGGACTTCGATTGCTTAAAAGAATTTCTTTTAAGCTAAACATTTCAAAGAACTACGAACTTTTAAAACTTAATTCTTCAATAAGAATAGGACTTTTGAAGTTAGCTAAGCAACCCGTCAGACTATCAGTGGGATAATGAACTGCAATTGCTCTAAAATCTAGTTCTGCTTATAATCTTATTTCTCTGAAGTTAAGTCTTTCAAAACTTAACAATTGCCCTGAAGTTGTGTCTTGCCGAAAACCCATGATAGCTAAAAGGTAAAGTTTTCCAAAAGAACCACAATAATCTCTTACTTGAATTTGTGTAAGCCTTCTAAGGAACCATTAAGATTTGGTCCTCCAGATAAATTTATTTTGCTTTAAATCAGCCTTCTTATAACATCGCGATGACTTTGGAACTCGATCAACATTTTGTAACGATCTCGATTGCTAAGTAGTTCCTTATATGAGTCCTTTGAAACAAAGCCCCACTTTAACTTGAATTAATGACAGATTACAAAAAAAATTATATTCAAGTCTGTCTGATGTATCTCGATTGCTCTAAATTTTGATAAATTTGTACATATAAGAAACCACAATTATTTTAATTTCAGGTGTGCTTGAAACCTACAACTGCTTTTAACTTCGTGCCACTTAAAGAATAAAGATTATTGCTTTCAATTTACTTAAAATATTTAGCTTCTCTCTTTCCTCTAGTACTAAATTTGCGTTCAGTTACGCTTTTACCTTTAAATGTTCATTATTCTTTTATTGCTTTTTTTCTTCACAGGAAGTAACACCATTACCTTAATTATTTACGAAATTGCGAGTCTTTTTACCAGTATAAAAAATAAATCCATTTATTTTTTTTTTGTTACTTCTTACACAAATACTTTAAAAATTTTACAGGAATTCATGCAAGTCCTTGTGCTTTTTTACGAACAAATACGTAAAGATATTTAACATTTAAAGAACAGAAACAAAAAAGAAAACAAACAACTAACAACCGGATATATAGGCAATCTTCTATTTATACCATTTCCGCTTTGTAATGTTTATGACAAGAGTGTCCTCATGCAAGTATTTGTATGAGTATGTTTTTGTGTGTGAGATTATGTCAATGGGAATGTTTGTAATAAATTGAATGGTAGTCTTTTAATAATTTTATAGCTACTTTATATTAGGGGAGTCTTTGAAGGAATGTAGTATTTATAACCTCACCTTTTCATATGGAATTATAATCACTAAAGATTGTTGGAAATTATTTTAAAATAAAATTTATAAAATGTGGAATTTTAAAAAAATCATGATTTTCTTGAAGTTGGTTTTTTTTTAAGTAGTTGCTTTTAACCAGGTCTGCCTTAAGAACAGCGAGTTTGTTACTTTTAAAGAATGAAAAAAAAAACACCAATTGCAATGAAAATAATTTACTTATTACTGACCTCTTCTACCTTCTACTGAAGGGATATGGCAAAGGCTTCGAGAGTGGCTTCGATTATAAGCTATAGTTTTTGCATTGTAAGGATACTTGTAAGAGTGTCTGTCGCATTATCCTATCAGGATACTCGTATTTACCCTCTTTGCCGCACTCCGCTTTGTTTTGACTGAAACACAAGCTTCGGTATTATTTTTCTATTCGATTGATCGGGGGCTTCAACTAGCAAATTGTTTCTAAGGGCATGATTTCTGATTCTATTCCTTCTAGGTTTTCTTGCTTCTCTAATTTCTGAAGTCTGCACTCGGCTTTTCTTTGATTCAAAACCGTAGGTAAGAGTACATTTAAGTTTTATTTAGTTTTCTTTGATAACTTTCGTTTTCCTATGAAAATCTTGCTTAGAGCGCGGTAGAGTTTACTTTTTGCGGATATTATAGTATTTAGATCCTTATCTGGTTTACCGTCTTTGCTCATTATAGCCCCCGAGTAATTTTACGAATTATTGATGTAAAAAACAGCAGGAAAGAGTAAAAATTAGTATTTTACAGTATTACAATGTTTTAAGGAATTATGAATTATACTATAAGAAATATTTTTTTCTGAAGATTACTTTACTGAATTTCCCACGGTTTGGCTGAAATGGACCGAAAATAGTAAAAAAAAACTTTAAAAAATTTGAAATTTTTATATATGTTACATATTTTGAGGCACTAGTTGCATTTGTTCGATTAAGGTTGTTCTATTTTTTTCTACTAGTCTATAGCTACAACTGTGGCGATGGCGAAGACAGTACCCATGTTCTGTTACTTTGGTGAGAACATCTCTTATCGAAAATATGTGAAACAAAATTTTCCATCGTTTCTCGAAAAGTGAGAAAAAAGTGTGTCCGTATCTCATTTCGAACAAAATCAGAAGAGACAACGTCGTTACGTTATAAATTTCATAATCTTCCACCCGAAGCCGATGTGAAATTGCATACGTTGAGAACGCCAGTCATACATGTAGTTGACGGCGACCACAATTTACTACTTTAATGTTTGTTGTTTACAAAATGGCTTTTTAACATTGTATATTTTTCAAAAATGTTAAAAGCAAAATAATTAAACAATGAAAAAAAAACAACCAAAAACAAAAAACTTATCTCTTCTGTGTTATTATTCATTGCGTTTAGCATTTTTTAATATATTTTTTTGTGTAGAAATTTTTTCTCACACCATTTTTACAACTGATTTTTTATTTATTAAGGGCAAATGTGTTTTGTAAAAATTAATTTTGATATCATAAGTATTTAAAATACATAATACTTGAGTAACATGTATTTAAAATACATAAAACTGTTTGGGAATGTATTTAAAATACAACTACAACCACAAGATACGTATTTGTATATTAAATACGTATTTCAAATACAAATATTTGAAGGATTGACCAAAACTGGCTGGAGCCCCTCTAATGAACATCTTTCAATGTGCATTTGTTTTAAAAAGTATTTCTGACTTGAGTATTGAAACCCAGAAGCGTATGTCACATTAAATTTAACTATTTCAGCAAAAAAAAAAATTATAAAATTGAAGTAAATTTTTCGTTCATTTTATGCTCCTTTTTCTGTACGTTATGCGCCCCATACACTTTTCAATTCAATTGTCAACTGAGTCTTTCAACTGAATTGATACTTGGCCACACACTTCTTCAACTGAATTGAAAGATTTTAATTCAACTGTCAAATATAGATTTTTTTACAATTTTACAAAAATTTATTTTCTCTCCAAGTATCCATGTTTGCCACCAATGTCATTTTTTTATTTAAAATTTTATTGAAATTAAAGACAATTTTAAAAATATTTCACTTTTTCTTTGCAAAAAAAAATTACAAACATAAATTTTGACAGCTGATCAAGAGACTTAAGCACACACAGTACAATCGAATTGAAAGACTTGGAGTCAACTTGAAAAAATCAAAATCTTTTGATTTTTCTTCAACCAACTCGACAACCGTCAAACTAATCAACTGACAAGGCCATACACGCTTTGATTTGGACAACAACCGACTCAGTTGACAATTGAATTGAATCGTGTATGGTCTGCTTTAACAACTTTTGTCGTTTAGTAGACAGTTTTTGGCTGGTACGTTGGATACAATTGGAATTCGTTATAAAGATGAAATGGATGGTTTGGAATTATTTTTTTTTTTTTTCAAACAAAATATAGAAAACAGACACACAAGTACGCGTTTGTATCTCCATTCAAGTGGTAACAAATCTTTGCAATTGCTCCACTGAGTGCTATTTCAATGCGTCGAATCGATAAATTTTATTTTTAGAAATATCTTTTTTCAGTTTTTGTCTTTCAACAAAATATTACGTTTTTTTTTAACAAATATAAAAAATAAAATTTTTTTCTCTGTTATTTTTAACCATAGGCAATCATAGTAATTTGTAAAGTTTTTTTCTTTAGTTGTACAATTGGGGTACTTTTTCTGACTGTTGCAATTTTCCATGAATATGACCAGTTTTTGGGATTTTTTTTCGTAGTTTTTGACTTTTAGTTTTACAACTTGTTTGGTGTTTTATTTTTTTTTTCTTTATCTTTTTTGGATAAGAGTCAAACATCGCTTATAATTGTTAGTTTAGGTTAATGTTTTAGTGTTCCTTTTAAATTAAAATGCCCATAAATATGGGGTACTTTATGTTTTAGAATATTTTTAGAAGCATAGCAATTTATAGGAAAAAATGCTTATAAATAAAAAAAAAATAAAGTAAAACATTGATTTTCAATTTTTGTCGCAATGCAGTTGATATTATGTTTTTAATGAAAATGTATAAGCAGTTGAATCTTAAGGTATTAAAAAGGATTGCTTTATGGCAGTACTCAAAAATTAACCGCATATTATTTAGCGTTGTGCACACACCCAGAAGCGAAAATAATCCGAACATTATTCAGCATACGGTACATACACCCAGAAATGCTATCTGCTTTTTAGTGCTTGTGTTTTTTTGTAAAAATTGTTTTAACGCAGTGCTCGAGAATAAACCGATCATTATTTAGCATACGGTAAACACACCAAAAAACTATATCTATTTTTTAATGTTTGTGTATTAGTACACAACCCTAAATACCGTTCATAAATATTTTCACGAAAGTATCAAACATTGTGTAGTGTTTTGTTTTTGGTTATAAAACAGAAAAAACCTAGTGGTTCTGTTGACATGCATTATATGTTAATGTTCTGTAGTGTTTTTTCACATTGATGAAGGAATGAGCACAAATGACCTGTGCGTGTATTTGTATTGTACACATGTTTTTTTGTAAACATTTTTTGTTGTTTTTATCGTAACAAACACATTTGTATATTGTTTTTGTAAAAAAAAATGTGACAGTCTTCCCCAGCCAAAAGGGCGCTGAGCACAACTGGCACGAACAAATATTCAAGTGCTGAACCGAACACATCGAAGTTTGCGTTATTTTTTAAGAAAAACAGAAAGCCATGACATGTTATTATATTAATGTTGAATTGGTAAGTAGAGTATTTTTATTGTGTACGAAGGTCACAAACAAAAAAAACTTTTTTAAGGAATTTACTACTACACAATTTACTACTGTAATAGCAAGGACACGTAAAATAGACACCGAAGCCATCCTTTTAGCCTTACCTAATCCTCTAAGATAGGTCATCTTCTCTAGACTTGACATATGTATATTTGAATATGCCTCCAAAAAGAATAGTTTGGAGTATTGACAATTTTCGCCCCAAAGTTTCGAAAATTATTAAATGATTAATATTTTCACATATTTAACATCAAATATTTAAAATTTCAAAACTTACTTTGCCCTAAATGCTTGTTCTATTTAAACAAACTGTTACAACTACACAAACAAATTCTCCCTTTTCCTTAATTCTCTATATAATTTGCAATCTAAAGTACCTATCAATTCGAATTGTGTTTGATTATAATTTGAAATATTTTCAACAGACTCAAATATCCAATGGGATTTTCCCAATTACAATTTCCATTTAAAGCAATTTTTAACAACGATAATTTTTGTATAATTTGAACAGTGATTTCTCGTTAAATAGTAAATAAATATGTATTCCACGCTATATTTTCACTTTTATTTTTTGTCACAGTTAACTAATTTAATTGAATTATTTGGAGCATTAAATGCATCTCCAAACGCAAGTGTGTACAAAACGAGCACCCTTGAGAGTCAAACTTAACGAAACGTAATGAAAAAAAAGAAAGAGTAAAATAAACAGTTACACATACTAAGCGAAAAAGTGAAAAACAGGTAAGTGGAAGTGAAAGTGAGGTTAAGACGAATAGGAAATATGCTTTTTAAAGTAGAAAATAAATGCCGCAGATCAATTACACTGTGCATGAAATTGACACTTTCTTTTCGTGACAAGCCGGGCACATAACGTTTTAACATAATTCGGGGACGCTGAATCCAGTGGTGGTCGCGGTTTTTTTTAGATTGGAAATTACTAAAAAAAACCGAAATTCCGCAATAAAATTTCATTTCAGAAAAGTAAAACTCTTTTTCTAATATCAGTAGTCGTTATTGAAACATAATTTTTTTTTTGAAAAAAAATTAATTTTTTTATCAAAATTTCGAAATTTTTGTTTTTTAAAAATGCATAAAAATTTAAAAAATGCAGCTAGGCGTCTATTTTTTTGCAGACTTATAAAAAACGAAGCTACGACAAATTTATCACCATCCCTTAGGGGGCTCCCATACAAATATTGCGTTTTATGAAATTCTTAAATTAATTAAAATTTGTCGACTTTTGTGAATAAAATCAAAAGTTGCAAAGAGATTTAAATCATTTATGGCTTGTTTTGTTTGTATCTTCGTTTTTTATAAGTCTGCAAAAAATTAGAAGCCTAGCTGCATTTTTTAGTTTTTTTATGAATTTTTAAAAAACAAAAATTTCGAAATTTTGATAAAAAAAATTAATTTTTTTTTTCAAAAAAAATATTATGTTTCAATAACGACTACTCATATTAGAAAAAGAGTTTTACTTTTCTGAAATGAAATTTTATTGCGGAATTTCGGTTTTTTTAGTAATTTCAATAAACTAAACCGTTTTTGAGTTACGCGAATATATGTTGTGCAACCTCCTCCATTTTCGAAATAACGGTATATCTCGAAAACCAGAGCCAATCTGAAAAAACCGTGGCCACCACTGCATTCAGCGTCCCCGAATTATGTTAAAACGCAATGTGCCCCGCTTGTCTGGTTTTTCAACTAGCATAGTGTTATTAAAAGTGAGTTTGTAGTTTTAGTTTAATGGGCTATGAAAACATTATAATAAACCTACCGAAAATTTGTTTGCTCTTAAGTATAAAATCTAAGAATCTCTTCAAAACCCGTGCCAACTTGAACACTCTGTAGCTCTATTAAGTGTTATAAAAGGTAACGGTGGATTCAGCCTTCAGTTCAAGGGGAGGGGTGGCATAGTGGAAATTCCGTTTAGGCAACCTCCAAACCTAATTTATGATCTTAGAACACCAGCTCTCGATTAGCCCTTGGATCCGTGCTTGATAACAGATTGCCTTAAACTAAAAAAAAAAACCAAAAATAGTACGGTGTTACCCTTAAACTATAAGTCGGCTATGTAGATACTTTTTTACCTTTTTTCACTGTGCCTTGTTTCCTATTCTCTAAACAACCCAAATTATCTTCTCTCGATCCTACGCTCTAGAGTAGGTTACAAATATTTAGAATACCTTTACAACTGATGATGGTTGTTGTTGGAGAAAGAGAGAGTGACACATATACTCACAATTTTGTTATAGAAATAGGAAAGGGAGTTGCCTGCTGCCTGCCCTACGCAATAATTCATCTCATGTTGGTTGCTATTGTCGATGGTTGGTGGTAGCAAATAAGCCAACTGTAAAACATTTTATAATCTTTAGAGATTTAGTACCAAAAAAAAAAAACAAATTGACGTTAACAGAAATTTTTTTCTTATTTTATCCTGAAAACGTTTTTTCCTCGTCAAGGCAACATTTTCGTACGTGTCACAATTTGTAGGTGTTTATGAAGAGCCTTTTTAAGAATTCTTGGCAGGAGTCATGCACAACATGAGTTTATAATTTTTAAGTAGGCTTTTAAAGGAAAAAAAATATTTTGAAGATAGGAGAATTTTAGAAAAAATTATTTGGTAAATACATAGTATTTAATTGTACATTTATTTTCTTAATTAAGTAGGAGAAAACATTTAAGGGGATTTACCATTTTACATAAGTTTTACAAGAAAACTGAGAGTCTTGAGTTTTGAGGTGTAAAGGGAAAAGAGAATAGAAAAGTGTACAGGTAATAGCCGTACCTAAACAAAAGCGTCACGCGTTTTCTAATTTTTAAAAAATTGTCATGCCCATACAATTTGTATGCAGCGTCCCTTAATCGCAGTATCAATGATTTGCAATTGAAAATCCGGTTTTGACAGCGCGCCTAATAGTGAAGTAATTTAGCTGTTTTTCTTGGTAAATCTAGCGGTTTTATCTCCAGTTTTAAATTAATTATGTGGATTTTGTTAAGCAAGATAGTTAACACTACTGTTTATGACACAACGTTGACGCTCTTGTTTAGGTATGGCATATCAGAAGAAAACGTTTAGCCTTCCGTTTCGAAAGTTTTGGACTGAATGATCTCATAAAAGTAAAAAATCTGAAAACAAAATTTGAGGAGCGTTTGTATTCCTTATTATGTGAATACAACCGCAATCAAAATCATACTTTTATTATATAAGCAGCTAGCCTTAGTTACGGACGGACATTGTTAGATTGATTTAAAAAGTGATTTTGCGTCGATCAGTATATTGGATATAGATAGCACGAAGCATAATACCCTCTTCACTGCGGTGGTATGGGTATAAAATTACCACACAGGGAAATTGAAAACGCATTTTGATGCGAGGCGGTCTTTACCTCGACCATAGCCTTCTATGTCAACAAATAGATACGATATTGGTAAAATGGAAACATGACGGTGCCCTAATTATTTTATATAACAGTATAATATGTATGCTGCCGAATTTGACTTGGATAGGCAAACAAACAAAGCTTAGTTTTAAAACACGAAAACCATGATTAGCAAAGTTTTCAACCACCAAAAATACGAAGGGCGTTGTTTCTATGCAACGACAGATGGCATCCCCATTGTCCCAGGACATACTACAGCAGCATCTACTTAGCTGGAACAACAACCGATTAACGAAACTGAAATTAGAAAACTGGATCGATACTGCAAGGACGCGAAAACAACTGCAACAAACCGTTTAGGATGGGGATGCTTCCACAAAGCTCCCAAAGGGGGTAATGGGGAAAAAGGGCAACAAAGCTAATCCCTGCTTCTTAGTTAATAGAAGCTTTCTTTTCAGAAAGGTGAGTTAGTTCATGCTTCAAAGCGTGGAGTTAAGAGCGTATTCCAGATTAACTGAATAAAATTTTATTAAAAATTGGTTCATTTCACTGTAGGACAACAATGTTTTCGAAAGTGATAACAGAACCTGTTACAATTTAAATATTTAAGTGCGGAAATAACTACCTAAACGTTTTTCATTCTGAGAAGTTTTTCCATCCTAAGTGTCATTCATAGTGTAGCTAACAATTAAATTTGCGAAGGTTGAAAACCCGTTTTTAATCGTTTCTGACTAAAAAATAACAAGCTTAGAATAGTTATAACCACATCAACATAGTCTAGGAGTTATTGTGTTTGTTACACAGTTGTACTACACCTTAAACTATTGGTCATACCTAAACCTTTTAGTATACCGATTAAATCACTCCGAAGAATTGACCGGCTGTCTACGTAAATCTTGTGCGCAAAGTACATGTCAGAATTTGAGACACAATTTGATGAAATTTGATGCATAGTTTCTTGTATCAAGCCCATTAAAAATTATGAAAATTGCTCCATAATTTTAATGAGCTCCCATTTAAAATCCTTTCCGGAATAGAACTGTTATATGAATCTTAACTTTATAATATAATTGTCAGCTCCATTATTGGTCATGGGTCTCAAATAGTGTAGTCTCTTGAAAAAATTTTTTTAATACAGTGGTGAAGGATATCAGTTGGTTGTGCTTTACCGACTTCACTTTGTTACAATTGTTAACTTTTTAAAATACGGATTTCCGAAAAGTGTAGAGGTTTAGAAATGCTCTATTGTACCAAATTTTTTAAGATAATTCATTTTAATTTTATTGAATTTAGGAACTGTTCATGTCAGATCGATTAAAAAATATAAACTGCTAAGAACTTTAAAAATATAAAATTAAATCCTGAAAAATTAAATGAAAATATCATTACTGGTTTTGATTTTATAAATAGGTAGAGATTTGAGTGTATAATCCGGCGGAATTATCCCATCGCGCCTTGTTTAGGACCTGAAGCTATCTAACCGCTTAAGGAATACCCAGCAGCATCCTAAGGGTGATCCATCCTCATAAATCGAACTTTTACAAACAAAAGCTTTTATGTATTTCTGGAACTCCCTTTCCGCGCTCTTGGGCTTAAGCCACAGCTACCACGTGATCTCTGTAAAAGAGGAACGTTTTGTGAAACAACTGCTTCTATATTATCGACTATTGACCCTTCATCCACGCCAAATCCAAGTAGCACAACTTTCGCTTACACACTTCACTTCACTACCGGTACCTTGAATTTTCGCCGTCAGCAACTACTTATTCCTTACCACTCCTATCAACATCGGTACTATAACTTTTAGCCAATTCACAAAATCCACAACTTCACCGAACTTGAGACTTGAAACGGTCCCGCGTCACTTCATTCGATCCACAACTACTCAATATCCACCCACAGCTACAGCTATCCTTTCAGGAGCTTCACAACTTTAGCTGCCCGTTCCAGCAGGAGCATCACTCAAAAGTTACAATCAGATTTATCGCCCGTTTTTTTTTAACTGTCATATAAAATAAATTTCTCACATAATTTTTCTCAAGCACAAAGTAACTTCTCCTCAAGAGAGCATGCGCCTTGGGACCTCAAACAAGTCGGGTACCGCAGTACCAGAAGCTACTGACTCCCGTAGATTATCATTTACTTTTTTGAAAGCTGCGTAAGCAAAAAGGCATAGAAAGCGTGGTGAGGACATTCAGCTTTAATCATTTTAGATTTTGGCGATTTTTTTTATATTCTTATTAGAAAATAAATTGTTTCGTTATGTATAATTTTTTTCTTTATATTGAAATCATTTTGGTTTGTTAAATTTATCAGTCTCTGATTCAACAAAAAAATCTGTTAATTTCGTTTCTTTTGCACAATGGGTTATTATATTATTTACCGCATGCATTTCCCTCTTAATTGATTTTAATTATTCACCAATTTCATACATACAACAAACTGTTGTGAGCAATTGTCGTTGTCGTTGTTGCTGCTGTATTTATTGTACTTTTTAACGATGAAACGCATTAAATTCTACAATAAATTAAATAATTTACCAACACTTTTAGTTGTTTGTTGCTCTTATTATTGTCCTTGTTAATTTACACAAATAAAGCATTGTCCTTTTTTATTTCCTTTAAGTGTATGTGTGTGTGTTTTTAATTTCAGCGGGAAAACTTAGAAGGCCTTACTTCAGGCCTGCTTAAAAATGTTTTTGATTTAATTACTATTCTTATGTAACTGCTAAAGAATGCCTCATATAAGGCCTCGGCTCTTTGGTATAACAGATAGAATGCACCTCCCACACTCGATTCTATGTGAAGTGAGAAGAGAAGGAGTAACATTTTTGTATTTTTGCAAAAGCAAATGCGAACGTATTCAGATACAGTTAAAAAAACAAAGTTACATAGTAAAATCATATTCAAATACCAAATAAAAACAATAATGTAAGAAAAGATAAACTCACTGTTTATTGTTGTTATTTAAGTTTAAGCTCTGATATTGTTACAAGTAAAACTGAGGTTTGGATGAAGTTTCCGGACGATCTGGCCTAAGCAACCAGTGAAATGCGCATAGGAATAGCTTATCCCTTCAACAATTAATTTCAGTTTCTCAATAGTATGAAATGGGAATTTAGCACATTTGAAAGAAACCTTGTTAATTTATTTTTGAATCCCAAGAAAAATTTTGATAACTAAAATGCATGTGACAGTGTAAATAAACTGAACTGGCAAAATAAAATCAAGTAATTTGTTTTTATTTTTGTTGTTTCTTTACCCACTTACATTTACATTTAGAGTTGACAAAAATCAACCAATTGTAGTCGGGACTGTAAGAAAAGATTAATTCACTGTTTATTGATGTTGTTTTTGTTTAAGCTTTGATATTGTTACAAGTAAAACTGAGGTTTATAATTCTTATTCGCTTAACAGTTTTATTTGTATAATATCTTTAGCTTTTCTAAAATCTTTGGATGAAGTTTCCTGACGATCTGGCCTAAGCAACCAGTGAAATGCGCATAGGTATAGCGTATCCCTTCAACAATAAATTTCAGTTTCTAAATCGTATGAAATGGGAATTTAGCACATTTAAAAGAAAACTTTTAAATCAATCATTTTAGTTGAGTGTTATTCATTAAAGAAGATAGATAAATTTTATATATTCAAAAACTCAAGTGTTTTGTTTTTATATTTGTTATTTGATTTTATATTTTTCACAGCCTGTTTTTAGAAAACGTAAGCAAGTGAGTGAGTGAGAAATTATATTAAAAACAAAAACAAATTTTCGTTTTTTATTGTTGTTTTCAATATTATTTCTCACTCACTCACTTGCTTACGTTTTCTACCAACAGACAGTAAGTTACTAATAGGGCCCATACACAATACCATCATAATTGTGCAATCAAGTGGTTGTGCCAGCTGATTGATCGTGTAAGAGCTTGTGGTGTGATTGTACCATCTGCTGGGGCTTTATAAACAATAGTTTGATATTTTTTGATTGTACCAGCATGATTGAATCGTGTGTTGTAAAGTTAGCTCATAAAAGTTAAATCTTCAAGGCATAAACATCAAAAAATACAACATTTTAAATATAAATGCCAAAAAAAAAACATTTTAGGGAGAATTTCTAAAACTTTATAATAGTTACAATACGTTGCATATGTAAAGTTAACTGCCTGTTTTTAGAAAACGTAAGCAAGTGAGTGAGTGAGAAAATATATTGAAAACAAAAACAAATTTTCGTTTTTTATTGTTGCTTTCAATATAATTTCTCACTCACTCACTTGTTTACGTTTTCTAAAAACAGGCAGTAAAAGTACGAAATACTGCAAATATAAGTTAAAAAACCAATGCTACAATAAAATGGTAGAAAATCTTATCGTTATTCATTACAACCTTTTCCACACAATTTTTGGTAAAAAATTAATTTTGTACCAGCATGCTGGTGTATTGTGTGCTTCAAGCTTAATTTGGCAATCACTTGATTGCACAATCATGATGGTATTGTGTCTAGGCCCTATAAGACTGAAGTGTTTTTTTTAATATTTTTTATTTAATAAGAACAATTTTGATTTTTAGTTGAACTGTTAATTTTTAATTTTTGATATTCTTTAATTAGGCTTGAGTTCATCAAATTTAATTTTCATTAAATTATTTTCACTGAGGGAAAACTAAAAATCAAAATTGTTCTTAGAAATAGCTATGGCACAAGCTCTAATGTTTACATTTGTACTTTAATTTGTACAAATAAAAATGTCGACGAAAGTGGACAAAAAAACATAATAAACAAATGTATTCAGGTTTTCAAGACAAAGTCTTGACAGAAAGAATACGAAAAACAGAGGAAAAAGAAGGCAACATGTAATTTGAAATTTAAGTGATAATAACAGCAAATTTCGAACCACCAGTACTACTGGTTAAAGATTGATGTTTGACTGTTGGCTAACGGGCACCGCAGTGGTGCAGTGGGTAGAACACAAAGATCTTCTGACGATAGAAAGTGGTGTTTCTTGAAACATGTAAAGATCAACCCGGGTTCAAATCCCAGCTCAGCCAAGAAAAATTATCAATAAATTTTAATAAAAATTCCAAGTTGTAAAATTCCTTCCCTCAGTGAAAATAATTTAATGAAAATTAAATTTGATGAACTCAAGCCTAATTAAAGAATATCAAAAATTAAAAATTAACAGTTCAACTAAAAATCAAAATTGTTCTTAGAAATAGCTATGGCACAAGCTCTAATGTTTACATTTGTACTTTAATTTGTACAAATAAAAATGTCGACGAAAGTGGACAAAAAAACATAATAAACAAATGTATTCAGGTTTTCAAGACAAAGTCTTGACAGAAAGAATACGAAAAACAGAGGAAAAAGAAGGCAACATGTAATTTGAAATTTAAGTGATAATAACAGCAAATTTCGAACCACCAGTACTACTGGTTAAAGATTGATGTTTGACTGTTGGCTAACGGGCACCGCAGTGGTGCAGTGGGTAGAACACAAAGATCTTCTGACGATAGAAAGTGGTGTTTCTTGAAACATGTAAAGATCAACCCGGGTTCAAATCCCAGCTCAGCCAAGAAAAATTATCAATAAATTTTAATAAAAATTCCAAGTTGTAAAATTCCTTCCCTCAGTGAAAATAATTTAATGAAAATTAAATTTGATGAACTCAAGCCTAATTAAAGAATATCAAAAATTTTTTATTTAATTTTATATTTTTTGTGTATAGTTATTATAGTTTGTGTAATTCTGTAAATAAATATTCTATATGTATGTATACTAAACAAAAATTATAAAACACTAAACGTTTATTCTTTTTTTAAAATTATGGGAAAGCATATAAGCAGGGAATAATCTGCAGGCCTTCTTGAATGCCTGCAGTTGAAGGCTTTTTGATATACCTTTATTAAAAACCCTTCAATCTGACCTTTATTCAAAGGCCTTTTGACAGTCATTCTCTAGAAAGCCTTCGAAGAGCCATTTATTTAAATGCCTTTAAGAAGCTCTGGCGAAAGAAAGGAAAGCGGAAGGCCATCCCCGCAATTACAACGTGTGTAAAAAAGACAAGAGTATGAAATGGAGCGAGCACACCTTGTTCATCCAAAAGAAGGGGTACAGAGGCCTTCTAGAAGGCCTCCGTACTCCTTCTTTTCCCCGCTGGGATGTAGTTGATTTTATAGTTGTGTTGGTAGCCGTATAATGTGAACTACATTTTATGTTTGTATAAAAAAATTTAAGCGTTTTACATTTGATCGGACTATAAATAAATTTTCATTATTATTCCTTTTTAACAATGCACATCACCTACTTATCAACGCGTTTTAAAGTAAGAAGCGAAAAAATAATCGCAAAAGACATAAAAAAGGAAACACACCACTGTTGGAAAATTGGGTAATTGTATATTTCCGTAACAAATTAATGTTTGTCAAGATAGAAAAAATCACAGAAAGAAGAAAATGGAAAAAGCCAGCAAAAATGAAATGAATATTTTTTTATATAAAGCCCAACCAGCCAACAAGCAACCACTTTACCCACCAACAACTACAACAACAAAAAGACACTTAACTAAGAAAAAAAGGACATATTGATGAAAAGTTCATGTTATCAACGAATATTTTCGTATGCTTATAAAATGAATAAAAAATAAAAATGATGGAAAATCATGACAATTTTAATGGCATTAAAATAAATTGCCACTTAATCGGGTTAAAAATGAATTTGATTTTTTTTTTTAACTCTCTTTCTTTCTCAATTTCCATGCCTTTTTTAATTTTAATTCATGCCATTATCCTTGTTCATTTTTCAGAGAGTTTTTTTGTGTTAAGAATTGTGTGTGTGTACGTTTATTTTTTTTTTTTTTTGTATTTAATTTGATATTGATGAATGTACTTAAGATTAAATAAAGTTCCAATTGATTGAAGTTTCGCTTACAAAAGAAACGCAAAAAATGAGTTAAACTGTCATTTTGTTTAAATATAATGGCCTAGTGGATAATTGGAAGGGTAAAACAATAAAAAAGAAATATTTAGATGAATAAAAATCTAAAAGTCAAAGAGTCAAATATTAACGGGGAGGATAAAGGACAAACAAATAAATCAATGCAGTAGACAAAAAGTCAATAAACATGCTTATAGATAAGCAGGCAGACAACAAACACAAACAAACAGATAGGCCAAGTAAAAATGCTATAATCGGTTGTGCCGAATCCTTGCCACCCTTCACCAAGAATACGAAATTTAAAGGGGAAAGACATTGTATGGGATTTTTGATGAATTATGAATCAGACAAATCTCACACAATGTCTACAGCTTCTTGTACTTGTATACCTGTACTGTGCACAGATATAGAAGTATAAATTTTTAGGTAAGGTATGTTTACATTAGGGTTCATAACTGTTTTTCTTCTGCCCCAATAGTTCTGGATATAAGTCCATAAATATTAAAGGCCCATAACAGACGGTGAAAAGGCAACTTCTAGTTATTTTTGAATTGCACCTAAACTCCTTTGAGAGAACTCACATGACGCAAACATTTTGAAACCGGTTTGTAACACATTGGAAATCTGGCTTAACAGGTATGAAAAGAAGCAGAATTGTCGTTTTTGAAGACAGCGCAATCCTTGTAAGACTTCATTGCATCCCGAAAAAATCAAAAGGGTTTGGTTGCAGTTGCGTTTTACCGTCTTTTCTTGGCCATAAGAACTATTTGACACAAAAATCATTATTTTCCGTATATTCTTTCGAATGTATAGGTGTTTTCAACAGACGAACATGGCTTTAAAGAGTTGGAATTACTCAAGGATCCAGAATATACATACCTGTCACAGAAATCAATTTCGACCGAAAGTGGAAATAATTCCGAATTTCGCATTTCCAAAGAATGAAATGTTAATTGAATGAAGCTCATGGAAATTTGAACGAAGTTTTACCAAATTAAAACAATTTTGATCGGAATGTGTGAAAAGCCTGACGTATGATATATCAGTACTACAGTACTACAGGTACTACACACGAATTGTCAAATTTTATATACCTACTCGTGGTGTATTTATCAAATATGACAAATTGGGAATTTAGTACGTCATACAGAAATTTTATTAATAATAAATTTTGTATTCCCGAAAATAACTTTGCTAAATTGGTTTTATTCGTTTCATAAGATCACCCAAATTGCTGAAAGGTTCTATGTGCATTACCACTCTTTTCTTTTATTTACGCCACGTGGTTTCATTTTATTCATTCTCGCCAATTTTTTTTTTTTCAATTAAACCATTAATAAAAATTGAAATCAGTTTTAATTAAAAATTTAATCAACTGAATTTAACTTTTGCTTGTATCAACAACATTACTGCTGAATATGTTGTGGATATAAAAAAAATACTTAATTGATACTATTTATTTATTTACTCGTTTAAATTTAATTAGTTTTTTAATTAATATTACAAATTTTTAATTGAAATACATTTTAATTTTTCCTACGTTGAGTTGAATTTTCGTTTTCAACTTTAAATCACAAACTTAAATCATTCGCTTAAAATCGTTACCCTCAATGGGTTAATTGCATTCACATTGTGTTTTATTTATTGTTTAAAAAATTCAAGTGGCCTACTTTTTGGCGTTCATAAAATTTTATTATTAAGTAAAGCTTTTCTCACAAAGCTTAATCGTTATTTCTTGTGTGCAAAGTTAATAAAATGAGTTTTATACTTTTATTTTAAATTAAAAAAACCAATAAATATGTATAAACATTTTTAATAGTTGCTAATAAAAAGGAATGAATTAAAACTGCAATTAAAATTATTTAAAGCATTTAACACTTTGTTATGAAAAATACTTTACAAAAGTATCACTAAATTTAATCATACATAAAAAAAAAATTTTTTAATTGTGCATTTTTATTAAACATAACCCATTTTTTTAAAAGTTTTTTTTAATTCGTCCAAATTTATTTTATGTATACACATTGTGTTTTTTTAAAATATTTTTATACCCGATACAGAATTTATTTCTTAAGGGTAGATTGAAACAATATTGTTTTAAAGCTCAAACATATTATTTTAAAATTTTTATTTCATTTTAATTGTCTTCAATTTGTGAAGATGTTGGGACTTTCCTATCAGAAATACATCGAGCCGAAAATCAACATCTTAGCATGATATCTAATTGTATTCCATTCTACATCTTCCGATTATTTTAGTGTCAACACTAGAAAAGTGACAATAAATCCTATTATTATTGTGGCATCACTGGCAAAATGTCATTTGTGTTGAAAGCAGCGTTACCATTTGCTAAGATTTTCCTTTTTTGCAAGTCTTTTTTTCTGTTTAATATTTTCTTTTATGTATTATTAAACAAAATTATTTTAAATAAAGTTTGGCATTTTCTTTTAAAATTTTGTCACTTTTGTAGAAAAAAGTATTTAAAAACCATCGTTAAATTTCCATCATCATCGCAATGTTAGTCTGGGTTCACATTATGAAAGTTTTCTTTCAGAAAGTTTGAGTTTACTGGTGAGAGGGGAAGAGAATATGCTTTTTTCTCTCCTCTCTCACCCATAAACTCAGACTTTCTGAAAGAAAACTTTCAAAGTGTGATCCCAGACTTACCGTACAAGAATTGAATGAGCGAGTAGTCACATTTTTCATTCTGGTGTTAAGAAAATGATAGAAAGAAATGACCGAAATCAAGTTTACGGTCACATTCGGTCATTTTTTTCTCATTCATTTCTTGTAGGGTAACATTGCGATGATGATGGAAATTTAACGTACGGAGGATTTCGTTTCCTCAATATTTTATGGTTATAGTCGACGCAACAAGGTTTCCTTCAGTTTCATCCACAAGCACAATAGCAAGCATATAGTAAGGAAAAATCAATGCTCGCTTTGTTATTTAAAAATTCAAATATTTTATTTTTATTTCTTAACCCATGCACATGTTGATACGTTATTTTGAATTATGAATATAAAAGCGCTATGTTTGGTCGCAAAATTCTAAAAATTAGTAAAGCTCAATTTTATACTTTTGGATTTTTGGCGACGTTATATAAAATTATCCTTGAGTAAACTTAAAACATAATTTTTATACATACACCAGAATTTGTTTATTGATTGATATTAAATCAAATCAAAGAATTACGAAATTCCAATTTCTATTGCTTGTTTTTTTATAAAACATGTAAACAAGAAAATACCTTTGCCAGATTTCCGATTTATTGACACCAAGTTTTTAAGATTTTTTGATTTGGCGATTTTTTTTTAATCAATTTTATAACACCGAAACCATTAAATTGTATATCACTGACAACCTACCATTAACAATGTAATGCTGGGTGCGTTCGCAAATACATCACTGCGCAGCATTAGTGATTTCAAATGGTTATATATTTATCAGTGAAGTAAATGTGGGCCAAAAAATTGTGAAATACTCCACAAAAAAAATAGTCACACAATAAAAAAAATTATAATTTTTTTTATCGGCTTTAAAAAAGTTAGCTTTTCTGATGCAGCGCAGTGATGCATTCACGAACGCACCCGCATTCTTGTGTTTCTTATTATAAAATAATAGGACAAATAACTATTAAAATTTTAAATTTAACGAAGACGTATTTAAATACGAAGTCAAAAACTGCCCTTAAATTCCAGAGAACTGAAAATAACGTCCTTTTTAGAAATTTTTTATTATAAATATGAAAACTAAAAACAGTATCTTAATTAAAGGTAAAACTGCTCTAGGCGAGGAAGTAGCTTCCTTATGCTTTGGAGTCGTATAACAAGAACAAGTCACAGTTTTCCGGTTTTCAATATTAACCATATGCAGTCGTTTTTTACCCTACTTCTTAACCTTTTATCTAATGGAAAAAAAAATCGGATTGGACTGAGTGGGGTACCATATAACTTTATGTAACTCAGATGAATTATTGCTTACAGATGGCGACCATTGGAAAGGAAAGTTTAATTTTGAGGACGCTCATATTTTGGGATATATCTAAAATATATATAACCATAAAAGTTTTGCAAACAAAAATCTTATCCCATCATCAATAAATTTCAGTGTTTTTATCAAGAATAAAAATTGGGAATTAAGCACTACAAACACAATCTTCTTAGTTAGCTAAATTCTTTATTGTAAAGAGAGAAAAAAGTAAAAAAAAACTACTTGTTTAAAAAAACCCATTTTATGAGGTTTGAAAATAAATATTTATTTATATAATCTTATTTCTGATCTTCCAAAAAGTTATTTAAAAATTGTTCGTCATCGAATCATTAAATGCAAATTGTCACATTTTGCACTTGTTCTCCTTAATGCAAATTAAAAACTTAATGTTGCTCAAAGTTAAGATAACTTGTGGGATGACCATGACCATGATCATGGCTTTCATAACCTTTGAAGTCATAATCGCCTTTCCAGCCATTTTGATGATCAGCTTGAGCATAAACCACAGGATGTTCAGCATGACCAATATGCTTGATTACAGCATTGAAACCATTATGATCATCGGCTGTATATTCAACAATACGAGTAGTGCCATCGGCTTCTTTTAGGGAATAGCTGCCTAAGGACAAAGGAAAACATTTTATATATTATCTTATCCTTAAGAAAAGTTTAAATAAAAAAAATTACCTTTAACATGATCACCATTTCCGTGCTCCCATTGATTTTTAATGTCCCCAGTATTCAAATCTTTGACACCATAATCAAACTCATATTTAGCTTTATTTTCATGATCATCATTATCTTCTTTATGCCAATCACCATAATGATTATCATGCTTGTCAGCCACTATGAAATATACTTGATGTTTAGTATCATCATGGTCCCAATTCTTATCTTCCCAGCTTTGAGGTAAAGCAGATTCTTTGTGCTCCCAACCGTGTCTTAAAGGAGCATGATATTTTGTAACAGTTGCATAACTGGTGGCTTGATGTCCTTTTTTATCGTGATAAGTTGGATGTGACAAAGCTATGCCACAAATAGTTAAGAAAGTAACAACTGCAAACAATTTCATCTTTTTTTATTAAATTATAGATTTTTTAAAAGTAAAAAATATTTAAGTCTGGAATAAATAATTGACTTGTCTTAACTGCTTTGTTTTGAGTAACTGTTGCAGTTTAATTTAAATATTTGGCTATTTATAGCAATTTTTTTTATTTAATTAATTAAGTTATTTTAAATTATTTGAAAGATCTTTAAGGAATTTAAAAACAGTATGTGTGTTATTTAGCAAAAAAAAAAACAGGTATTTAATGAAATTTTTGTTTATTATTTACCTTTCCAAAACTATTTTATTAAAAAGCATAAAAGCCATTATCTGGCTTTTGTCAATGTCATATTTTAAAGAATGCACTCAAGCACAATGGGCTTAAATACAATAAAGAAATAGGCTTTAATCTTTGTACATAAGGCTATACAAAATTAAGCAAGAATGATAAAATGTTGACTTCGATACTCTTTTTATTTTATTATTGAGCGAAATCGCTAAACTAAAGCACCCATTCAAAAGTCCAGTAAAATTACGTATTTTAGATATCAGGAAGTGAGATTGGGCGATCAAATTTGACCTTTAAATATATTTTGCTTAAAAAAATTTTCTTAAATTATTTTTCCTAGTCCCAGTACAAATGCCCCCCAGGAATAAGGATTAAAAAAAAGTATACAAAAGAGGAGCTAGAACGATTATATTTATTTTCTTTATTACAACTATTCCAACAACCACTCTACACAGAAGAAAATCATTTTCTTATTTAAATACGAAAAAAAATTTTGAATTTTCTGCGATGACGATTTTGGCGGTATTGATAAAAAAGTGTGTAGGCATATTCATTGAATTTTCAGTCAACAGCCAAGTTTATTGAGTCAATAAAAAAAGTTGTTGTCCAAAATAATTTTTATTTTGCTGGTTGCTTAGGCCTAGATTACCAGGAAACTTTTTTCCATAGACTTTGGCAAAACTAAATATATTACACAAATAACACTGTAAAGCGAATGAGAATTGTAAAAATACTGTTTTTCAAATATTTTTTATTGTATATAATTATTTTATTATTAAATATGTTTTATTAAGTGCTATTTTGCAAAGTGTAAATTTCATAAATTTTTTAATTGAAACAAATAAAAAGTTTGTTGACCTAACATTTTATTTTTAACAAACTGTGAAGTTAAAAATTTTCCTGAAATATTTTTTTGTGTATATGTGCTTTAACGATTTCGAAAAAACCTTCTACAAATAAAATCACAGCATGATTTGGAGCGCACTACCATGCAAAAACGTCCTGCCTAAACTAATTTAACTTTTAGGGGTCTTTACCACAATGCCCGCTGTCGAATTAAACATGATAAAGCGTTAAAGTGGAAATCGGGACTTGAAAATGTTGTTTACTGCCCACAATGTCGACAAAACCATTTCTTTGGAAAATTTATATTGAAAAAAATAAATATAAACTAAAATTAGTTTTTGTTTTTAATATAAATATACGAAGGAAATGTTCGTGTCTAGATTTTGGGCCAGGATGTTAAAGTTCTTAAATGTGGCCTACAAAACGGGAGGTAATGCGACGTCTCAGGAATTATTTAAAAAAGGAAATAATCAAGTAGAAGATGTCAGCCAGTTTTGTTATCTTGGGAGTATAATTTTCAAACTGGCGGGTCAAGTGAAGACATTGACAACCGTGTTGGTTTGCAATTCGTCTTCACTTTCATAGCGCACAAAGTTAACAATCTCTAACACAAATTGCAAGTCCACTTCTTCTGCGAGTTATGGAACGCTGCCCCTCGAGACTTGAAGAGATCAAGGTGTTTGTGAATCAATATCTTCGCAGGATATAGTTAATATTATCGCCTAGAGTGGTGTTCAACAACAGCCTTTGGGAGCAATCCAACCAACAACTCATGGCCACAAAACACAGAAAAAATCCCTACTATTTTTTTTCAATTAAGCATTAATCAAAACTAACATCAGTTTTAATTAAAAATTTAATTAAGTGAATTTAACGTTTAATAAAGTGAATTAAACATTTAATCAAGTGAATTAAACGTTTAATTGATACTATTATTTTGTTTACTGGTGCAAATTTTATTAATTTTTAATTAATATCACAAATTTTTAAATTAAAATTATATTTATGTTTTTCTGTGAAATAAAAATACGTAAATGGCGGTGGATTGGCCACACTTTAAGAAGATCAAGGAGCGACATCACAAGAAATGAAAAAACTGAAACCCGCAAAGAAGTTAATCAAAACTAACATCAGTTTTAATTAAAAATTTAATTAAGTGAATTTAACGTTTAATAAAGTGAATTAAACATTTAATCAAGTGAATTAAACGTTTAATTGATACTATTATTTTGTTTACTGGTGCAAATTTTATTAATTTTTAATTAATATCACAAATTTTTAAATTTAAATTATATTTATGTTTTTCTGTGAAATAAAAATACGTAAATGGCGGTGGATTGGCCACACTTTAAGAAGATCAAGGAGCGACATCACAAGAAATGAAAAAACTGAAACCCGCAAAGAAGTCGAAGAAGAGGACTCTTAGCTCATAAGTGGAGAAGCCAAATCGATAAAGAAGTGGGTGGAATGGGTAAACCTGAGGTGAAGTGAGAGCGTTGGCACAAGACAGGAATATTTTGAACCATTTTATTGAGGACCTATGCTCCTTATAGGATAAATGGAAACATAAATATTAGATATAAAGCCCAATCCTGACAAATTCTTACTCTGGCTGAAAGGTATCAAAGATTTGACATAGACAAAAATGTTACTTTTACTTGTTTAATTTTATTTTGTCAAAGTCACATAACTTTTTCTTTAATATCAATGTATATAATTGCTTTTTTGTTACGTAGCTGCCACCTCTTTACCAAAGAACTTAAACAAAAACTTGAAAATATAATTAAAGAAAAAACAGTTAAATATTTTATTACACTTTTTTTAATTAGCTTAAATACAACACACAAATTTAACACATGCAACTTTTTGATTGCCCACAAATATTTAATTTAACACTTTTAATTAAGCAAACAATTGCATGGAAGTTCTTTTTGGTTTGTCTCAGTCCATTAAGCCAGGTTAAAAGTAATAACCTTATTAAATTTTTTTTAAATAGATTGGAATGGCAAAATAAACAGCACAATTCTTTTTTTATAAGATTTAAAAATAAACTTAATACAAACTTTTTAAAATTATGTATGAATATAACAATTCCTCAAGAATTTTTAATTAATTTCTAGTTTTAATAAAAAAAAAATTAATAACAAATTTATTTTCCTATAAATAGCCAAAATAATTAGCAAAAACTATAACAGTTCTTTTATTCGCTTCAAATAAAATCAACATTTTATCGGCAAAATTTAATTAAATTCCCAAGCAAAAAAATAAAATATTTAGCAAAATGAAATTTTTAGTAGTTGGAACATTTCTGCTAATTTGCGGTTTGGCCAAGGCAGCTCCTTCGTATTATCATGATAAAGGACATGCTACCAGTTATGCTGTTATTACCAAACATGAGGTTGAACCACATCATGATTGGGAGCACAAGGAATGGGCTCCACATGGTATTGAACATCATGGACATGGCATAGTGGTGGCAAATGATTATAATCATGGTGACTGGCACAAATATGATGAGCATGACAAACATGCCAATTATGAATTTGATTATGGTGTCAAGGATTTGAAAACAGGCGATATTAAAAATCAGTGGGAACACAGAAATGGGGATCACGTTAAAGGTTAAATTTTTATCAAAACTTAAAAAAATAAATAATTTCAACAAAAAATAAACAATTTCCTTTGTTCTTTTTAGGCAGCTACTCGCTTAAAGAAGCCGATGGCACTACCCGTTTAGTTGAATATACCGCTGATGATCAGAATGGTTTTAATGCTGTTGTCAAGAAAATTGGCCATGCCCATCACCCTGAAGTGTATGCCAAGCCTGTTTATTATAGTGGCTGGGAAGGTGATTACGGTCATAATGGCCAGGATATAACTTACGATTTCGGTCATCAGGGTCCTGATGTTGTTGGTTATGATCATGGTCATGCCAGCAGTTATGCTAAGGTTAAGCTATATTAAATATATTTCTACTTCAAGAAGCTGACTTTGTGATTTAACTTTTAAAAATATATGTACTGGACCAATATTTTAAATATTGTCTTAAGCAGCAAGAATAAAAAAGAAATTCGTCAAAAATATTTAAAACAATTATAGTTCTTATTAATTGATGGCGTCTGTGGCAGAAATTTTGTAAAATATGGTAAAAACAGAAAAATTTAGGGAATGTTTGGATATTCTGAGCGTTTATTGGGAAGGATTTATTTGAAATATTTTAACTGCCAGTTTTGAAAATGAATAAAAGTATTGAAAACAACAATAAAAAAAGAAAGTTTGTGTTTGTTTTCAATATAATTTCTCACACGAAATATTATTATTTTTTTTAAACAGGCAGTAAGTTTGTATTTTTTAAGGCTATATTGGCCTAAACCGTGTTATGTCAACTTCGGATGCCGTGTTCTAATGTGAAGCGAATTCCAGTGAGTGCGTTCTGCATCAACTCCTTGGGAATCATGTTGTGGGTAACACCAAAAGCAGTGGGAAGGGATATTTCTGAAAATTTCACTATAGAGTTGATTTTTCACTTCTTGTGGTTGAATTAGTCCTCCATCAAGAAGCCACAACCATATTATAGTTGTCTCCGAACATGTTATGGTCAAAAATAACTAAAACTTCTTTAACACTTACAATAGCATGGTTGGTGTTCAACCATAACATGTTGCTGTTGGAAAAGAGGAAAATACTATTGTAAATTTTAAAACCAAGTATTGTCAGAACAAACCATAACATGTTTAGAGGCAACCATAATATTGGCAGCCAACCACAGTTTAAGAAAAATCGTAAAATCTGAATTTTATGCCTCATAACTTAGAAAATATTGATTTTACATAACAATTGTTTAGCAAGAAGTTCTTATTAGTGATGTTTCCAATAACTTTTGTCTTAATAACTTTTCTCTAAATCTCTTATTTAACAAAACCAAACTAAAATAAAAACCAAACACCAGCATTGATGGGAATTTTTTTTAGAAATATTTTTGTTACACACGCCTATTCAGCTTCAATATTTGTGCTTGTGTGCGTTTGCTTACAAGAAAAAAATAGTCAAGCGCATATCATTTGTTTCAAACATCCCTAACCGCTAATTTTATTCCTTAAGGGGCTCCCATACAAAATTTTCAATGCAGACTTGAAATCTAATGAAAAAAATTATCCATAATTGCCCAGGGGTCAGCTCTATGGGGAAAATATGTATGACCGTTTTTTGTTTTTTGTCCTCAACATTTTTTTCAAAACACACTTGCTTTTTATCTCCACCCCTTAGACCCCTTTCACACTCGGCAAGTTACTTGCGCAAGTCTCTTGCGCAACTCTTGGTTTGTAGATGTCAGCGGTAAGGTCGGGGTAAGGAAAAAAATATTTAGTACAGACTTTGTTGTACTCGGCAAGTTACTTGCGCAACTAACTTGCCGAGTCTGAAAGGGGTCTAAGATCGGGGTAAGGAAAAAAAAAATTTTGTACAGACTTTGTTGTTGTCGGCAAGTAATTTGCGCATGTTACAACTTTTCTACAAAATTAATATTTTCTAATTTTTGATACATAAAAATGAGATTTCATGTAAAAATATGATATTTCTCAAACTTTGGTGGGCGCGAGGGACGGCTTAGTCTTTGCCTTTTGATTTTAACGGTCACCCTAATGGACATATCTTGCCGTATATCACAAACATATTTTTTTGGGAAATCGAATCTTAAGGTTTAAATTTTCATACACAAAAATGCACGTAAATAAAAAAAACATCCAATATTTTTGTCAGATATTGTGTTTGAAGTTCTTTATCGATTTATGTTGAAATATCCAAAGTCATGGAACAAAATTTTTAAGTTGTAGCCATTGTCATGTCCGAAAATTTTTTTCCATTTTGTCGTATACGCCACTTTTTGCAAAATAATTTTTAGTTTGTGGGATATAAGTCAAAATAAGGTATTCAAAAACTACATTCACGTGTTTCACCAATATTGAAAATTAAATTTTAATAATTTTCGAAACGATATACATACGTATATACAAATATATTTACGTATAGCTATAGTTTCTATATTATATTATCGAATTTTCTTATGTATGAATAATTTTAAAGTTTATTATTACTTAGGAGTGGTCCAACCATAATGCACGTTGTTAATTGTGGGTAACACCGTAACGCCAAATTTTTGTCAAACTTAATTTGAGATTTCTTTGTATCAGTGTCAAATTCAGGTACAGCATTGAACAGCGCGTTAAGATTGTTGAAGCCTTTCACCAAAATGGACGTTCAAATCAGAAATACATATCGTGCACATATTGATTTTTTTGGTCAGCATAATCGAACAAATGTGCCCACAATCGGGAGAATTGTGCGCAAATTTCAGCAAACCGGCTCTGTAGGAAATGTGAAAACGCCTGTCCATGTATGTTTGGTGCGGTTTATGGATAGGCGGCATCATCGGGCCGTGCTTCTTCAAAAATGAGTTATGCCAAGCAGTAACTATGAATGGTGTTCGCTATCACGAGCTAATAACGGATTTCTTGCCGCCAGAAATTGAGGATATGGACCTATGGATAAGAAGTTCAAACAAAATGTGTCACACGCCCAAGGAAACAATGGCTCTTAAGCGCTAGAAATTCAATGGCCATGCTAATTGGCCGTCACAAATATGTGATTTGACAACGGTGACCTTCTGTCTTTGGTAATATTTAAAATAAAAAGTGTGCGTCAATAAGCCAAGAGCTAAAGGATTAGATAACTAGGCACATTAGGGTCATTGAACCGCAATTATGTCTCAGAGCCATTAAAAATAAGGACCATCGGACAGAGAGAGGCATGCTACCGAAGCCGTGGCGAGCATTTGACCGATATTTTGTCCCACACATAATTGTCATAGATCCTTCTAAAATAATAAAAAATATTAATACAATTCTCTGAAAACTTTTTGTTTTATTCACAATTAACATCATGCATTATGGTTTGGCCACCCTGAATAATTAACCTTTAATTGCTTAACAATAAAATGAATTTAAGCAATATTGCAATAATTCCATCAGTATAAATAACCGTTATGTACTACATCCAAAAAACTCTTTACATATAAATCGAAAAATTTTAAAATACCAGTAATATTAGTAAGATAATCTCTTTTTTGTTACTTGTCTAATATACTTTGTTCACATACAACAAGATAACGCAAGATTTTTTTAATTGAAAGATTTCATACGCTTTTTGTCGTATATTTACAATTATGCTACATACGATATTATAACGCACAAAATTTTTCGCAAAAGTGGATATAACGGGTCCACCATCTAACGTTTTTTTTCAACTAGTGCTTATTTCGTGAATGGTAACACTTAGCTCATGTCTGATTTGACAGATAATTAGTTTTATCCTTCCGCTGAACGAATATGGTTGTGTATACGCTTGAACAACGCTGGAAAATATTGCGACATTACTTTGAAAATCATGGTAATGTTGCAGAATGTGTGCGAAAATTGCGTACGGATTTTGGAAGAAGCTCATTTTGATCTTGGCGGGTATGTACACAATCAATATTGTCGCATCTGGGGCACAGAAAACCCGCAAGCATACATTGAAAAGCCGTTGCACCCAAATCGAGTCACTGTTTGGTGCGGATTTTGGTCCAGAGGCATAATTGGGCCATTTTTGTGCGAAAATGAGCAAGGAATGGCCGGTACAGTCAATGGCGATCGTTATCGGGCCATGTTGAACGAATTTTTGTTCACAAAAATTGAAGAGGAGGATATTGGCAACATTTCAACATTCTACAGGATGGCGCTACGTGCCACACAGCCGAAGCTACACTCGATGTTTTGCGCCCTGGTTTTGAAGATTGCATTATCAGCCGCAGAGCTGATGTCGTTTGGCCAACTCGGAGCTGCGATTTGACACCGTTGGACTATTATTTGTAGGGTGCCGTCAAAGATAAGTGTTACGCCGACAAGCCAGAGACAATTGACGCTTTAAAGGACAATATTCGTAAAGCCTTTGGTGAAATACAGCTGCACACAATCGATAATGTGCTTAAAAATTGGACCGATCGTGTAGGCTACTGCATGGCCAGCCGAGGCAGCCATTTGAATGAAATTATTTTTCATTATTAACCGGAAGGATTGTACTTTCAAATAAAAAAAGAAATTTGAGAAAATGTTCTGTAGTTTTTTTACAGCATTTTCAAAAAAAAAAGTTATTTGGCGGACCCTTTACAACAAAATGGCTTCGTAAAATCTCATTAACCATAAGAGATAGAGACATGAGGATTGCGCAGATCGATAGATCTGTTAAATTTACCAATGGAAACAGCCTTATCAATTTTTGTTTGTTTTGTGATTAACTCCGGCACGACGATATATGGAATGATTTGATAGATAGGAAATTTTGTTTCTTCATACTCATCTATATCTTTTCAAATTACAAATCTCTAATTTCATTGCTCATACAATTTTAATTCTTTTTTGCCCACAGTTTATTACATATGACCTCTTTTTTCTAGCACAAGTTGAAGTTCATTTTATTGACGCAACTATAAAAGTTACAAAAATAGTTTAAAAAACTATTTTTAATTTTTGGTATTTTATTGGAGACTTCATTTAGTTAGCGTTGCAAATGTTATGCAAAAAAAAAATACAACTGACTGCTTGGCCCCAGAAAAAATAGAATGTAAATTTCTAAACGAACATACCAAAAGCCCAACACGAAAAAGAGAGCAACTGCAAAAATTAAAAACCAAGAAAAAATATGAAATTGTTACACTTTAAAGCAAAAGAAACCAAAAACAACAAACTCCAATCCAAAAAACAACAAGAAAAAAAAAAGACATGGAAACGTAACCCGTAAATGAACACTAATTAGCTGCAGAGTATGTAATAATGTTAAGTATAAATAACCAAGTGAAACCACCAATTGATATCAGTATTTGGACTGCATTCAATTGTTTTACACAGGCTCACATTTGCATCTCCTTAACACTCCCTTTGCAACAGCAACAACAGAATCAACAACACAACAACAAGTACAAAAAGTATTAGACAATGCGTTTCCTAACATCAGCTGGTATTTTGTTGGCCATTTGCGGTTTGGCTGCTGCGGGACATTTGCATCATCATCATCACGCCCATCATGGCAGTAGTTATGTGGTGGTTAGTAAACATGAAGAGCCTCTTGTCAAACATGAATGGGTGGATAATAGTGGTGGCGGTAACCATGGTCATGAATTGGTTCATTTCGAACGTAAATCTAGTCATGAAGGAGATGCTCATGAGGATTATGATGGTAAGCATGATCATGAAGAGGATTATTATGCTCATCCTAAATATGAATACGATTACGCCGTTAAGGATGAGAAAACAGGAGATTCGAAAAAGCACTGGGAAACCAGAGATGGTGATAAGGTTAAAGGTAAACTAATAGTTTTAGTTCTTTTTATTTATGGATTTACAAAAAACCAACTCCTTAATTCTGTTTTAATTTTAGGCAGCTACACCATTAAGGAAGCTGATGGCACCACCCGCATTGTAGAATACACAGCTGACCATAAGAATGGTTATAATGCTGTAGTGAAGACAGTCGGTCATGCGCATACCGAAGATGAGAGCCACGATCATTCACATTATGGCCATTAGTTTTAGCGATTTTTAAAGCATTTGTAAAATATACTGCACCAAATTCTTTGTCAAGTTCTAAAGACTTCTAAAATGAATTATCTTGTAAAGACTTCTAATCTACCTACTTCTAAGACTATGATTTAGAAAAATAGTTTTCTTTTACTTTAATTTGTAATACTTTAATTAAAATGATTGCCAAATACTTTTATAATATAAAGATTTTAAGATGTGTTTGATTTTTTGTCTCAGGGGCAAAAAGAGTTGTCAAGTTTTAAATAACCTTTAAAATCGACCAAACGGGTACTGAAACAGAACTTATGAAACAATAAGATCCACAAAGGCTGTATCTGCTTATTAAGATGTTGAAAATCGGCAAAATGGTTCCCGAACAATTTTGTTAGCTGCACAATAAGGTACACAGAAAGAAAGACACTAGGAATACGAATAACACTAAAACGTGCACACAGAGAAAAAATATGGTTGGGCATGGTTACGGCAACAACACTATGTTTAATGTAACAATATATTGTTGTCGTACACAAATAATTGTTATTTTTCTTTAATATCAACAATATTATAGTTACTGTAAACAAATCAATGTTTATCGCAATTACTAATTTTAGTATTGTTGACCGAAAAATAATTATTTTTCTAACAACTAAATTATGATAACTTTCTAAACATATTATATTACTCACAACCATATCATGATATTTAATAGCCATAACATGATAACTTTCCATACATTTATCATATTATGTTTAAGATGAAATCAAACTATTTTTACTCTGATAATATTATGTAAGCGCCATTTGTAAAATAATTTTGTATCAGTTGTGTCATTTATTTTATATGTGAGCGGTTAATCAATTTAAAGATAAATTCCCATAAAAAAATATGTTTAAAGAAATTAAAAAAATTAAAATGTTAGCGGAGTTCATTCCGTATTAGTGATTTAATAGTGCAAATACAAAATATCGTAGTTTATTTGTAGAATCCAAAAACAAAACACACAGAGATTTCGTTATATTTTATAAAAGTGTTACGATATTTCTGTGGTTTTCATGGGCAACTGCGTATGTCTTAAAACAAATTTTTCAGGAGATCCGAAAAACCATTCTACATCCCTATATGGGCTAGGTATTGCACTTTTTATCGATCCATCATTTTTCAAAAAATTTTAGAAAAATCAGAAAATGGACATACGCGGTTGCCTAGAAAACCACAGATTTTGAATTTATATTGAACTCCGCTGTTTGATTCACATTATGAAAAATTGTAAAAAGCCACAAAATACAAAATCGATGCAAAAAAGTTTAAATTTATTTTATATTTTTATGACAGTTATGAAAGGGGCTGTATCATAATATGATTGCTTCTATATTAATTATGATTAACATGAAGATAATATGATTACTTATTAGCTTATTATGTTTAACCCGAATTCTCCTAGTGTCGTCATATGACGACAAAAACATTGGCAGTTTCAAGTGGCTGGTGCACCGGTATTATTGCATAGAAGCAAATAAACCAAAGACAATTGCCTTGTGTGTTAATTGTTTTTTCATAAAAAATTTAGTTCAACGTTGTGATTCAAACAGTTCGCGTGTAGTAAATTTGGTATTGTGAGAGTTTTTTCAAAAAAATCAAAATTATGAGTTCGGTTGGAAAGTAAGTGTTAAAAACTTAATAAATTTTATAAATGTGCCGTAAAAGTACCATAAAATGAAAATTAATACTAGTTTACAAGATTCCTGCTAAAAAAATTTATTCGAGTTGTAGAAGAAATATAATTTTTTTGGGAATATATTTGGTTGTCGTCATATGACGACACTATGATACAACGAGTACTATGTGATATCATTTTTTTTTGTTTTCGTTTTTTATCAGAAAATTTCTTAGCGTCGCTGACATTTTAGATATTTTAGAGGAAGAAAATGGAACAAACGAGTTTTACATCGAACCTCCAGATGTTGACGTTTTGACTGATGAAGACTCAGATGAGGACATTGAAGGAAACATAAATTCATTGTCTCGTAACCAACTTCTGGTACCTGCTGAAATACGAAGAACCAATGATGAGCTTCCCACAATCACCGAAGAACAATACATTAAAAGAAAAAAAGCATAAGGAATCCATTTGGAATCTAGGAGGAAAAACATCTCAAATCGCAGAATTTCAAGCACCTGTTAAAAATTTTGAGGAAGGCCTGACTGCAGTTCAGTATTTTGAGTATTTTGAGTATGGGCGGAACCGATCGAATGGATCAAAATGTTAATTCTGATCGCATATCTATTCAAAGTAAAAAATGGTGGTGGCCATTATTTACCTGGATGCTGGACGTGTCTGTACAAGATGATTGGCTTTTAGCGAGACAGCATGATCCTAAACTCAAGCAAAAGAGTTTCCGAAGAGACTTAGCAATGTCATATCTTTCGTCAGAGACTAATTTTCCAAAAGGTCCGGGGAGAATGTCGAAATCTGAGCCTGGGGCTGATGCTGATGCTATGAGATATGATGGATATATGCACTATGTGCAAAGAACAAAAATAATAAACAGAGACGATGTGCTGGTGATAAATGCAAATCAACTGTAAGGACAGAATGCCAAAAATGTGATAAAAGGTTGTGTGTTGATTGCTTCGCCCCATATCATCAAATATAAAAATATTTTAATTCATATTCATTGTAACTATTTAAAACATAAACACTGAAGTACAAATAAAAGTTTAAAAACTAAAATCCATATGAACAATTTTGTACCTTTATTTTAATAGCGTCGTCATATGACGACACCCATTTTCTCGAAAACTGGACCCGATATTCCATTTTTCTTTTCAAATACATACTAAAGGTATCCTAGACATGCCGTGAATCAAATATTATAATAATCGGATGATTATTTCATAAACCGGGAGAATACGGGTTAACATGACAATAATATGATTAGTTCTTAACTTATTATGATTAACATGACAATAATTTGATAACTTCTTAACTTAGTATAATTAACATAATAATAATATGATTATGGCAAAAATATTATGATGTAATATTACGAGTATATTTAGTCATAATATGATTCAATAATAATCTTAATATGGTGACTACAATCATAAATTTTATCATAATATGATGCTCTTAGAATATGTTTACCACAACCATGTTTTTTCTTTGCGTGTACTTAAAACAATCCTGAATGGGATGACTTTCGAAAATCAATCCCGGAATTTCTAAAAATAAGTACAAAATTTTTAAACCAAGTAAAAAAAGATTATACTTTCCATTGGTAGTGCCACTCTGAGAGTAAAATTACAAAGTGAGCGTTTATCTTATTTAACTTATCAAAGTTTGTTGCAAGCACTACAACAACACAACACGATTGCTTGTTGTGTTTAGAAACAACAAAAACAACAGAACAAGACGAAATCACATTATGTTTATGTTTAAATCGTAAAATTGAGAACTCTTGCTTCTCATTTAGTTTACATTTTCAGTTATATATGTTCATTAAGTTTTTAAGATATACGTCACACCGGGAATGATGCTGGTGTTTTATAATTGAAATTCTGTAAGGTGAAAACGGGTAAGTAAATCAATCATAATAAAATTATTTTTCTAATTTCACTTTTGGTATTTTTCAAGAACGAATTTTGGATTGAATCAACTTTATAATACTTGAATCAAGCGCATTTTGAGATTGGTTAAATGTTACTTTTACTCAAATAAATCTCATTTTCGGATTATTTCAAGTACGAATTCGGGATTGAATATGGATAAGTTAAGTATTTCGCGATTGAAAATCCGTACTTGAATCAATGTTTCTGTACTTGATTCAAGAAAATCCGTACTCGCCGTACTATTAATACTGCTTCGTATTGATTTGAGTAGGGATGCATTGATTTTTCTTTTGAGTGTGGATTAACAAAAACCGACTATATGGAATAAAATGATGCCAAATGAGAGCGAGATCCCAGCTGTACCCTTTTCATGTATATCTTCGATAGGGAATGCACAAGTGGAACAATACAATATTAATAATAATTTTCTAATTAATAATTTTCTTTATTCCTTATGAAGAACATTTTAAAAGAAAAAATGTTGTTCGCAAGTTATTGTAAAATCATTTTAAATTAACATGAAAGCAAAAAATATCGGCATTTTATTTTTGGGGGATTTAAAGTTTCCTCCTTTTGGCCTGTTCGTGCAGCGTACAGGTATTTCGGTTCTTACAATATGAACATTTCTTGCCAGACAGACGAAGTTTGTAGGTAAAGGGGTGGCGCTATTTTATTTCTCTCCTAAAAACTTCGTCTGTCTGTCTGATCCTTACATCTGAGGTACAAGGTGTGGTCAACAATTTTGTAGAAAATGTTAAGGTAAATTTATTTATGGATCATATTAACCGTCTAATTCTTTTTTATAACGGTCATTTTTGGCTTTATTCTAACAAACCGTAAAAAACACCATTAAGGGATGAAATGGACATTAAATTTTAATATAAATGTCAGAAACACTTAAACCCAAAGCTTAACACAAACATCACAACATCACAACATCACAAACAACAGCGTTGCAGGTACTTAGAAAAGGACTGCATCTAGCCCGAAAAGGGCTAAGATGACATCACTGATAAGGCTAAAAATTACTCTTTTAATCCCGAAAAATTAATCAAAATTATTTGAAAATTTTCTCACGATTTGCTTAGCCACATATAAAATTTGGCCGCAAGTCTATCACACTTACTAAATCAACAAAATTGCCATGAATTTGATACTAAATCACTTGTAGACCAACTAATATTAGTGTTTTTCTTTAACGCCCAAAAAGAACATTAATTATCACACCTCTTTTTTCAGCAAAAAAAAAATAAAAAAGTATCATTATTAGCGTAACAAACTTTATTATATTTTTTTGTGCTAACAGTCTGTTAGCCTTTAAGGCGATAATCTAAACTTAAACTGAAATTGAAATTGAGTAATTAACTAGTAAAGCTGCAACAACAAAAAAGTTTAAAATAACAAAAAAAAAAATACACAAAACTTTGTGACCACTGTTGTGACCACTTAGTTGAACGGAATGAATGGATTGTACAGATTGCATGGCTTTGTCTGAATAGCAGCTTATGACCAATAATTTTTATGAAAATATTAATAAAAATGTTTAACAACTATTTAATGGGGTAATTGTGGCTTTAAAAACAAACAAACAAACACATACAATACAAATATTTAATTGCAACTAGAAAACTCAATACATATTTATTATTAGCTGCAGCCTATAAACCCAAAGACCATTTTTTTTTAATAAAAAACAACAGCTACTAATTTTTTTTTAAATTAAAACAACAGCTACTAAAATTGTTTAATTTTTAATTACATTTTAAAAAGTTAAACAATCAACTTTTAATAAATTTAGTTGAAATATAAAACAACAGTATTGAATGAAATATTCAAACAGTCAAACACCAAGTAAATGAATGCTTGCTTCAGTTTAACTACATGGCATTTTTGTTTAAATAAACAAGTATTAGAGGTATTCAAATATTTGCCCCATAGTCACACTTATTACACCAAGAGCCAAATTTTACTTAAAAAATCAAATTCTTGGTTCGACCAAAAGTCGAACAAAATTTAATACTTTTAACAACTCACATGTTTTAGACATAAACTTTTACCTTTAGGTATAAAGTCATGCTTTTTATACAAAAAGATAATTTTTACACTAGAAATCACACTTATTAAAATAAAAAAGTCGGGCTTTTTGTACAAAATTTCATACTTTTTATTAAAAAAGTCACATTTTTGGTCAAAAAGTCATATAATGTATGCAATAAGTCACACTTTTTTATAATTGTTTTATATTAAAACAAAAAAAGATTGCCATCTTTTTTCTCCAAAACACTATTTGTACAAAAAGTTATCTAGATTTACTAAAGAAAACATTTTTCAGCTTGTTACCTGATTACCCCTAATATTTAATGGCAAGAAATTGTATCTACTGTAGCTAAGCATGTAAAAGTGATGAATATTATTTCAATACATTATTATCGTTTACATTTTTATTTCTACGCTATTTCCCTCCTTTTGTGCTTAAGCTGGCTCCCAACCGACCAGCCAATGAAGCTGAAAAGCAAAAATGCCTCTGCAGAAAAATTTTAACAAATAAGCAAGAAAAAACATATTAACTACAGCAAAAAGCACCTGCTGTGGTTGAAATACATATAGAGAACCAAAAATAAAACCGCATAGAACACAAAAGTACGAGCCAACATAAAACATTTTGATGGTAAGAATAAGAAAAAAACAATGAGCGTTTTCACTCTATTGTTCAATTGGGTGGCATTATGGGTGAATTGAATTTACGAGATGGAGTTTATAAAATAATTTTTTTTTATACTAAATATGTGTTTTTTTTTAGCAAAAACTAATGAAATTGAGAGCTGTAAATAACAATAGCAATAAATAATTTTAGCAAAACTGCAATGACCTTGAGACAATAAATAATAAATTAGTTAAAGGAAAAAATAATTTATAAATTTAAATTGATTTATTTGGTTGTAGAAAAAAATCAGAGCAATTTGTTAAGGGAAAAATTGGTAACAACACAACAATAATACCTTGAATAAAAGTCCATTACAATTGAAGAAGCCATTTCTTACAGCAAAATGTCTCTTTTTAAATTAAAATATTTTTTTTAAATAAAATAAAGTACATACGCTCATAGAAAACTGCATCATCATATTGATGATGCCTTAACATCAGTGTAATTACAAATGGCATCAATGAGGAAAAAAGTGACAAAAATCCAATGACGAACGTCATCATAAAATTTTTACAATTTTTATGCGCCATCTACACTATGAATACAGTTAAATCCATTCGATGCAAAATTTTGTGTATTATTGACATTTATCATGTTTAAAAAGTAAAATAAGAAGCAAAAATTCCCATATTCTATTTATTAAAACTGTTAAGTTAAATACATAAAATTTTCAAAGTAGAATATTTACCAGCATGCTGCTGGTGTTTTATGATTCAGAGTTATTCTGTAAACAAAGGGCGGAATACAGCAAAAGTGAAACAAACATGTGTAACGGGTAAGTAAAAAATAAAAACTACTTAAGTCAATCCCAATGACTAAATATAATGACAGTTTCTCATCAAATTGAGCCTAATAAGTTCTTTCGCCGATGTTACTGAGGCATAGCACTGATGATTGTTTTATTAAACTGACTCCGATTTGTCATTTCTGTGATGCCGATGTGTCATCCTATTGATGACAAAATTTCACCCGAAGACAATTTGGCCAAGTGATGTTAAGGCTAACATCACAAGGATGAAAAGTATCACGGGGTCAAAAATGAAGACACTTGTCATAGTCAAAATACAACAGCGTTATGAGTCCTGGCCATCAAGCAGGTATGCTCCCCCTGCCATCTCTCCTGAGCTCTTCTATACCACTCACGACCGATGAGAGTCTTGCAGCGAGCCATTCAAACGCCGGTCAGGCCGTCGAAGAACGTGACGTCCAAGTGACAGCCCTGTTTGATCTGACTGTCTGCAGATTGGTTGTCCGGGCATAAGTTTCTATTGAACGGTAAATTCAGTTATATGATTTGAAATTATTTTTGTAACTCTTAATAAATTAATAAATAAATAAATACATTTTTGTATTCCCAAGAAATTACTTTGAAAAAAATAAATAAATAAAATAAAACTTTTTTGTCTTATATTTAACAGTTACTTAAAGAAGCCCTACATTTATTTATTGCTTATTAAAATAAAATGCTAATACCAACATAACATTGTTTTGTTTTAAATGAATTTCTGGTTAGTTGACTACTCAAACGGTTAATGGAGATTTTCGAAATTATACCAAGTTAATTAGTCGACTATAACCGTTAAAATTTTTTAAACCAATATTTTTATTCTATGAACCAAAAAAAGCTACTTCTTCTACTGACCACCAAAATTATTTATTGTCTGTTATTATTAAATACGAAGGGAATGTTAATGTTAATTTAATTATAATTGTTTTAAGTTTCTTTTATTATTACTTGTTTTATTGTTATATCTAATTTTACACCAAGTACAATTGAAATATTCGCTTTTAAATTAATAATAAAATTATGACTTTAAAAATGTTCTTTATTTTGAAAGAACAAGAACACGCAATTGCTCAACACCAACAAGTTAAACTTTTAATTTTGAATACTTTGGTTAAATTTATTAATAAAAAAACTTTTAGCGAATTTCCAAGAACCTTTTAAGAATAATTTTTAACTATAAATAGTATGAAATCGAAGTGAATCAATATCAGTTTAGTTTCAGTCTTTAATCAATTAAAGTTACGTTTTCGCTTACAAAAAAAAACGTTCTTTCTTCTCTTCTAATTATATTCTTTTAGTTAGTTTTTTTTTTAAATCGAATAAAAACAATGAGTGCATTCAGTGTTTGCGTTGTTTTAATGGCTGCCTGTAGTGTGGCCCTGGCCGGTTATGCCCATGGCGGTGGCAGTAGTTATACCGTGGTTACCAAACATGATGAACCCATTCATCATATTAAATATATCAAGGATCATCAAGATTTGGGCCATGGTGGTGGTTTGATTGTAGTTGGTCAACATGGTGGCTACTTGGATCAGGGTCTTAGCCATGGTTATGCTGATTATGATAAATATGATTACCATCACAAGTATCCTAAATATCAATTTGATTATGGTGTAAAGGATTTGAAAACCGGAGATATTAAAAATCAATGGGAACATAGAGATGGTGGACTTGTTAAGGGTAAGTGTTGGTTTAGTTTCAAAGAAAAGAAAAAACAAAAAATATTCATGTTATATTATTTATCTTTTTAGGTGGCTACTCCTTAAAAGAATCTGATGGCACTACCCGTGTTGTTGAATACTCTGCTGACGATCATAATGGTTTCAATGCTATTGTCAAGAAAATCGGTCATGCTCATCATCCTCAAATCTATGCTAAACATAATTTGGGCTATGTCAATGGTTTGGAATATGGTGGTGGGTATGGTGGTGCCTATGGTGGTGCATATGGTGGTGCCTATGGTGGTGCCTATGGTCATGATCTTGGTCATGGTCATGCTTCGAGTTATGTCAATGTTAAACAATTGTAAGAAACTTGCCATTGCCTTTGTACCGCTATTATCTCTCCTGCCCTCGACGAGTCATGTTGAAAAATAAGCTTGTTGGAAACGACCAAATACTAATCATTAATTTTAATGTAAGCTGCAAATTAAAGTTATAAAAAAAAATTATTTAAACTGATGTAAACATAAAACCAAAAAAAAAACAATAACAAATAAAACAATATTATGGATGAAATATATGTATAAAATAAAAAGGAAATCTGGATGCATTTTATTTTAAAAATCGAAAAATTTAGGAAATTCAAAGGTGGGATAAACCAAATTCCCTTGAAGAATCGTAGCCTGAAACATCCTTACACTTACTAAAGAGTTGTGAAACAAAATTGCAAATGAACTTAGCCAAAAACTTAAAACTAATTAAAATGCACCGCTATCATTCAAAATCAAATTGGATATAAATTTTATAATCCCACAACTTTCATTTTCAACGGTTATTCACCAAAAACTAAAAATAAATTCATTGCCACTCGAAATTTATCAAACTGCGGATAAAATTTATAAAATGTAACTCGATTTCATTTAAATGACACTTTAAATAAATTTCAAATTTAAGAAGAAACCCAAAACAACTCCCGCAAAATATTTTTGTTTTTTTTTTTAATTGAAATTAAAAATAAATACAAAATATTAAAATAAAAAATTAAATCAAATTGCCAAAACAAATTACCAATTGCAAACATTTTACATAAAAAATATTACAGCTAAATTCGCAATAAAAATCGGCAACAACTTTTACTTTCTTTTAGACATTTACCACATACATACATATGTATGTATGTTTGTTATTAATTCAGTCATTCATTCATTCACTTATTCAGTCTATCATTCATGCAACAAATAATATAAAAATTAAGTACAAAACGCGATGCAATATTCATTTGCAAAAAGTCACAATGAAATTCAAACCATATTTAAAGCTAAAACTTGTATTTCCCATTCACTGACTCTACAGCAAGAAGTCAATTAAAGAGAAGAGTTTTGTTTTTCTCCAAAATCTGTCAAATTTATAAACAAATATATACATAAATATAATAACATTTCAGTATATCATAAGGACAACTTTTTCTTTATTTCTTTTTAGAAGAAAAATTCCTTAATTCCGTTTGTAGGTTGAAAAGAAAATTTAAATCTAAAGCGGCCCATACACTTGCAATATTATTGTATGTGATATTTATTTAGTTTTATTTATTGCTTGTAATACAAATAGCCTTAAGGCCAAATCGCATTACTGGAATACTTCGTACATTTTGTCTTAAAAATATTATAATTAAATTCGCCATTTTATTTCCATTTTGTCCTTTATTATGCAATAAGTCGCACAATGGTTTCATTTATTCAATTAATGCCCGTTATTTGTACAAAAATAAATCTAGTTGTGTATTGAAATCTATGGTGTAAAAGCTGCCATATGTTAACCATAGCATTGTACAATGACAACACATTGTGCAATAAAAATCAGAAGTGTTTTGATTGTTGAAAATATATTGTTTCGTATACACATTGGCGATATAATTGTACAATACGTAAAATTGAACAATTTATTGCAAGTGTATGAGCCGCATAATAATAGAATATTGCCAACAGCTCCATCATCTTTCTGCTTTAACTGCCTGCTGCTTCTGTTTATTTTTCTTTTTTTTCTTTAACTTGAAATATTTAAAATGTTGATGAAACATATTCTGAATCTGGTAACACCTGTTCGAGCCATTAGTAGGAGTTCAATGAGCAATTAACCAGATTTACAAGTCTAAGTGATAAAATTTATGGAAAAAAGATTTTATGTGTTAGTTTAGGTGATCATCTTAATAGGTAATGACAATTTAGCGTTTTTTTATTGAAGGTGGAAGATCCCTAGACAGAAGCGAATTGACACTAAAGTAGTCCCGTGATAGGTCTTTGGTGGTAGAGACAGGTTCTAGTTTTAACACTTTATATGAATAAGACCTATCACTTTTACATGGGGTTGTCATTGGAGGGGGTCAATTGACACCATTTGACCAGTCACAGATTTATTCTCAATGAACGTGCTTAGTGACAGTTACTAAAATGTAGTAATTTCAATAAAATAAGTCCTAGAATTAAATTTAAGAAACAAATTTTAGAAATTACAAATAAATGTGTCACAGCCCCGGTTAAGACTGTAACTCATTACTTTTTATAACTGTTTGTTCTTTATAAACCAGTTAAGGGATTGGGTCTTCTTTCACTGGGCATCAGTCCTTTTTTTTTGTACTTGTTCTATTTTCACAAATCCCAGGACTAGTCTGTTGGACCAATTGACACAAATTTCCCTCAGGGTTGTATGCCATTAGAAGGATTCGACGAACTATACTTGTATTGACCTAGCGGATTATTCTTGGGGCTAATCCCGACTTTATGCCATACATGAGTGCAAAGCAACGGATGCCTTCCTGCCTAGCTCCCTTAGATTCTTTCTAAAGCTCAACTTGTCGTCCGGAATAATTCCCAGATACTTCGGGCTCTTCACCAATTTTATATGAGTGCTATTCAGGATTCCGGATATAAAGTTGGAAGTCGAACATCCCATACTTTCGAGTAAATAGCACGAGTTCGGTCTGCCCCAGATTGACTAAATAGAAGTCATTTTGCATTGAACCAATACTAGCGATGAAAAGTGAATCTATTACGACAACCCGAAGCTCAAGATCGTATATGATGCTCGTAGTATCAGCCAAACCAACGCTTGGACCAAGGATAATTCTTTATTTTTGGTGGGACGAGAAGGATCTAATTTACTATGATCTTCTTAAATTGAGCCAAACGATTACAGGGGACCTTATACAAACACAATTCATTTGTTCGAAGCTATCATTGTCCCAAGAACTTTCCAAATATGCGACGAGTCATTGTACGGCAACGTTCAATATTGACTACGTTCGACCACATGTTTAAGCGGTTTCGCAACATGTCAATTTATAAAAAAAATAGATTGGTGGTTTTGCGCCACTCTCCTTATAATCCATAGACCAAATTATGGCATTATCAAACGATGGAAATTTACATTTAAATTGTATTGCAATTTATATTGATATTGAAGACGTGACTTTACTTCCGACCTTGCCTCCTCCGAATTGGCTTGATTTGCTTTTGGCCCTAAAAACTAAGCAGTTCCTTAGGTTCGGGATTTGTATATGGCGGAGAAGGTGAGAATAATTTGCCCAAAAGTTGCAAAAAAATAATTCCCAAATTATTAAGTTATTGACTTAAATAAATAACTTTATTGATGTCACTTTTTGTTTCCAATTAAAGCTGGAAAATCATGTGCAAAAAGTGCAACAAAAATACCAAAAGAGCAAACCAAACATCTAGCCCAACTAAAACTCCTAGACTTGAAGACAAAACTCTTGATCTTGAATAAAGATCACACACGCTAAAAAAAACATGTATTTAACAACGTTGTCTTCTCTAATGCGACGGGTATTACGCCGGTTGCCATTAAAAATGATGAAGATCTCAAACACGATTGTAAGCGACTTGTTTTCCTTTACACAGCTCTTTAAAATGTTGTTGTATTTGTTGTTTTCGTGGTCCACAATAACTGTATAAATACGTTGCATTCAACACAATGCATGTTTAATTGTAAATTTGTCCTTGACATTGACATATCGTGAGTCGTGCAAAAACAAGCAATCGTTTCAACGAAAAAAAAAGTTATTAAATAAAAATTTTTATTATCGTTGTAGTTTCTGTTATTTAAATACTTATTTAATGGACATTTGTTAAACGTAATCTTCTTCGAGTTGAGATTCATGTGATCGTGGGTTAAATAATATTAAAAAACGAGTTTTTTAAATCGTGTTTCGTTTGATTTTCGTACACAAACGATTTTTATAATGTCAATAAATGTAAGCGTTTGTGGCAAAATTTCCTTTAAATAAAAAGAAAATGTTTTATGTGGTTGTAAGAGTTTTCAGCGAAATGCAAAGAAAGCGAAAGTGATTTGAATTGTGGTATTGCGTGTATGTGTTTTATATCACTTTCACTTAAGTGAAAGTGTTGTTTTATTAATCAAAATGGTATTGAATTGATTTTTTTCATTTTTTAAAAAAGGACTTTGAAAATGTTAACCGAATAATGAACGTTGTTAAAATTGTTAATCAAATCATAATTTTTACTAAAGACATTTTACTAATAATATTTTCGTAACATATCAGTTTTTGATTTGGAGAACAGGTGAGGTCAGTAGAAAGGCATTCATGCGTGTTAGTTAGAACTTGATTTTCACTATGACCTTATGCTTGGAAGGACTGGACCTTGAATTTTTGTAAGCGAAAGGCGTAAACAGGCAAGCAATGTGGATTATCCTTTCTACAACTTTTGCCTTCTACAAAAGTCAAAGTTTCACCTAAAGCCTAGTACTCTGTTCAAATTTGCAAAAAATGTTGAGCAACATTGATTATTCCACACGAAAATTTTGGCATTTATCAATGTTACCAATCTTGTGAGTTTGTACAATTTGACGTTTTTATTCCTTCAAAGTATGCTACATTGTTTCGTGTATGTAAACAAACGCCACATGTATTTTACTAAAATCATTTTTTTTTTAATAAAAAAAAGTAAATATGGATAAAAAAACTGTTACCGATTGCGTTATTTTAATTTTTTATTTCTTTTTTAATATTAAGTTCATACTTTTTTGCTTTTGCTTAAAATTCCACGTAAAATAAAGGCAGCTTACATTATTTCGCAGTTGTAAAAAAATGTTACCAGAAACATTTCGGAACTTTTTTACAAAATAAACAGAGTACAACTCCATCAACATTATTTCGTAGATATTCCGCACAAGTTTTTTGCATATGCATTTTGACAGCATTTCACGTGAAATGTTGAACAGAGTATATGTAATTTAAATTCGCGTAGAAGAATTAAAGTCATGGCTGCTCCTGTAAACAAAAAATCACAATTAAAACTAAGATAGTATGTTGTGCACATATGTTCGGAGGCAACCATAATATGGTTGTGGCTTATTGATGGAGGAAAAATTAAACCGTAATATAGTTGTCGATGATAATAATATGGTTAAATTAAACATAAAATATTTAAAATTTTCTTTAAAAATTTCAAAAGATTTGGTTATTCGTGCTTAATTCCTAGTTTTTATTATTGATAAAAACACTTGAAATTTATTGTTGATGGGATAAGCTATTCCTATGCGCATTTCACTGGTTGCTTAGGCCAGATCATCAGGAAACTGCATCCATAAAGATTTTAGAAAAACTAAAGATATTAAACCAAATTAAACCGTTAAACGTATAAGAATTATAGCAACAGTTCTACTTGTAATAATATCAAAGTTTAAACAAAACAATCAACAATAAACAGTGGGTTTATCTCATCTTACAAATAGTTTTGTAGGAGGTGACCATATTTTCTCTGCATACAGAACAAAAAAATGAAAATATTGCAATTATATTATGGATAATAAGTACTTAATCAAGAATCTGCAATCACATTATGTTTTCGTCCGAACATGCTTTCACTATTCATAATATGTTTACCAAATATTGAACCGAAATGAGTATTAAGCAATTACCAAAGTGTTCGTTCTGTTGTGTCATATTGGTTGCATGTATGTAACATTCATAAAATTATAGCATAAGGGCAGTTCCAGCGAAAAGTCTACTTTTTGAAACGTAACGCCAGAAGTAATTTAAACTGGTTCTCATTAAGTACCAAAAGGGATAACGGTTGAACAACATGGTCCTAAAATACAACCTTATTTACATTCTGACGTTACATTAAAAAAAATGACTCTTCGCTGAAAATGCCCATATGTACCTTAAAACGTGCAAAGATTTTTAGATTTGAAAGCTTGAAAAATAAATCTTTATAAGTCCAAAGTTTACTAAAAAAAGGTTTCATACAAAACGTCTTGCTCAATTCGCAGTATTATTCAGTTTTGTAATGCAAGTCAAAATCCACTTCCGTTTTTTTTTAACGTCACGCCAGCGCATATTTTTGCTTATATCTGCAAATCCTTAGCGTCGCACAGTGGCGCCTTTTGACTTTTTTCGTTGCAAAAATCATAACTTTTGAACTGATAAAGATATTTAAAAATTTTAAAAGGCATTTGAAAGGAAACTTCTTTAGCTTTAATATACATGATTTGCAAGGTCATAGGTTAGGCGCGGCACTGTGCACAGTGTCTGCTTTCGACTGTTTTTATTACAAACATCATAATTTTTGAAGTTACCAAGAAATTTGTAATGGGGAAAAAACACTGGATTTTTAAATCTTTTAGGATAAAAATAAGTGCTCCCTTATTGTGATAGGCATTGGACACGATGACACGTTTGACCTTTCTTGTCGCAAAAATCATATATTTTGAAGTTATGCTATTTTTAAAATTTCTCAAACATTTAAAACACAACTTTTTGTGCTTTAAATGACATTATCATAGGGAAGTCTAGAAAAAATGCTACTCTAATATTACATGTTATATTAATATAAGTCTTTTATTTATTACAGATAAAAATTATTGAAATATTTTTAATACTAATTTTAATTTATAATATTATTTTATAGTATGATATATTATAATATGATATTGAGTTATTTTTATTAATTTTTTTAAAAGTTAGTTTTCTTCAAAATAGTCATTAACATTTTGAGCGATTTGTAATAGATTTAACATATCGGAGCTATATATTTATATTCTTCCAAATCTTTTCGAGATTTTACATGTCTCCGCGATGAAATCAGTGGGTCTGAAGAGGCCGCCAACATGTTAAAAAGATCCTCATTCTGTCTAATCCGTGAAATTTTGAATTGACATTATGAGTTCTGGTACTGATCGCTACTTTTGCAAAGTAAAACTTTAACTGATTGCATTACACAATTGCAGATTAATTTATACCCAAAAATAAAAAGGTTCAAGCTACCTGATTTGCGAAACATAAATCTAGGCCACAATTAACTGGATTATATACAACTGCAGTTTTTATTTTACTTAGTATAAAAACCAAGTTTTAAAACTACCTGCCTATTTTCATAATGTGTTCTTAAATTTAAATAAATAAACAAATTCTAATAATTATGCCTACCTGATTGGCACAAGAAAATATTGTTTATAAATAAGGCTACATACATATTTCTAAGTAGGCACATATGCATACATTAACAGAAATATGTCAGTCAGTTCCACTTATATTTACATTTTTGTGCTGTAAGATAACATAAAATATAAAAAATATTAAAATTTTGGTAGCTTTTTTCCTTATTTGGCAATTTTTTTTTTAATTTTGGTTGCAAAAATATCTTGGCTGTGGCAACGCTGGCTATAATATTTTGAACATCTTTCTTCAAATTTCAAGAAAACCTGTAATTTTTTGTGGCCCAATTTAGCGAAATTATTTAAAGTACTGTGTAGTAAAAATTGTTAAAAAAATATGGGCGTGACCATTTTTGCCCATTTTTAGATATTCTCTATTTTATTTGTAAAAAGTACCTAAATATAGGGTGTCTGAAAAACGGCAACTGCCAAAAAAGTAGGGTATCTGGTGGACATTTTCTTACTTATTTTAATAAACAATAGATATACCTTTAAAACAATACCAAAAAAGTAGTAATCACATGGCAATATTTCTGACACTTCAATTCTAAAATGTCTTTTATTTTCTCAAAATCACCTTTTTTTGGACTTTCTAAAAAACTGTCGACTTTAAGCAGCTCCACCAGCTATAATTCTTATCCAATTAAGAAAAACGTTTTTGAATTCTGATCTTCTTCATTCAATTTTTTGACATTTTGTGGTACATCTAATATGACATAAAAATACACTTCCTTGGATCTCTGACCAGCCGCTATCGCAGAGTGAAGATCTCTATGAGTGAGATGTGTCAATTTTGTATTATTACTGGACCCCAGGTATTAGCCGCACCTGATTTCTTCGGAAAAAGTATAACCAGAAGGTGGAATATCCTCAAGATTATCTCTACACATCGCGTCCATATAAGAAAAACTTATGTTGAAATTTCATCAAAATAAATAAAAACTATGGCGACTTGTATTTTGCAAAAAATAACATTACATTAATGGAGAACCAACCAGTCAGACAAACAGTATTTGATCGATTTAGAGTCGATGGCTTAACTAAAATGCGGGTCTGGAGCACACACATTAGAAAAAAACGTCTTGTACCCTGTAGGGTAAGAAAATATGAAGTCAAAATCGGTATTTTCTGTTGAGTTATTTGGAAGAAAGCGCGATTTTTATTGACGGACATGGCTAAATCAACATAAAGTTACTAAAGGACCTAGAATATTGCATGTATTTATATACTATGGGCTTATAAATTAATTTTTCCTGGTGTTTCATACGAAATGACAAACTAAATATACCCTCATTCTTCACTCGTGGGTGAAGCGTCTGGTTTTATTATAAATGCGAACGGTAGATGGACAAAAACAGTGATCAAAAATTAATATTTTTCAATTAAAAACATTTGCACATCTTTTTCTTTCCCACAATTATTACAATTCAAATTATTTAATATATACATACATATGTGCTAAAAAAAATGAACTTTATAGTCATACTAAAAACTATTTTCAATTAAAAATTACTGCATTTAATAACTGAATAAATTTAATAACTATAAACTGACAACAATTTTCATCTATTAAAAGTAACTTTTATGGAAAATATAATCAAATTATATCAAGACACTAAGACCATAATAATTAGTTTAAATACTTGGATAAAATAGTTAAAAGTTTTCGTTTTCTCTTTAAAGAAATAGCTGGGAAACTATTTAAAAAATTTTAATTTATCAACTTGTAAAACATGTGTTAAAATGAAATTGTTAAAAGAAACCAGATACTAAATATATTAACTAAGAAAAACCAAACTAAATCGACCATAATCTCGCCAGCAGTTAAGCTGGGAAAAAGTGATTGATTTCCAAACATATCCCGCATAGTGTAACGACCAGCAAACGTTTAAAGCCTGGGCACAGTCATACTTTTGGCCATAAGCGACAAAATTATTAAAGCTTCTGGATTTAGTTGACATAAATAAATAAATATGAGAATACTTGGAGGAACAGGTTTTAAGTAAAATAATTTGAATTTTAGTAACTATATGTTCTCTTTTTTGTATTTTTTTTTCTACATATTACCAATTTGGTTTATTTCTTTAAAATGCGAGTTTAGTTGTTTATTTTGTTGCTTTTGGGTTTTAAAAAATTTACAGCCTGTTATCCATGAAAACATCGCCAAACAAATTAATTGCATTACAACTTGAACACACAGCCATAAAACGACATTTGTAAAATTTACGTTAGTCTTATTACTACACATTCAATTTGTTTATACAATCATTGCGTTCAATATTTATAGGAGATACTAAATGTTTTAGCATTAAGGAATATACATATGCATGTAATTGGTTATAGATTTAACATAGACCTGGTTCACATCAAGAAATTTTTGATTCAACAGCCATTTCTGATGGATCTGTATTAGTTTGACGTTATAAACTAAGCAAAGCGGCGATTTGTTTTACATCGATTTTCTATACATATTACGCTATTATAAAGACCGTCCTGTTGCAACTTTTCCAATAATATTTATATTTAGTCTTAGTTTACATTAAGTTTAATGCAAAACAATAAAGCAAGTTATTTGTAAAAAGAAAATAGAATTCCTTAGTATCCTTCTTTATACCCTCCACCGTCAAGAGTAGTGAATTAAGTTATATTAAGCTTACCAGTCCGTGTGTAACCCCTAGACATTTTATTCTAATAGCCCTTTCACACGTGTCAACATATACCATCAATTTGCGAAGATGTAACTTTCTTCCTATAAGATATACATAAAGCTAAAAATCAACATCTTTACAAGATGTTTCTATCCCATTGTGTTCCATTCTACATCTTTTGATTATTTTAGTGTCACCACTAGAAAAGTGGCAATAAATTATATTATTATTGTGGAATCACTGTTTTGAAAGCAGCGTTACCATTTGTCAAGTTTTTTTTTGAAATTTTTGGGAATGCAATATTTTTAATTAATAAGTCTTTTTTTGTCGATATTTGTTCCCAATTTTTATTTTTCATAAATACACTGAAATGCGCATTTCTCTGGTTGCTTTGGCCAGATCATCAAGAAATATTCCCCCCAAACATTTTAGAAAAGCCAAAAATATTAGCAAATAAAACTGCAGAGTGAATGAGAATTGCAATACTCAAAATGTATTATTTGCAACGATATCAAAGTTTTAACAAAATACCAACAATAAACAGTGAGTTTATGTTTTCTTACATTTTGTAAAAGAAGAGTTTTTAAAAATGAAAAGAAGTTTTTTTCAGAAATGATGACATTTTTATTTGTAGGGTAGCTGGTAGTGAGCTAGTCTATCAGCGCCGAGGTCGCGGGTTCCATTTCCGCCAGAGATTTTGGTTCTTTCCTGCAGACAAGCGTAGAGCTTCGCAGGATTAAAAATATTCAAGTGTTTCTCAAACGTGAGAAAAAACTGTGTCTGTAACTCATGTCGAAAACTAGTTTTCTAGTGTCACCTATTGAAAATATTTAGTATAAATAGTTTTTGATGAAAATATTCAAATACCTATTTTTTTAGATTAAAAAGGTTTCTATTTTTTCCTTAAAATTCAAGAGTTAACACCTTAATGTCCCTTGGTAATTTAAGATGTGGACAAATGAAATTGCAACAAAATGTTACCATATTTGAAGCCACCTTAACATAAAACAAGTATATTCAGCTACGTCGAAACTTGTAACCCCTTTCCCGTAGTGCGTTTTGATCAGAAAGTTATATTAATACCGTTATAAAGATATCAATGAATCTATTTTCTGACATGCCCACTTTTCCACACCCGACTACGTTTTCGGGATGTTTTGCTTTGATAATTAAGATGCTTGTTCCTAATTTGAAATCTTCGGCTCTTGCCGTCCTCTAGATCCACAGAAATCCAGTCTTTATATGGGTAGTTCCACGCCCACTTCTCCAAACATGCCCACATTTTGTCGGATGTTGTGTATTTATAATCAATATGCTTCCATCTCAGTTGAAAACTTAGGTTTTTGCCCTTCTCCAGATATACAGAAAAAATTAACAAGGGATTTATGGGTATCATTTTAACAGACAGACAGACATAATTAAATTATCTTCCTCCTGAATATATGTATACATGTACATTATGGGGACTAAGATCAATTTTTGAGAAATTACAAACCATATAACCCACTGTAGAGTACTAGCTTCTTTCAGTTAATCTTACACTTTATAGTCATGTTTCTAGTTATGGGTATTTAAATTTTCTTTTTTAGTACGATAACGAAACATTTGTGAAATCCTCAAATGCCAGAGAATTATAGAAAAAAACCAGCAATAATAATAAACACTTTTGCCTTCACCAGACATTTTCACATTCTCAGCTTGAAACTGAACAAATTAAATGCCCAACACTTTTGCCTGGCAACAATTTATGAAACATTTTCAATAATTTTTCACATGAACTATTTGAACACAGTCTGTTGAAAACACATTTATAGTTAATTATTGAAATATTTTCGCATATTCCCAACAGATATCGCCTAAGTGGTTAAATAGTCTACTAATAATTTCACTAACATTTGCCATCTACGCCAAATCAGTTAATTTGCAACCCATACATGTGGCTGATGATGATGAGGGAGGCGAAGAGGAGGACGGAGCCGAAATGATGGAATATGCACCACAATTTGTGAGTATTAAATTAATTTTTTTTCTTTTTTGCCTAAACTCTGAAAAGTTTTAATTATATTACCGCAAAAATAAAATTGTTAAAATTTGGTAGCGTACAAAGAATTTGTTTATAAATTTTACCAATTTTTTTTTTTTTTTTTTGTTTACACATACCAACTGATTATTGGTTTCATTTTTGTGGATAAAATTGTCTATCAATCTTAAACAAATTTTTAACAATTGAAACCAAACTTGTCAGAATTAGATTTTTTGATATTCTTAGAAAAAAATTTTGATTTATTCAAACCAGAGCTGGTCAAACAAAGATTAATATTATTGGTAATTAAAAACAAATTTTAATGAGTGGACTCATAGTGATAAAAGTCAATATAAAGAAAACAATACAAAGCCTAGAAACGAGTCAAGGGACTTCGTTAGAGACTTTTTGTTAGAGACTAGTCTAAAGGCCTAACCATAATCTGCATAGCCTTGCTTAACCTACTGTCAAAAATTAACAAAAAGTCTCTCAAATTTATTTAAAAAAAAACAAAAACAAAATAAAAAACATTTGATTTCGTACGGAATGTGCGATTAAATTCGCAACTTGCTTAAGCAAATGACAGTTTCATAAAACTTAGCAAAAAGTTTACTTAAGTTCAACATGGTTTGCCTCATATAATTAACATGTATTCGCACATTTGCTTAAGCCAACTTAAACACATTGTGGTTGGGCCTTAACCCTTAAACGCATGATTTTTTCTTTTGGATTGAAAAAAATGTTTTCTAATAGAAACTTTAGAGTAGATTACGTAAAAAAGAATAAAAAAAATTAAAAAAAAAGTATTGAGTATTTATTTCGAAAAAAAAAACGGTTAAATTACTAAGGCTTGAACAATAGTTATATACATATTTATATTACATACAGGTATTTAGAAAATTGTTTCTATTTATGAAACAATGCAAAACATATGCGATTTTTGATCTGGCACAAAGCATTTAGTGCATTTAGTGCTCTCAGTCCGTGAAATCCATTGTACCAAGTACCAAAAATAGTTACGAGTTTTACCCTTTAAATGTTCGAATATCGAAAAAGTACCAAATATGTATTCGTATTTTTTTGATAAGTTTCGAATGTGGTATAAACTTTGTTTCTAAGTTTATTGGTTCAAAAAAGTACCAAAATTCGGTTTTTCCCCGTTTTCTCCCTAAAATGGCCGAATTTCAAAAAAGTACCAGACACTTGTCCGCTTATTTATCTAAAGAACAACGATGAGTACTACAGTTTTTTTGTATCTTTTTTAGTTTTGGAGATATGAGGTTACCGAGTTTTCGCGTTTTTACCCTTTTTACTGCGCCAAATTTCAAGTTTTTAGGCTGTGCGATCATGAATCAGTCAATTTAAAAGAATATAGACATGAAAAAACAGGAAAATGTATTTTGAATTTTTAATGATACTGAAAACGAACGACATTATCGATTTCAAATCGGTTTGTGTACAAAATCGTTTTCCATCACATACTTGTATGCTGTTACAATAAACAGCCCGGTAGACTTGACTTTCTGCTGTAGGAATGCCTTTATTAGAAACTCAAAATTTTAGCTGTTTTTCAAACAATATGTTTTTTTAAGAATTGGCATCATTGCATGCATCATATGTTTTCTTAAACTAATATGAAGATCTAAAATTATTGGAATTTATAAGAAGCAGTGCTTGATACAATATGCGGATTGACAGCAGAGCACGTAAAACAGAGAGTGGTCCTTATGTCCATATCTGCTTGACTCAAACAATCAAAAACATTTCTAGTTAAAGTTGGTACTTTTGGAATGAAATTCAAATTTTAAGGTAAAATGGTACTTCGATGACTTATATGTATTCTTCCATTTAAATTTTTCGTAATTTACTTTTTTGGATTTCATATGGCTTTTTGTATTCTTCCCTCTGTTTTTTGTTATCATTGAAATTTTTGTTTTGATTGATTTTTTTGTTTTTATTAATTTTTTGAAATATAATTAAACAATAAAAAGTAACAATGTAGTTGCATATACATATGTTTGTTCATAAATATGTGTGTACAAAGTAATATTAAATTTTTTAATTTGGTAAAAGTTTCAGCAAAATACGTTCGATATATCGATATTTTTGAAATAATAAAAAAATAATAATAATAAAAAATATCGATTCGATTATCGATAAATTTTGTTCAATTTTCCCATCCCTATTCTGTTGAATTTAGGCTCTAGACTAAGTTGTAGAAATAACTTTCGACGTGACTATACATTGGACCATACAAGACAATTTTTAATCTAAAGTGCATACGAGACAACGAGTAGAAAGCATTTACATGAGCACCTGCCGTGTTAGCCTAATCTTTTGGTGGTCTTAACCGCTGGGTGACAAACAATGCGTTTACCATACTGTGTTATCCAAAAAAAATCCTCTTAGTGCCCATTCACATTATACGATTTTTATCGTTGCGATTCTTACGTTATGATCGAGAGGGGAGAGAGGAATTAAAAAGGGGTACACAAGTGAGTGTACTCTTCGATTAATTTTTTTCGCTCATTCGTTCTCTCATTGTTCTCTCATTTGACGAAAAATTTATTGAAGTTCGGTTGCAAAAGAAAAAGTCGTAACGACAAAAATCGTACAATGTTAACATCAGAAACGACAATAATCGCAACGACAAAAAACGTATAATGTGAATTGGGACTTACATGGTCTGTTATCTAAGGAAGAGTTCGAAGAGAAATATGTTTTTTCGAATAACGGTAAATTTTTATTTTGTTTTAATAATTTTTCAGTTAAATTATTATGGAAAAAATTTCACGTTCAAAATGTCACGTATCAAACCAGATTTTGGCTTAAAAAAAATACAGAAAATACACACTAGACCAGTCCTTATTTTAATTTTTTCGAATTTCTACCACGTCAAGCGGTCAAAATATAACATTTGGCATAAAAAAACAACAAAAATTTGAGCAGGATTGGGTAATTTTTACGCGTCCCTTAAAGCGAAAACTTAAGAAACTTTTTATTGATTTGCTTAACATGTCGATTTAAAGAAAACTTAATTTAATTTAACCAAGTGCTCGAGAAACACTTTCTGAAAAATTAAAATCCCCAACATTTGTTTTTTGATGCAAGAAAGTCGATTCTATTTAACCCTTATGTGCCCACCAAGGTACCCTGTATCAGTAGTCTGATTAATATTTTACAGCGTTTTAACCGGATATTTAGTGCGAAAATTGTTGTTTTCTACGTTACTTCCATAAAGGTACCCAGGTACAGCGCATTATAAGGTGTTTTTAAAAATCGAAAAAAACGAGACTAATTTTAAATAAATGCGGCTTGATTTCAGAAATATCGTTCGTGTTTTTAATAAAAAAAAACTATTTTTATATTTCCTGGGTTAAGAAATTGTTGATCATTTAACAGCAACGTAAATTTTTAATCAAGAGATAATATTTTTGTACATAAGAAAGGCTGGTTCGATGTAACCTAATCTAACCTAAGAATCTTTTTCAAACTACGAACAAAATATGTTAAAATCAAGAAATTAATTTTAGATTTTTTTGTTTTAAGAAACGAAATTGATTACTTCAAAAAATATACTTCTTTTTTTCTTTGATCCTTGTGTTAGCTTTGATATAAAGAAAAAGCTTTTTCTAATCTGAAAGTTATCCTTGATATGTATTCAGAAAAAGATTTAAGTGATTTTGTAAATGCAAGCACAATTGCGTTGTTTTATCACATTGAAATTTCTAAAAAAAATTAATCCATACATAAAAAACGACTGAATGATGATAAATTTCTACATATTAACAACTCAAAAATCAATTTTGTTCAATCGTCTTCGAACTTCTTGGACTAACCATATAAATATATCAGCTCGTAAAGTTCATGGGATGCTGAGAAATCTGTGGACTGTGTAATCATCGACACCGTTTAAAATAAGAAAGCTTTTGGCAAAAACCTATTTAATACCAGTCGACTGTACAGGTGTGAAATATTTTTCAATTGCCACGCTTTTGACTTTAATCGCCTCGAGGTCACATATTACAATATAGCCAGATACGTTTTCAACAAAAGTATGTCAAATATTTTACCTAATACACATTGCATTTACAATTTACAAGTGTAAAGTACCTCTCTCTCGCGCTATAGTGTGTTCTTCTCTGTATTAAGAATATTTCATGTTCATAGCTTAACAAAATATACCGTTACGTTTACATTGCAACAGTTACTTAAACGTCATTGAATTTACGACACAAATGAATTCTAATGAACACAATACAACTCGTATGTTAAATCGGTAGTTCATTCACTTGTGTTTATGGTCTGAATGTTCTAAATTTGCATTTAATTGTTACAAACGGTCTTTTCACATAAACCGCTTAAACTGACTGGATATTTACCAGTGCGAATGTGTCTTTATCGTGGAGTATGTAAAATATATGGTAGATATTTCAATCCCACATTATGTCAATGTCTTGATCCTATTATGTCTGTTAACATGTTTTTGACACAAAGTAAAGACATATTTATTTATAGTTTTGCACTGTTATATACATATGTATGTATGTATGTATGTATGTATGTATGTATGTATGTATGTATGTATGTATGTATGTATGTATGTATGTATGTATGTATACATATTTATATATACATTTACTTGTATACGATACACATTTATGTAATGAATATATCCAACAATCGAATGGACATTATTTTAGTTTTAAAGTTACATACCTACATATAAAAGAAAAAAAAAGTTTTTTTCAAAAAATTAAATAAATGTTATAAATGTAAATTATTGTGTTAACACAATACCAAATATGTAGTTCATTTACACCTTTCGAATGCAACTTCAAATTTAAATCTTTAATTTCAAATTGAAATATTGCAATAACGACAGCACATACTTCAAACTAAACGTCAATCAAAAATTGAACATGTTTATAAGGAAATTGTTTCAATTACTTTAATGCTATGAACACAACTGGGAAGAACGACGAATTCTTCGACGCGAATATTCGTCGCCAAAAAAGAACATATTTATGTATATAAAAATACATACATACATACAATCATGGGGTCAAACGAAATTCGCAATACGCGGCGAAATCTTCAATAGATTAAATTATGATTAGTGATGCCAACTTATCCCTTTTGGGCTAGATTTATGGCCAATTTTCAGGGTAGATATTAAAACACATTTATGTTTAAAATCGTTTTAAATACAAAATTCTCTTCTTCATTCCATTGTAATATTTTAGCAAGGTGGCCTCAATATCACAACAATACAACAACAACAGGCAAATCATTTGTTTTGTATTTAGTAGTGCTACCATACTTTTATCTTAATTAAATAAGACTTTTCAAATAAAACTCAAAAAACCAACCTGTTTTTAAATACGATTTAAGTTTGTTATGAAAATTAACTTAATAAAGATTGAAATACTATCCTGAAAATTAGGCATTAGTCCTTTAAAAGGTTCCTGGAACGCGATTAAAAATTTTAAACCCTACACTTACATGCCCTTTTTGTTATTCAGCCCTTTTAGTCAAATTTTGCTCCGGCATAGCTATATTTTTGTTTTTCTGGGTATATCGGGTTGTGAAAACTGTCTTAAAAATGAATAAAGTGCGAAACAAACATTTTAATAAACTTATGGCCAATTTTCACGATTGATATTAGAACACATTTATGTTTAAAATCGTTTTAAATACAAAATTCTCTTTCACTAAGCACTTAAATGTAACTTAATTCACCAAGCTGACACATTTTAATTCAACTTTAGTTTCCATTGTAATAACTTAGCAAGGTGGTTTCAATTTCACAATACAACTACAACAGGCCAATCAAAAACAGACAGCTGTTTTTTTTTTTGAGGCCACCTTGTAAGTAAATAGACGTTTTTATGATATTTGTTTGTATTCAGTAGTGCTACCATACTTTTCTCTTAATTAAATAAGACTTTTCAAATAAAACTCAAAAAATCAATCTGTATTTAAATACGATGTAAATTTTTATGAAAATTAACTTACAGCCTGTACGAACTGGCTGTTAATATAGATTTAAATTACATCCTGAGAATTGGGCATAAGAGTCTTAAACGATATAATCGTTGTTTTTTAAGCTTGAAAGTACTTGCCGAGTTATGCTTAAAAATTAGTTTTATCAAAACATACGAAAACTCCAAATATCGTATAGACTAGGCCTGCCAGACGGTCTTGATTTACAAAAATTTTCACGAATAATGGCTGACTTCATAAATTCAGTGTTGCAATGCAATACTGAAAGACATAGAATTCATAGACTAGACGACTTTGCTGTAAACAATGCCTTGAGTTCATTATTGAATGATAACCGTATTTACTGCACAGAGGTTGCGAAATTTGTGCATTGTTTTTATTTGTGATGCTTTGTCAACGCATTCGTTTTTAGCGATGCTTTGCAACACTGCATTTATGAAGACATTCAGTATTTTGAAATAGACCGATAAGTTAAAGCATACTAACTTAAGCCGCAATAAAGTACCTGAATAAAGTAGTAGAGTGAATTGAAAAAATGTTTAATTTAAATTCAAATTCGGTTGTTTTTTTTTTAAATACCTATGTCGTAATTTTTAATTTCGGTCCATAATTTACTATAAGTCCTATATTAAACAGCCTACTAATTTTCTGAGGAATGGTTTATAATTTACCATGGGTCACAAGTGATGACATCTTATTATAGTTCAAAATAAGTTTTTATATGACTTAAAATAAAAGAATAAAACTTTCTGATGGTCAGCCAATAATTCAACTTAGGTCTAAAAACGCAACAATTATAATACTGACGTCAGTTTTTATAAAGGGTTGGTTATTAATTTGTACTAATAGCCAAATTCTGAAATATTCAATTTCGGTGAAGGTGTTTAAGATTCGGCTAAGCCGAGAATAGCACTCTAACTTGCTTTTTAAGACAGCTTAAGTATTGAATTGCTTCTGGATTAATTATATTGTAGTACAGGAGAAACTCCATTCTTGCACGTAATGAAAACCGGTCTCGGTGCAAGTTTCGAGGTTGTCGCAAGTACCGAGTATTACATATATGAAGCCAACTCTCTAAAAATACTATAGTACACCAAAAAACGTGACTAATATCGCTTACATATATAAATTTCGTCAACACTTTTGTTGAATATTTTCTTTCAATAACAAACAAATACATACATATGTACATTTTTCAAAAAATTAAATTTTTACTTTTAAATTCTTTTCATGTTAAATCAAATAGAAATAGAAAAACTTACCTTACAAACATCAATAACTTTCCTTTAAACTGCTTAAAAATTCGTTAAACTCTTATTTAATCTAATTTTTTTTTTTTTATATTTTTTTTTTTGTCATTTTAACTTTCTATTAATTTTATATCTTTTTGCTAATTTTTTATAAAAACATGCCATACTTTGTGGAAATTTTCCATCTTTAATTACATATTTACTTTTCTTTTTCTTTCGAACAAAAAACACAAAACAAACCCTTTCTTCTTTTATTTCATCATCTTTTAGCTAAGACACTTTTCTTCTGCTTATTGACTTTGCTTTTATTTCCTAACATACAACCCAATCAAACACACACTCAAAAAAAACATAACACGACACGACTCACAACCGCGGCGATTTTAAGAACTGGGACTGCGCCGTTGTTATTACAAGAACACAACAAACTCACACAACTCTACTCATTCGATGCTGCCCACAGGCGCGGCGAATTTAACAACTAAAACTAACAGTGACTGCGCTGTCGTTAGCTCTGCTTTTTATTGAACAATATTCTATTACCATTTTTACTAAGTTGCGTTAAACTTTTTGCTTCGATTTTTTTAAAATATAATATAATTGCGTTTTAATTTGATTTATTTATAAAAATTACAAATGTTTTACCACTTTTTACTCTCTTTTCAATTGACTTTAGGGAGTATTTTTTAAGACGTTCACACACTTTGTAAATTTTTGGAAACTAAAACGAAGTGAAAAAGGAAATTCAGAACAAGGGAATTTTAAAATCAACCTGTTGGTTTAACTTTAGTGTGAGAGCGAAATAGACAGATAATGTTTGAAAAGGAAGAAAAAGAGCTTTTAGTACAATTAAAAAAGATGGTGGGGGAAATTATTAGGTTTTGTTTTAGATGATTCGAGGGGAAGAAGAAAAAGAACAATTTAGTTTTTATTGACAGCAGGGATGGGTAACTGCTAATTACACAGGCCTGCAAAATATGGATAAGTCGAAACCCTTACTATTATGGCTGCCACAAAATTTTGTTTTTTTAATGCGTTGCCCGATAAAATAGAGGAAAACCCGCAACAAAAGTGATGACGTGTAATATTATTATTCATAATCTTTTTTGCTTTTAATTTAAAAAAAAAACGCTATTTGGTTTATTTTACGGCACCGGCAATTAATAAAAGTTTTTTGGTAAAAACGAGATAAATTCGTACTTTCCTCTTTCCGATAAATAGGTAAATTAAGTAAATCAGCGAAAAAATTGGTACTTTGGTAATTTTTCTCTTTTAGATAAATTTGGTATGCAAATACTTTTTCTGGTTTCGATAAATATGATACACATACATAAAGCATACATTAACATACAGTGTATTTTTTCGGAGCCTAAACTAGGGTAAACCTGGTACTCTGGTACTCCCTTTGGTACTTTTTCTCTTTTCAAAAAATTTTGTAAAGAGATAGCACCCAGAAATAAATATTACATATTTTTCTATTATGGCCACGGAAATTCCCTCTCTTAAGCTGGGATCACATGATTGCCGCAAATGCACCAATATTACACAATTTTAATTGAGCACCGCAATGAAATTGCACCAATCAAATATTCTGAAATCATTCGATTGCCCTGTTTCATACAAATCTAAATTCCGCTAGTTGGTTAAAAATCAAAATGGGTACAATAATTGCCGCAGCACAGTCACACGATTGTTCTTAGTGCCAGTTCACACACGTCAAGTATAAATCGTCAAGCCTTAAGCTTTTAGGAGAGAATGGAAAAGAGAATGCTTTTTTTCCCCCCGTCTATTCTAAAAACTCAGGACTTGACGAGTCAAACTTGTCGCTTGTGAATCGGCACTTACTTGTGTCAACTGCGAAAACAGCTGTTGTGATATCTTTTTTATTTGCTTGGAAGTTCTAGTAGATTTGTTGATTTAAAAAAAGAAAATTGTATCACATACTTAAACAAATTTTTGTTAAAAAGTTTTATTAAAAAATTGTATATGCAATTCCAAAATAGCTGTTTTTTCTTCTATTTTATCGGGAAATGCATCACAAAAACAAAAGTATGTGGCAGCCACAATTGTAAGTAAAGCAAAGGGGTTCGACCTTTTCCAAAATTTGCAGGCCTATGTTATTAACACTTACTCATCCCTGCTGTCAATAAAAAAAACTAAATTCTGCTATTTGCACTTCCCCTCTTATCTTCCCCTCTAATATTTTCGTATTTTTATAAAAGCACTAATTCTTCCTTTGCTGGCACTATCTATCTCTTTTACTCTCACACTCAAGATACACCAACAGGTTTTTATAAATTCCCATTTTCTTAATTACTATTTTCACTTCGTTTTAGTTTCTAAAAATTTACAAAGTGTGTGAACGTCTTAAAAAATACTCCATTAAATCATTTAGAAAGGGAGTAAAAAGTGTAAGAACATTCTTAATTTTTATAAATAAATAAAATTAAAACGCCATTCTATTTTATTATTAAAAAATCTAAGCAAAAGGTGAACACATACTTGTAAAAACAGTGATAGAAATTGTTTTCATTAAAAGCAGAGCTAGCGGCAGCGCAATCTCTGTTGGTTTTGACTTGCTTAAATCGCCGAGCTTGTGGGCAGAATCCAGTGAGTTGCGTCGTGTAATTTTTGTTTGAAGTGTGAGTTAATTTGTGTAGAGTATTTTAGGAAATAAAAGCAAAGTCAATAAGAAGAAGAAAAGTGTCTTGGCTAAAAGCAGAGCAAATAAAAGAAAAGAGGGGTTGTTTTGTTCGAAAATAAAGAAAAGTAAATATGTAATTAAAGATGGGAAATTTCCACAAAGTATGGCCTGTTTTAATAAAAAAAAAGATGCAAAAAAGAAATAAAATTAAAAAAATTATATAGAAAAAAATAATATGTAATAAAAGTTTAAATCATTTTTAAAGAAAGTTATTCATTTTCAAAGGGTAAGTTTTTCAATTTCTTCAAAAATTTAAGAAAATTAAAATGTAAAAATATGTAAAATTTTGTAAAATATTTTTTTATTGTTAAAAGAAATTATCCAAAAAAATTTTTTGATAAAATTTATATACGTGATTTTGAGTCTTACTGCCTGTTTTTAGAACGCGAGTGCAAAAGTGACTCGTTTAACTAACTTTTAAAATAAAATTGCTTATCGGTCTATTTCAAAATACTGGAAGTCTTCATAAAAACAATGCACAAATTTCGCAACCGTTGTGCAGTGAATACGGTTACCATTCAATAATGAAGTCAAGGCATTGTTTACAGAAAAGTCGTCTGGTCTATGAATTCTATGTCTTTCAGTATTGCATTGCAACACTGAATTTATGAAGTCAGACACTGTCTCGCTTAGGTTGTTTTAATTACGTTTCTAAATTATATTTAATATGTAAATATTCACTGGATAGCTTTTGTTTTGTTTGTGATGTGTCTATATTTAAAAAGAAATGTACGAAGAAAGTTGACCAAAACCTTGGAATCTTGTAAGTTTTTCAGTTCTTAGCCATATAAGCCACGCGCTTAGGTTTGCCGGATTCAAATTTCAAAAAAAAACTCTTAACATTCACAAAAAACTTGATGTTTTGACAATTAAAAACTTCCTAAATTAATCTTGTATAAAAATATCACAATTGTTAAAAACAGTTTAAAGTAAAAAATAACAGCCAATGAACTCACTATTTGCACAAACAATTTCTGTACGCTTTTGTTATGAGTCAGCTGTTAAACGTTTTTAATTATAAGTATTGAATTTGGATGCGGGTTTCTGTTATGTGATGAATAAATAAAATATAGTTTTGATAAATTTTCAAACAAAACGATGAAACATTTATTAACTTTTTCACAGTTTTGTTGAAGGAAAACTATAAACAAGTTAAAAAAATAATAACGTGTTTTTTGGTTGCGCTTTAAAAAATCTTGACAAAAAATACTTTCTCTTGATTCTTGAAGATCAGTGAAAATTCTTGCAAATCAAGAAAAATCAAGAACGGGGGGCATTTGACATTATTTTCGTTTGTTTTTAAAGCGTAACTCGGCAATTACTTTGTAGCTTAAACAACAACGATTATGTCGTTTTAGACACTAAAAGCATTAACCCGAACGTTTAATTAGGGATTATTTATTATAAGTTTTTTAAAATGTTTGTTACCAATTGCACACTTAGCCAAACATATCCGTTTGGATGATGTTTTTCTATTGGCAAATTTTTTTAAAATTTTTAGGACAGTTTTTACTATAACGAAGCAAAAGCAAAAACGGACTAAAAGAGCTTAATTAAAAAAACCAAAAGGACCATAAGTACGCATATTTTAGTTTAGGCCTAAACATCTTTTACCGCGGTTCAAGTACCTTAAAAAGAACTAAATCTAGTCCTAAAAGGGCTAAGTTGGCATCACTGAATAGAAAAAATTTCGCCGCGTATGACGAACTGTGCTAGACGCCATGATATAAATATGTAAAATAAAATAAAGAAGAGTAAAATATCATATTCTCTTCCCCTCTCACCAAAAACTTAATGCATAAGCTTGATTAAGCTACTGGCAAAAAACTACGAAATGCATTAAAAAAACAAAATCAAAAATATGTGACTCCGTACGGAAAGTGCGATTTTGCTTAAGCAAATGACAGATTCAAAAAATGTAACAAAATTTTTCTTAAGTTCAATATGGTTCGACAGATATGAATCACATGTATACGCACAATTGCTTAAGCCAACTTAAGCGTGTGGGCTAAATTTGTCGTTCGTCCCAGTTGTGTTTATAGTATAATGCTGATGGTTCAGTCTTGCAAAATGTTTTTGAAACGCAAAGTGACAGTAAAAATGCCATGGCACAAATTTTTTTTTTTTTCATCAAAAAAATTAAAATTTTTGTTTGTTTTTTTTTAAAGTGGTTGTTGTTATTATTTTTAAACTGTTGATTTCATAATCTTGTTTATATTTATTTTATTTTAATTTTTTCAAACTACTGGAATTAATAAATATTTATTGATGTTTTTGCCATTAAAGCATAATTAAGAAATTTAAATATTTAGACATTTGCGACGATAAAATGCTAAAATTCTTGTTGTATTATTTTATAAACCAATAAATTTTATAAACTTGTAATGGCTGTTGTGTTGCAATATATCACTTTTATCAGAAAAACAATTTAATTCATTCAATCAATGAATATTTTAAATATTTTGAGTGCACTGTATTTTGTTGATTGCGGCAAAGTGACCAAATAGAATTGAAAGTTTTATTAATTTTTTGTAATTGAATTTCAATTCTAATTACAATACTCGAAAACTAAACTATTAACAAAAACTTAGATTGGATTCAAAAAGATACAGTGGATTAGAATAAAAATTCGCAATCTTGTTTTCAAATTATTGAAAACCCCGTTTATTTCCCGTTTAAGTTTCACAAGATTCGAAATATTAAGATAACCGATTTCTTTGTTCGACGACATCGATTTTTTGGCTTTTACGTATTGTTTTTATTTGTGCCTTATCTTTTTTAAAACAGTCAGCAAAGTCGCAATTCACTATCCTGTTTAGTCCTAAGATCCTTCGGATTTGCAAATGTTTATGAAAATATTTACATTTTGGGAATTGCGGCGGTCTTGATCTCTCAGGTAAAAGGGTTGTTCACACCCCTTAAATTGTGTCATTCAAGAGGATTTAATTGCAGACCAAACTGTTTGCTGTGCTAATTGTTTTAATTGCTGGTAAATGCCACACAGTGTAAAAGGAAGACAGGCACACTTTACTCTGTTCCTCCCCCGCCTACACAGAAAGAAAAACACTCGGGATAATTCAAGTTTTTTTTTATTACTTTAAGTACGAGTCATACTCAAAATTCAAGTACGAGTAAATCCAAGCCGTACTCAAAACAATCCCACATGGAACACTTGCACAAATCAATCCTGGAATTTCTTGAAATAAATATAAAATTTTTAAATCATCAAAATAATTTTCGTGGGAATACAAAATTTAATTTAAATGATTTTGTTATTCGTGCTTAATTCCCATTTTTTTTTTTTTGTTAAAAACACTGAAATTTGTTGATGGGATAAGCTATTCCTATGCGCATTTCACTGGTTGCTTAGGCCAGATCATCAGGAAACTTCATCCATAAAGATTTTAGAAAAACTAAAGACATTAAACCAAATAAAACTGTTAAGTGTATAAGAATTACAGAAACAGTTCTATTTGTAACAATATCAAAGTTTAAACAAAATCATCAACAATATTTTTAAATCAAGTTAAAAAAAAGATTAAACTTTTTGTTGTGTTTAACCCTCCGGCTTACTCATGTTTTGATTTTCTATACACATTGAAAAGGGTCTGGTCAGTCCCATGTGTACCACGAAGGGTTAAAAAGTAAATTTGAACTCTTGCTTCTCATTTAGTTTATATTTTTGGTTAAAAATGTGCATAAGATTTCTTATGTTAAGACCATATCGGGCATGATGTTGGTGTTTTATCATTCTGTAAAGTGTAATTTTCAAGCCCGAATTCGGGATAAAATCACCTTTATAAAACTACAATCAAGTGCATTTTGAGATTGATTCAATCTTAGTTTTACTTAAATCATTCTCATTTTTGGACTATTTCAAGTAGGAAATCGGGATTGAATATAGATAATTTAAGTATTTTGCGATTGAAAATCCGAACTTGAATCAATCTTTCTGTACTTGATTCACGGGGCTGCCAGACTTGGGAATTTATCCCCAAAGTTTGGGATTTCATGCTAGCAAAAAGGCTAAAGAAAGTTACTTGGGGATTTTTTCGGGGATTAAAAAAAAATTCGGGGATGTTTTGGGGATTTTATACATTTTAAATATTATTTTCCCTTCCTTTATTATTTACGCTTATTTTTCTTTGCTTCGTACATAAAATATGAAATAAGTAGCAAAACTTTTATCTTACTCTTACCAAAAACTAAAACAGTGCAAACGGTCTAAATTAAGATTACCATTTTTGTTATGTGTGTAAATTCACTTAATAAACTTATGTTATTATTCTTGAGTGAGTGTTTTAAAAAGGAAGAATTAAAATAAGGAATCTAAAACGGTTGAAAACACATACAATTTTCGATTTTTCAAAGACAATATGTCTTTCCCAAAAAATAAGTAAATCGTTACCTGAAACGAAAAAAGGCCCTAACTACCGAAAAATTAAAAATCAACGATTTCATTGATTTTGATGTATATTTAGTCTTTCGACTAAAATTTGCGATTTTATTATCAAAAAACATAAAGCCAAACGATGCTACGATAAATGCTTCAAGGCCTAACTGACAGTTTGCATAATATGCAACATTGTCAATTGTCGAAATAACTGGAAGGTGTTACAAGAAAAAAAAAAGAAAATATAATTATAAACAGTTTAAGGAGATTTATTAATTTATCATTTATAATAGTTTTTGCTTCTGCTGTGAAATGTTCAAAATGCTAGATAGGGCCTTTAGCGTATTTGGTGACGAAATATAAAATACAATAGAATAAAGTTTTTTACTATTTTTTATTTGGGAATTTCTTATTAGAATTTTGTTACTATTTTAAAAAAAATTAAAATTTTTAATTAACAAGAATCAAAAAAAAATTTAACTTTTTAAGGTTTTGATTTTTAGTTTCGGGAGTTTTTTTTTAATTTTTTAAGGACAAGGAAAAAAGTAACTGGCAGCCCTGTTGATTCAAGAAAATCCGTACTCGCCGTACTATTAATACCGCTTCGGATTGATTTGAGTACGGATGGATATGCCAAACATATCGAGCTCGGCGGCATGAAATAACACCCCACGAAATAACTCCCCAAAAAAAAATGAAATTACTCCCCAAAAAAATATACAGGAAACAACAACAACGTTTTTTGGGGACTTATTTCATTTTTTAGGGGCTTATTTCATTATTTATTTTAAAATGAAATAAGTCCTCAAAAAATTTTTGGGGACTTATTTCATTTTCAAAATAAGTTAAAACTTGTAAAAAATTAAAATACGTCCTGAAATGAAATAAATCCCCAAAAAGTATTCAAAACATCCAATCAATTCAAAATAGGTGGGGGTGCTTTTTTACCATGGGAGATAAGGCCATGATGGATTTATTGATATACATAATGTCATATTTAAAATTTTGCGAAATGAGAGATATAGCCATATTTTTTTTCGCAAATGAGAGATAAAGCCATATTTTTTCAGAATATTGTTATGCATGGTGTAAACATTCTGTAAAAGGGAAAATCCTTAGTTATCATTGAAAAACATTTTTTTATTCTTGTGACGCACGCAGAAAAACTTTATTCAGCGAAGCCACCTGCCGTGTCCTACTGGAGGAAAAAACCCCTAAGCGCGGCCGCAGGCCGCCACGCAAAAAAACTTTAGTATGCGAAGCCAGATTTCAATACTTGACTTAAGTGTTTCCGGAAGTGAGCACTATTAATCAATGTAAAATGCAAAAGTTCTTCAAAACTGAAATGAGAGATAAAGCCATTTTCTAATATCGCTAATGCGAGCTAAGGCCATGATGGCTTTATCTCCCATTCAAATGAACAAAAAAAATAAAAGACTTTATCTCCCTTTTGAATGAGAGATAAAGCCATCATGGCCTTATCTCCCATGGTTTTAAAGCACCCCACCCATGCGTAACCAGATTCTGGAAAAATATGGCTTTGCCTCTCATTTGGGAAAAAAATATGGCTATATCTCTCACTTCGCAAAATTGAGCAATAAAGCCATCATGGCCTTACCTCCCATTTCCACTTATTTCCAATGAAATAACTCCCCAATTTTTGGGAATTTATTTCATTTTGATTTGGGGAGTTACTTCATTCCTTTGGGGACTTATTTCATTTCTGAATTGGGGACTTATTTCATATTTGGGGACTCATTTCATTTTATTTTTGGGGAGTTATTTCGTGGGGAGTTATTTCTTGCCGCCATCGAGCTCTTATAGCAAAAATGATGTAACCAACAAAAATAAAATTTTACAGAAGAAGGTTTTTTTTAATATTTTTGCTTCAAGTCTAGGGTTTCGTTTGAAATTGCTTTTGCTCTTATTTCGTAACGGTACTTCCAAGAGATATGAGATTTTAAGAGATGATGCAAATGATCAAAAATGATCGATTTCAGTTTTTGCTATTAGGGCTCGATAATTCTTTTTATTTTGATGTAAATAATTTTGGGTAAATGAATCGTAAGCTTGTATACGATATTGAATCACTCTTGCGAAAAAATTATAAGCGCGTCTCAGGCCTTTAAGAAGTTCCTAAAGTTCTACATTCTTTAAAAATGGGTTTTAGAATCTACTTTTAGTAGTTAAATTGAAATTTGTAGGAATTACTCCTCAAATTTTTAAAAAATTCTCAAAATTAACTGTTGTTTATTTACTCATTTCACATTATTATCAAAAACAATTATGCCGAGATAAAGCTTGATTCTCACATATTTTTTGAAGGTCTTCTAGAAGCCTTCAAAGTAAATGCGGCAAGGCATGGGGCTCAAATGACACACCGTGTAAATTAGAAATAAAGTTAGAAAGCGGCTACGAGCTACAGTATTTAAATGTTATTTGGATGATCCCGGTAAGAGTTGAGACCAAACAGCTAGTCTTATACAGATGTTTATATCTAAATACTATGTAGCACAAATAAACCTTTATCTCATCACATTTTTTTGTTGTGGTGGGGTCCATGACTGCCAAAAGTTCTCAATAGAGTATACTCTCAAAACTTTGTCGATGGTCGGCCTTGACCGACTTTTCTTAATCCCTTGTTGTCAAGTGATGTTCAAAATTAAAAATTCGACATTTTTGTAGTAAAAAAAAATTTGTTTCTTACTTTTCTGTTCTATATCTTAAGGTACAAATAAACTGCACAAACGGACTTTTTAAATTTAATCATTAAAGTAAAAATTTTTTAAAGTGAAGAAATAACTAAACACATAAAAAAATTGTCAAGGTAAAATTTTTTTTGAAAAATTTATAGTGTTCGCCTAATGGTTCAAATTCGACCATAAATTTGTATGTACATAAAAAGAATACATAGTACATCTAAGTTTATGTGAATTTGCATGTTTCGGGCATTTAGTCTTTGCGTCTTAGTTGATCGATTTGGCGAGGGGCCAACCTCCGGTTCATATTTTATCTTCCGTTTTTTTTCTCATTATTTATTTATTGAATCTTCATGTATTTAATATGAATTAACAGCAATTAATCAAATCTTATCCTAATACTTTATTTATGTCCTGCCAGTGCCAGACAAAAATTTTCTTCATCACGGGTTCTGTTCACATACATATGTATGTATATGTATATGAGTTTATCGCTCATCTAGTTGGATAAGTGCTGCAGTGTCTCTTTTTCTTACCGGTAAACCGGTTATTTTTAAAATGCTTAATCGAAAACCGGTTTTTTTAAAAAAGCAACTATTCGGAATATTCGAAATCCGGTTATTGAAAAAAATCGAATAATCGATCTTCCTAATATGTACATTCGTTTTCCAGATTTCAAAAGTAGTTCTAGTTAAGATAAGTTGTACTCAAAGTAGAGGTATATAAAGATATAAAGGAGTATATTTTTATGAACTTTAAACACAGAAAATTTTGTAGATTTTTATTAATCTACATAGAAATCGATTTTCAAAACATGGACGATAAAGTTATTACAGCACAAGCCATTTGAAAAATAACCTCTTTATGAATCCCGTATTTGTAAGTTATATTTCCAATACATCAGACAACACGCTTGATTAAAAAAATAAACTTTATTGAGTTAGACTTAAGACAATACCATAAATTTGATTTAAGACTAGATTTAAAACTAGCCTGTAACTTATGACTACTAAACTATACTACAGGCTGCCGCGGCATGATGACTAGATTACTCTAGATTTTTAATAGTATAGTGGAATAAACTTTCGGACTTTTGACTAAAAAAACTGTACGTTCTAGCTTGATTTCGATCAATGCTTGAGGTTATGCACATGATTCACCTCTATCAAACCAAACATGACTTTAATTTTAGGCAAATTTTCTCTATTTTCTGTGTTTAATGACTGGCCCACCACCAGCATTAATTTCAACTATCAATCAGCAGGTGATTTTAAAACCAGTCTCAAGTCTGCAAACAAAATCTCAAAAATCAATCATAACTGAATGTTTGTTAACCTTAAATTGACTATATTTAGTAAAAATCAAAGCAAAGAAAAAAAGAATTAACTGGTTTACTTAAACACTTTTTGTTAAACTGTTACATAAATACATTAAAAATTGTATTCTATTAGAAATGAAAATGGTAACGAACAAATTCCTGCAATTACTTATAAACAATTAATTGTAAATGTTGGCCAAAATGTTTCCAAAAAAAAAATGCACAAACACAGCTTTTCTTTTAAATTTTAGTAGTTTTTTTTTTTTTTTTGCTTTATAAACATATTTGGTAAAATACGAAAATTGTCCGACCAAAATGTTGTATTATGTGGCACTTTTATAGAGGAACACTTAAAAATTATAGCTGCCTACAAAGTAACTCTATTTGGAATTGTTGTAAGACATATTGTTGTTTAATGGTTTTTGTTTCTAAAATGTTTTAAGACCCAACACGTCTCACTCTACAACATTTGAGTATTGAACAATTGTTTCTTTTAGTTTTAATAGATGTTTGCTGGACAATCATACTTATTTGGTCTTGGATAATGATTATTTATATAACAGTTTAAAAACGGGCAAAAATTAAATATTGGATTTGATTAAGGCCTTGATATTTTTTACAACCACCATACAACTTTACAAAAATTTTCTGCAGAAGTTTTTGGTCATAAGATCAAGGATTCTAAATGGTTATCCAAGAAATCATGGGGGTTTTAAATTTGATATACCAAAAATGGCAATCAACTAGATACAGTACGGAAATTTTTCAAGTTTAACTGCCAGGCCCACGATGTTGACAAGAACATTTCTTTCGCATATTTATATTGAAAACAATAATAAAAAACTAAAATTTATTTTTGTTTTCAATACAAATACACGAAAGAAATGTTCTTGCCGACATCGTGGGCCTGGGCCTTAGTTTTAGTACTTTTTCGGCTGGTGAAAAAAGTTTCACAAAGATTGGCTAAAGCACTTAAAGTTAGAAGAATGGGTGAAAGAAACAGATGCAAAAACCTTTTGAAATTACTGCAAATGCAACATTGTTTCTAAATTTAGTGGCTTGGAGCAACATGCACAAAATGCTTCGGGCATAGCTAAAAACCATTCTTTCCCTTTTAAAAGAATTTGTTACAACGTTCAGCAGAGACGGTTAAGTTTATGTGCAGTGCAAAGTTGCTTTGCACCTGTCGATTATCTGAAAAGCCTTTGATGATTGTGAAAAAACCACAAAGTATTAAAAAAAATATTGTCATTTCTTTTTATTATGACCATCCGATGGTCCAAATTTTCGATGGCGCTGAGGCATAATTGAGGTTCTATGCCCTTAATGTGCCGAATTATCTCATCTTGCTGGCTTATTGACGTACACCTTTTCTTTTAAATAACCCCAAAGAAAGATTTCCAACGGTGTCAAATCACATGACCTTGGCGGAAAATTGAAATCGCCACCACATGAGATAAAACGACCATTGAATTTTTTGCGCAAAAGAGCCATTGTTTCGTTAGCTGGCAAGTGGCACCGTCTTGTTGAAACCACATATCGTCCACATGCATATCTTCCAATTCGGGCCATAAGAAGTCCGTTATCATCTCACGATAGCGAACACCATTCACAGTAACTGCCTGACCGACCTCATTTTGGGAAAAACACGTCCCGCTGATGCCGCCAGCCCATAAACAGCACCAAACAGGGACTTTTTGTGGGAGCTTTGGTTTTTCGACAATCACTCTTGGATTATCATTCGCCCAAATGGGGCAATTCTGCTTATTGGCGAATCCACTGAGGTGAAACTGTGCCTCATCACTGAAGATGATTTTCTTCGAAATGAATTTTGATTTGAACGCCCATTGTGTGGTTCACATTCAACATCGGCCACTTAAAAATATAGCCACCCGTTAAAAGGCATTTTTTCTCCTCGTCGCGAAAGCTGAAGGATTATAAAAAATGCGATTGGCCTAACTGTAATGACGATTTTTCAATATTTTTTCCTTAAAAAGTTTTGGCAATACTGGTTAAAATAGAATAAAGACTTGTCGTCGGTAATGACTACAGACTAGTCAACAAAATAGTCTTCAAACTGTTCTAGTCAATAGAATCGACTGAAGAATAGTCGACAAATAGAATTAGACTTGTCGATAAAAAAAACTAGAGATCTGTAGTTAGAAAAAAGTTAAGACTATTCGAAAGAATGTTTAGACTATAAACTAGTCTATGGATAAAAAAATTAAAATTGTTCTCTAATCACCAAATTCATAGAATCAAGCAAAAAATTTATTGATTTTGCACCTTTTACCAAAATGACTTTATAGATTACTAAAAATTGTAAATATTAAAAATTGTGAATATTATTTTTTTCCAATTAATGATATTTTAATATTAAAAAAAAATTTTGCAATTTCAAACAATGTGTTAATTGATTTAATTAAATATAGCTCAGGTTTGGACAATTCCTAACAACAATTCTACAAGTTTAAGTTATTTTATTTTAAACGAAGAAATCAATTAAGATTTTTTTTGTTATTTAATTAAAACTTTATTTCAAAACAACTAAAATTTTGTTAGTTTTTCTTTTTTTAAATTTTAATTTTAATTAACTCAAAATTATATTTTTAATTTTCTTTAAATAAAAAAAATAATTGATTCAATTATCACATTAATTAAATTGCAATATTTTTCAAAAAAAGTTTTAATTGATAAAAAAAACTACTCTGATTTTTTCTGTGTACAAACTTGATGGATTGTTTTCCATCAGCAGATTGTTTTCCATGAGCAGCAGTAATGTTTTAGCCGATATTGCAGTACGTTGTGGTCCATGCTTGGGCCTTACCACATACCGACCCTCTTTCTTCGAAATCATTCACTACACGATAAATACTGCGTTTTAGTGGCACGTTGTTTCTCCCAAAAATTTCACGTAACTTTCTCATCGTCACAGTAATCGATAATTGCTTTGTTAAAATGTTTTAACGAATAAAACACTTTGGTTTATCTTTGGACTAATGTTTACGAAAATGGCGGCAAAAAAAAGTAGTATACCTTCCTGGCGGACACCCTGTATAAACATCTGTTTGTAAGAGATATCTGTCCATTCGTCGACTACAATTTTAAACCTTCTGACATTGGTGTTTTAATAAATAAATCTGGTAACATTTTCCCATATTGTTGATTCCGCCGAAATGTTATAGTTCTTAACCTGAAGATATGCTAGAACTACTTAGGCTCGTTTTCACAACTTACCGATAGCTAAAAGTAGACTTTAATCGGCCTTATAAAAAGGCTCCTATTATTAAAACCTTACTTTAGCCTAAAGTGAGTGATAAAGTAAATCAAGGTTCATCCTACCTGGTAGGTTAAAGTAAAGTAGTAATAATGGAACACTTTTTATACGGCCGATAAAATCCTACCTTTAGCTATCGGTTAGTTGTGAAAACGGGCCTTAAACGGGCCTTAGGGTCATTATTACAAATTGCCGGTACTCAAAGTTAGGATTTTTGTACCACTTATAAAAAGTTTTTCACTATTACCGGATAGGTAAAAGTTAAGTTGAAATAATAAATAACTTGTTATACATCCGACAAAATCCTTCTTTTAACTAAATTCAAGTTAGGATAATGGCCCTTAACATATTTAAGTGCCTTAAAGGGCATTTTTGGCAGGGTAGTTAAATAATGTATTATTGGTCGTGTCTTAAAAACTACTTGGAATGAAGTGAAGGTTTATTTTGGCGCACAATTTTGTCAAGCTTGTGGAATAATTAAAGATGATTAATAAGTCGTGGCGTCAGAGCCTTTGCAACTTGTCATTAAGTACGTTCGAGAACACAAAAGTTTTTACTATTTTTACCGAACATTCCTACATTTTCATATTGCGTTCGGCTACACAAATTACAGTAAATGAGAACATAAATTGAGAGCATAAAGTGACAGTTCTTGACTGATTATTTACAAATTTTTACTGCAGAAATTTTTGCTGTTAAATTGTATTGCAAAACATAAAAAAAACATACACATGTTTCAAGAGGTAATCAAGCAAAAGTATACAGACAAAAAGCATACACATTGGAGAAAATTTCTTTAATAAATAAAAGAATTTGAATTAATTTTAGCTTTTTTACAAGAACACACGCTTTTATAAGCGATTTGTATTACATCGTTAACAATGTTTTTTGCCTTTTGTTACACTCAAAAAAAAAATCAATCCATCCGTACTCAAATCAATCCGAAGCGGTATTAATAGTACGGTGAGTACGGATTTTCTTGAATCAAGTACAGAAAGATTGATTCAAGTACGGATTTTTAATCCCAAAATACTTAAATTATCCATATTCAATCCCGTTTTCGTACTTGAAATAATCCGAAAATGAGATTGAATAAATCTCAAAATGCACTTCATTCAAAAATTATAAAATTGTTTTAATCCGAACTCGTACCTCAAATAATCCGAAAATGAGATTGATTTAAGTAAAACTAAGATTGAATCAATCTCAAAATGAGCTTGATTCCAGTAATATAAAGTTGATTTTATCCCGAATTCATGATTGAAAAAAACAAAAAAAAAAAAGAAATTACAAAGAAAAAATGATAATGGTTGATTTACTTACCCGTATTACACATTACAGAATGATATAACACCAACATCATGCCCGATATGGTTTTTATTTTAGAAATCTTATGCACATATTTAACCAAATATATAAACTAAATGAGTAGCATGAGTTCAAATTTAAAAAAAAAACTTTGAAAAGAAATTAATTTTCAAAAGTAATCCCATTTAGGATTGTTTTGAGTACGTTTAAGTGTTATTCGTACTTGAATTTTTGAGTACGACTCGTACTTAAAGTAATCCCAAAAAACTTGATTTATCCCGAGTGTTTTTCTTTCTGTGTACGTATTGTTTTGACATTCTTCCTAAAAAATTTAAGTCTGCCACCAATAACACAATTCGAAAAATACTTTAATTATGGATACATTTACAAATAAAGTAAGGAAAACGTAAATAAATTACACATTATTAAAATAGCCAGTTTATCATAACAAAAAAAAAACCGGTTTATTCGATATTCGAAAAATAGACTGGTCGAATAATAACCGTTCGGTCGATAGAATATGCTATAGAATAAAATTTACTTAAAACTAGACCAGATACTATAGTAAAGACCAAAAACTGAAAACTTAACTTTACACTAGGCATCACACTTTATACACAGACTATTTCGTTAAAATTAAGAAATTTCTACATTCGATAAGTTTTCACAAAATTGTTACATATTTGAGTCTGCATACGAGTATGATTATGTTATTATGTATTTTCTTTTTAAATATTTTGCGAAAATCAATTTGAAACCAAAATTTATTACAGAAAATAGAGAGGTGTGGGGTGGGGGGTGGGTTGGGGTCAAAGAGCAAAATCAAATGACTGTAATACATATTTATGGGTTGAAATAATGTTGTATAATTCACACAAAGTAACTTTTTTAAAACCAAAGTTCACTGTGTCTCCTTTAATTTTCCTCACCATGTTGCTATAATAAATAATATATCAATACTTTTATTAATGTAACCACATTATGTTTAATAACATACTAATTAAAATTAATTACATTATGTTTTTTTAGGATAATATTTATTTATTCATTTATTTATTTGCCAGTGTTTTAGATTGTGTGTATTTAAATGTTTTCAGATACAACTTTTGTCTTCAGTTTGGTAAACATTTATTGGATTGTGTTGTATTTGTTCGCTGCAGTTTTTTCTTTTTTCATTTGCTGCGTGCGTTCAGAGTTTTGAAATTAATGTTGGCAATTAACATTTTTTGATTACACGCCCATATTTACAGCCCAACCAATTAAACAAAAAATAATTTGAATAAAAAAATTACACAGAGTTTAAATAGCATTTCCAAAGCATTGAATTAGTACGAGAAACAGAGAAAAAGAGGGTTAAATGATAAGTGATGGTAGTAATTGGGTTAGATAAATGAAATAATAGAACAAAATATAGACTAGACTATCAGCAAGGCTTAAGGCTAATTGGCTATTTCCGTAGTTCACTGAGCGTAAACAGTAAAATCGTCGATTCTTTTGTAATGACATAGAAGCTTTTATAAAAGTTATCGGCGCCGAATTGTATACCAACATTTATAAGAAAGTTATGTCATATAAAGCTGTTTTGGCGGTATTTATGTGGGAGATGTGGCCAAATATGGACCGATTAAAAAAAAAATATAAAACGATTTAGGTTGCAACAAAATATTTATGAGCTCAGTACCCATGTTCTGTAACTTTGGTGAGAACTTTTTGCATCGAAAAGATGTGAAACAACATGTTTCATCGTTTCTCGAGTGAGAAAGAAGTTGTCTGTAACTCTTGTCGAAAATTATCAAAAGAGATTGCGTCGTTACGTTATAAATGTCAAAATATTCTACACGAAGCCGGCGTGTCATTGCAGACGTTGAGAACGCCAGTCACATAAATCGTTGACGGCGACCAAAATGTACTAAAATTAAAAAATTTTCAACGACGACGACGAAAATACAATGTAACGTGTAAAAAGGCTTTGAAAACATTCGCATATTTTTCAAAAATGTTAAAAGAAAAATAATAAAACAATGAAAAAATCAACCAAGAATTAAATACTTACATATCTCTTCTGGGTTTTTATTCATTGCACTTTGTATTTTTATTATATTTTTTTTTTTGTGAAAATTTTTTCTCATCCCATTTTTATTCGTGAGTTTATTTGACAGTACCAAGTGGGAACTTTCTCACAATAATTTTACAGACACATTTTTTCTGTAAATTGACAAGTAATTTCCTTACGTGACAGCTAATACTCGCCAATAATGTTACAGACGCAGTTTAGTAAGTAACAGTTGTTTGTTTCAATTTATGACATTTTTGCGTCATTTCTCACGTTTCAATCGAAAAGTTAATCAACGCGGAAGTTACAGAACATGGGCACAGTTTAATCTAAATACCACCATAAAAAGTAAGCTTATTGGCACAAAAGAAAAAAGAATGGATGGCGCCCTATGCTCCAATGGGAGTTAGAGGAACACATATATATTTTGACAATTAAGACGTAAGTACAAAATTACAACAAATTATTTTATAAATTGCCTTCCGAATGGACGGATGGACATCATTGTATAGATTCAGAAATTTATTTTGAGTCGAGCGGTATATTAAAAGGTGGGTGGGTCTAGAACCAATATTATTATGTATTGCAAGCATCAGCGCAAACGTATAATACCCCTGCAGGAAATCTGTACTGATTCGCTACTGACACGGGGCCTGTTCGGAAATTCATCACTGCCCTGCATCAGAAAAGCAAACTTTTTTTAATGCCGATAAAAAATAATTAAAATTTTTTTTTTATTGTGTGACTATTATTTTTGTGGAGTATTTGACAATTTTTTTGGTTCACATCTACATCGCTGATATATATTTAAGCATTTGAAATTGCTGATGCAGCGCAGTGATGCATTTCCGAACAGGCCCACAGTCACCACACGCAGAAAAAAGCATGTTTAAATAAGGTTACCTTCAACAAAACTAATTTTAAACTTATTATGTTTCATTTAACCATTTTGTGTTCACCTAAAACAATATTTTCATTAAATTAGTCCTGCACCAAGAAGCCACAACCATATTATGGTTGCTCTAAACATTTTATGGTTAAATATGACAATAACTTATTTTAAAATTAACAATAGTGTTTTCCTCTTTTCCAAAAGCAACATGCAATGCTTGAAACCCAACCATGCTATTATAAGTGTTTAACAAGTTTTAGTTATTTTTAACCATAACATGTTCGGAGGCAACCATAATATTATTCTGGAGTCTTGATGGAGGACTAATTCAACAATAAAATGTTTAAAATTTTTTTTAAAAATTGTTTTGTTGGAGGTTACCATATTTAAACATGTTTTTTCTCTGGGTGCAGTACTAGTGACTTATTATACTCCAAACAATGTTATTTACTATAGACATTTAACATATGCGTGTCATTGGAAATCTACTACTGACGTTGGTACTGTGGACTAGGTATTTCTTTTCGGAACATATATAGGCATTGTAACCAGAGCATCACTAGTACATTTAAGTAAATGTAGTCTACACTTTTGTTACGGTTACGAATTGATAACAACTTGTTTTATTATTTTTTAAACTTTTATAGGAGTTATACTTCTCAGTTGTTAACGGTAAAAATTTTTCGTATTAAATTCAAATATAGTGGCATATGTAGTGTAGTGTATACACTAGGATAATCTTTTGAATTTAAGTTTCAAAACTTATCACTTGACGGCGACCAAAATGTACTAAAATTAAAAAATTTTCAACGACGACGACGAAAATACAATGTAACGTGTAAAAAGGCTTTGAAAACATTCGCATATTTTTCAAAAATGTTAAAAGAAAAATAATAAAACAATGAAAAAATCAACCAAGAATTAAATACTTACATATCTCTTCTGGGTTTTTATTCATTGCACTTTGTATTTTTATTATATTTTTTTTTTTGTGAAAATTTTTTCTCATCCCATTTTTATTCGTGAGTTTATTTGACAGTACCAAGTGGGAACTTTCTCACAATAATTTTACAGACACATTTTTTCTGTAAATTGACAAGTAATTTCCTTACGTGACAGCTAATACTCGCCAATAATGTTACAGACGCAGTTTAGTAAGAAAAACAGTTGTTTGTTTCAATTTATGACATTTTTGCGTCATTTCTCACGTTTCAATCGAAAAGTTAATCAACGCGGAAGTTACAGAACATGGGCACAGTTTAATCTAAATACCACCATAAAAAGTAAGCTTATTGGCACAAAAGAAAAAAGAATGGATGGCGCCCTATGCTCCAATGGGAGTTAGAGGAACACATATATATTTTGACAATTAAGACGTAAGTACAAAATTACAACAAATTATTTTATAAATTGCCTTCCGAATGGACGGATGGACATCATTGTATAGATTCAGAAATTTATTTTGAGTCGAGCGGTATATTAAAAGGTGGGTGGGTCTAGAACCAATATTATTATGTATTGCAAGCATCAGCGCAAACGTATAATACCCCTGCAGGAAATCTGTACTGATTCGCTACTGACACGGGGCCTGTTCGGAAATTCATCACTGCCCTGCATCAGAAAAGCAAACTTTTTTTAATGCCGATAAAAAATAATTAAAATTTTTTTTTTATTGTGTGACTATTATTTTTGTGGAGTATTTGACAATTTTTTTGGTTCACATCTACATCGCTGATATATATTTAAGCATTTGAAATTGCTGATGCAGCGCAGTGATGCATTTCCGAACAGGCCCACAGTCACCACACGCAGAAAAAAGCATGTTTAAATAAGGTTACCTTCAACAAAACTAATTTTAAACTTATTATGTTTCATTTAACCATTTTGTGTTCACCTAAAACAATATTTTCATTAAATTAGTCCTGCACCAAGAAGCCACAACCATATTATGGTTGCTCTAAACATTTTATGGTTAAATATGACAATAACTTATTTTAAAATTAACAATAGTGTTTTCCTCTTTTCCAAAAGCAACATGCAATGCTTGAAACCCAACCATGCTATTATAAGTGTTTAACAAGTTTTAGTTATTTTTAACCATAACATGTTCGGAGGCAACCATAATATTATTCTGGAGTCTTGATGGAGGACTAATTCAACAATAAAATGTTTAAAATTTTTTTTAAAAATTGTTTTGTTGGAGGTTACCATATTTAAACATGTTTTTTCTCTGGGTGCAGTACTAGTGACTTATTATACTCCAAACAATGTTATTTACTATAGACATTTAACATATGCGTGTCATTGGAAATCTACTACTGACGTTGGTACTGTGGACTAGGTATTTCTTTTCGGAACATATATAGGCATTGTAACCAGAGCATCACTAGTACATTTAAGTAAATGTAGTCTACACTTTTGTTACGGTTACGAATTGATAACAACTTGTTTTATTATTTTTTAAACTTTTATAGGAGTTATACTTCTCAGTTGTTAACGGTAAAAATTTTTCGTATTAAATTCAAATATAGTGGCATATGTAGTGTAGTGTATACACTAGGATAATCTTTTGAATTTAAGTTTCAAAACTTATCACTTGACGGCGACCAAAATGTACTAAAATTAAAAAATTTTCAACGACGACGACGAAAATACAATGTAACGTGTAAAAAGGCTTTGAAAACATTCGCATATTTTTCAAAAATGTTAAAAGAAAAATAATAAAACAATGAAAAAATCAACCAAGAATTAAATACTTACATATCTCTTCTGGGTTTTTATTCATTGCACTTTGTATTTTTATTATATTTTTTTTTTTGTGAAAATTTTTCTCATCCCATTTTTATTCGTGAGTTTATTTGACAGTACCAAGTGGGAACTTTCTCACAATAATTTTACAGACACATTTTTTCTGTAAATTGACAAGTAATTTCCTTACGTGACAGCTAATACTCGCCAATAATGTTACAGACGCAGTTTAGTAAGAAAAACAGTTGTTTGTTTCAATTTATGACATTTTTGCGTCATTTCTCACGTTTCAATCGAAAAGTTAATCAACGCGGAAGTTACAGAACATGGGCACAGTTTAATCTAAATACCACCATAAAAAGTAAGCTTATTGGCACAAAAGAAAAAAGAATGGATGGCGCCCTATGCTCCAATGGGAGTTAGAGGAACACATATATATTTTGACAATTAAGACGTAAGTACAAAATTACAACAAATTATTTTATAAATTGCCTTCCGAATGGACGGATGGACATCATTGTATAGATTCAGAAATTTATTTTGAGTCGAGCGGTATATTAAAAGGTGGGTGGGGCTAGAACCAATATTATTATGTATTGCAAGCATCAGCGCAAACGTATAATACCCCTGCAGGAAATCTGTACTGATTCGCTACTGACACGGGGCCTGTTCGGAAATTCATCACTGCCCTGCATCAGAAAAGCAAACTTTTTTTAATGCCGATAAAAAATAATTAAAATTTTTTTTTTATTGTGTGACTATTATTTTTGTGGAGTATTTGACAATTTTTTTGGTTCACATCTACATCGCTGATATATATTTAAGCATTTGAAATTGCTGATGCAGCGCAGTGATGCATTTCCGAACAGGCCCACAGTCACCACACGCAGAAAAAAGCATGTTTAAATAAGGTTACCTTCAACAAAACTAATTTTAAACTTATTATGTTTCATTTAACCATTTTGTGTTCACCTAAAACAATATTTTCATTAAATTAGTCCTGCACCAAGAAGCCACAACCATATTATGGTTGCTCTAAACATTTTATGGTTAAATATGACAATAACTTATTTTAAAATTAACAATAGTGTTTTCCTCTTTTCCAAAAGCAACATGCAATGCTTGAAACCCAACCATGCTATTATAAGTGTTTAACAAGTTTTAGTTATTTTTAACCATAACATGTTCGGAGGCAACCATAATATTATTCTGGAGTCTTGATGGAGGACTAATTCAACAATAAAATGTTTAAAATTTTTTTTAAAAATTGTTTTGTTGGAGGTTACCATATTTAAACATGTTTTTTCTCTGGGTGCAGTACTAGTGACTTATTATACTCCAAACAATGTTATTTACTATAGACATTTAACATATGCGTGTCATTGGAAATCTACTACTGACGTTGGTACTGTGGACTAGGTATTTCTTTTCGGAACATATATAGGCATTGTAACCAGAGCATCACTAGTACATTTAAGTAAATGTAGTCTACACTTTTGTTACGGTTACGAATTGATAACAACTTGTTTTATTATTTTTTAAACTTTTATAGGAGTTATACTTCTCAGTTGTTAACGGTAAAAATTTTTCGTATTAAATTCAAATATAGTGGCATATGTAGTGTAGTGTATACACTAGGATAATCTTTTGAATTTAAGTTTCAAAACTTATCACTTAACCCTCGTTTATACGAGTATTTAAATAAAACACAAATATTTTGTGATTGTTAATTGACACTTATTTTTTTACTCTTATGAATTGAATTTTTTTCATTCCTTTTTTTTAATAATCATACGCATATCACGTTAATTTTAAATGGTATCAGGGGACCTATTTGTTATTAATCTTTTTCTTTTTTTGTAACATAATTTTTTTTTTTCAATAATTTCACACTTTAATATGACAATATTTCTGTTTCTATTTTTTTTTATTTAGTTTGCTTAAAAAAAATTCTTTTTGTCACATTTGAATTTTGTGGGGGCTGTTCAGTTGGCAGTTCATTAAAATAATTTAATAAATGTTTAAACTACAGAAATTAGACAAGCAAAAAGAGATTAATTATACTTTTTAATGAAAATGTTGAAATATTTGAATAAAAAATGTATTCTTAGAACATAAATCAGGTGGATATTTATCAGTGAAAAAAAATGATTGTAGGTTAGATTTATTTGATTTAAAAAAAGAGATAAGAGCTAAAGATTAGCATAAAATAGCCAAATTGCTTAATGATTAATTGTCAATTGCAAATGAAAAAGGGAAAAGAATAATATTTTGTGGGTAGGAGTATAAAAAAATTTTTATTTTTAACTTACTAATGCTATTAAAGCTACTAAAAATAATGCTACTGCTTTGCAGAAATGATAAGTTTAATGCTAATGCTATTACAAAAACATATTAAAATAGTTATATAACTCTTTACGGCCAGTTTACACGGCAATACAATGTATTACGACTTTGTAGAATCAAAATATTATGAAATTCTCTCCGTGTTCAAAAGAAAAAAATAAAAATCTGTTGTATGTATTTTTCATGTTTTCACGGATGGTACAAGTAAAATCAAAAATAACAACAAAAAATCAGATGGTTACAGTTTTAAAATTTTTACAAAAACAACATGAAAATTTCCTGAGCTGATTTTAGTTGTTTTTGTAATTGTATGCTACCATTTTCAATATACTGTGTTAAAATGCACCTCTGGTGTGATGAAAATACATAAGTTTCTAAAATGGTTTAGAAAAAAATCATTTACCGACCTCTTGTCAGATTTTTGTTCGTATTCTCTCTTACTCAATACATCTTGCTTTTACATGGTATGATTTTTTTCATTCTATATAATAGGTGCGTTTGAGTACTTTTGCAGTAAAATGCAGTAAATGAGTAAACTGAAAAAATTTGCTCTCACAAAAAGCTGTTGTGCAAAAATGTACTCGAACGCAAAATTTGTAAAAATTCGTAAAATAATGCAACAGCTGATGGCAAATAATTGAAGTGTTGAAAAATTTTTACACTTTTGACTACTTAACTCGTTTTCTTATCGGTACTCGATTAAAAACTTTTTATAACACGAAAATTTTTGGAAAATACAAACAAACTTTTTTATTTAATCTTTCATATTTGTTTGTTTTTAATTTTATTTGATTTTACTAATTTGTAGCGGGTTAAATTATTTAAAAGTACATCAATAATTTTTTTGCTATTGATTACTTAAGTCCCCAAGTACTTCACACTTTTACAACTCTAAAAAATTAACTTAAAAAAAAAATTTCAAAAGTTTGTATTTAGACAAATAAATGCTTCACAAACAAGATTAATTTATTAATAGTTATTCACTTTTTGTTTTGGTTTAATTTTTATTTAAACTTTTCTTTTATTTAACAATTTTTTCACAATTTATATGCATTTTATTTGTTACTTTTGTTTGTTTACCTTTTGGAACATATGTTTTCTTGTTTTACTAAATTTTACTGCAAAAATTTCTGCAGTAAAAATTTGTAAATACTCAGACAAGAACTGTCACTTTACGCTCTCAATTTGTGTTCTCATTTACTGTATTTTGTGTACTCGAACGCAATTTCGTAAAATGCAGTAAAGTTCAGTAAAAAATAGTAAAAACTTTTGTGTTCTCGAACGCAGCGAATGTCGTAATACAATGTATTACCGTGTAAACTAGCCTTTATTTAATGCTAAAGCAATTTTTAGCTTTTATCCTAATTCTTTGACTAATTCAACAATTATTGCTGTCTTTTTTAAAGAATAAATAAATTTGAATTTGAATGCTGCTTCTTCTTCAGTCCGGTTAACTCCCTGTGGAGCATAGGGCCTTTTAAAAATTTCTGTAGGATATTCGATCATTTTCAATTACTTTTATTTCATTCCAGCTTCATTTAACATTGACATTTTTATGTCTGTGGGTGTATTTATGGTTCAAAGATTATACACTATCGAACTTGAGAGACAGCAAAAAAATATTGTAATTGCGTTAATTTGAGCAAACTCTCATACATGTCCGATAGTGTGTACCTCACTTCAGTGCATCCACACGATCAAGATTTTCTTGATAGCCTTTTACATATACTGTTTGTCAAAATTTTCAAAAATTTTAAGTTGTGACGTAGGCTGCATTCAATTTTTGAGCAAGGCAAACGAAAATTTTGCTTACTAACCTTGAAATCAGCTGTTTTCTTGAACGTAAATTGAAACACTCACTGTAAAGAGAATTCTAAAGGCAAGTTCGTATCAATTTTTATAAGTATGAGTGTATTGGTAAAAAAGTGTGAGTGTATTAAAACTTGATAGGCAAAACTTGATCGTGTAACCCTCAATAATAAACTCTCAAACTTTTAAGTCAGTAGCTTTTTATAAAACTCATTTAGCGATAATTGATTCTTTATCTCCTACGTCTACTCCAAGTTATACAACTACTTCCAATCTTGCAACTTCAATTATAACTTTTCCTATATTTACTGTAGCAACTTAAAAGCTTCTTTTATATATAATAACTTAAATAATATTTAATGCAACTGCTTTTTACTTCTACTACTGCTATTTTGATTAGAGGTATGATTGAACTTGCAAATTGGCTACTTCATTGCTGTTTATACTAATATAGTTTACAGTTTGAAGATTTAAGTAAAATTCTGTACTGCTGCTACTTTTACTCAACGCTTGTGCTATTGGATGTCTAGCTTTAAAATGCTGGATTTTAGCCATATTTTAAATTATCTTTCGGTTTCACAAAATACAAAACATTACCTTTGGGTTATCGTAATGGATGGATTATTTATCGCTATCATCTTGTGGTACCCCCTTTCAGAAAAATATTTAGTTATTAGCACTAATACGTGCTTATAACTTGGTGCAAATAAGGCCCTACTTATTCAAAACACAATGTGTGGCGTTGAAAATTTTAAAACGGTACATGAATTTCTGTAGAAAGCAACAACAAAATAACAAAATATTTATGACTCTGTTTTTTTTTGGCGTTGCGTTGCGTTTTATATAATTAGGGCATAAGTGATAGAAGTTTACTATTCAAACTGCACTAAAAGTTGTTAAAGACACAAAGTACGTTAACCCAGCATTTTTCAGTTATAGACACAATTATTCGATTTTTGTTATAGCCGATTTTAAGGCAGTAGCCATTTTTAAGCTACTTGTTATATTTTTTACTACACTACTATATCTATCTATCCTTTAAAAGAAATTTTTACAAATCATTTCAACAACAAAATAATAATGATTCTTTTTGAAAAGTCCCCTTTAATTATCAAAATGCTGTGTGATAGTTTACAGATAGCCTTAAAATATTTAAGCCTATTTTTTTACTACCAACTAAATTAGAATACTTGTATATTTTTTTTTTTTTTTTGAAACAAAAAACCCCCTATCCTATAAATCATTTTATTAAATATCCAACCTCTCCTAATTTTCCGTCAATAGAAATTTATCCATAAACATGATTTTCTGACATGTGTTGAATAGAAAACAACAAGAACAATTTAACAATAAAAAAAACAGAAATGATAAAAAAAACTCTCAAATAAAACTATAATAAAAAAACTTAATAAATATTTTCCCATTGATTTAATTAAAATGTCCATTTTGGAAGATTGCCTTGGCCTAATTTTTTTACTCGCGTTTCGTAAAGTCTATGACTCTTTTAAAGTTATTTTATGGTATCAAAATACTACAATAATAGCAAGAGTAAACATACATAATAGCTGTGTTTTGCTACAGATATGCAACAAGGTGTGGTACAGCTTCAAGCTGCGAGAGAGCAAAGTGCGTCGTCATTCACAAGATAAACTCTAAATTGTAAGAATAATTTTTATTGTATGTGCAGCGATATTGTTTAATGTTGTTGTAATGTTAAGGGGATTAAAACCAACAATTGCGTAATAAGAGTGTTTACACTGAAACGAAAAAAAATATAAGCTTAAAATAAAATTTTAGGGATCAAGAAAGCATACAAAGTGAATTAAATCAAGCTACAGAATTACAAACAATAAATTAGGATCTGGTATCCCGACAAATATCTTATATCGAAGAAAAGAAACTAAAAAAAACTTCTAATATCGGAGTACTTGTTACCTAAGACAACAAGACCTTGTTTTTCGCATAGATCGCATGACATTAAATTGCCCCTATTTCTGAGTACTAATATCAGACAGTACACTGAAAGAAAAATGCTTCATATATTTAATGAATCATTTTAATAAAAAAAATTTCATTGGTTAAATGAAAATTTTCATTGTCTAAATGAAATTTCACTCCGACTCCAAATGCTGAAATTTTTTAAGTGCGACTCCGACTTCGACTCCTACTCCGACTCCTACTATAATCTTGATGCTAAATGTATATGAGACTCAGTGATGTTAACTTTTATTTTTTCATTACCGTAGGGCCTTCTAAAAATTAGAGTTTTTGAGAAGCAATTACCGTACGCAAACACTAATGTTCTGTTTCCAAATGACACGCGATTGATTATGTAGCAAAATTTAGCAGGGGTGTGCTGGAAATCGCAAACGCAAAACGCAAGACTTACCGATAGCTAGGTAGGATTTTATCGATCGTGTTCCATTATTACAATTTAACCTTAACCTACTAGGTAGGATGTAACTTCCTTGAACTGATCGCTAACTTTAGGTTAAGGTAAAGTTATACTAATGGAACAGTTTTTAAACGGCCGATAAAAGCCTACCTTAAGCTATCGGATGTGTGTGAAGTTAAATTTCGAAATTTATTGCTTAACAGAGTTCTGTTAGAGCTCTAACATAGCACTGTTAACCATATAGAATTGTGATACATATACATATGTATTCAAATTGGAATTATACCTACATTTATGGATCAAATGGACTGGAAAAAAATATAGAGCTTAACACACGTCCCGCTTATCAAAAACTTTTATTATTTTAGGTATATAATAGGACTTTTCATGTTTTTTTTAATTTTTTAAATTTACAATTTCTCTGGAATATTGGGCTTATGAAATTCGATGGAATTTGTGGACAAAGTGGACCTTAATGAAAATTAGTTATCAGAAGCTTAAAGGAGTTGCGTCTTTATACGAATTTTTCAGTTTTTCCATATTTTCAAATTTTGAATTTCACTGTTAGATTAATTCCAGGAAGTATTTAACTTAAGTATAATATTATGTTTCACAATATTTACATCTAGAGAAAAACCAACAAATTCAAACATTTCATTAAAGCAACAACACAGTTTTCTAAATGGATCTGCCATAGCATAGTTAGTTCGAAAAGTTTTTATAAATAAGGGATTATATAGTACCGCACCGTACGGCGTGGAATGTTAAATGATAATCTACTTACTAATTAATTGGAGCATACTTTTCCATTTATTAAGTTCATTACAAATGAGACATTTAGACCTTTCAGTGTTGGCAAACGTTTTAAGGATAATCTTGTAGAATATGATGGGAGATTATGATATCCTCCATGTGTATCTCTCAGGCAAAAAAGCAAGAATTGTTTTTGAATGGATTCAATTTGATCATTATGAACCAATGTGGATCCCATACAACCGATTCGATTGATTGGTCTAAAGAAAGATGTGTAAAGTTGTTTAGTGACGAAAGGATTATTGAATTCTTTCGCCCAACGTTTGTTTGTTTGAATGGATTCAATATGATCATTATGAACCAATGTGGATCCCATACAACCGATTCGATTGATTGGTCTAACGAAAGATGTGTAAAGTTGTTTAGTGACGAAAGGATCATTGAATTCTTTCGCCCAACGTTTAACAAAAGTTAGAGTACAACGAGCCCTGTTGACAGTCATTGTTATGTGTTGAAAAAAATCCAATTTTACATCCAGTAAAATGCCAAGATCCATAATTGTGTCCACTATCTCGATTTTGTTGTCACCGAGTTTATAATTATTTATAATACTACGTTTTCTAGAAAAGCGCATATGTTTACATTTCATTAGGTTTAAGTCCATTAGGTTATGTTTACACCAATTATACAATCCGTCTAGGTTAATAAATAGATTCCAATTGTTTCGTATCTATTAAAAGGTCCAAGGTTGCTTCCAAGTTATAACAAATCTAAATTTAAGACTAATAAAAAGACCACGATCCTAAGACTGCTCCAAGCTTTTGAAATACCAAAAGGTCACCGATTTTTCTAAGATCCAGGGTTATTTTATGAAAAATGCTTTAAAACTTTAAATAAATCAAATGCTTTAGAACTTTCTTAAAACGGCTTTGAAGCTTAAGGTCACTTTAAGCTAACAAAAGTTACAGATTTCAAGTATTGTAAATTGGCCTTGAAACTTTTGAGTAATTGGTCTCAAAAAGCGTTCCAAGATCTCCATATCCATGATCATCATTTTATTGACTATTAAAAGGTAAGGAAATGCTTTATTTAACAAAGCAATTGAAGTGAAAATTATTATAGTTAACAAAAATCACACATTAAACCACACATTAAATGAAGTTGAAAAATCTTAAATAGTGTAAACAGTTTGCAAACATCTACAGAAATTACACAACAAACATAAACTGCGACACCAACAACTAACTGAAGACTGATTTTAACAAGTTTTTCTGTTTCTTTAATTTATTTGCATTGTTTGTTTTTCACGTTTTATTTGTTTTTTATTTTCATGAATTCTATTTTAGGAACACCCAGAATATGCCTTCAGTTATGGTGTCAAAGATCTACATACCGGTGATGTGAAGTCACAGTGGGAATCTCGTGAAGGTGATGGTGTAAAGGGTCATTATAGTGTATTAGAGCCAGATGGTTCCATACGTACCGTTACTTATACAGCAGATGCCAAATCGGGTTTTAATGCTGTGGTAAAAACGGTGGGTGCTAATTCTCATCCTATAACCGAAACGCCTCATGGTTTGGAGAGTAAGCGCGATGATACTTCGCAATCTAAAATAAACCATTACAGCATAGACCAAGAACATATTGTCTTAAGTTCGGATATTAAACCTATAAAAAAGCCAATTGAAGATCTAACACATTCTCATCCCAAAATACCCAGTTTGATAGAATTTAAGCCGCATGCTCGGATAAGACAAGTTCCCATGGAACTAGAACCGGGAATGAAGGAACGTTTAAAGGAGGCTAGAGATGAATACTATCAGAAATATGTCGCCTCTAAGGAGAAAGAGGAAAGTGATTTTCAGCCTTCTGGCGGGGTATTCGTTCCCTATGACAAAGAGGATAGTGAATGGAAGGCAGTAGTGAGAAACACTAATGATTTCAATGCCCAGCAAAATTATGGCCTAAGTCCAGGTTATTATCATCAAAACGAGGACTATCAGGCGCCTTCAACTCATCCACAATATTATGAAAATAAATTTAATAAACATGGTCACAGGAATACCAACAGTAACCATCAGACTGATTTCTTAGGTTCCAAGCCATTACACTCTTATCGCCATACTTCTGCAGTTGCCCATCCAGATCCTAGCAGCAATTCCATACCCTTCCATAATAAGAAAACTGTTCTACCCACCACACCGGGTCTTAAGCATTATGCCTCATTGCCGAATAAATATTTAAATAACAAGCCGCGACGTGATTATTCTTCGTATTTCCAGCATAGTAAATCTAAGAAACCTCGTAAATATGAATCCAATAAATTAGCGTCTTTGGCATTTGGCGATGAAGAAGTACAATCGGCTGCGTCGGCCAGTTTAATACAGTCGATGGTTAAGCGCGATAAGAAACATATGGCACCCATGTACGCCAGACATTTCGGCGCTAATTCAAAGGAATCGTATCGTTCATATCGCAGACTTTAAATGATTTAGATTGCCTTTAGTCTTTTGGAGTTAGGAAGTTTCTCTTTCCTTAATTATTTATTTTTGATTAATTTAAGTTTGACTTTAAGAGAATTGTTTTAGTTTTAGAATTCGCTTGTATTTTAATTTATAATAAACTATTAAAGGAACTTAATATTCTAAAAAGTTGCAGTGTGTTTTTATTTTTTAAAAAAAAAAATTTAAGGGAAAGATAGTAAAAAATGTCCAATCAAAAGACTAAAAAATACAGTTGAAGATCTTCCGAAACTATTTGAAGACACAAAACAGTTTCAAAAAGCTAAAACGTTTGATGATTGATTTAAAACTGAAACACGATAGCCTTATTTCCAGTGAATCCTATTCTTCAAGTTAAATTATTAAATATCGAATCCGATTCACAATTTTAGCAAACTAATAAGACGATTGATTTTAGTTAAAGCTTCCTCTAAAGAACTTATAATTTTCACACAAAAGGAATTTTACCAGTGATTTTTAATCTGTTATCTGACTCGATATCTGCACTTTGAAAAGAAGGATGTAAATCTTCACAATAATGTAAAATTGCTTTAAAACAATTCAAGCATTAAACACTTATCTAAAAATCCCAAGAAATTGTTGTCCTAAAACTTCTTAAAGGTCTAAGGCAACCGCAGATCTACGAACACCATAGAAATCCTACAAAGATTGACAAGAAATTGTTAAAAGTTGTAGAAGATTCAGAATTAAAATAAAACCGTTAAAATATTTACGGTTGAATTGAAACATCAAACAAAATTAACATTGCTTATGAATATTTTAAAGATCCACGTTCACTTTAGGACAATCAAAAAATCCACGATTTCTTTGGAACTTGTAAAAAGTCACTTTGAACTGAATCGCAAAATCCACGATTTCTTTAAAAATTTTTAGGACAACATCTTTCACTTTAAAGAACACAGATAGTTTTAAAAATCTTAAAAGATTCCCAGTCCTTTTAAAACAATAAGGCCTAAATTTACAGTCATTAGTTAATTATTAGTAAACTTATATGATAACTTTTATCTAACTAAAGCATTTATTATTTACTGTATATAGTGTTATTCTTTTAATTTTTATTATTTCTAAATATGAAAAAATGCCGAAATGTTATAGGAAAAAAACAATGGCGGTGTTACTGCTAAACAAATATGTTTATGTAAAAGCGTCTGTATAAAATGTATTTAAGAAAATTTTAATAATAATTTACAACGGAAGAGCTGTTGTCTAACTAGTGGTTAATCAAAAACATTTGATAAATTAACTAATGGTTGTCAAAAAGCTAAAAATAATATGTTATTGCTCTAACCATTGCTATTAGCAAACTAATGACTGCAAATTTGGGTCTTAAAATAACGACTTTGGAATTACTAAAGGATTCACGATAACTTTGGAACTTCAAAAATACCCACCATTCTCTTAAATCGTAAGAAAGATATACTATTTTTAAGGAATTTTTAAAACATCCGCAACCACTTTGGAACACCTAAAATGCCAACGGTCTTTTTACAATTAATTAATTTTAGTTTTGAACTTTTCGCGGTCACTTATAAACAAAAAAATACAGATCCAGGATCGCTTTAAAACGATAGAAAGGTCCACTAACTCCTTGTTACTTATGGAAGATTCGCAATCCTCTAATTAAACTATGAACAACGTTACAAACTTTTTAGAATAATTAAAAGATCAACGTTAATGTTAAAACTTTGAAATAATAGAAACTTAACATTTGATTTAAATACTTTGAGAAGTTCCACGATCCCTTTAAGCCAATTTTGAAGACTTACACAGAAAGAATAACGCTCGGAATAAATTTAGTAAAAAAAACATTAAATTATTTTCGAAAATCAATTCCGGAATTTCTTAAAATATGTAAAAAATTCTTAAACCAAGTAAAAAAAAAAGATTATACTTTTCATTGATAGTGCCACTCTGAGAGTAAAATCACAAAGTGAGCGTTTTCATTAAACTAATCAAAGTTTGTTATAGACTACTACAACAACACCACACAAGTAGTTAAAAAAAACTATTGGCTTGTTGTGTGCAGAAACAACAAAAACACATTATTGTCATGCTTAAAAAGTGAAATTGAAAACTCTTGCTTCTCACTGAGTTTGTATTTGCAGTTATATATATAGAAAACAACAGCAAAATCACAAAATATTTATGACTTTGTTTTTGCTTTCAATGTAATTCTTTGGCGTTGCGTTGTGTTTTATATAATTAGGGCCTAAGTTTTAAAAGTAAAAGCCATATCGGGAATGATGCTGGTGTTTTAAAATTGAAATTCTGTATGGTGTAAAACTGGTAAGTAAATCAATCATAATAAAATTCTCCTTCTTATTTCACTTTTGGCTTCTTTCAAGAACGAATTTGGGATTAAACCAACTTTATAATTCTTAAATCAAGCGCATTTTGTGGTTGATTCAATTTTAGTTCTATTTAAATCAATCTAATTTCCGATAAAATCAATTTTATAATTATTGAATCAAGCGCATTTTGAGATTTTACTTAAATCAATTTAATTTTCTTATTTTTTAAAGTACGAATTCGAGGTTGAATCAACTTTATAATCCATGAATCAAGCGCATTTTGAGATTGGATCAATTTTAGTTTTACTTTAATCAATCTCATTTTCGGATTATTTTAAGTACGAATTAGGGATTGAATATTTCTCATTTTAATTTCATCCTTCCAACACGGTTTTAAATAGTCTTGCCACAATAGTTAATCGCGGGTAGCTTTTGGTAAAGTCAATCACAATCTTCTTATAAAGAAATTTCTCTTGACTGAATTTGCTAATCTTAGTTTAATGTGGATTTACTCATATTTAAAAAATAGAAAACCAAGCGTTTTTAAAAATGAATCCTCGAAAAATAAAAATGTATCATCCGGGGTTCAACAGGACAGCCACCTTGGACCGCTTTTATGTTCCTTGTTTTTAAACGATTTACCACAAGTTATTCAGTTTTTAAATATTTTATTGTATGCTGATGATGTGATTAGTGAATACTCCAACCTTATTTTACTTCAAAATGACTCGGCGTCGGTGTAATTCAAATTTAAGGAAGCTGAATCTAAAAAAGTGCAAATATATTTGTTTCGTCCAAAGCGACCGATATCTGTAAACTATACGCTTATCAACTTCAAAAAGGGGATAGCTTTTAAGATCTTGGTGCTTTATTCGATCATATAACAATTATGGTAAATAAAGCCAGAGGAGTACTTGGTTTTATAAAGAAAGAAAGCGTTCTTTCGTCATCGTGAAATTGGCACCAAATATTTATAAAGTTAATCGGAAAAATCTTAAAATAAAAAAAAATTGAGAAAATTTAATAAATCACTAATTTTACAAAGTACTCGTATCGCTTTAAGAAAAAAAATCGTTTATAGAAGATAAACATCGCCTTTATAAAAAGAACAAACTTAATTCAAAATTCGACAATTTTATAGAAAATTATACTGGTTTAGGGAAAATTTATTTAAATTTTATCTGTACTTATTTCAAATTTTCTAATGTAACAAAGAATAAGTTTAATAGTCTTTGAGAGTTTTATTTTTTTTTTTAATTTCAAATAAATTTTTTAATTATGTTCCACAAAAACTCAGTATACTCGATCAAGGTTTAATTAAATGGAAACTTTTTCTATCAAAAATCTAAAATTAAAATAAAAAAAAATTTAACACTGAATGCGGCATATCAAAGCCATGGCTGCCATTCAAACTCCGAAAACAAGGTCTGCAAAGGCCAGCAGAGATTTTAGCTACAAAACAAACAAAAAAGATGCTGGTGACTGCATACTTAAGACAACCTTGCGTATTTTCCAAAGTGCAGCAAGAAAATGAAAAAAGGTAGAGACCTTCAAAATCTCAAAACCTCATACTGTCACAACACACTATGCGTTCTCATAAAGCCTAGGAAAATATGACACCAGCAACAACAAATCTGACAAAATGAATGTGAAAAAATATGCATGACAAAGAATGCATTAAGCTCTTAATGCATAAAATTATGCATAATTAATTAATTAATTGTATAACACGACAAATAACACCACACATCTAGAACCCAGAATATCTTTAAAATGAAAAACTCAAACTAATGCTTAATAAAAAAAAAATTTTAAATAAAGAATTTAAAATTAAAAATTTTCTAATTTAGTTTAGCTATTTTACTTGGGTTGTATACAGTAGAAAAAACATCTTTAAAACTCGGTTACCTTTAGAATACAAAATTAATTTATATTAAATATTTTTTTATTTTTACTAGATTCTTAAATAACTAATCTAATTACATTATCGCTAAAATATGTTTTAAATAAAAACTAGAAAAAACACCTCTGACAAGATTTTAAGAAAAAAAAAAACTTATAAGTTGATCAAAACAACATCAAGTTTTTTTTTTGTTTTCTTGCAATTTGTTCTTCAAATTGCTGCAAATGCTACTGCCCCAGCACTTATGATACATATAGCCCGATACAATTACTATTTCAATACTAATTAAAAACAATTTACATACAAATAGTTGATATTTATTACAATTTGCATACCCTACATTTAATTCTCATCAGTGATTTATGGCCGTTCGATTTTGGCAGCTGTGCAAAGAACAACATGCTTGTTTTATAAAATGTTAGACAGATATTAAATCGTTACTTAATTTACTTAATTTGGTTTAAAGCAAAAAACAAAAAAAAAAGAGCGCCAGTAATGTTAAAGGCAAGATTTGCTTGAAAAAACAGTGAAATTTAAAAAAAATTAACTTTATTGCATTAAATCAACTAAAGCCCCTTTCACACTATTCTAGAAATCTTATAGTTTTTGCTCTCATAAAATCCACAAATTTTAAGTCTGAAAATCATAGAAAATCGTTTTATTAAATGTTGCCTTTACACTATCACCATTGTTAGCACTTCGTTGGGTGTAACTTTTACTGTCGTGGGTTAAGCGTGGGTATTTTCTTTCATGTGTAGATCTGGTCTAATTTCTTTCTTAATACAGGGTCCGCCAAATAACTTTTTTTTTTTTGAAAATGCTATAAAAAAACTACTGAATATTTTCTCAAATTTCTTTTTTTATTTGAAAGTAAAATCCTTCCGGTTAATAATGGAAAATAACGATCGGTCCAATTTTTAAGCACATTATTGAGTGTAGCTTCGGCTGTGTGGCACCCAGCGCCGTCCTGTTGAAACCAAATGTTGCCAATATCCTCCTCTTCAATTTTTTGTGAACAAAAATTAGTTCAACATGGCGCGATAACGATCGCCATTGACTGTATCGGCCACTCCTTGCTCATTTTCGAAGAAAAATGGCGCAATTATGCCTCTGGACCAAAATCCGCACCAAACAATGACTCGTTTTGGGTGCATCGGCTTTTCAATGTATGCGTGCGGGTTTTCTGTGCCCCAAATGCGACAATTTTGCTTGTTTACAAACCCTCCAAGATCAAAATGAGCTTCATCTGAAAAGATGATTTTTTTTGGCAAAATCGGCATCTTCTGTAAGTCGATCGCAGGCCCACTTAGCGAAGCGAAAACGCATTGGGTGGTCAGTTGGCTTCAACTCCTGAACCAATTGGACTTTGTATGGCGTCATACCAAGGTCTTTATGCAAAATTCGTCTCAATGATGTCTCTGAAATGTTCAATTGTTGAGAACGACGGTGAATTGATGTTTTGGCTTTTCACGCTTTGGTTTATCGATGAGGATGCCAGTTTCTTTCACTTTTTTCACAAGATAACGAACATACGGAGCTGACGGTGCTTCTCTTCTTCCAAAATCCGTACGCAATTTTCGCACACATTCCGCAACATTACCATGATTTTCAAAGTAATATCGCAATATTTCCCAGCGTTGTTCAAGCGTATACACAACCATATTCGTTCAGCGGAAGGATAAAACTAATTATCTGTCAAATCAGACATGAGCTAAGTGTTACTATTCACGAAATAAGCACTAGTTGAAAAAAAACGTTAGATGGCGGACCCGTTATATTAGTAATTCGGCATATGAGCCTTTGTTTCGATATCAGAAGGATAATTATATTTTAAAATTGTAGAAAATTTCATGTAGAAGTTGTTACTCAAATAAAATTAGGATTAGACTCTTCAGTTATTAAATGTATATCATTGTTTTTAAATATTTTATCGATCGTTTAATAAAGAGTTGAAGATGCTATATAATAAATGGTGCCAGAATTGACCAGGTAGTCAATATTATTTGCAGGAATGTTATGGGTAATTGTATGTATGAGTATGGTCCCTGCAAATAATAGGACTAGTCCAAACACGCGTGTAAAGTGTAGCCCACAAGGGACTAGGACTAGTCCAAAAGTTACCCAAACGTATGGAAAAAACGTGGTTTATTTAACATTACCATGTCTTAGGGCAGGACCATATAACCCAGGTTCAGATTACAAAGGAGTTGTCTTACAACTACTCGATTGTATACTTAAGAGGATTAGTTTTGAAGTCGTTTAAAAACGAAAAAATGTTGTTAAAAACGAAGACATGTCGTCTCACTACAAACACTTATTAACAATGACATAGTCCACGCTCGCATTAGATTGGACAAGTCCAGGGAGTAGTCCATTTGATCAAAATGGATCAGGTAGTCCAATATTATTTGCAGGGCTTTTAATCTTTACCCATGCATGTCCATACATGTTATCCCACTAATATTGGAAGAGTACTTAAAATTATACCTTTGTCATTCTCTGGTATGTATTCATAATTATAGTTTTATATAGGTTCATAACTCACCTTAGCTACCCTATATGTCCTTCTACAAAAATCTTTTTAAACGCATTAACTATTTCAAAATTTTACTTAAAAATTCAAAACTACAGCCGTTTTTATTGCTTTTTTCAAGTTTTGGTATGAAAAATAGTTTTTAATGAGAAATAATCACAGATTAATCCTCTTTTCTCGATTAGAACTTTATTTAAGAAATTTTAGCAGTTCTTAGAATTTTGCATGTTTTGGTGTCAAAAAGTTGTTTTTTTAAGGAACACATCAAGCCCTAACAGCGAAAATAAAGTAGGCGACATAATTTTCAATTTTGGTTTTTTTTTAATAAATGACTTATTGACAATGTACCGTGACGATTTTATAGCAAGAACAATTTTATCATAAGCGACAAATTCATACAAAATTTATTTTAAATAAAATAAAAAAAACTCTCTTCGGTTAAATTTGATTTTTGGCGCTTACGTTATTTTCGCGATTAGGGGTCGATATGACTGATCACAGATAGTGTGTTCAATTAATTTTTGTTCTATTAAACGATCAATCGATATTTGGCATTTAAACTTATTCAATTAAACGAACAAAATTTTAAATTAATCGATTAATCGAATAACTCTAAATACAGAAATTTTATAAATTACGAGATTTTTATTGCTGATCTTAGAAAAAATTAGTACTTAAGTAAATAAACGTTCTTTTTTAAATAAAACTTGTCAATGTAACTTCAAATTGTTTCTTTACTTTCGGGCACTCAGATTTTAAAACAGCCAATTTCCTCTAGAGAGTCGATCGAAGTATATTGATTAAAATTTTTATTTATTGGACCAGTGGTAAATTAGTGAAGTTGTTGAAGAACATTTACGTTAATACATTTTTGGACAACTGTTACATTAAGCATTATTAGATTTATCCTTCATACAATATTTTTAAACCAAACTCATTTCAAAGAGAAAAACGCGCGAGTTCTAGAAATCGAAATGAAGTGGATTTAAAATCGAGCAAAATTAAATCCTCAAAAAAGCTGATATTTTTATTGAATTAATTAAACCCAGTTTGTGCCGGGTTCTTAAAATAATCAATATTTCATAATAGCTTTTTCTGTTAAGACCACAATTAACTATATTTTTTAAACAAAAAAAAAACTATGAATTCTACACCACATATTCACAATCATTTACTAAAATGACATTGACTTGTTTAAATTTGTATAGATAAAATAAAATTAAAATAAATGATATTAAATAAAATTTACATGACAAATAAACTAAAGTTATATATAAAAAAAATGTACGCAATATAATTGTTTTTCTTAAAATGCAAGCCTTTAACACAAATAACTATTTATATTTGCCTATTAAAACTTAATAGTAATGTAATTTTTCTTTAAAACTATTTTATTGTTTTCAAAAATTCTAGCAAATTGTCACTCTAATTTTTCACCTATTTTTATTAAGGTTTTGAAGTTTTTATTTTGTTTTCTTTAAATTTTGTTGCGTGCAATATAAAAAAAAATATCGAATTAAATTGAAATTCGCGTTCAACATGTACATATGGGCAATACCACCAGAAAAGTCTACATTTTGTTACGTTACGCATGCAAGCAATTGAACTTTAGACCCATGTTAGTACAATTTTTTTCTGTATTTCACTAAATGTTGCGCTCTACACCAAAATAGTCAATAAAATATAAATTTTTCTTTGAGGAAAAGTGTACATTTTGTTACGTTACGCATGCAAGCAATTGAACTTAAGACCCATGTTAGTACAATTTTTTTCTGTCTTTCACTAAATGTTGCGCTCTACACCAAAATCTATATATGTATATAAAATAGGATGTGTGTATGTAACGTATGGACTCCAAAACGGCTGGGCCGATTTTGATGAAATTTTTAGAGAATCTTCAGAATATTCAGGCGGGTGACACTGTGAAGTCTGATTTTTGATTTTCGGTCCAGGGGCGGAGGGGCGTGGCAAAATCCATAACTTGAGAACGGCTAGACCGATTTGAACGATTTTTTCTTTCAAATGATCGGCATGGTCCAACTTAGGTTTTTACGGAAAGAAAATTTTGCCCCGCTCGCTTTTTTCGATTTACTTAAAAGCAGAAAACGGCTCTATCGATTTGACTAATTTGTTGTTGGTTACATCATTTTTGCTATTAGGGCTCAATATTAATCGTCTGGTAATACAACACTAATGTTTGCTAAGGGCCAGCAACGCGGACCGGGTCAGCTAGTAGTCAATAAAATATACATTTTTCTTTGAGAAACCATTTTCATTGCTAGCTGGCGCAATGTCACAAAGAGTAAACATTTTTGTGGAAATGCCCATATTCGAACAAAAGCAAAAAGTTTACGATATTGCTGGTGATTCAATTTTCGTTTTTTTCTGTAGTTTTGTCTCCCACACGTCACAAAATAATCAACTCCAACGCTAAAAGTAAGACCCAAAAAAAATTCTCAACATTTCAAACATATTTTTGTGCACACAAGATAGAAAGATTTAAGCTTTTCCAATAAAATCAGTTGTATACTACAAATAAAAGTATGAAAAAACATTTGCGAAATACTGATTGCTGAATAATACATTGACAATGTTGAACTATTTAATTCATGTTTTATAAACAATCTTATGACAAGGAGGGATTAGAGTTATTTATACACCCAAAGGAACCCAAAAGGAAAAATAAAAATAGAACTTTAGTGGATAAGCTTGAAACATTTTTATATGGTTGTCAGCAAAATGTTTTGTATTAAAAAAAATATTTTTCTTAACAATTTGATAAATGTACTATCATCTCCAATTTTGATAACAGTTATCGTTAGTTTATCTGAACTAGCTCTCAAAAAAAATCAAAACAAAGAAAAAACAAAATAAAAATTGATGTTTAATAAAATAAAGTGATAATAATAACATTAATAGAAGTATGAAATAATATATTTTTAAGTTGTATTAACTTTTTTATATATTTTAAAAAGAATCACACTGACAACACAAAAAAAATGTCAAAATGAAACAAGAACGAATCGTATGAACAGCATGTTTGGCAATCTAGTTTCAGAGAGCGAAACCAGTGGTTTATATCGTCGTATGAACATAGCATAAAAATCTCGACCGCTAAAATGACTTAGAGAATACAAAATGGAACAAATTTAGCGATGAAATTAAAAGCTAAAATTGCGGCGAATTAAATTTTTATGGCAATGCCAAATTTAGAAATGCACGTTACAGTATTGCATTCGTAGCCAAAAATCGATAATCCACCTTTTTAGATTTTTAGCGATAGAGATTAAGCTTTAGCGAATTACAGAATACGGCCACAGAACTATCATATTTGGCAATTTCTCGCCAAACATGGAGTTTCTGAAACGTTTTTGGCGGGGAGATTTTCCGTTTGGCGAATTATTAAATAGCACCGTGTTACAGTGCTAATATACTTGGAAAGTGACCGAGTGTAAGTTGTAGGCCTTGTTGAGTAGATCTTAAATCAGTTTTAAAATTTTCGGAAACACCCTAAAATTTCGGTTTTATTCCGAAAAAACATTTTCGTGTAGGTTCGAGTACTTATAAACACGTAACTCAGTTGATTTTTAGCCGATATTTATTTTTATTTATACCGGGCCGACCTCCATTCCAAAAAAAAGTTGTGCCAGTCACCTCCTAGAATAAATGAAATGTCAATGAAGTTTCTACATAAGCATAAGTTTTGCGTTTTCGGACTTTGAGCTTAATTTTAATACAAGTCCGCATTTTCGAAGCGATAGAAGCGAATTTTTTCCTGTAAGTTTTCTGATTCTTTACAGATTTAAGAATCTTTAATAAATATTATACTTTGCTATAATGCCGCTTTTACCAATTTTTTACGAATTTTTTAAGAAACGAACATCAAATTGCATTTTTTTCAATAAAATGCCTGTAGGTTCAATTCCCGCCTGAGACTCTGATCTGTTTCACTACATTGGGCTGAAGGGTTATGTTACTAATGTTCGGTAATCTAATCATATTCCTATTGGGCTCCCTGATATTTTTTATTTAACGCCATTTAAGTCATAATTATTCAATTAGCTCAAATAAAGTGGAAGTTTGTATGAACGAACCTCTCACACACTTCATATTCAGTCATTGACATAAACTACATATGACTGCAGTGAACTTACACTGTCGCAGCTAAGCAGCTGCTAAAACTTCAGCTAATTTAGCAGCTACTACTGATACTCTTTTAACATCTAAAAATAAATGTAATTGCTAATTCAACGAAAATCCGTCTGTCTGGTTTTCATTGAAACAACAAAAATAAATATGATGCAGATTAAAAAAAAAACATAAAACAACTACAAATTACCATTAAAATCTGTTTTCGACCTAAAAAAAATAGATTCATATTAAATTTTCAAAACTAAAAGCGTATAATTTTTAGGTCCGGTTAGATTGAAATTAAAAATTGCCTTTTCTAGCTTAAACTACACAAGAACAAATAAAATGTGCCTACAAAATTTAAGTGATAATTGTTGCAGACACTTATTTATTAAATAAAAATAAAAAAAGAGCATTAAGACAAACAGCGTAACCAATTAGAATAAACAAATTGAATGAACCTTTAAAATTTCGAAATGGTAAAAAAAAAAGAAAACACACCCAAAAAAAGCACAGCAACAACTGCAGATTAAACCATTGAATTTAAGGCAAATGACAACAATCACACCAAATAAAATGCGCAACAAATGTTTGAAAAAACTGCAGACAAAACAACTACAAAAAAAAATCGACTCAAATTGCTTTTAATTGTAACAATTTGATTATGGGAATGGTACACATGAGGTTAGTTAGCATAACCATTAAAACAAAAACAAAAACTTTGCAGATACTGTTTCCAAAAGACAAAAAAAAAAGAATATGAAATTATACAGATTTTGGATTAAAGGCACGCACGAACCATACACTCACAATATTCTGTACGTAAAATTAACTGAAATTGTAATATAAAATAAATGAAAGTTCAATTAAAAACCGGTCTACCTATTTTTCATTTATTTTTAACAAAAAGTTCATTTAATTTTTACCGTCAAAAATTCAACACCATATTCCGTAAAATCAAATAAATATTCAGTTATTTTGTAAAATTTTACTGTCAAAAATTCAACACCATATTCAGTAAAAACGATTAAATATTCAGTTATTTATTAAAATTTTACTGTAAATTTTTAACTGTCAAATTGACCCCATATTCAGTAAAAACAATTAAATATTCAGTTATTTTATTAAATTTTCGTTTACTCCACAAAAGAGCCGAATTTCTAAAAAATTCCAGACAGACACCTGTCCGCTTGTTTTTCTTATAAACGAGAGAGGGAGAATATTTTTATTTACTTACCCTGTTACACACGTTTGTTTTACTTTTGTTGTACTGACCACGTTGTTTACAGAAGAACTCTCAATTATAAGACACCAGCATGACCGATATGGCTTCGCAATTATTTTACTTTTACAATTTGATGTATTTAACTAAATTATTTTAACAAATAGAAAATGGGTATTGCTTACACAAAACAAGCAATTCATTTTTTATAGATAAGTAAAAATTAATTTTTGGTAGTAAAATTATATAAAATAACTGAATATTTAATTGTTTTTACTGAATATGGTGTTGAATTTTTGACAGTAAAATTTTATAAAACAACTGCATATTTATTTGTTATAACGGAATATGTAGTTAATTTTTTGACAATTAATTTATAAAAGATAACTGAATATTGATTTGTTTTTACGGAATTCGCGGTTGAATTTTTGACAATAAAAATTAAATGAACTTTTCGTTGCTTTAAATTACATTTTTATTTACTTTAACATAAAGAAGAATTTAACTCAATCAACGGACAATATTAACTGCAACTGAAAATCCGTATTAATATGTACTTAGTTTTTTAAATAACTGTTAGAATCAGTTAAAAATAAATTTGCTTGGAATTTTAAATGTTTATTTATTTAAAAATGACTGAACGGAATATTTCTTAAATAAACTACAGTCCGTTACTGTAATAATATTGTGAGTGTACATAATAATTAATAGAGCACAGTGGAATTGGATTTACTAAAAGATATGTAAACTGGAAAAATCAATCCTCTTAAATACTGTTGCGATTTGAAAAAAAAAAAAAATAAAAACAAGAATCTTAATCCGCCCGACTCCATTGAGACTAGGCCAATAATATCTATATCACAGGCATGGAAAGTTCAGTAGTATTGCACTTTTTTCAATACGTTTTTAGACATAAACAAGTAAGTTTGTTATGTTTGGCTTTATTTTTTCATACGATTTTATTTAAGGCTAGTTTACACTATCACACAAGTCTTGCGTATTCCATAATACTTTGTGAGATAGAAACTTAATGAATTTTTTTTGCGACTGTCTAAAAAATCGAATAAATCATACATGAACCAAGCGAATTCAACTGCAGGTGATGTCGAAACTACAACAATCCAAAAACAACACAAACAACATAGGGTTTTTGAATTGCATTGTTAGTGCTTATAGCTCGAAATGTCAGCCATTCTTAGCTAAACACTAACAAATCAAAAAAATTAAGTTCGAACTGTTAAAATCAGATTCCGTTTCGACACAACTTGTAGTTAATTCGCCTTGTAGTTACATGAATATGCCTTTGTTAAAGTGCAACTCTGATAAAATAAAAAGTATTAGGGTTTTGAAAATTTCAAAAAACGGAGAAGTCGTATGGGATGTCCAATTATTTTCGTAGTACTTGTAGTAGACATGTTTAATACAAAGTATAAGAGTGTAAACTAGCCTTAAGCTTTATTCCGAGTGTACGCTTAATACAATCATGGATTTGACACAGGTGTTAAAAAGTTTAATTTCAGTATTTAACGAAATGACGTTCTATTGCCATATTGGACTTAACATGCCGAATGCTTGATCATCTTTTGATATTTGGTATGCCACATAATTGAAAGAACCTCCAGTGTTCGCAATGATGCTACCAAGGTAACAAAAAGATTGGTATTAATAATGTTTCATCGCATGCTTTTGCTCTGCTTGGTGTTTATCTTCAGACCAGCCTTTGCTGATTCAAGCTCTTAAGAATTGAGTTTTGACACCACATCTCGCTAGCTGTGTGACAGCAAGTATATGCCGTCTGCATATTCGAGGCACTCAAGGCGTTCATCGAGGCCCAATATTATTCCTCTACTCCTTTAAGTAGGTCGAAGTAATGTCTTAGGGAATTGTCATGCAGGACTCGACATCAAACATCCTTATACATATAGCAATTGAATAAGGCTTTGGTGTAATGCATATATCATCGTGCCTTAAGGTATCGAAAGCTTTCTCGAAGTCGATAAAGATAAAATACAAAGGTAGCAAAGAGTGAGTAGAACAGCAAGCTAGAAAAGTGCTGTCACCATATATCAAGTTGTTCTGTTCGGGATGCTGTTAGACCCCCCTCGCTTATTTTGTGGTTCCAAAGTTTTTACTAGTGAGCTTTTTGGTGAGAGCATAGACATCTTTCGGTTGTGCTCTTTAACAGCTTTTTGCGCATCGCAAGTGAGTTTTGAGTAAAATTGTCTCTTAACGCTTCTGCCCAGTAAAAAAATTTGGGTGTTTTGAAGCACTTAAGAGAAAAAGCGCATAATCGAGCGCTTCAATAAGAGTGCTTTTATATAGTATTAAATGATAAAGAATAAAATATAGGAAAAAGCTGCTATTTTAGTGCTGACAACGATGAGGTTTTAAAGCGAAAAAAAAAATAAAAATATATAACGGTTTAGGAAAATTATTGAAACAATGCATTTAAGCAATTAAAAGCAAACCATCAATGAATAGAAATATAGTTATCCCTTAAAAAAGCGCTTGTTTGCATGTTAAAAAAGCGCTTATTGTCAGCAGTAAATTGTCCTCCAAACCGGGAACACTCCATACAAAAATCAGGCATCTTATCAGCAGGTTTGAAGCGATTTGAGGTATGCATTCATACATAAAACCTGCTCCTTTTGGAGCACATTTTTTACTGGGTAGCGTCACGCTTAACTTGTTTGTCTTGTCAGCTGTAGGCTTCTCTCATCATTACTTTCTCCGACCGTGAAGCGGCTGCATTAAGTTAAGATTTTGGTATTTCTTCTTGTTTGTATAAGATACCAAGTGCTTTCAAATATTCATTGCATTTTTCGTGGTGTTCTGTAACCAATATGCCCTGTGGCAGCATCCTCAAAATGTGGTTGGATATTATTCCATTCAACAATCGGATGGTCGTGTTTGACGTTTAAGCCTTCTTTCTTTTCGATTTAGTTATGTCTCCTTGCAGGGATTAGCAGGTTTCTCACATAGTATATCTTCGCTTTTGCTTAGGTTTTCGGATTGCAGCGACCTTAATGCAGATAGAAGCTATTAAAAAGCAATCCGCCCCTCTTTTAACTTGTACGTCGAGAAGGCTTCTGTCACAAGATTTGCTGATGGCGAAATGGGTGATCTGGCCTCCGGTGAACTTAAGTAGCCTTGTGCAATACTCTGTGGAAGAAAAATGTACCTCCGACCACACGGTAGACGTTGTTGCACATTTCGTGAAATAGCTGCCCATTCTTTGATTTTGTACTTCTGTTACTTTGTTAAAATGCGTTCTTAAAAATTTACAGGAAACCTAAAAATTGTGTTGCTAGTGTAATCTCTAAGAAATTAAAGACATACATAATTAATTTGTTTTGGATCATAGAAGGTGCGTTATAAAAAAGCACCGGGCAATTACAGGAAGAAAAGTTATTAGCCTATATTTGGAAGAGATAAGTTTTTAAAACTTTAGGACTTGCTGAAAAGTCATATGTAGTTTTAAATTGAAATTTTTTAATTACTTCTTAAGTTGTAAGGTTTAGCTTAACAAAGTGTTAATTTTGATTGATAGTCTTTCTTAAAGCCCACTGTTGGAATAACGCATGGCACAAATTATCAAAATTATAAAATTTGAGACCACCAACTAAATGATCTTGTATTTGCAGTTTGACTTAATATTATATTTTGTAATTTATTTAGCAATTTTTCTTTTTTTTTTCTTTTTATTTTCCAACAAAAAAAAGACAATGAATTATTGGTTTCAAATACAAAATGATGGCGGTATTATTGTTTAGTTCATACATAATTTATCTAGATTTAAAAGTAGTCACAGACACATTATCTAAATATTAAATACTTGCAAAGTAAAAAACTAAAGTTAGCTTAACTTTAAAAAAAAATAATAATAAAAACTCTAGTACAAGGAACGCATAGAAGAGAAAAAACACAAAAGTGTCACAATTCTTGCGGAGTGGAGTTTGAAATAAAATCGAAAAATACTCCACACGCATGTCGTTCTCCTTCAAATTGCTGAACGTAATTTAAGCATATGACAAATATGCATTAAACAGCCACCACTCTAAATTTTAGAAAAAATTATATAGAAACAAAAAATGGTATAAAATATTTGTTATATTTACTTATATAAATTTTTTTTATTTTTTTATTTAATTTTTTTTCTTATAATTTTTATTTAGCTTAAAATTCATGTTTTTAATTACATTTAACCCCAAAAAGTCTCAAATTTGAATTGATTAGCTTGACAAAAAAAAATAAAACTATTTTTAATTAAATTAATATTTGTCACCTTTTTTTCACCAAAATTCTCATCCATCCGTTTGTAATTAAAACCCACATGTTGGTTTTCTTATGCCTTAAAAATTCTTCAAAACACACTTAATCATTTCAAATTTTCCACTCATTTGAAACCTTGTCTTTTGTCATCCACGCCTTATTTCATGACTTTTATTTTTCTAAAAAAATATGAAAAAAAATATGAACCCAAAAAATCAAGTGCTTAACATGTCAACCAACTTAATTGAGAGGCGTTTCCCCACAAAATTCAAAACCGAATAAAACAACAATTTATTTTTTTCAAACACTTTTCTAACATATCTTAAAAAAATTGACAACATTTTCATTTGTTTTAACAGCTTTTTTTAATTTTTTGCTTGATTTTTTTTTTCAAAATTATGTAACTTTTATTTTTTAAATTCTGGCAAAGTTGTTGTAATATTCGGTACTGCCAGATAAGATGGATTTTTATACAGCGATATTATTTGGAGACATATTTGTGGTAATAAGTATATATGTGTGTGGTAGGGAAAATAATTGGTTGATTTGGCTCATTTTTATTAAAAAAACACAATTTTTATTTTAAGAATATTCGAGCCGAATGCAAGGCGAAATAATGAACCGATATTGTTTATTTTAAGTACCGAAAATTTTAGGCAGCACCCTTCTAGTTAATAAACTGAAATTTGTGCATAAATTATAATTTGGGAACAAAATTCGGTATTAAAATTTTAAAACAGGAAATTTTGTGGACTTTAGTGTTAAATTGGGGGTATTTACAAAACAATTCCTGGCAATACTTGCTAAATTGATTATTTTCTTTGTAAATTTGTTATAGAGCAAAATGTTAAATGAATGTTTAAAACGAGTCAAATGATTGGCAGACATGCAATTTTCAAAAAACAGATAAATCTTTAATATAGAAAATTTGCAATTTACCATGAAACTAAATGAATTTATTTAATCAATGGGGCGAAGAAAACTTCTATCAAATTCAATAGTTTAATATTGTTAATGAATATTTAGATAAAAATGGTCAAAAGTGGTTAATTATTAAATTTCAAATTACGAAAGATTGTTAAAATATAATCGTCTGCATCCTTCTTAAGACGACACTAGAAAGCCAGTCTAGCAATGTCCTCCCTTCACAGAAAAAATTATTGCCAAATTATTTTCAAACAAACGCTTGTTTGAATTTTTTTTTAGTTTCTACAAATTTTTTCACTGATTCAATGAATATTTTTGTTTGATTTTTATTTAACCAACAAAAATGTTGACAACTATTCAAAAATATAATATACGCTTTATTGGTTTCAAGTTTTCATAATTTTGTATGAAATATTTAACGCTCTTTAATGTTGTCCTTTTTTTGCATTTTTTATTTTGATCGTAAGCAACACTTCTTTATGTAAAAAATACCCTACAAGAAATGAATAAGCGAGTAGTCACATTTTTCATTTTGGTGTTAAGAAAATGATAAAAAGAAATGACCGAAATCAAGTTTATTTCTATCATTTTCTTAACACCAAAATGAAAAATGTGACTACTCGCTCATTTATATCTTGTAGGGAGAAAAAGATGATAAAATAACGCGACGAGGTTATTTGTTAAAAAAAAAACAAAAACAATAGCAGGTAAAAAAGTTTCACTCTTTTTAAACAACCACTTTTTGTTTGATTCAGCAAAATTATTTGTTTGAAATTTATATGAATTTCAGTAAACTTTTTGTTTGATTCTGTAAATTATTTGTTTGAAAAAATCAGTGTTTTTTCGGGTGCGAATACTAGATAAAGTAAGGGGGGATAAGAAGAGATTTACAATTGAAAGTCTAAGAATACAAGAAAACATAAAGAAAACAATGAATGTCAAAGAAGACACTAACAATATTAGCGCAAATTATAGGGTTGCAATTACTAAATAGTTACAGTGATACTTGTTTTGATATGTGTTTAACTTTAAATTTATGCTTTATGTTTATATGTTTAATGTTACATGTAAAAGGAGAAATTTAATTTAATGTGAAAAGCTCATATTGTAAGTTTAACTTTTTTAATGTAATTTGTTGTATTTATGTTAATTTATATATTTTTTAAAAAATTTTAAATAGACGCTCCCTTGAAAAAGTCGACAAAAAATCGACGAAACGTCGGGAAAACTGTAATAAAAAATTGCTTTTTATTTACATTAATTAACCTCAGGCCCTATTAGCTTAAATAAAAAACAAATCAATTAAACAACAAATTGGCCAAATATCAAAAATATATGCAAATAAATTGTTTGAATATGCGAATTTGTTTATAGGACCGATTTCAGACAAATAATGTTTTGATTCTACAAATATTTTGTTTGAATTGGAAAAATAATTTTTTCTGTGTTGTGTCGATTAAAGATTCTCTTCGGGGAGAAGGAAGCACTAACCTCTCCGCTTTGAACAATTGGAGATTAGAGATTAGGCCAAGACCTAAAGCTTTACTTAAGAGAAGATGGCGCGTTATCGGAGTCAACCGACTGGACTGCTTGTTGATGATGGCTATGGCTTAATTTCAAATCGCAGGAAAGGAGTTTTTAAAAAGAGTCTTACACTATTGCTTGAAATAGAATCTGATGGAGACTGGATAGGTCCAGCTCTTAATTAAGGAAAAAAAGGTAACTTAAAGTCAGCCAGTTTATGTCCCTGTTGCTATTCATGAAGCTATCATTCAGTGGAGGTTAAATTTTTGCAGCTTATTAGCAAAGTGGTTGAAAATTTGGCAATGATAAATTTAAGATGATACATTAATCCAAAAAATGTACAAAGGGTGTCAAAAAGGTGTCACCATTTTTGCAGTAAACTGTTGGCAATTTTAAAAAAAAGTTGACAGCTGACAGTTCAGGGTTAGTAAAACTGGAGCGTTACTCGCACAGAAAACAATTCAAAATTGATTTTAATTAAAAAATTCGTGCTATTTATTAAAAAATGAATTAAATTTACACCAGTAAACATATAAGTAGTATCAATTCAATGTTTAATACACTTGATTAAACGTTTAATTCGCTTGATTAAATATTTAATTCACTTGACTAAATTTTTAATTAAAACTGATTTCATCTTTGATCAATGCTTTAATTGGTAAACAATGTTGGAGAATTTTTTCTGAGTGAAAGAACAACTTGTCTTCATTATTAAACAATATTTCAAAAATAATCATGAAATTAGAAAATATATTTAACGAATTTTTATTGAGTTATAATTTTAGTTAAAACTTTAAAATTTGTTAAGCAATTTAGCCAGTGGAGTTACTTAAAATAATTATTAATACTATAAAACTGCAGGTTAAACACTTTTTTTATTTATTTATTTTATTTTTCTTTTCGATGTCCCATACTGCAATATAAGACTTAAGTCTTGTGTATGGGACATCGAAAAGAAAAATAAAATAAATAAATAAAAAAAGTGTTTAACCTGCAGTTTTTGAATGCATATTAGCTAATCAATGTTCTCATATTCATAGATTAAAAAAAGCAATTTGTTTTAAATTAGCTAGCTGCATAAAAGGAATAGAGAAACATTGATTAAAAATTTAATTCAATTTGCAGAAATTACTCAAAAAATTGGGTTTGCTTTCATTAAGCTATTAAGAACTGCAAGAATAAATATCAAAGAAAACATTTTTAGAATTACATAATTTTCGCTTATAAATCAGTGCAAGTTATACTCTCTTTTTGGTTTATAATATATTTAAACCAGCAAACCTATAATTCAGTTAACAATTAAACCATCTCTAAACGCATACAATTGGGCGTTTAAACTACCAATACAAACCATATGAATTTGGCCACATTTATCGTAGTGCTGCCACAATATTATTTTTTGCACAACATATAATATATTGAGCACTGATTTTAACAAACTAAACTAACCTTTATTTCCTAAAACATCTGTAAATTTTTTAATTTAAAATTAATCCTGAAATGTTGCAAGAAATTTTGTTCCAATAAAAAACAACTACAAAAGTAAATACATCCAAAAATCATGTTGTTCATAACATTATTCTGCTCATTTTCATAATTCGAACTATAAACATAATATACAAAATATTTATGTAAAATTTTAAATTAGATGTACAACCAAAAAAATTTCAATAATTTCAACAACTTAGTGCAGCAGATACAACATTATAAACACAAGCTAATAAACCGACAGGCAGGCAGGGCTTCAAATGTACATATCTATGTAGTATCTGCAAGTAAATTACATTCTAAATTTAAAAACAAAAATTTCAAATTGCCAAATACTAAATAGAAAACGAATATTGTAGCTGTATCTGTGTCTCTATGTTATTTAGTGCCTTTAACATGTTGCGTGTCTATTAAACATTATTATACTTTAGATACTTGCAACAAAATATGAAATTATGTGCTTTAGTTTTTTTTTTCGTTTCATATTTGTCTGTTATCAATAAGACTTATTAAAAATTATATTTTATTAAACCATCGTATAAACTTCAGTTAAACTCATATTGTTTTTGTTGTTAAAAAAATGTTGTCTAACTTTGAGTTTTACTTTTTTTGAAATCAACTCCTTTATCATTGAAACGTTAATGAATATAAACGACTGTAATTAATGTTTAATTTTACCACTTAAACTTCTGGCACGCACACACTCCCAAATAAACAAATTCCTCCACCTTCCCCCTTCGAACATTTGCTGCCCCAAATGATCGCAAGAAGAAAATTATTAAAAAAAAAAATTCCGACAACGATAACATTTTTAATTTATTTGCGACAAAATGGAAAAGTTTTTTAAAAACCAGTAGCAGAATACTGATTTTTACGATACAATTGTCTGATCGGCCCATGCATTTTAAATTGTGGGCCATTAGTTAGATCAGCACTCCCCCCATTCATATTACTTAGCTCACGAAGTTGTTCGGTTATTTTTTTATGCAGAGAAAACAACTATTGAGAAAAAAGTTCTTTTGGACTTTTTTTTTTAAAAAAATAGTGTTTACAGACAAGTTTTCTTAAGTGTACCCATTTTGGGACCCATGGGTTATCAGGGAGCCACCAAAAGAAAATTATGTTGTGCCGAATATTATCTAATTACATATTGCGACCCTGTACTTTAAGTCCCAAAAAACAACAACACCGTTTTTTTTTTTTTTTTTATTGGGACTAAGTTTTTTTCTGATTTAATTATCTTTTTTTATTTGTTGGCCCAAGTTTTTTCCGTTTAATTATTTAATTTTGGTATTGGCGACTTATTTCATATTAAATAACTTTTGGGGAAGTCTCGACCGAAATAAGTCCATAAAAAAACTTTGGGAAATTTTTTATTTTTCAATTTATACAAAAATTATAGGCAGGTCAAATTATATCCTGTTATGTTTTCTGCATATGTTTACCATGCGTAAAAAATGGGATGGTGTCAAAATCCCCAATTTCAAAATCCCGAACTTTATAATCTAGAATTTTAAAATCCTAAATTAGAAAATTCAGAATTTAGAAGCTTTATGGCAATTTTCTCAATATATCGACCGACTGCCTGTTACTTAGTGCCGGTTAACACACGTCAAGTTTGACTCTTAAAGCCTTGAGTTTTTATGAGAGAGGGGCAATGAAATGGCATTTTCTTTTCCCTTCTCTCCTAGAAGCTCAAGACTAGACGAGTCAAACTTGATGTGTGTGGACCGCCACTTTATGTCGACATAAATTTGTTAAAAAAAAATTAACTGACCGTTAACGATTTCAGTATTCTCAATATACCGACAAAAACATTGTTTTTAGTTGGCATCTACTCTCAAAACACATGTAAAAGTTGGTAGTCAGCTGTAGTGATCTGTACGTCAAATAAATAATTCGCAGATTGGTGCCGGTTAGCTTTGCCACAGAATAGAAGCAAATGAGACATTAAAAAACCAAATTCCTTTAACGTGCAATTTTCCGTTGAGAAAAAAGATAATCGCCTAATGAGAAAAAGGCCATAAGTAAGCGAAGCCGGTGTTTGTTATGCCATACACTGAACAAATTATGCTTCATAAATCTAATAAATCAATTTTATTAAATTGTTTCCCTTAGTAAGATGAATAATGTCATTACCGGAATGAAACAATACAAGTTTAATGAAATAATTTCATTTACACTACGAAATTGAGTTTTTTAATTTTAATGAATTAACTCTAAAAACCTCTTTTAAAAGAAAAATCCAACTAATTGAAATTAACTATTTATTTAATTATTCAAATATTTTCAAACTCATGAAAAAAAGAAAACATTTGAATATCCATATTTTCAATTAAATTTTTGGCAATAGACATGCAAATTTGTGAAAAAAATGCCAATTTTAATATTTCATAATATTAATGAAAACAATGACGAAAACGTTATTTAAGCATAATGCTAGTGAATTTTTAGTTAAACGGGTATTATATCTTTTCTGTTTCCTCCACAACTAGGGCCTTGTCATTCCGTGTGAAACTTTTTAATATTCATCTAAGATCCTATAATGTATATAAATGCTGGGTCCTTTAGTAATTCTAAGTCGATTAAGGCATTTCTATCTGTTAAAAATACGCTCACTTTCGAACAACTCAAAAAAAAGAACAATATTGGTGTCATAAGGAATGGAGTTATGAATCCAAATGTGTAACGTCCATCCTTAAAAAAATTGATTATTTTGTTACAAAAACTAACATACATGTTGGCAGAATGCACAGATTGATAAAAGATTTTGTATATATAGCTGGATATCATACTACTAAATTAAGTGAAGGTCAGACTATAATATACAGTAGGCCCTATGTAAAGTTTACTCTTGAGAAACAGTTTAGTATGCCTTAAACTTAAAATCTCCTTAGAAGGAAAAAATTATTTCATACAAAATGATCAAACTCCCTTTCAAATGTTTAATTAGAGAAACGTTTGCCAATTGTTTGATAGCTATATTATTTTTGTCTGCCTTGATCAAGAGGTCCTCTCCACCTATGATATAGGTGGGTTTAATAAGCTCCCAAAAGAGACGAAGTTGCCATTGCCACGCTTTTAAGCCACAATTCTCACTGCATAGAAGCTTTAATATAACGGATGATGAAGTGGTTTTGGTAGGCGAACTTTGGTTTTACTTTTGCTTAGATCTTAGAAATTTTGTAATAAAGACTCATCTCAAAGGCCTACTTGCAGTTTCAATATTTTACGAATTCTACTGGATCCGATCGGTATATATCCTCCTGTAAACTTAAAAGTAAGCAAGTACAGCTTTCCAAGATCTCAACAATGACAAAAATGTTTTTATAGTCTTAAAAGTTAGAACTAAATTGTAGTTGGTGTTAAATGTGGCATCAGTTTTTCAAATGCCTTACCTGCATTTAGAAGGCATTAATAGAGATCTATATAAAATTTTATTTCCACAAACTTGTTAAATTTAGAAACTTAGATTAAAAACTGACCAGTTAAATAAGTTTGGCATATTAGTTAGTATCTAGTATTCGCAATTGTGTATGTATTCATGTATGTCCTGCCAACCAAGTGTTTGAAATTTTTCGCAATTCGTAGAAAAAATTTATTTAGTTTTCTTTTTTTCCACTAAGCATAAAGTAAAATAAAACTAAATTATTAAAACATAAAAAAAAAATTGGTTTTGCCAAATAAAAGCTAAGCAAAATTTAAGAAAGAAATATGTATTGAAATTTATATTTTATTTATACCTAAAACAAATTTTAACCCACTTCTAAAGACAAGTTTTAATTCAAAAAAAAATCTGTATAAACTCTTTTAGGTATGAGTGTATCGGTGAATTTATCATTTGAATCCACAGCCTTTTTTCATGATTTAATCCAGTCAGTATGATTATGCGTACTCTAAACTCTGAATGTTTATGAATTTATTTTATTTTAGTTTTAGACCCAGTTGCCACATGAACGCATGCGTGTGCAACAAATTCCATAAAAAAAATAAAACAAATACAAAAATTTGTGGTAATAATAACAAGACAACACCAACAAGAAAACTACATCTTTTATTACGTAAAAAATGTTTTTAATTTTTATTTTATTTAAAACTCGTATTGGTTCAATATTTGTATTTGACCATTTTATATTCCATGTCGTTTTGAGCAGTTAGACCAAAAGACAGACAGTTAGACAGGTTGCTCGGTTTTTCCGCCTGCCAGGCAGCTAGCCAGCAAGGCTCTAGTTATAGTCTAAATGTGTGGCATGCAACACATACAAAAATGAGGCATAACCGTAAACAACACATTCAGGTCTCATATACATATTTGTACTGTTATGCTAAACTTACAATAAATTTTTATTAAACCTATTTTTGAATGTGTGAGTATTTGTTTAGTTTTTTGTTGAAATTTTTTTTTAATTATATTTTTTCATTATTGGTGATACTTTATGATCTTTAGTCTTATTTTGAGTATAATAATGACAATTTCTTGACATTAAATACCAGTAGCGGGCTCCAAGAATAGATAGAAGATTAGGTTCGCTTAAAAAAAAAATTTGCCCAGAAATATGATTTAAAAAAGTGTTTTATGCGCATAAAATATCCAGTAAAAACTTGAAAATATTCCCTTAAAATTGTCAAAAATATGCCTGAGAACAGATATGGCTAATTTTAAAATAAAACGTTTAACAACTTAATAATATTTGCATATAATGAACAAATAAAAAAGAATAGGCAGGCCATCCTGACCATACTACACCGCGGTGTTTACCGACGAATTTTCGAAAGTCTACCCAATTTAGAAACTGTAGTAGCCATTATCCTACCACAACAAAATTTTGGGATAAAGTTAAGATTCAGATTGTCTAGAATATTATCTAGATAGAACATATAGATATATATTAGCGATGCTATTTGGATACGAAAGAAACATTTTTCGTATCTTTTGATGACTTCAGGTACCATGTATAATCCTGAATCCGTACGCAAAATGTACAGAAATCAAATATTAGAGAATTTATAGCCAATTAAAACTTGTTAAGACTGATCATCGTTGCCGACTCAATACTAATATAATAGCAGCTTTAATAATGAAGAAAGAAAGCATAAAGGGTGTTTTAACATACGATCCTCATGAATCGATGATTACTAGTAGTGCAAAGTTGTTCTCAATAAATATTAACATCTTTTTTTTGTTTTGATAACATCTAAAGATAGTTACAAACATATAATTAATTTTAAAGTTTGCTTACTGTATTTTTAAAAAATTACATACCTTATATTTATGACTTGAACAACTATAAATATGACGTTATAGGACATATGTTCTAGAATACGAATCCACTCGAAAGTGGATTTCTTCAGCGTTTTGGTGTTCTGCGTTTCAAACCCACATGTTGTTATTCGTTTTCAATTAGAGTAGTATGGGTTGGTGAAAGTTACACGAATCGACTTTTTCTCTAATATTTTTAACAAAAAAAAATTTTTGTTTTTAATTTAAAATTTTCTATTTCTAATTTAATCAAAATATATAGTTACATAAAACGCAAAAGGCCCTAACTAACCCAAAATTTAAAATCGACTTTTTTATATTGATTTTGATGTAATTATAACTAATTCTTTAGCGCTTTTTATGTAATTTACCGACAATTTTTTTTTATCGATTAAGCGATTTTAAATTATTTTTGGAGTTTGTTTCAAATTTTGCAATTTTTCGCGAATTTTAGCCTTGTTCGCGATAAAAGCGATTTGTTCGTGTAAGTTTTCTGATTTCATCATGCCGCTGTTAGCAAATTTTTGCGAATTTCCTTTAGTTTAGCAATTTTTACCGAATTTTTGCCATTCCTTATTGTTTTAGGGACTTTTGATAAATTTTATGGCTTGTTTGATATACATATTACAAATTTTGCGAAGTTTCGATATTTTTGGAATTAAGCGATTTCAAATAAATTTTAGTTTTTGTTTAAAAGTTTGCAATTTTTCGCGAATTTTAGCCATGTTCGCGAAAGAAGCGCTTTTTTTCTTTTATTCTTTACAGATTTCACGATTTTTAATAAATATAAGACTTTGCTATCATACTGCGGTTTGCAAATTAGCGATCTTTAGCTCAACTACTCTACTCTACCTCTACTCTAACTCTACTCTTACTCTAACTCTACTCTAACTCTACTCTACCTCTACTCTACCTCTACTATAACTCTACTCTACCTCTACTCTAACTCTACTCTAGCTCTACTCTAACTCTACTCTTACTCTACTCTAACTCTACTCTAACTCTACTCTAACTCTACTCTAACTCTACTCTAACTCTACTCTAACTCTACTCTAACTCTACTCTAACTCTAATCTAACTCATAATTAAGATTTTAATTTAAAATTTAATTGGGCAGAACTTTCGCCAGTTTTGTCAGCAACCGACTGTTTTCTTTGAGGTTATTTATGTTAGTTGCAAATTCTTATTTAAAGAAATAAAACACACAGCTTATTAAAAAGGACGTTATACATGTATTGAATGTTTTTCAAGGTAATGAAAAATAGTTTTCAATATTTTTCATTCAACAAACAGTTTTACAAAAGGTTATTATGATATATTTATACAAAGTTATTTTATATTAAAGTACAATATGTTGTTATAAATTGTATATTAACACCCCTTCTCAATGTAATAAATATTGTACATAATATTAAAAAAAAATATATTAAACTAAGTTAATTAATCCTATTAATTCTCTAAATTTACAAATTTTAATTCTTTGCAAAGGCTTAGTAAATAAATCTGCTAACATCTGATCAGTTGGACAGTATTTATAAATAATTCTATTTTCTCTTAATAAGTCCCTTACAAAATAATAATTTAACGTCTATATGTTTGCTTCTTGGATTAATTTTCTCTTCATGTATTATCTTAAGACAACTTTGATTATCTTCAAAAATAATAGGTTTTGATACTTTTATTTCAAACTCTTTAGAAAAATTGTCCAAAAGTTGAATTGAATAATGGTAATCGTGCAAAAATTGCAACTAACAGGTTATGGGCCCAGACTTACGCGTTTAAGATCGTTATAAATAATTTGTATTTTCGCCAGTAAATTAATCAAATAGAATGAGTGCAACTAATATGCAATTTCCCAAACTTTCAAACTCTAACTATCATACTTGGAAATTCAATATGGAGCTGTTATTGTTGGAAAGAGAACTATGGGATATCATTACTGCAAACACTCCAGTTTCTCCTGATGGAAAATGGATTTTACGTGATGGAAAGGCAAGAGCTACCATTGGTCTAGCTATTGAAGAGTCCCAGAAGGTACATATCAAGAAGTTGAAGAATGCCAAGGAATTTTGGACTGCCTTAAAGAAACAGCATGAAAAATCAAATCTCACTAATAAAGTAAGTCTTCTTCGTCAACTTTCAACGAAGAAAATGAGTACTAGCCAATCGATGGAAGAACACATAACGGAATTTTTGAATATTGTGGATCGATTAACGATTTGGGTGAAGAAATGGGAGAACATAGGATTGTTGCTTTTTTACTCGGCAGCTTACTTCATTGGAAATGCGTTCTGAAAACGATTTAACAATTGACTTTGTTAAAGAAAAATTGCTTCAAGAATTTAAAAGGAAATTTGGTAATGAGCAAGAAGCTGATGTCGCTTTCAAGATTCTGAAGAAGAAATTTATTCCCAAATGTTTTTCTTGTGGTAAGCCAGGACATATTAAGAAAAATTGTCCAAAAGTTAAATTGAATAATGGTAATCGTGCAAAAATTGCAACTAACAATTTAAAGGAGCGAGTATATGTGAACAATCTCGAGAGGAAAAAAACATGTACAAACTAACGTTGAAATTACCAAAATAGTTTTACCGGATAGGTAAAGATAACAAACACGACCAGATATCTTTTTGTAAAAATTATGGCCATTAATGTAAAAACATTTCCCTTTTATAATCTAAAAAATAATAATAAAAAAATTATATGACCGAAAATATTACCCTTTATTTAGCTACATGCTTCTGGACAAAAAAACAGGCTCCTTGGCTTATATTTATTTTTTATGAATTTTAAAAAACAAAAAGCTTGAAATTTTTTTCTAAACATTTTATAGTTTTGGTTCAAACTAAAATGATATCTCTGAAACTGCTGAGCAAATTTAGAAATAATGTTCGCATGACCTAAAGAAATTTTGTTTGCAAATTTCAGATTTTTTTTACTGAGTAGGGAAACCCTTTTTCAAGTTATGCTACTATATGTGATGAAAGTGACCTTATTTTTTACATAGGGCTATATAGCAAAAACTACAGTTGATGAAAAAAACTTAGAGCAGATTCGCGTTTTGTGTTCCAAATAACTAAAGAAACAACTTTCATTTCTAGCAAACGAAAAAAGTTATCGGAATTTGTAAGCCTGTGTAATCAACAGTTTTACATGGTTGGCTTCAAATGTTAAATATCTGTTTCATTTAAACAAAAAATATGGCCAACATTTCTATTGTCTTTTAGGGTACAATGGCCAATAAAATGTTAACATTTATTATGTCATTATTAGCACGTTAACAAAACATTTAAAAGTGTTAATGTAGCATTTTTTTTCTTTTCTTCCAAAAGTTTTGTTCAATAAGGCTTATGTTTGTAAATGGCCATTAAAGGCAATTGCCGATACATGCAACACCGCATTAACACCGCCTTTTCATAACGAAAAAAAATGGGGTATTGTTTAAAAATTTTGTCAAGGCTGTTAATGGAGTGCAATACCAAAAAATAATATAAGCAAATTGAAAAATCGTTGCAATATTTGCTAAAAATTATATTTCTATACATATTTTTTTTCTTTCAAATCATGCAATAGAGTTTTTTTAACAGTTTTTTCACTTTTTTCATAAATTTTCGATTGTAAAATGAACTTAAACATTCATTTACTAAAAGTAACTAAAAGTTGGAGTACATATCTGTAACTATAAACCTAAGGCAGGCCTAAATAGAGGCCTAATACTATCAAAAACTTGTATTTGAATAAGACCCCAACATGTTGTTCAAACCGAATATTTTTAAAATGGAAAAAAACTGTTATAATAAAATTGAATTCAAATTGAATTGAATATTTTTTTTTATTTTCAGTTGTTGAACTAAAATTACACGCAACTAAACGCACTTTTTTTATATTTTTACCAGGTGATATAAATCTAAATCAAATTGTTGCTATTTTCTTGTTGTTTATTTGATTATTTTCGCAAGAAAATTTCAGAAGAAAAAAAACTAAAGCAAATCAAATTTTTTTATATTTTTCGATTATTAACAACCGAAATATACATACGATCATATAAATGTTATAAATATTCAAAGTTGGTCTCTTGTTGTGGTTGTTACATATTTTAAGCGAAAAAAACATTTTTATTGAAAAAATTGTAAAAAAAAATTTTTTAAAGCAGCTTAAATACTTTATTTAATACGAAAGAAAAACTATAGTCATATAAATATTTTACACTCAAATATACTTAAAAAAAAATGTTAAGCTTTTTATTATTCTATTAAATATTTAATTATAAAGACTTTATAATTCTTAAAGTTTTTGTAACCTCTATAATCTTCATAACATAAAGGAATAACTTGACTCGAATTTCATTTAAAATTACTTTTTTAATAGTCCTGTTTTCTCAATATTTCACATGCTTTTTGACTTAAAGAAGCACATTCGAAAAAATGTTTCAGTAATAAGATCCTTATAATCTTAAAATCCTGCCATGTTTAGGTGTTATTGTTTTTTGAAAAGTTTCAAACAATAATAAGAATACTCACGACTTGTATTATCATGTAATACGGCCTTAAACAGAACTGCCACAATAAAACGAACCTAAACTTTTAATGAAGTTAAAATTGCATCCCAGTTCAATCCCAGATAAATCATGCAAGTCATCAAATGTGGCAGATCCTATTTCGGCCAGTCGCCTTCTCGCCAATACAGTACAGAGACAGGGGTGATGTTTCACATTCTTTCGTCATCGCAGCTGTGCCAGTTATCATATATTCTAGCTCTTAGAAGCTGTGAATTAAGGAAAAAATGTTGAGCCAGTCAGCCCCAAGGATTAAAGATTAGTTAAAAACAATTCCAGTAAAAAAATTTTTAATTTTTTGCCACGCCTCTGGATACCGCCTTTTTAGTTTTTTGTATACTGCGTCGCCATTTAAAGTCCGATCATAACATATTGCATATATATGTTATTAATGGCTCGTCTATGGCTTCAAGCTCTTAACAAAAATTCTTCTAATAATTACTTTATTAATATAAAATTTCCTTCTGACTGATGCAATTTTCTTGTTTTTGTATGTTGATCCACCTGGTTTAATATAATATTTATGTGCAAAAGATAAAAATGGGGCGTACTTTTGGGGCATGGCATTAAAGTGAGCAAATAAAAACCTAGACATACAAAATATAAGAAGGGCTTTAGTGTCACGTGCAAAAAATTGGACATTAGGGGGGAAGGATCCAAATTGTTATAAGTGGCGCCCAGAATTAGATGTCGGATTAAAAAGAAACCCTACACAAAAATTAAGCCATAGTGAGGCCATTAATAATGATATGCGATACAATAAAACTGGACTTTAAACGGCGGCGCGGCATAAATGTTAGTACATTGAAAGCTAAAAGTACAAAGTTTTAGAAGCGCTTTCTTGCCAAGTGAAAAAAATTGGTCATTAGGGGGTGACCAGAATTTGATGTCGGATTTAAATATCACCAAAGGCAAAAATGACGCCATAGACGAGCCATGAATAACGATATGCAATATGTTATAATCGGACTTTATATGACGTGGCAAAAAATTAAAAAAAAATGTCTGGAATTCTTTTCAACTTATCGTTTATCCTAAGGGGTGACGGTCTCAACTTTTTTTTTTGTATGGGGACCGAACCACGGTACTGTGCATGCCTACATATAAGACAATGGGTCGAGTGAATAAAAAGGTAGTTTATGCTACCTAGTACTAAGTACTAGCACTAGCTTTTACTTTTCAGTACTAGCTATGCTGAAAAGTTTAAACTACAAAAAGTGTGAATAATTATTTGCTAGTGCTAGGTAGCTAATGCTTAACAGAGGAAGCAAACGCTGGATAATGCGACCATTCGATTAAATTAATTGCAAAGTGCAAAAATATCAAAAATTAAAATTTTTAAAACATATTTTTAAAAATATAAAACAGAATATAAGAAAAAAATTTTAATTTCCTTTTTTATGTTTGGAATCGTTAAACAAATGTGTATTATTATTACAAAAAAAATCGCTGTAAATGTCTTAGTTTGTATGGGAACATAAATAAATACATTTTTGTATATTTATCTGTTTTTTATAAATTTTTCTTTTTAACAGATTTTTTTATTTTATTTAAAAAATGCAACACAAACTTTTTATGGCAAAAGTCTGTACCGACCTTTATGCGGTATATCTTAAAACAACTTAGTGGCAACGTCAATGATTATTATTTATTTGAAAAATTAAGTAAAATTGCTTTGGTAAACTGTACATATTTAAATTTAAGTATTTGTTACTTCGGCTTAAGTTCATCAAATTTAATTTTCATTAAATTATTTTTATGAAGAAACATGTAAAATCAATTAAAATGGATAATGATTCAAAAAAAGCAAATTTCGATCTACCAAAGGTTAACATACAATTTGGTTTAAGGATTGATGTTTGACTATTGACGTCAGCAGTCGTCGATGGCTGCGAGCGTGAGACGGCAAATCCATCTGAGGAGATCGAATGGTTGCGATCGAAACATGTCATGGTAACCTGCCACCAGGGTTAGATCCCCGGCCCCGGCCACGGTCAAGAATGAAAGATTATCAATAACAATTTTAATTAATTTTTATGTTGTAAACTTCCTTTCATCATAACAATAATTGAATGAAAATTAAATTTGATGAACTTAAGCCGTATTAAAATATTAAAAATTTGGATTAAAAACCATAAATAGTTCAACAAAATAACCACAATTCTAATTATTGTATTTGTTACATTTACAGAGATCTTGCCAATTTAGGTATTTTTCCGAAAAATATACAATTTGAAATAATCTTCAGGATGTTCATAAAACTAAACATACATACTAATAAATATTTAAAAAGAAATTAATTTTTATTTCAATATTGTGACAAAACACAAACTTCAAGCACCCCAATCATAAGCTTAAAAAAAATAAAGCGAAAACTAGTATTTTTAAGCACATATTCGTTTTTATTCACACATTTTTTGAGTCAACACTGGAAGAACTAGTTTCTACTAGTCAGTATAAAGTACTAGCTTTAACTCAAATTTTTATTCACCTCAAAGCTAGTTTAAACTTACAAATTTCAAGTATTAGCTAAAGCTACCTTTTTATTCACGCGGCCCAATGTCCCGTGATCACAGATACCAAAAGTGGCACAGCTTTTCTGGCCATCGATAGTAGAGACATGCGATTGTCTTCCATACAAGGCCGAAATTGACTGTCCATTTCAAGTTCATTCGCTAAACTCATGCACAATTGCCTTTTTCAGTATATCCCTGTGCCCTGGGACCTAGGGATGGGCAAGTTGAAAAAATATATCGATATATATCGAATCGATATTTTTTTAGAGTATCGATATTTATTATTTCAAAAATATCGATATATCGAACGTATTTTGCTGAAACTATTACCAAATTAAAAAATTCAGTATACCTTTGTACAAACATATATATGAACAAATTAATTATATGTTATTACATTGTTACTTTTTATTGTTTCATTTTATTTAAAATAATTAATAAAAACAAAAAAATTTAATCAAAACAAAAAATTCAATTATAACAAAAGCCAAAGGGAAGAATACAAAAAAACCATAAGAAAAAAAATAAATTACGAAAAATTTAAATGGAAGTAAATAAGTCATGGAAGTACCAACTTTCCTTAAAATTTGAATTGCACCCCAAAAGTACCAACCAGTAATCATCAGATATGGACATCAGGAGCACTCTCTGTTTTATGTGCACTCCAGACAATCTGCTTCTTGTATCCGGCACAGCTTCTTATAAATGCCAATTATTTTAGATCTTCATATTTGTTTAAAAAAACATATGATGCATGCAATGATTCCAATTCTTAAAAACATATTGTTTGAAAAACGGCTAAAATTTTGAGTTCTTAATGAAGACTGACTTTAAAAAATATCGAATTCGATAGTCGTATTTCAATATCGATACATCGATATATCGGTATTTAAAATATCGGCGATATATATCGATTATATTTTTTTTTTAACTATCGATATTTTTGCCTATTCCTACTGGGACCTACACATAATACCACTGAATTTAATATAAATACATACATAATTGACTAGAGCTCCGATTAAAATCTCTTGTGAAAATTGTTCTTACTTCTTCTATACATCCCGAAAATCGTAATCTTAGTCTTATTACTTATACCTTGTAGTTGTTTGCGGCTTGGCGGACTATACTTTCTTATCTTTTTGCAGAGCTGCCAGACTTGGGGCTTTCATGCGAGCAAAAATGACAAAGAAAATCATCTGGGGATTGGGGATTTAAAGGGTCCTAATTAAGATTACCATTTTTGTTAAGTGTGTACAAGGTACTTAATAAACTTATGTTGTTATCCTTGAGTGAGTGTTTAAAAAAAGAATTTAAAAAAAGAATCTAAAACCGTTGATAAATCATAAAATGTTGATTTTTTTCAAGACACTTTTCAAGCAAATATGTCTTACCCAAAAAAAGGTAAATATGAAAGGCAATATAACAATGCTTGGGAAATACGTATTTTTATTGTTGATTTGAAGGATGGCTAAAACCGTTATTGTTCTGCTTGTAATTCCTCACTGGAATCGAAAAAAAGGATTTTAAAAAATATGCCGAAACCAGTCGCTACAAACAAAATAAAATAATCGTTTTAATTAAAAAATTTTTTATTGAAGATTTTTGGGGATTTTTTATTAAAATTTTTCTTACTTAGAAAAAATTATAATTTGGTCAGAAAAACAAACAAAAAAAAATATTAAGGTTTAATTTAAATGTGCTAAATTCCCATTTCATACTATTGATAAACTGAAATTTATTGTTGACGGGATAAGCTATTCCTATGCACATTTCACTGGTAGCCTAGGCAAGATCGTCAGGAAACTTCATCCAAAGATTTTAGAAAAACTTAAGATATTAAACAAATAAAACTGTTAAGCGAATAAGAATAATAAACCCGTTTTACTTGTATCAATATCAAAGATTAAACAAAAACAACAAAAATAAACAGTGAGTTCTTTTCTTACAGTCCCGACTACAATTAAGTGGGTAAAGACAAAATAAAAACAAATTACTTTATTTCAATTACTTTTTAAGGTTTTAATTTGGGTATTTTGATGACTTTTTTAAATTTTTTGGGGACAAGGAAAAAAGTACCTGCCAGCCCTTCCTATTTGAACTTTTTAAAATGAGCTTATTAGATCACAAAGTGGAAATCCAGTCTCCAAACTGAATTTATGATTTTAGAATGCCAGTGCTCGACTAGCCGAAAGAGATCTGATCCTTTTGACCCTCCTTGGATCCGCTCTTTCTTGCTATTATATAATTTTGGATTTTTTCATGATACACATTTTTCGAGTGTTAAAATGGGTTTTTTTTAATATTTTAACATACACTATATTAGCACCTTACTAACACATACATTTAAGTCAAAAATTTACAATTGCCTACAAAAAAAGAGTAAAAAAACAGAAAAAGCAACTCAAATGGAACATTAGAGTATAAGTTTTTTTTTTAAGATTTTTGTTTTTTGTAAAAAAAAATATTGGTAACAACTAGCACGCATAGTTTGAAGTAACTGCTGTTTAGAATTTGTACCGATAATACAGCCCACAGTTTAAAACCAAAAAACACGGGAAAAAATTTATAAGTTAGTTAAATTTCCAAAAATTTGACACACATTTAAAGTTTATTAATTTTGAGAGCTAATCACAGAGAGAACCCAGTCCGCAGGATGAAATTCTTAACTAACTCGGGGACTAAAATTCTTTAGTTCTAAAATCTACTTTCCTGCAGTTTGGTTTTACGTCGGTGTTTTAAAAAAAAAGAGAACATTATTTAGCATTCGGCTCACACACCCAGGTCTGATATCTATTTTTTAGTGTTTGTGTAGACGAACACAACCCTTAATACCGTTCGTTACTTTTTTCAAGAAGGAGCCGAACATTATATAGTGTTCTGCTCTTCGTTAAAAAAAACAGAACAATTGTAGTGATACTGTAGACAAACATTATTTTTTAATTTTAAATTAAATTTTATTTCTAATTAATAAATAAAAAACAAACAAAAAATTTTAGCAACGACCTCAACACGAACAGCTTGTGTGTATTGGTATATATGTAAAATTATTTGCTGGCTTTTTGTTTGTTTTTTTCGTATGTGTATTTTGTTTTTGTACCAGCCAAAAGGGCGCTAAGCACAATACAAGGCGAATTCAACCAGGTAAACTCATCTCGTCGCGCCGTTCATCAGCTGTTTCCACGGCGAATTAAAATATATGGTCAAACGTCAAAATATGATTTTTTTTGAGAAGAAGTTGAATGAAAAGTGTTAAAAATATTATTTTTATAATAAAAAATTTCAAAACTGCGAATGATTGAAGTGAATTTAATAATTTCTTTTATAAAAAAGTGATAATTTTAATTTGCAATAAAAAAATTTTGACAACCAACCAAAATTGTATAAACAAAATACATGAGGCTTTTTGTAGTTGTAGAGATGAGTTAACCTGTTTGAATTCGCCTTGGCACAAAAGAAACAAACGAACATAAATGAAAGGAACCGAAAACAATGAAGTCTAATCTTTCTGTTGTGTTGGATAACAACAGTATTATTTTTTGTGTTCGAAAGATGACAAACAGGGAAACGTTATTTTTTTAATGATTTACTATACAAACACTATTAGCGATTGAGTTTTCCACAAGTCTTCCGAACCCAACACTAAGGAGCGATGTTTAGTGTTTATTTTCGAATACTTCCCTGAAAAGTTATACCTCTTGAGGGTAATCTAAAAACCAAATCGAGAAGTTTATAAACTGATTCGAAGCACTGCCTTCATTAGCTATTTATCTACTTTATCCCAATAAAAGTTATATTTTGTTAAAATGCAACGTCAGGAGGACGTTAATACTTTAAGAAGCTTAAGCACACTTCTGGGTTTAAATTTAGGAAACAAATTAATAATAACCAGATTTGAAGAACTTCTTTTTTTCGAAATAGCAAGAAAAAAAACCCAATCAATAAAAAATCATTAACCCTTCTTTGGGCACATTAGGAATATCATACAATACATCGCATTGGGTAAAACTTGATAAAAGCTTATTGCATGTAAAGAACTAGAAAAAATAAAATAAAGTAAATTTCTCAATCGAATTAAAAAAACCAACTTTTATTATAAAGTAAATTTCTTAAATTTTAAGATTTACATATTTATTTTAACAATTTATTTTGAAATTTAAACAATTTCAACCTTTTTCTAAAAAAAAAATCACTCAGACATAATCTTACCAACCAATGGAGAATAAGCTGTTAAAAACTTCGTTTTTAGGAACCTTACATAAATTTTTAATGGCAGCTGAATTATTAAATTTGTTTCTTTCCTCTCGGCAAACATCTCAACATAGACATTGTCAGCAAAAATGTTTCACAAAAAGGTTTACATGGACAGCCAGACTGCCAGCCAGCCAACCAGCCGGATGGGCATCGCTATATCGACTCAGAAAGTGATTCTGAGTCGATCGGTATGCTTAAAGGTGGTGTGGGCATAAAAAATAAGCAATAATTTAAAAAAAATCAAATTCTCTTTATAACAAAATTTTTCCTCAGTGTCCTTATAACAAAAAAAAAATTTACATACCGCCAACTAAACAATTCAAAGACAAGAAACAGCAGAAAAAATTATTGCAAAAAAAAGAAAAAAATTATTATAAAAAAAGCAAGCAAAAGCGATCTCTGCTGTTAACTAACATAACTACATAAACTCTAAAACTTCAAATTGCATATAAACTGCATTAAGCGTGTGTGACGCGTTTTTTCATCCAATTTTCGGCGACAGATGACTTAACGGCAACGCAACGAAGGTGGGGCAGTTCGAACCAAACTGCAAAATGCTCCCCGAAAACTAAACCAACTAAAACTATATTTTTTTTTTTATTTTAAGATTTAGCTGTTACGCAGAAGTATTCGTGATTGCCTCTGATCATAGACAACACACGATCTTGTTAGATGTTGTTGTTGTCTTGGGTTTGTTTGGATGCTGCTGGTGTTGCACTATGGCTATACATGTAAAAGAAAATGTGAATTTAAAAAGGAACAAATAACAGATGTGAAATAGTCAAAATTTGTGGTTTTAAAACAGTTCAGAGAAAATCCAATTGAACGGCAAAGTTTTGTGATTACACCTGGTTTCCGGTGAAGGGTAAACAGCACTCGGCACAGCCATAAATAGCATTATCTCTCTTCCCCTCACTGGATTTTAAATAAAAGTTGCATTACCCTGATTAGTAGCCTGACCCATAGTGCTGCTAAATTTTGTGCTTCAAGTATAACTGTGTAAAAACTTTATACAGCAACATGTTGATATTGGTTTTTTTTTGTGTTGTTGTTGCTTGTATTGAGACACCTTTTTAGGCCTAAAAATTTTTACTTTACTTACGTTTGCATTGAAAAGACTTTATGATTCTATATGAATTTTCAACTAGTTTTTGTTTTAACTTTTTTTTTTACTTTTTCACATTTTAATCTCTGTTTTGGTTTTTTTAGACTTTTTAATATTTTACATGCTCTGATTTTGTGTAGTTTTTGTGTTATTGTTTATAAAAACAAAATATAGTATGTTTTTTAATGGAGAGAATATTAAGAGGAGATTGAAAATTAAATGTCGTTAACTTTTCTAATGTTATATATATTTTAAGCACTCGTGCAATCATATTTATTTGAAATTGAGTTAGTATTAGAAATGACATTAAGCTGCCTTTGGCAAACGTTTGCTGCACTAAATGACAGCATTTTAAACGCAGCAGTTGCTGGCAGACAGTTTAAAGCTGGAATTGAAAAATTTGCTCTCGCTTTTATTTTATTTTTTTTTTCTTTTTTTGAGACTGCAAAATTTTAATGCGTGTTCACACATGAAAAATTAAAAAAAAAACTTAAGATCAGTTTGTCAAAAGTAAACATTACATGTAGTTTGCGGTACGAGTCCGTTTGACCGTATATAAACGTTTATAGGGCCTTGCTGGCCATCAGTATCTCGCGGTGCTCTACATCACCGGAGCTCTAGAAAAATATTAAAAAAATATTGTTTTACTCGCTAACGGAGCCAAACAATACAAACAAATCGGTTTAAAAACGCAGTAAGATCAAGGATATATTTCAGAACTAAACTACAATTACTTATGGATTATTAATTTTTTTCATTAAAGGACATTTATAATTGCATTGGTCTTTCAGTGTCTGTTTGTGTTTTAGTATTAGTGTGTTAAGAACTTATGATTTAATTTTGTATTACAAAACAAAGAGAATTTAAATAGCAACAACAAAAAAACTGTAAATAATTTTATCTAAAAGAAAAATAAAGAAATAAAATGAAGGTGAGTCCTTGTTTCACAAAAAAGAAAAATTCAAAATAAAGGACATTAAAAATTCTTAGTTTAAAATAAATTTTATAATTAAAAACTAAAAGTTTTATACAATTTATATTTGTGTGATATAATATCAAGGATAATTAAGCATAAATAAAAAATAAATAAAAACACGCTTGCATATGTTGTGAAAAAAAAAGAATTCAAAATAATATCCTTAAAAATATCCTAGATTTTTAGCAACAAGTTTTCAATACAAAATATCCTTTAATATTTCATGTTTTCTCAGCGCAAAAAGGTGACATTAACAAATAAAAAAAAATTGTATTTAATGTTGCATGCATTTCTAGCAACATGATGACAATACATCATAGGATTTCAAGAGTTTATGGCAACAATTCCTAATACACTTTAAACATTATTTCCAAGCAGTTTGTGTAATAGATTATCAGCTTTTAAAAAGTAATTCAACAATTTTTCAAAATTTCTAAACAACATGTTTATAATACAATTAAGGTTTCCAAGATCAAAATCAAAATTTTCCCTAAACACATTGGAAAAGAGATAAGGCTTCTTTACACTATTATACTTTGTGTTAATACAAGTCAAAAACTCGGTACAAGTGTGATAGTGTGATTGCAATGTGATAAGAATCCCTGTAAATAATAGGACTAGTCCAAACACGCGTGCAAAATGTAGCCCACAAGGGACTAGGACTAGTCCAAAAGTAACCCAAATGTATGGAAAAAACATGGTCTATTTAACATTACGATGTCCTAGGGCAGGACCATATAACCCAGCTTAGGATTACAAAGGAGTATTCTTAAAACTACTCCATTGTATACACAAGAGGATTAGTTTTAACTTCGTTTAAAAACGAAAACATGTCGTTAAAATAACGAAGACATGTCGTCTCACTACAAACACTTTTTAACAATGACATGGTCCATGCTTGCATTACATCGGAACAGTCCATGGAGTAGTCCATTTATTCAAAATGGATCAGGTGGTCCAATATTATTTGCAGGGATATGTCAAGTTTTACGACAAAAAATTTGACATCGCATACGAATTCATCGTTTTTTGAATATTTTCTAAACAGTACTACTTTTCATTTGATCAGGGTTGTATTTAAACAAAAGAATGTTTATGTGTGATAGTGTCAATACAAACTGTAATGTTAATTTAGATTTTTTGACAGTCGCTACACAACTTATTATCTGACAATGTATTATGGAATACGTAAGATTTGTGTGATAGTGTAAACTTGCCTTTTTCTTCATCTAAGAAGTATTTTAATTCTAAGCATTATGTTGGCATTACAAAATATCCTTTCATGTAAACTGAGTATCGGCTGTTCTGTTTTCCTGACCATGCTTATGTATAAATAGGAACTATTAGGTAAACTGACGTTGTGTTGCGGATAAAGCTGATAAAGTTAAAATTTTCAGCTGTTAAAGAGTGTTATGTTTGTTTATGTATACTGATAAAGGGAAGAGTCTAGCGACGTTCACAACGTCATATTTTCACACAAAACGGGCATTTTTAAATATTATAAATCTTTATGGATGAAGTTTCCTGATGATCTGGCCTAAGCAACCAGTAAAATGCGCATAGGAATAGCTTATCCCATCAACAATAAATTTCAGTGTTTTTATCAAATAATAAAAATTGGGAATTAAGCACGAATAACAAAATCAATTAAATTAAATTTTGTATTCCCACGAAAATTATTTTGATTATAAAAATTTTGACAAATTGTTTGTCCTCTTTCCAAAACATTTCGCACGTTACATGTGTGCAAAAATACACACGTTTGCACAACACAACAACAAAATGTACGTATTTGCAATTCGCTCTACGTACTTCTTTTGCACTAAAAAAAACCATGAGCAAAATTTGAAGTGCATATTTGCTCAGTTGCAAACAAACTTAAACAATAACATTTGACATATTAAGCGCCATATTGACATATTAAAGAAAAATACTAATTGAAAATTTTTGCAGGTTTTAATTTAAAATAGAGAATTGAATTTAAATAATTTAAAAAGAAAAAATTAATATAAATTTGCTTGTGTAGAATCGAAAACAAATGCAGATTTTTGCAGTGCTGCCAGAAGTTGTTTGTGTTGCCAGAATAAATTTTTAGCAAAATAGCACATTTGCACAAAAATAAAAGTGGTATGCTCCAATCAATCATAATATGCACTGCTAATTGCAAATTTGCACCATGACCATCGTGATTACCCTTATTAAAAAAGTTAATATTCTTGTAACATAGTGATAAAACAAAAAATTCTTAGGAGCGTTTAAAATTAAAATATTTTAAGGAACATGTTAAAAAAAATAAGTAGTATATCAACATTTTCTGTTGCTTTTTTAAATCCAAAAGTGAAATAGATGAACAACATTAAAAATAGTATACACCAAAGCCCGAATTCGCGTCGATTATATGAACCGTATAAATTGACTGATTTTTTATAGATGAGGTCTAAAATTTAAATCTTTAGTAATAATATTATATTTTTCTGAAAAAAAGTCAGATTTATAAAGTATACCAAGTGTACTAATAGGTAAATACGTAAAACAAACAACTTTTAACTTGAAAAACTGCGTAAACATACCACCTACACACGTATGTACGCACAAAAAAATCTCATGTTTTATTGTGCATGCCCATAATTTATCGCTTTAATTAAAATTAAAAACTGCCAAAATTTTGATAAAAATAAAAAAAATTATTTAAAAAGCCCAATAATCGATTTCAGTATAAAATCGCAAACGTAAATTCGCTTGCAAAAAATTGATTTTTTTACCGTTCCCTAGTCTGAGCTACAATTTTCGATTAAGCCAAATTTAAAGAGATCACAAAATCATAATGACACAAAGTGGATTACAAAACATTTTAAAAAGAGACGCCAATCCGATCGACGCAAATTGGGGCTTTGTGTACAACAAAATATTTTCAATAATTTTTTTAAATATTCATGTTGATAATTATCAACATCAATCAATCAATCAATCTTAATTGTATTCTTAGCAACATGATGACAACACCAACTAACAAAAACAAATTCTTTTAAATGTTGGATGCTTTCTTAAGGCCGTTTTACAGTATCACACAAGTCTTACGAATATTGACCAAAATACTTCCCTTATCCAATAATTGTATGAAAGTTTTCAAAAATCAATACCCACCTGTCATGACAGGTTTGTATTTTTCTCAAAATATGTAAGACTTGTGTGATAGTGTAAGGTACCCTTTAGCAATATCTTAACTGCCCGTCTGTACCAGAGATAAATATTGCGACATATATTGCAGTAAATGTCAAAATTATGTTATCTTTAATGTAGACAGCACTTTTTGAACATATTTATTGCCGACAATTTATGTTGCAATAACAACAATGGTCTACAAATTTGAAATTTTTCAGTTTTGAAATTTTTAAATAAGCTAGTGATTTTTAATGTAAGAAACGAATAAAAACATTTTTTTGTATCTCGTAACCCTGACGTGATAGGGAAAACCCAATTACAGATTCGAATTAAGCCCACCAAATTACCTTAGGAAAGATATTTGGTTGCTCCAGTCCAAAACCTTATTGTCCAGTGTTATAAGTCAATTTTTGTTGACAATTATTGCTAACATTAAACATCAAATTTGGTTGTCAATTAAAAAAAAAAGCAAGAAGAAGAAAATAGAAGTAAATTGCGTGGGAAAGAAATTAAGTTTGTGACATGGTTACAAATCACAATTAAAGTAAAAGAATTAAATATTTAAAAATAAACACTACAATAATTTTTTTTAAAATAAACACTAAAATAAAATTGCAAAAATTATATTTGTTAATTTTATTTTTTTCATATTCAATCTTTATTATTTAAATTTATATTAATTTGTTTAAGCTTGGGTTTTTATTTTAAAATATTAATTTTATTTAACTGAAAAACAAATAAATTTAATAAAACTATTTAAAAAAAAACATCTCAAGAATAAACAAATTAATACGATTTAAAAAATAAAGTCGAATAGGAAAGAATTTATATTAATAAAAATAATTTTTGCAAGATGGTGTTTAACTGAAGGTCCACACAACACAATGCGTATGATAATTTTTGTGCATTTTATGCGTTTCTAAATTCAACTTACATGCACAGAAAAAATTATTTTTCCAATTCAAACAAAACATTTGTAGACTCAAAACATTTTTTGTCTGAAATCGGTTCTATAAACAAATTCGCATTTTCAAACAATTGATATACACAAATTTTTTCAAACAAATAATTTAACTGAATTAAACAAAAAGTTTACTGAAATTTATATAAATTTCTAACAAATAATTTTGCTGAATCGAACAAAAAAGTTTTTGCACAAGCAATGACGCGCACACAAGCAAGCACTGTAGGAGAAGATGAAGGCAGAGCAGAGTGTCGGCTTGCTTTAAGAGACGTTTTTTTGTTGGAATAATTTTTGAACAAGGTCTTGTTTATACACACAATATTTTTCTTCACCACTCATCACTGCATCACACCGGCAGCAGACCGACTCGATATATATATGTATATATATATATATACCTATATATTTATATTAAGTAATCTTAAGTAAAAGCAACAATTTCCTTTTGGCCAATGGAAAATGAAGAAGTGAAAGAAATGGCAGTTTTTCCACATTGACTGCAGTTTTTTAAACGCTAGTCGGCAGTTACTTTAAATTCTCTCATTTCTTTGTTTTGTTGCTATTTTTCTTTGATTACCAAATGTATCAAAATTAATAAAAGTTTGGTCGCATTTTTGAGAGAATAATGGCCGTTTTCTCATTACACGATTAACTTTTTTCCCATCGAAAAACTGCACATTAAAGAAATTTGGTTTTCTCAATGTCTCATTTGCTTCTCTTCTGTCGCAAAGCTAACCAGCACTCATCTGCCGATTATTTATTTTCCTTTTATTTGCCGTACAAATAAATTCAATCAGCTGACTCACAACTTTTACATGTATTTTGAGAGGTGTTGCCAGCTTAAAACCATGTATTTTGTCGGTATATTGAGAAACCCAAAATTGTTAACAGACAGTTTATCGGTCTAATAAATTTATGTCGACATTAAGTAACAGGCAGTTTGACGGTACATTGAGAAAATGGCCATAAGTGTGTTAATGTAAGAGCCTTAGAAAAACGCTTCCTATAAAAATAGATTAAATTCTACGATGTCTTTCTACGGCAAATTTCTATGTAAAATTGTAAGGTAAATTTAATGTCAACGCAGCTCGGTTTGAGGTTAGAGCAATAAGCAATGATATTTAAATATAGTTTACTTCAATTTAGTTTTGTAAAACTAGAAATCTCACTATCAAATGTTGTGATAATCAGTCTCATAATTTAAAAAAGGTCCTATATAAAAAAAAACTCTTTAATACGCCTAAATCATTGTGGTTTACCATGGTCCAACTAAAACTTGCATGAATTGATATCAAACGCCATTAAATTAAATAATAATCAGTCCATAATTTACTATAAGTTCTATATAACGCACACTCTTATGATATTATGCACACTATCAAGCTATATCAAAAAAATAGCACATGTCACATACGATTAAATATGGGGCATATTCTAAAACAATGATATTTTAATGAAAATTTGGCTCAAATTGCTATTATTTGACTTCAAAAAAAAACTTTCCACATCGTATTTGTAATCCTTTATATGACCTTGAATTTTTTTCTTATTTACATACTGTAATTTCAGTTATTTTTGGCATTTCTGTGCCTTTGCGGAACAGTTTTGGCAGAATTAACACCTAAATCCCTGCCAGATTGTATACATGCCTTGAATGCTGCCTACGGTTATACACCGCCGGAAGTTAAATTCTCCATAACACCAGGAAGTACATCCCTAAAAACATCCCCTTTCTTATCTACGTACTCCGAGAATGGTAAATTGCAATATGCAGCAGTGGGTTCATCATCGTCTTCCTACGAGTCAACGGCCGGTATTTCCGGTTATACGCATGGTGGTGGACCAGTGCAGGTTACGAAGTATGTGGCACCAGTAAAAAGTGCCAGTTATGAACCAGCCGTGACGTACGCCAAAGGTAGCTCCATTACTTATGCCGATAAATCACCAGCTTCGAAATTCGCCGCAGTAGTACCATCCGGCATTGAGTTTAAAAATTTGGTCACCCCAGCCATTAGCACAAAAAAGGTTTCGAATGCTTATTTACCTCCTATAACATCGAAAGTTGAAACATATCAAAGTCCTGGTTATACGTATAGTCAATCAACCCCGGGAGTATCGAAGTCGGCCACTTATACTTCTACAGGATCAGCGGCATTTGAAAAGTTCGGTCTGGACTTAGGTAAAGTAGGCCTCAGTGCTCCAGCTATTACGACAAAAATTGAATCATTTACTTCACCTGGCTATACGTTTTCCAAACAGACACCCGGCTATTCCAAAACCGAAACTTATACATCGGGTGATTATTCTAAGGCTGGACATTTGGAATCAATTTTTTCAAGTAGTGCTGCTAATCCATTTGCAAGTTCAATAGGCTATGCGCCGAAAGTGACATATGGTGCTCCAACAGTGGCAAAAATTAGCACTCTTTCATCTTCACACAGTAATTTTGCCTCACTTTCTGCTCAGCCCTTGTTTGGGAAATATGTTGTACCCACAGCAGCTGTATATGCGCCCAGTGTATCGAAAACTTATTTGCCGACTCTTGAGGCTACGGGTTATGGTAAATCTCTAGTAGAAGGTGGTATTTCACATCAATATGTTTCAAAACCTGCACCTGCTGTCACCACCCAATATGTGTCTTCACCAGCAAAAGTCGCTTCTTATGCCGCTCCCTTGGCTTCCCACTACGTTTCTTCGCCCATAAAAGTGGCCAGCTATTCGTCTGAAGCAGCTCATTTCGGCCAAGGTGGCATATCACATCAATATGTTTCGAAACCAACAGCCCAAATAAGCGGTTATGTGGCTCCAGTAGTAGCCAAACAGCAAGAAGTTTATCTAGCTCCAAATGTGGCCAAGGTTTCCCCATATTCTGCACCTGCAGTGGCTAAGGTGGCTTCCTATTCTTCTGCTGGAGCTGTATCCCATCAATATGTTTCAAAACCAACTACACAGATAACAGGCTACGGCGCTCCCGCAATAGGCAAGGTAGCCACATATGCAGCACCAGTTGTTGCTAAAGTAGCTACTTATTCTGCTCCTAGCATTGCACACAGTAGTTCTACAGGAGGTGCTCTATCCCATCAATATGTCTCAAAACCAGCAGCACATATTACCGCTTATGCTGCTCCAGCTGTATCAAAGGTTGCTACATATGCGGGAGAAAGTTCTTTACATTATTCTTCAGGAGTAAGAGGAGGAGCACTCTCACACCAATATGTTTCCAAACCTGCTCCACAGTTAACAGCTTACGCTGTCCCTTCCGTAGCTAAAGTTTCTACCTATGCAGCTCCAGTAGTATCTACATATGCAGCTCCAGCGGTAGCGAAATTTTCTAAGTTTTCCAGTGACAGTTCGCTACACTTAAGCTCCGGTAGTGGCGGCGGTGGTGCTATTTCACATCAATATGTTTCAAAACCAACTGCTCATATTTCCGGGTATACTTCTCCTTCTGTTGCAAAGATTGCTTCATATTCAGCTCCAGTGGTTGTAGCACCAGTAGTGGCAAAAGTTGCCACGTATTCCGCGCCAGCTCCAATTAAAGTTGCAAGTTATTCAGGAGAAAGTTCAAGTCATCTAGGTGGAGCCGTATCTCATCAATATGTTTTAAAACCAACATCTCATATTACCGGATATGCTGCTCCCGCTGTTACAAAATTTGCAACTTACTCAACTCCAGTTGTATCAGCTCCTGTTGTTGCCAAGGTTACCCCAGCAGTAGTTGCAGCACCATCCCTAGCCACTTATTCGGCTCCAAAAGTTGTTAAAGTTGCCAGTTACACAGAAGAAAATGCAGCTCACTTTAGTTCTAGTGGTGGTGGCGGAGGAGCTATATCGCATCAATACGTTTCCAAGCCTACAACTCACATTACTGGATATGCTGCGCCAACCGTGACCAAAGTTGCCACTTATTCAGCGCCTCTTTTAGCAGCACCAGGAGTAGCTAAAGTTGCATCTGTTAAAGTGGGAGGTTATTCAGGAGAAAGCACAGCGCACTTTAGTTCTCGCGGTGGAGGAGCAGTTTCACATCAGTATGTTTCAAAACCTTCCGCTCATATAACGGGGTACGCGGCACCAACCGTAGCCAAAGTGGGGACATATTCGGCTTCAGTTGTTGCCGCCCCTGTCGTGGTTAACGCTGCAAGCTATTCTGGAGAAAGTTCAGCACACTTTAGTTCAAGTGGTAGTGGAGGAGCTATATCGCATCAATATGTTTCGAAACCAACAGCCCACATTACCGGGTACGCTGCACCGGCTGTAGCCAAGGTTGCCACTTATACCGCCCCAGCTGTTGTTAAAGTTGGTGGCTACTCTGGAGAAAGTTCAGCCTACTTCAGTTCAAGCGGTAGTGGAGGTTACGGCAGCCATCAATATGGATCAAAACCAGCTCAGACTGCAGTTATAGGCGGAACAAGTTCATCGCATTATTCGTCTGGCTCTGGTGAAGCATTTTCTCATCAGTATGTTTCTAAGCCAGCACCCCAGTCTATAGCATTTGGTGCTCCAGCAGTAGCCAAAGTAATAGCAGCAGCAACTCCAGCTGTTTTGGCAGCACCTGCTACCGTTAAAGTATCATCTTATTCTAGTGGTGGGGGAGCGGTATCGCATCAATATGTGTCTAAGCCTGCTGCCCCAGCCGTAGCCAAAATTGCAACCATAACGACACCGGCTTTTAGTCAATTCGTTTCGGCCCCTGCTGCTGCCAAAGTATCTGCTTATTCTGGAGAAAGCTTAATAAATTTTGCTCACTCTGGTGGTGCTATATCACATCAGCATGTTTCAAAACCTACAGCCCACATTTCGGGTTATGCTGTTCCTTCAGTAGCAAAAGTTGGCACTATTAATGCACCAGCTATAGCGAAAGTTGCCACCTACGTTGAACCGTCGGTTACTAAATATGTTTCATCGGGTAGTGGAGGAGCTGTATCACATCAGTATGTTTCCAAACCTACTGTACAATTGACAGGGTATGCTGCCCCAGCAATAGGTAAAGTAGCTACATATAGTGCTCCTGCAGAGTCACAAATTGCCACCTATTCTGGAGAATCAACTTCTCATGTTTCCACTGGAGGTGCAATTCAGCCTTTAATAAGTGTCAATAAATATGAATCTAAGGGTGGGGCTGTTTCTCATCAATATGTGTCGAAACCTGCCCCGGCCATTGTACATTACGCCGCTCAACCAGTAGTAGCTAAAGTAGCTCCCATTCAGCCCATAGCAACTATCAGTGGAGCTGCAGCTCTCTCTCTTGTATCTAAGGTAGCTTCTTATGATGTTCCCGCTGTTACCCATTATGGTGCCCAGCCTGCGCTAGCTAAGGTAGCTACATATCAAGCAGGTGGAGCCACATTGTTAACAGGACCCTCTTTTACCAAAGCTTCCACTTTTGCAGCTCATGCAGGACCAGCTGTAGCTAAAGTCGCCACAATCTCAGCTCCCGCATTAATACACTATTCTACAGGTCCTTCTGCAGCTAAAATAGCTACAGCTTCTTATAGTTCGGGAGCGATATCACATCAGTACGTTTCCAAACCAGGCATTGTGCCATATGCGGCTCCTTCTTATGCTCAATATGCCACCGGACCAGCTGGCTATGCATACGGCTCGTTACATAGTCAGAATATAAATCCCCTACTAACTAGTTCCAGCATTGCTAGATATGGTACCAGTGGCACCATTTCCCAACAATATGTAGCAAAACCGGTGCAATTAGGAGAGTTTTCTTTGGGTGCCAAAGTAGCCAGCCTTTCAACAGGCCCTGCTATAGGCAAAGTAGTTACTCCTGTACTAAGTGGTTATTCTAGCCATGGTGCAGTTTCTCATCAGTATGTCTCTAAACCATCAGTGGCCACAACCTTTGTATCCGCCCCTGGCATAGCTAAAGTGGGCTATGGAGCTAAATTAGCTTCCGTTGGTGGTATAAGCTCTCATCAGCATATTTCTCAACCTTTACAAACTTTATCGCTATCGGCGCCAGCTAAGCTAGTTGGAGGTTATGCCAAACTAGAATCTTCTTCTCTTCATACATCCGGTATACATGGGGGTATTGGAGGTCATGGGGGTGCCATTTCACATCAATATGTGTCAAAACCTCAGCAAGGTTATGCCTTGGCTAAGCCTTCTACTCTAACTGCTCCAATAGTGGTCGAAGGTACCGGTCATTTTACCACTGGTTCCGGCAAATATTCATCTCAAAGTTCTGGATATGTAACGATAGGTGGCGATCATGGTGCCATTTCTCATCAACATGTTTCACAACCTTCATTAATAAAGGGCGGAACTATAGCAACAGGTCATTTAGTAGCTAAACCTTTAGCTGCTCCAGCTTTGCATTTATCAGGCGGACATGGAGGTACCTCAATTTATACAACCGGAGGTGGAGCCATATCACATCAACACGTTTCGAAACTCGGATTGGGCTTAGGCAATTTACATGGTGTAGCATTAGGGACAGCTTCACATAATATAGCAGGAGGTTAGTCAAATGATTTAAAACATATATAAACGACTCTAAAAAATATAAATTTTTTCTATTAGCAGGAAATTATTATGGTGCTATATCTTTGGGACACGGTGGTACCTCGCCGGCCGTTTCAGGCCTTCATGGTGTTTTAGGACTTTCTGGTCACGGCTTAGCCAGTCCTGTGGGCTCAATTCATAGCATTAGAGGTTCACCAATTCATGGCATTAAAGGTATTTCGGCCAGTTCCTCAACAACAGCCCATGGCAATTTGGCTCATGGCTCCCTAGGACATTTGGGTCCTTTGGCTGGCTATGATCATGGAATTGGTGGAATAGGACCTCTTGGAGCTGGTTTCTATCGTTATGCTCCCACAGTACCGGCCGTCAGCTCACACGCCTTAACACCCGCAGCATTTTTGAAGAGCGCACCCATAATCAAGCCAGCGAAAATCAAATTGATGACTGAAAAGCATTTAGAGTATTTTGTAAGTACGACTACAATGCAGAAGGTATATTTATGTTTTTTAAATAGGAATTGTATGTGAAATTAGCATTTTTTTTTATTTAATTTTTTTTTTTTTTTTAATTTTGCAAAATCAGAAACTACAGCGACTTTTTTGAATTAAGCGATTAATCAATCAATTTAAAGTTAATTATAGTTTAAGGCGGTTTTTTATTTATTTAATATTTTTTTTTTTGAAAAAAAGTTGATTTTATTTTTGATTAGCTTTTTACTGATTTAAAGATTTTTACATTTGGCTTTCTTGCGATTTGCTTCTACCGGTTTTAGTTTTTTTCTTCAAAGATTTTTTCATTTGTTTTTTATTTGATCATGAACAATCTGTTTGATGCTTTCTTTTTCAGATGTTCTCATTCTGCAATTTTTAAAGTTAAATAAGTCCTTTTTCTTGTAATTTATTTTTATGAAAACGATTATCTTTTTCTTCTCTTAAAATAGAGATTTTTTTCATTTTGTCTTTATAGAGTTTGGTTTCGTTACAGCAAAGTAGGCGGTTTAATGAAATTCCCGGTTTTTTCTGATAAAGCGATTTTTCATGTTCGTTAAAAAAAAACAGTGGGTGCTACACTCTATTGCGATGCGAATTCAATTTTTATGCAGAATCTAATCGTCAACTTGATACTCCTTAGTCATCGTCCAGATTTGCAGTTTTAGTTGCAGCAATTCTTGAGTTTATTGGTGAGAGGCGTGAGATGATAGGGGAGGGGTACCCAGTTTCATGTACTCTTGAATTCTGTTTTGTATTGTTATTCCTACACTTTTTAACTTGAAGTAATACTGGCAACAAAAATTAAAGATGGCGCAGATTAACAGTAATGTAATGTCAAAATATGTAATTTGAAATTAGAAAATTTAAATAAAATAATTACTGATGATTTGCGTAAAAAAAAATAATGCTGGGTGCACACTATGCAATGCATTAACGCAATCTGGAAAATTTGCATCGTTTGTATTCGTGTTTATGATCTCATTTCGGATTGCATCCGAGATTTTATCAACTTCAAAATATTTTGATATTGCATCGATGTAGATTGTACTGTCTGCATCGTAACTTCATGTTTTATTCGTTTATTTCATTGGCCTATTACACACGAACGTTATTGTACTGGCACAAAATAACAGCTTGTTAATAAGAAAGACGAGTAGAATAGTTTTTTGCTGGCATAATTTTTTAACCAGCTTCAACCCCGCATTAGCAGCCAGATGAAATAATATCGTGTGTGACGGAAAGAACAACAATTGTGCAGCTAAAAAATATTCGCAACCACATAAAAAAGTCAAGTACGTGAAAAAGAAAGAGGCGATGTTAATGATAATGAATAAGAAATACGTTACGTAAATGCATTGCACAATGTGTACCCAGTATAAAAAGATGCAAAAGACAAATGCGCAAACGCATTAAACTGTACCAAATACTAGATTTGCTATAATTTTCTTTTGCATTCCAACAGAGAGTAGCACCAGATTTTTTGCAATTTAAAAAAAAAATTTTAATTCGAAATTTAGATTTTTAGTTAGGCTTTAGTTCATCAAATTTAATTTTCATTAAACTATTTTTACTGAAGGAAGGAATTTAAAACATGAAATTAATTCAAATTTAATGATAATTTTTATTCTTGACTGACCTGAGGCTCGAACTCGGGTGGATTTACGTTTCGAGACTAACCACATACTCATCATCAAAATTTTTTGCGTTCTACCCTCTGCACTACTGAGGTGCCTGCCAGCCAACGGTCAAACATCAATCTTTAACAAATGGTATTAGTGGTTCGAAGTTTGCTATAATTAATTATAATTTTTCAATTTTATTAACATGGTTCTTCCTTTCAATCTGTTTTTTCGTACTCTTCCTGTCAAGACTTTGTCCTGAAACCTGAGTTTAAAATATTTTTTAAATAATATAAAATTAGAAAATATTGATTATATCAATTTTTAGATCTACCAGATATCTGAAATTACACACAATCTTATTTTCAGCTAACCATTTTTATAATTTTATTTTTTAGAACGATCATCCCCGTTATGCCTTCGAATATGGCGTCAATGACCCCACAACCGGTGATATAAAACATCAACGTGAGGAGCGCGATGGTGATGTTGTACGCGGTGAATACTCGCTGGTTGAACCAGACGGTAATGTGCGTACCGTTAAGTACTATGCCGATTGGGAGACAGGTTTTCACGCCGAAGTTATAAATAGTCGAGATTCTGTTAAAACTCTTACTAAACGCACTGCGAGTAAATCATAAAGTTAGTAAATATTAAAACATTTCCAAAACATTAAAAAAATATCTCAAATACCTTTTTTGATTTTCCAGTTAAATAGTCACCTTTAGATTCTCAATTATTTTTTTTTCTCTTTAGCCATAGTAAAAAAGAAAGTCTCATTATATCCATGGAGGATTTTTTATAACAAAGTCTATTGCAGTTTACTCTAAGCCATCCATCCATCCTTAAACTCTAATTATTCTTTTTTTACTTCCATATCATGATGTTTTTTTAGCGACAATTTTTTCATAAAAGTTAAGAAATGGACACTTGTGTTTTCAAATTGCACACTTCATTTTACGACTCCCAACTCTGAGAGTTAGTAAAACAGTTTTGTGCCTGTTACAAAAGTATACTAGCATTTTGTTATTTTATTTATATTCATTCATATTTTTATTATTATTTTTTCTTTTTTTGTTTAAACTTCATTTTTCATTCGAAACGCACGTATTTTTTCCTCGGGGGAATTATTTTTTTTTTTTGTCAAAATTTTGGGCTGTTCCAATTTAAAACTATCCTTTTCGTAAAAAAAAAGAGAATTAATAATTAGTTATGTGATAAATGAGAGTGTCATACATTATCATCTCTACGTATATTTTTTTTTGTATTGTGTATAATTTAATAATTATTTTTCTCAAGGTCTTTCTTATTTTCTTAATTTTTGTAAATATTTCTTAAGTTAAGAATTGTTAAAACTAAAAACGAATAAAGAAACGAAATTAAATGTAAAAAAATTGTGGAATAATGTTGTCTTATTTGTAACAGGTGTCAATAAAATGTCAAATTAGGGATTTTAAAATTTTGAAAGTTTATTTAAAGGCCCATTGAAAAGGTCTGTGCAAGAAGCCTGATGATCATTGTTTATGTTCTTTTTAGTTGTCAAAAGTTGTTTACATTTTGCTTACATGTGCATGTGTACGTTTATGGTATGCCACACATACACGTTTTTTCCTTTTGCTTTGTATATGCGGTAGTAAATTTTTGACAACTAAAAAGAATCGTATTTTGTTTTTGTACAAGTAAGCAGACCTGATAGATGGGCCTTGGTTTATTTCAAGGTATATTTACACAAGGTTGACTCATTTGGGAGTGTAGACATGCTGCTCTATAAAAATAACCGAGTGGAACGGAATTGTCAAAATTGTCTTCATATAAATTTAACGCACACATGTTCAAATTTTGGCTCATATACACGGAATTTGACATTGGTGTTCCAACTTAGGTAAACAGCTGACAAACATATGGGCCAACGAGTTCACCTTCTGTAAATATACCTTGGTTTATTTTTTGAAAATTGAAATTCTTAAAGGTATTTCCAAAATAATTAGAGGAAGCTTTTTTTGATTTTTTATCAAATCAATTTTGACGATTTTTTTAAACTAGTAGTAACGTAATCTACGTCCCCAATTACATTATACATACGATTTTTGTCGTTGCGATTGTGTCAAGTTTGACGAGTGTGAACCGGCACATTCTTACCATAACTGTTTAATGGGAATATGCCAAAACTTCAAAAAAAAATCTGCTAAGATCTGCTAAATCCTAAAATGAAGAACACATGCTAAGAATCTGCTAAGATAAAGGCCCCTATAACGGTTCACAACTCAACTCAGTTGTGTTTGTAACTAAGGCAACTGGTTGTGATAAGTTGTAATTTTTGTTATGTTTTTGTTCACCGCAATATAGCAAAGTTGTAAGCCATAATACAAAAATTAAGAAATTATAACTCAACTGAGTTGAGTTGTGAACCGTAATAAATAAAATTATTAATAAGGGAAATCACGATGGGTAGTGCAAACGATGCAAATGCGTGCAAAAATACACATATTTGCACAACACAACAAACAAAATGTCGTATTTGCAATTTGCTCTATTTTTCATCATTTGCACTTAAAAAACCATGAGCAAAATTAGTAGCGCATATTTGCTCAGTTGCAAACAAATGTAAACAATAAAATTTGACATATTAAGCGCCATATTGTTTTTAAGGAAAATTGTAAATTTAACATTTTTGTGAGAATTAATATTAAATTATTTTAAAAAGAAAACATTTTTTTAATTTGTTTGTGTATAATTGTAAACAAATGCAGATTTTTAACAGTGCTGCCAAGAGTTTTTAGTCCTTTTTCTCATTATTTATTTATTGAATCCTTCATATATTAAATATGAATTAACAATAATTAATCAAATCTTATCCTAATTCTTTATTCATGTCCTGCCAGCGCCTGACAAAAATTTTCTTCATCACGGGTTCTGTTCACATATTCATACATATATATGTACATATGTATATGAGTTTATCGCTCTTCTAATTGGGTAAGTGCTGCAGTGTCTCTTCTTCTTAAGCGAGTGTGGCCGCCATGATTTAAAATATTTCGAGTTAGTGGATTCGGGTGTTGTTCAAGCCTTATTAAATATTTTACTGCATATTTTGTAACCATAGTTGTTACTAATCGCACGTTGATATCCTGAATGTTTGAGTTTTTAACGTACCAGGGAGCGGCTGTGATTTTTCGAAGAAGTTTATTTTGACGCCTTTGAATTTTTTCGATATCAGAGGCCGAGGCAGTGCCCCCATAACCAGGGTTGCCGTTGAAAATTTCGAAAAAGTGTCATAAAAAGGGTATTTAAGAAAATAAAGGGTCAAAAAGGGGTATTTTAAAATAAAATAGGGTCAAGTTTATTAGTTTGTAGTAATTTAATACATTACACTAAAATAAAAGTAATTATACATACTTGAAAAAGAAATCAATGTTAAAACTAAGAAACAAACCTGTGAATTGTTTCAATATTAGTCATGTTATCAAAAAAAGAAGTTACTTTTACAAAAACCTTTGATAATGTTTATCACTTTTTAGAAACACGTATTCTATATTTTGTAATTATTTTTTCAAATTCTTCCAGCAAATTGAGAGAGTAAAGCTTGGACTATTTTAAGTTTGTTTGTAAATAGTGTCCGTGGACACTCTGACACTAGACGTTATGACATGCTACCAATTATTATTTGTATGTTTACAAAACTCTTGAGAACTTTCGTAAGGAATATGGAAATTTGTTAATTTTTTACAAAAAGGTTTAAAAAGTGTCATAAATTTTGTTAAAATGATACAAAGGCATAATTTAAAAAAAGGGTCACAAAAAGTGCCATTGGGATGAAAAAGGCTCAAAAGTGATAATTTAGTGTCACAACGGCAACGCTGCCCATAACAGCCCTACAAGAAATGCATAACCAAAACAAAAAAATTACTATTACTATAACACTATATTGGTCAACACTACCGGTCATATAACTAGTAAAATGACCGGTAGTCTTCTTGTAGGGAGATAGATAGTCTTTAAGGTAGAGTTGTAAAGTAGCAGCATGCAATCGAGACTAAGGATAGAATTTCTTCCAATAAGCCGATGCATTTAAATAGCTTTTAGTTTCATTTGAGTTAATTTTGTCTCTATATGGCATTTCCACGTTAATCGTCGTTCCAGATGTATACCGAGATATTTTACATGCGAATGTTGAGGAATTATTTGATTATTGATTGTAATAGGGGGCAAGATTCCCGGCCCAAGGTGAATGTTATATGTACGCATTTTTGCTCATTTACCATTATCCTCCATTGTCTTAGCCATATTTCCAGTTGAAATATATGATCCTGTAAGTAAAGAGGCATGTCTGAAGTATAAATTAAGTATAATAGAGGGCCCAGGATGCTGCCTTGTGGAACTCCAGCGCCAATTGGCTGAGGTGAACTTAAGAAATTTCCTTCTTTAATAATAAGTTGACGGCCGACTAAGTAGCATTTTAACAGCTTGTGTGTGGTGAATATGGTGAATATTTTTAGATAAGTTATGAAAAATAATATATCGCAAGTGCTGCCCATTTTCTGCTTCCCAAATTCGTGCTCTTTCCAAACCATTTTCCATAACCTTTCGCAAAATTGCAGGTGTTATGTTGTAACTTCAGCTGTTATGTTAATTATTTCGTCGCGTATATTGCTTTTTAATTGCTGGATGGTCCTAGGCTTATTATTGTAGACTTTTCCTTTCAAATAACCCCAAAGAAAACAGTCTGGGGTGGTTAAATCCGGTAAACACGGAGGCCAATTAAAATCACTGAGTCACAATCACGCTGAGTCAAAACAATAGATCGTTGATTTGAAAAATAAAGCAATTACTGCTCCATTTTTAATTCCCCAAGTCTTCTTTGCAAAATACTAAAAAGAAAAGAAAAAAAATTATAATAAAAAAGTTATAAGAACTTCAAACCCCTTCGGGAATTTTGGGCCACCCTGTATTTATTAACTTGACGCAACGTTTCTGAATTTCAAAAATTGGACGGCGTGAAAATACAATTGAAATATGTCATCTATCACAGAGATTAGTTGTAGTTCTAATTCTGTTGCAACAAATACCCGAAATTATCGTCGTATTCAACGTTTATCAAAAAGCTCTTTAGAAGAAAGCGTATCGGTGATGTACAGGGGTGTGTTGGAAATCGCAAACGTAAAATGCAAGAATTTTAAACGTCGTTTTTTAATAAGATTTTTGTTGTAAGAGAATTAAATGACAAATATTAATCAAATATTTCCCTATAAAACAGCATTTTAAACCAAGAATTATAAAAATTGTGTTTAAAGTTTATTAAAAACAACTTCCAAATTCTTGCATTTTGCGTTTGCGATTTCCAGCACACCCCTGATAAGCACATGAACGTCGTGGTATCAGACGTGGAAAATACGATCATATAAATTAAGATAAAAAAAATATTTTGATAAAATTTTACGAAGAGGGAAGAAGCATAGTTGACTCTGCGGAAATAGAAGGTATAAACAAAAACACTGCTCGTCAATTATTAAGGATGGGTCCGTTGTAACAAGATCGTTTAAATAGTAAATCTACGCTTAAATCGCTAAATAAATAAGAGAAAAAATAATCTTCATTGACGAGCCCGGTTTCAATTACCACCTCCGAAGAAACAAGGCGAGATCTAAAATTAATACATACTGCAGCACATGTCATTCATTGTTCCCACTGTTAGAGAACGAAATGTTTTCCTCACCGCTGCTATGAACAACCATTTTACACCTAAAATTAATTGCAAACTCCGCAGTAAATACTAATATTTTTGTATCTTTTCTTGATGAACTTTTCGACAAATTGGCTGAATCCAATATCACAATAAGAATGTCCTTATTAAGTTTTAAAAAAAATTTCGTATCTTTGACTTTTCCAGAATAAATTTCTCTATTATTTAGCATAGCTGGGGGTAGTGCACTCTTTTGCAGTTTCAACTCACACTTAATGATGTGGTGGCTTAAGTCTTGGCTGTGGTTCGTGCCTTGGCCCAGGTATTTTGCCAGCATCTAGTGACTCCCGAGTTGAAGGCAATGAACTTAAAGGGCTTGCCAACGAAAGGTTATCAGGGGCTACCGACTGTATTATCACGGAGCTTTGCTGATACCTGGGCACCTCAGCTAATAGACCACGCCCTTACCACATTAATAGGGCCTATGACGTGGCGGTCCTTCCCACCCCTGCACTCGTGGGACCAAAACTAAACTGAACGGAAACTCTAAAAACAAAAACAGGCAACCAAAACAAATAACGGAAACTGATGACGGACAGGCGAGAATAAGGACAACGATTGACAGCGAGACGAAAAAGCCAGGGACTGTTACAGTCCAGGAAACCATAGAAGATCAGCCTATGCTGATTGGATGTGGTAAGGCAGCTCGACCAGAAGGCGGCTGCTCTAAAAACTGCGGTGAGCTACCCCTGAACTTCGCTCCAAGTACCTCCAAAACCGCACCAACCCTTTCCAACATCTAATCGCAAGGTTGCACCACCTCCCCCGCCAAATACGGCGACCGTAGTCTCCTGGGTACAAAAACCCTACAAAGAGGGCATCGAACAAGACGTGCTCCCTTGCGTTTCATTGAGCTTCTTGGCTCCAAAAAAAATGAAGAGCTAACAAATGAACAAAAAGCTTCATTGGCATGAGCAAGAGCCCACATAACTGGGCTGCCAAGTGCTACTCCCCCAGTCCCTGCGAAGGTGACAATGCCTAAACGGCAACCTTCGGAGGAGGAAGCTGCAGCCGTGAAACAGTAACCAAGTAATCTTTTAGCGAGGTGGCCAAAGGTCACCTTGTGCGCACCATCATCGACAGAAGCGTTGATAATGGTGCCATCTCTCATTCCAAGTGGGACATGGTGAAAAATATGGGTGTTCTGGACGATACTCTAGGAGAATCCAGGGCCACCTTCTCAATGAGATGATGCTGGCTGGTACCAGGGTCATGTGAAACTGATGGCTTGCACAGGTGAGCGCTCAGCGTTGCTTTTGAAGCGGGCCATCCAACTATTATGAGGTTTGGGAGCAAAAATTCCGCTTGTTATTCACGATAGGGGTGAATATCTGTGGTCTTTTGACAAAACATCTTAAGTCAAATATAAAAAGTTAAAAAAGTGCTTTTAATTTAAAGAATTTTTTTGCCATTCACATAAGGGTTAAAAAAACATTTTTGATTACGATTTTAAAATTTTGTATTATAAACGAAATTTTTCTTTAATTTCGGTTTATTTTATTATTTGATTTTTTCAGTTTTTTTTAACTTTTTTTGCTATCTTATCTCGACTAAAGATGTTTTTTCAAATAGCCACAGTTAGTTTCAAGGCCCATCTATCAGGTCTGCTTACTTGTACAAAAACAAAATACAATTCTTTTTAGTTGTCAAAAATTTACTACCACATATACAAAGCAAAAGGAAAAAACGTGTTTGTGTGGCATACCATAAACGTATACATGCACATGTAAACAACTTTTTACAACTAAAAAGAACATAAACAATGATCATCAGGCTTCTTGCACAGACCTTTTCAATGGGCCTTGGTTAGTTTATTTCATATTTTATTATTTATATAATGGCGAATTAACTGCAGGTGGTGTCGAAACGCCTTCTGATTTTGGCAGTTCGAGCCTATTTGTTTCGATTTGTTAGTGTTTTGTTAAAATGGTTGACATATCGAGCCGTAAACACTAACAATACAATGCAAAACCCCCTATGTTGCTTATGTTGTTTTTGGAATGTTGTAGTTGCGACACCAACTGTAGTTGAATTCACCTTGATTGATATATATAAAAATAAGTTGTCATATGCGAGGCGAATTAACTACAAGTGGTGTCGAAACGGCATCTGATTTTGACAGTTCAAGCTTATTTGTTTTGACTTGTTAGTGTTTTGCTAATAATGGTTGACATTTCGAGCTAATGGCACTAACAATGCAATGCTAAAAACCCTATGTTGTTTCTGTTGTTTTTGGATTGTTGTAGTTCCGACACCACCTGTAGTTGAATTCGCCGTGGTCCTATGTAAGTTTTTTTATATATTAAATTTGTTTTTGATGGTAGATAGCCCTTGGGTCAAGTTATTAACAAAATTCTCCATTATTTAATGTTTGATTTAGAAAATCCCGAGAAGCGTCAGGACCAAAAAGCTAGTTATTTATAATATTTGCTAAATTCTTATTAATATATTTTATTTAAATACTATTAAAAAAGCGATATTTTTATACATATGACAATTTGTTTAATGCAAATGCTGTCCAGAAGCAGCTAGTGGCAGATTCGTTGTCATGTCAACATAATAATTATTTCAATCTAATGGTTTTACAGTTTCCGCGGAACGTTTATTATGTAATTGTAACTAAGTCATTATTATTTTCTGGATCCGAATGTAAATTCCGAGCACAGAGTTTAGTTTTTGAAGACTTTTTATGGGATTTAGTATGGAGGAAGAAAACTAAAATATGACCAGACTCCGTAATTTTACCTTTCACTGCCTCCGTTTTGTGTATCTGAGCAGTATCTAGTATAAGCCACGCACCTGTGATATTGGATTCAGCTAATATATTTATAATCTTTACAGACTATTTTGTAGGTAGCCCCCTTAAGGAATGGAGATAGCGGGTAGGTATGTTAGAAATAAAAACATAATTGAGATGAAAAATAAAGTGGGGTTGGTCAAACATTTGAACCATTTAGGGGCATCCAGGCCTGCAGCAGCTTAATTTAAAAATTTCAACCTTACAAATATGGCGGTTTATAAATTAATATAAACCGTAATATGGGCCTTAATTTAAAATTTGCTAATTCAATTTACAGCTCTGCTGAAAGACAATTTAATAGATCAGCTAAAGACATAATTAATCCATTCCTAATCTGGATATAGGCTGCGTTCGTAAATGCATCACTGCGCTGCATCAGAAAAGCAAACTTTTTTTAAAGCCGATAAAAAAATAATAACAATTTTTTTTATTGTGTGACTATTATTTTTGTGGAGTATTTCCCAATTTTTTGGTCCACATTTACTTCACTGATAAATATATAACCATTTGAAATCACTGATGCAGCGCAGTGATGCGTTTACGAACGCACCCATAATCTTTGTTAGCTCTTTAACAATATTAATAGTAATATACCTAGTTTATTTTTTTTTAATTAAAATCCAAATATCAATAAGAATTTTATTAATCAAATCAAGTATTCAAAAGGCTCCAGAATGTTTATACTTTATGAGAGCCTTTTCTACCTAAATAGTATTTTTTTATTCATACCTTATTAAAAGGTAATTAAAAACAATTTTAAAAATTTTTTTTTTTTAATTTTTTATATTTTTTCCATCCTTATATGAGGTGAAAATGTAAAATTAGTTTTGTATTGTTTAAGTTTTTTATAAAATAAAAAAACACATCTTACTTCTTATTAACTTAATGAGTTTTAGCGGCCAAACGCTTGTCACGTTCTTCAGCAATGCTCAATTTAACACCCTTGCCCTTAGGCAAACTAATGTAAGGCTTGTTGCCTTTGCCAATGATGAAGACATTGGTTAAACGGGTAGCAAAAACATGACCTTGAGTGTCCTTAATGTGCACAATATCAAAAGAACCCGGATGTCTTTCACGGTTGACAACGGTACCGACACGACCCAAATTTCTACCACCAGTGATCATACACAAGTTGCCTGTAATCAAATAAAAAATAAATAATAAAAATGTTAAATATTAAATGTTCTCTAAAATTTTGATTTGGCATTACGAGAAAATACGTTAATTTTTTCTGAAGAAATTGTAATTGAACTAAAATGTTATCACATCGTCATTTGAAAGACGACGCAATGACCGTGTTCCAAAAATTGCTTTAGGCTTGCTTTTGATCCTGACTAATGTAAATTTTAAAGAGCATTATGAAAGGACTTCGATCATGCCAGGTACCCTTTCGAAAAAATTCTGATTTGGAAAATTAAAACTTACCGGAATCAAATTTAATGTAATCGGTAATTTTTCCGGTGGCAATATCAACTTGTATGGTATCGTTGGCCTTGATCAGGGGATCGGGATAACGGATGGTGCGGCCGTCGTGAGTTACAACAAATGGAACACCCTTAGTGCCCAATTGAGTTTTGCGCACCTTGCACAATTTGTACTAGAAGAGAAAAATTTTTTTAAAATTTTCAAGAAAATTTAAGATTATATGTTATGTTATTAAGGCGGAAACCATAATATACTTTGTGGCGGAAACTTTTACTTTCTGTAAATTTTTATTAGATTTGTAATTGAACGTAAATGTTATTGCAGCATCTGGGAAAATGATAAAGCAAAGACCGTCGTTACAAAAATTGCTATAGGCTATCTTTTGATCTATGAAAATGTGGTTTATTTAAATCATTTAGCATAGTCTTCGACACAGCCCATTTTTTAGATAATGTTATTTTTAGACCTATTGTTTACTCAGACCAAAAAAGCATTTTGCAAAGTTGGTCCAAAATTAATTTCTATGAAATTTTGAATATGTATTTGTTTATTTCATGAGAATTTTTAAAATTGTTTTGGATGTTTTTTAGCTTCAATTTCTTACTAAACGAACTGAAATTTTGTAATTGAACGTAAATGTTATTGCAGTATCTGGGGAAATGATAAAGCAAAGACCGTCGTTACAAAAATTGCTTTAGGCTCAGTTTTGATCTATGAAAATGTGGTTTAATTGTAATCATTAGCATAGTCTTCGAAAAAGCCCATTTTTAAATATATACATATGATCGAATTTTCAAATTTTAAAACTTATGTATTTTTAATTTATAAATATAGAGGATATTTTATGGTTTAGTTGTATTTTACAGTTTTTGTAAAAAGTTTTAGTTAAATACTTAAATTTTTAAATTTTTCATTGTTTTCGCAAGCACAGCCACTTTCGAATAACTTACGAACAATTTAAATGAACTGACATTTGCTTTCGTATTATTTATTTATCATTTTTTTTTAATTCCCTAAGCTTTGCCCGCGAAGCTCTGCGCTTGTCTGCAGGAAAGAAACCAGAGTCTCTGGCGGGAATCGAACCCGCAACCCCGGCGCTGATAGACTAGCTAGGTGACCTTATCTTGCTACGTAAGCAACAGCTGATTACTAACCTTGTGTCAAAATGATATACCGTTCATGTGGTTCTGGGCAATATTAACTAAATTTTATAATTTTCGCTTAAAATTATGAAATTAAAAATTTGTCTATATTAGATTTAAAAACAAACAATTTAAAATTTAAAAAAATTAAATATTTGTTTAAATTGCTTACTACAATGTTTTATTATTTTTGACACAACGTTAAAAAAATTTACAGTGTTGTAAACGTTTTCAAAATAAGACCACCTTGTATGAATTCGCCTTGATTTGTTTGAATCGTTTACTACATTTTTGACACAACGTTAAAATAGTTTACAGTGTTCTAAACGTTTTCAAAATATCATCTTGTATGAATTCGCCTTGGGGTTTAATTTACTTTCATTTCGCCACTTTCGATTAATTTAACTAAATAAACTGAAATTTTGTAATTGAACGTAAATGTTATTGCAGTATCTGGGGAATAATAAAGCAAAGACCGTCGTTACAAAAATTGCTTTAGGCTCATTGAAAATTCTAATCCACACAATAATGAATAAAAAATCAATAAATGTGGTGTTGGATAAGCCCATGAGAAAATAAACGAAAACTATAAAATTTGGCCCCTATTACAGTTTACAACTCAACTGAGTTGAGCTGTAATTAAGACAACTGGTTGTGAACAGTTGTAATTTTTGTTGTTTTTGTTCACCGCAATATACCTACGAAAGTTGTAAGTCATAATACAAACATTAAGAAATTACAACTAACTGAGCTGAGTTGTGAACCGTAATAGGGGCCTTTATTTTGAAAGCGAAAGTTTCCCAGCATGCAACATTTATCAAGAACTCTCGTTTCACTGTAAATGTAATTCCCGATATATACTAAAAATGTTCTAGAAATCGAAATGAAATGGAATTGAAATCGAACGAGATTAGATTTTGATTAAAGGTCCCTATTACGGTTCACAACTCAACTGAGTTGAGTTGTAATTTCTTCATTTTTGTATTATCGTTAACAACTTTGCTATATTGCGGTGAACAAAAACATAGCAAAAATTACAACTGATCACAACCAGTTGTATAAATTACAGCTTTATTATTTTCACTTTTCTTTAAAATATATACGTGTATATTTTTGAACATAAATTTCATTGATTTTTAATATTTCCTAATCTTTCTTCTTTTTTGTTACATTCACTGGAACTGATAGCGTGAAAAATTTTTCACATGAGATTCATGATTGCTTTTTTCCCTTCGAGGGGAATGAAAATTTAATGGGAACAAAAATTCCACTTGTTATTCACGATAGGGGTGACTGACGTTTTGAATGAAAACTTGAGAAATGTAATGTCGAGTTACTCGATATCAAATGCTATTATTTCAAATACGTCAGTGTCTATCGTATGCAAACAAATTCGATAGTTTGTTCGATACGACAGTATCGAATGCGGTGATTAGACCCCTGAATATCTTCAATATGAAATAATTACTACTTCACAAAACACCTGACGATTTACCATGCGATATTGTCAAAATTCGCGATTTTTGACTTATGACGTTGTTGCAGCAAATGAGCGATTGTATTTTGCTTAAACTCGCAGTAATTTTGCGAGAGGAAGCTATTGTAAATTTTAGGGCAATTTAATAACATCTTGTGCTTTAAGCACACCTTCTAAATTTAACAAATCATCAATAAAACACTTACCACTGCTTCTTCTTTGGAGATGCGATGGATGGTGAAACGTCCTTTAACATCATAGACCAAACGGAAGTTTTCACCGGTCTTTTCAATGGTGATGACATCTACAAAACAATTACTGTTAATATCAATACAATATTAAAATCCTAAAAAAAAACCTACCCATGAATCCAGCCGGGAAGGTTGGGTCGGTGCGTACCTTACCGTCAACCTTAATCAAACGCTGCATAACAATTTTAGTTACTTCAGCACCGTTCAAGGCATACTTCAAACGATTTCTCAAGAAAATCATCAAAGGCAAGGATTCACGCAATTTGTGAGGACCGGTGGAAGGACGGGGAGCAAAAACACCTCCCAATTTGTCCAACATCCAAGCCTTAGGGGCGGCTAAACGTTTCAAATGCTTCTTAGGACCTCGCGCCTAAATAAAACAATTAACAAATTTATTGCATTCTCAAAAAAAAATCGCATTAAAACTAGTAAAAAAAAAACACTGCCATCTTTTGTTTTCCATATACATTTTATTTACACAAATTTTCATCATAATCAATGTTTTATTTTTCCTTCAATTTTCGCTTTTTTATAGTTTTCTTTAAAATATTTACATTTTCTTTCGGCTTTCATAGCAGTTTAGCGTTTCTTTTTTATATTTTTCACATTTTCTCGGTTTTTATTTGGATGGCAATGAATTTTAATATAATAAAATTATTTGGTAGAACCTACCATCTTGTAAGATACGAAAAAAAGGAAAGGAAGTCAGCCGGATGTCACTTTATTTGACAGTTGTTTACCAATTATTGTTCATAGACATTTGTTGACATATGTCATTTGCTTGCAGTGTTGCCATCTCATGTGTAATTGCACATATCATGTGTAAAGGGTCAGTTAGCCGGGAGTAACAGTAACACGCGGTCTCCACCTAGCATGAAATGCAGTCAAAACATAAAGTTAAATGATTATATGTTTATGGTGGCGTACACTGAAGTTAGAGTGAAGTTAGAGTTAAAACTTTTCATTATTTTCAGTTCGTTGACGCGTCAAATATGTAGCTACAGTGTGTTTGTGGTTAATAATTAAAGTTACTTTATACTTAAATGTTTGTTTGTATTATATTTTTCACAAAAAGCTAAGTTTATTATGTCTAGTTTGCCCGGGTAACGTTGCAAATAACTTGGTGGCCACACGATCAAGTGCCTTTCAATTCCAATACACTCTCTTTTTTACAAACACGCTCACACTTTTTAAATTGACCATGAGATTGCTATCAATTTCACCTTTCCATTTGTTTGGCAATTTTACTCTCAATTTAACAGATTACATGTATGTCTTTACATGTATGTCTTTTTCTTGGTGACATCTTGAAAGTAAATTGCTTTCAAATTGAGTGAAGTCTACGTCACAGCTTTCAATTTATGTAAATTTTGACAAACAGTATGTATAAAAGACTTTCAAGAACAACTTGATCAGAATGAACTCTTGATCGTGTGGCCACAGGGTCAGCTGATTCATTTTGTTGTATGCAAAATTTGCTTTCACACGTTTCATCTTTTGATGCTCAACTCTTATGTTTTTAAGTGAGTAAAGAATGAAATAAGGGCGTTAGTACGGAGATGCCTGTACTCGGTCAGTCAGCTTTGTGTTTTATTCGTTTGTATATGCACAACGATGGCTGCATGTAATTTTTTTTCTTTTTCTCTTTGATTCGCTGTTAAGGCTGTTACACACTTTACCACAAACTCTTACGTATTTTTCAAAAATGCTTCCCTGATCTAATTATTCTTTGAACATTTTCAAAAAACAATAACAACTTATCATGACAGGGTTGCATTTTCGTAAATTACTTAAGACTTTGTGGGATAGTGTAAAACAGCCTTTAATAACATCGTGTTGTTTTGAACCGAGACAAGTTGAAACCGATTGCTGCGTGTGATTATAGTGGCATCTTTAAAAGGGAATTGAAAAGAAGTTGAGCATCAAAAGATGAAACGTGTAAATTTAGACAAAGAAATTAGAACGAGCACAGTTAGCAGTAGATGTTACGTCTCAATCTGTAAGAAATAGATTGGACTTAGTTTTTTACGGTAAGGTTACTGTTAATCACAGAATATAATTACGCAATTCGTGTTGATAGTAGCGGCCTGTTTTTACACATTGCCACTTTACTACCAAAAAACATTTTCTTTCTCTTTCTTCGAAAGCTGCCCTCGCAACTGATTTGGGGCTTTTTCACACGTCACTTTTTACAGTTCTGTGTATTCTGTGCTGTTAATCCCGGCTAACTGAGCCTTAATTCTTCTTTTCATGTGCAGCCATGTGTAATTTTAAATTGTTACGTGTTCAAGCACTGATTTTTGTTATTATTATGTGAAAAGATGTAGAGGCAAGGCGAATTGAGTAGTCAATTCCTACTCCATAGTCGGAAAAGCACCCCATACCATAATGCTTGAACAACCACGTTTAATGGTTTTCGTTGTGAATTTGTTTGAATTCAGCATAAGGGGGTATTCTGACGTAAGAACGCGATGCTTTGCATGCAAATAAAACAATTTACAATCATTTTTTCTAGCACCTAATCAAGTCTCTAATTTCAGAATAAGATTTGTGCTCAGAAATAATTTTTAATAATAGCACGTTTTTCAGGTGTACAATGCTTTCCACGTCCCATTTCTATGAAAATAAATAATGAAATATGCGATGAGACATTTCATTTAAAAAAAAATCATCCCTATTTTGAAAGTCGACGTCGACACAAGCCAGTAATTGTATTTTCTGAGTCGTTATTGACAATAATCGATTACTATTGACAGTCAATTGATATTTTCTAAGGCGATTTTAAGTCGACGTCGAGTAGAATTGTCCCTGTGTTAGTCGACAGGAAATTTTGCGATGACTCAAATGAAAGTTAAAGAAATTTAAAATAAAATTAAACATATTTATTAATTACGTTCAAAATAAAAATTGCAAATTCAAAAGAAGTTATGGGCACAAATTTTATTAGTAAGTTTAACGCGAAAAAAATCCATAAAATGTATTTAAAGTTCCTAAAACTATAAGGAATGGCAAAAATTCGATAATAATTACCAAAATTAGCGGAAATTACAAAAAAATTTGCTAACAGCGACATGAAAAAAAAGTCTAATATTAGAGGTTTTCACCCATTGTATTAAGTGTACAACTCTGCTTTTCTTTATATGATTTTATACTGCAAAGCATGAGTGTCTTTTTCGTTAGTATTGCTTTATTCTGGGTTATTTAACAAACGTGTTTACTACAGCTTTTTTTTGGATTTTTCAACCACAGCGTAGTAAATTTTAGTCTAATACATTTTGTTGTTGCAGTGTTGTAAATCTTAGTACTTTAACTAATTTAATAAGATTCACAAGGACTACAAGGAACTTTACTATCAATGGTGAAACCCGCTATTTATTTTTTTACAACTCAACTCAGTTGCAAGAAAAAAAGTTTATGCAAAAATTGCGAAAATTCGCGAATATTTTTAATATTTCATACAAGCCTTAAAATTAATTAAAAATCCCATAAACTATAAGGTATGGCAAAATATCGGTGAAAATTGCTCCATTAAAGGAAATTCGCAAAATTTTGCTAACAGCGGCATGATAGAAAAGGCTTATATTTATTGATAAACGTTAAAGCTATAAAGAATCAGAAAACTTGCATTAAACATATCTCTTATCGATAACATGGCAAAAGTTCGCGAAAAAATTCAAAATTGAAAACCAACTCTACACTATTTTTTTTCTTATTATTTGACAAAGATAAATCTGTTAAAAAAAATATGTTGAAAAATAGCATAAATATCGTTAAAAAGTTAGATATAATGATGCAGAACAAAAATAATAAAAAAATAATTGGAGATGGAATATTTTTTTATTATCAAATTTTCGATAACTAGTTAAGGTCGACAAAACATTTTTATAAAATACAAAATTAACGTCGAAGTGATGTAGTTGTCGTCTTGATGTGACAACAATTTAAAATTAATGTCGACGTCAACGACGACTTACATAATAGGGGTGAATATCTTACCTTTAAATTTGTATCCTTTTATTTCAACTATTAAATCGTATTTTCAATCTAATAGTTCGTTTTGTTTATAATGTTAGACGCTATGAACATGTTTCTAATTTTGCTTTTAGCTTTCTTGTGTGTACTTTTAAAAACTTTATTAAATATCGGCTTAAATAAATAAGCTAAAAGCAGTTGCTGAGCTAGTTATGAATTATGAATAAGATCTGTAACTATCTATGAACTATTTAGTTTATGTTTTGTTAGTTGCGGCTTAAGTTATGATTTCTGAATATGCGCCAATTTAACGAGTTAATTTCGGTTTGTGACAAATTGCGATTATTTGCGCTTTTCGAGTTATGCCTTTTCTTGTAGGGGAAAAAAGGTAAAAAAAAAAAAAAATCAAATTTTCAGGATATTTTCCCTTTTGCGGCTACCTAAACGGTGCTAAGAATCGTTCCAAGGAAGTTCATATGTTCTAAAGTTGTTAATTGAGATCTTAGGTACATTTTTGTAGTTGATCGTTTCCTTGAATTTTTTACGGTTTGCTACCTATGGACAGGGAACAGGGGATTTTGCGATATTGATTTTGAAGATGAAGTTTTTTTTGATTTTATATGTTCTTTATGGCAACAGCTACAACTTTGTCTCAAAAGGTATATTTAAATTCCGACCGTTTTGCAAGATATGAGCCTGAGAAAATAATCACTTTTTTGCAAAAATGCAATTACATAAGTGGCAGATTCGAGGAGATGATAAAGTAACTATGTATCTTAAAATGAAAAGAAGAAATACAAAACGATTTTTGGGCTAAATTTGGGCTTCGCGTGGACATGCCTAGAGTAGGTGGGTTTGGTTCCACAAATGACAAAAATATAATATTTTGATTCAAAATCATTGATTTGCTTATCCTGCCAGTTTAAAATCGATCCAAAAAAATTTGAAATATATTCCTTTGAAAGAGCAAAACGTCTTCAAGTGCTATATCCCTGGTTGCCAATGACTGGCACGGTCCATAAAGCGCTTATACACTCAAAACAAATAATAGAAAACAGAGCTCCACCAAAAGGTTTTCTTGGAGAAGCTTCCGAACAGCGACAAAAAATATACAAAGGCGATCGGATGCATCACGCCCACAAAAACAGCCGCACCAATAACCTGTTAGATGTATTTAATAGGGCTGTCGATACTTCAGATCCATTAATATCTACATCATTTTTAACCAGACGCTTACAAAAGCGTAGTCGTTCTTCACTTCCACCTGAAGTTATTGAGCTATTATGTTGCAGCGAATCCATAGAAGAATTTCAGCTTAGCAACCAAGACAAAGAAATTGATAAAACTGTTGATATTAGTGAAATTAATGAAAGTGAAGAAGCCCTTTTTGATTTAAATTTACAAAATGAATTAGATTCAAGCAATGTCTAAATGTTATAATATAATTAAAAAAATAAATCAATTTAAAGAATGATGTTAGTTTTAATGGCTGCAGAAGGGTTAATACTTGTTAGTTAATGGGTTAAATTCCATTTTTTTAAATAAAGTTTTAAAAGTTTGAACATCATGTTTTTGTAGTAGTTATTAATTTCGCACAGAAAAATTTCCATTTGACCTATAGTGCACGGGTATGAATGAATGTACGCACTTACAGTGCAATTAATGCTGCCATCTGTTTGTAAAACGAAAGTTTTTCGTTTATTTTGACAATCTAAAATATTACTAATTTTGAATTCATTGTTACGATTCGATAGTTATTGCATTGAAATAAATGGTTCGATCTCCTTATAAAATTTATCACTATTTTGTTTGAACTTAATTGTACTTTTTATTCAAATGTTACAAAATTGATTATTTTTCTACTCCGACTTCATACGTTTCATAGCAAAACGGCCAACTTGTATTTTTTTCGATTGTTGCGTAACTGAATGCGGGAATATAATCTAAATGCAAAATATTGGTGATTTAGTGTATCCTTAGCACCTATTATGGGTTGCATTCGACCAACAATTTTCGCTGATTTTCAAACATCGACTATCGCATGTTAATTTGGTATTTATTATGAGTTGACAGTACCGTCGAAATATGTTTATGTGTCGAATTTTTTAACGAACACAATTTTGCTTTCGAGGCTGCAAATAAATTAAAGAAACTTGTTGAAAATGTAAATATTTGTTAATTTTTTATTTTCGTACACCAAATACCACATTCTTAATTATTTTTGTTAATTTCATGCAATTATCGGGCTTTTTCAATACATCAAAATGAAGTGGATTTAAAATCATATAAATTTAATTTTGTATTCTTCATACAGTAAATACCAATTATCTTAACAACAGGAAAAACGACAATTTGTAAATAATTGAAGTCAAAACATGTTCGAGTTCAATTTCACTTCAATTTATTTATAGAAAATGGAATAAAGAACATTTGAACACAATAATAAAATTTTTTTTGTTAAAAATGTTGCCACATAGAGGAATAAAAGCCTATACGTTTTACTTTTACAAACCCATTCCTTTTACAATTAAAAACAAATAAAAATATGTGGATGCGAAGTGTAGAACACCAAAAATTCTGAAGTAAACCACTTTTGGTGTATTCGGATTCTAGAACACATCCGATAATGTTGTTACTACAGTATCCAATGAAAATATGTAATCCCATTTGTTTGCATATATGTAAATTAGTTAGGTCTGTCGCGACTATACTCACGATTAACTGCCTGTTTTTAGAAAATGTAAACATGTGAGTGAGTGAGAAATTATATTGAAAACAAAAACAAATTTTCGTTTTTTATTGTTGTTTTCAATATAATTCTCACTCACTCACTTGTTTAGGTTTTCTTAAAATAGGCAGTTAAGTGGTCAAATGATAATAGTAACTAGGGATGAGATTTTCATGCACTAAAAATCAAAAATATACGCTTAAAATATGCACTAAAAAATCCAAAATATGCACTAATATAATTAAGAATATGCACTAAAAACTGAAAAATTCCCATAAAAACCGTTCTTTAATTTTACTCAAAACCAAACAAAGAAAAAATGCAGTCTATTGTTGCTCAAATATCTTAAAAAAAACTTAAATAAATTTCAAGTGTTTTTATCAATAATAAAAACTGGGAATTTAGCACGAATAACAAAATCTTTTGAAACTTAAATAACTAGTTTAATTTTTTTTTGTTTAATTAAAAGTAAAACTTTGTCTTGTACTTGAAGAACGCCAATGCATTTTGAAACAATTTATTTTCAGATCCCACTTTGATTCTGGATCACAGAATATTTGAAATGTATTTTATTTTTGAAGTCCTGAATTTTTTTTTATAAAACTTTTCGGATTTATTTTTAATTTGTCGGGCTATTCTTTCTTCCACATTGTTTATTTTTTTTTCTGCAATATTAATTAATTTGACTTGAGTATTACGTGAACTAATTCCGTCCTAATAATTGTTTCACCAATATACCTATCCCTAGTGGGAACATTCAAATGCGTATTGACTTCTGGTGTTATTTAAATTTAATACTTCCATTACTTTTTTAATTGCTGCTGCGAAAGCGAAACCAAAAAATGCAATATTATCGAATTGGCTTCGAATTTAATCTGCACATGGTATAACCCATGCGCCAAGCAAATATCGTGTAACAGCTTTGGATAACATATTTTAAACCCATTGGATGCCATAACCATGTAAGGTGCCTGCATTGGTTTAAAATAGAATGATCTTTTGTCGAAATCTTGTATTTAAAGCAAAGGTCAAAGAGAATTTATTTTTTGATTTAAAAATTTTTTTTAAGGTTTTTTGTGCATTTAAAAAATTGTTTAAGAACTTTTTTTAAATTATGGAAATTAAAGAAAAAAAAATCACTCAAAAATTTCAAAATACATATGTATGCATTAAAAACCTAAATATACAATTTTCATCAATATATGCAACAATATGCAAATACAAAAGATAATTGGTCGACATCGTTCTCAGGCTATCGACAAAAAACATGCATTTGCATGGAAATCTCATCCCTAATAATAACGTTTTTAAATTTTCTCGCGTAAAGTAGTATTGTTGACGGCCTTATTAATACCAATCTTATATGCCATTCTCTGTATTTTTTAATATTGCATAATATTGTAAAAGGGAAGAGGTTTTTTCCATAATTAGATGAGGACAACCATATGGGTTTTATAAAAACTTACCACAAAAGAAGAGACCGTTAGATTTGGTTAATTTTTAGTTCTATTGATTCCACTCTAAATTCCATTAAGTGGGCCCATGTTAGACAACGGTCGCGATGAGTACTAAACTTGTTTACAGGTGTTTTAACATTATTTTTAAGAACGGGAGAATAATAGCTTTGCTTCCTTATAAATAGTAGAAGTGATGTAGACAAATGTTGCGATTTTTACCTCTTCCATTTGTGAAACAATTTTTATATAATTTATACGAAATACTTCCACAGGCTTTCACGCTACACACAGCACCCCCAGCAGTGACTTTTTTATGTGAAAATTTCACATCCTTCGATCGTATTTTATATAATCTATTTAAAAGCAGATTTCGGCCGAATGTGAGCATTTGCAGTCAATAACCTTACGATTTCCAAGCTTTGTTAAATGCTTCTCGAATATTGAACGGTAACTTGGTATGCGTATATAACATTTCCTCAAGACGTTTATTTAAGGTGAATATAGTTTTGTTTCTATCAGTGAAGGTGAGTTGAATACTAGGTTGTCTCGTTAGCATACATCATCATAAGCTGTGCAAAAGCGAATTGACCATCCAAAATGTTTTGTTTTCATGTGTTTTTTCATTAAAATTCTTAAAATTGAAAAATTGTGCAAGTCAAAACTGAAAATAATCATATAAATTTAGCAAACAATAAGAAATTATTTTCAAACGAACATTGTTACACTTTTTTCATATTTCCTTTTTGTTTTTAGACACGATATTTTTGACAGATTGGTAAAGTTGTACCAGGTGAATTGTGTGTTTTTATGTTATTGTAGCGATCAACCCACCTAGTACTCAGTTTGCCTTCCTGACATTGATATTTATTTGTTTACATTTTGTACTTGTTTTTGACAGTGCCAAATTACCGAATTACTGAATTTACCACTGCTCGAACCAATTTGTTTTGGTTTTACAATGCTTTGTTAGGAATGGTTGACATTTTGAGCCGTAAACACTGATAATACAATGCAAAAAACCTGTTTTTTTATTGTTGTAGTATTGCTGCCACCGTGCCACATGAATTCGCCTTGGTAGTGATGGTGCTATGGAATTGACTTGCTTGAACTAAAGTTGTTTCCACAAGCAGGTGCTGTTGTCAGTTAATACATATTCAGTATGTTTCAGTGCTGAATATTTTTCAACGATATCGGGAAAATTATTTTAAAAGTTTTTGATTCTGGATTTTTTACCCGAGTCAATTATGGTAATTAGATTAAATTTTCCCTCATTCATCCTGGTTGTAAAGAATATTACAAATAGATTCGCTAGCAATAAATGTAGTTCAAGCGCATTTAAGAATTTAGCCATTAAGAATGTTTAACATAAACCTGTTATGAAATTTGATTAATATACATATTAACAAATATAGAAACAATTTAAACTACTAGGTCTTACCTTCGTTTTAGATTGTCACTTTTATATTTATCCTATGGTTTTGTTTCTAGAATTAAATAAGTAATGCACCTCTAAGTCTAAGTCTTGCAAAATCTTGATGTATTTTCTGTGGAGTTGTTTTTCGCTTCTTAACTCTGGCAGGTGTAATTTGCGTTTAGAGTTTAAATGCTATAGGGACGACATTTAATGTTAATACCTTTATTAAATCTAAATTTGAAGAATTACACACACAGCTTTTTCTTTTTATTTTTATTATAATTCTTCTTAGAATTGTTTTTTTCAAATATCTTTTTACTCTCACATACTATTTATTTTATTATTAATTTTTTTTCTGTTAAATTTTAATTAAACTCTCCTTAAAATGTATATGCTCAAACTTGGGGTAGATAAATACATATTTTGAATTCTATATGTATTAATTTATATTTTTTTAATAATTATTTTTTTTATATAAAGATGTTTGTTTTTTATTTAAGTTATGAAACTACTTAAAAATTAAAAAAGAAATAAAAAAATGGACAAAAATCTTAAAAGGTTTTTGTTTAAATTTTTCTTGATTTTTTTTTATATAATGATTAATAAAAAAAAGTTATACTTTGAGAAATAGAATGAAAAATACGATGAGTATTCTTGAAAGTATTTAACAAGAATACATGTCTGTTTTAAAAAGAGGGATAAAAAAATAGTTCCAACAACAGCTTTAATACAAAAAAAGCCATAAAAACATTATTTTTTTAGAGGAAATAAAAGAGAAATTGTATGGATAAAGCGCAAATAATGTTGGATGTCGAGGGGTAAATGTAGACGAGTTTAAAAGCTGTAGTAAAGTTTTAATTCAACTTTATGGGATTGGTTTGTTTGTTTTGACTTCTATATAAAAGGTGTAAAAATCGAACATAATTAACAAGTCACTTAAGTTCTTTTATAAGTCCTAAACGGAAAAAAGGGAACTCAACAAATTATTATAAGGAAATAGAGTACATATTGAATTTCCCTTTTGAGATGCTAAAAGATTTGGTTTAATCTATTTTCTTCATAGATTTCAAAGCCCTTTCTCTTAGTTGTTTCTCTAAATCCTCGTTAACACCACCTAACAGCATTGAAGCTGTATTGGAGACTTTACCCAATGTTTTTTCCTCTTTGCGGTGTGTTTCATGGTTGTTTTCCTCATCACTGCTAGATGAACTTTCAGCCTTTTTGTTCTTTTTCTTGTGTTTCTTGTGTTTTTTACTCTTTTTGCTACTATGCTTCTTGTGTTTCTTGTGTTTCTTCTTTTTGCTTGATTCTGCATCCGAATCGCTAGAGGAATCATCATCGGAATTACGTTTCGATGAGGATTTCTTAGACTTTTTACGTTTCTTTTTAGCTGTGTGCTCGTCTGTATCTGACGAATCATTTTTAGCTTTTTTACGTTCGTTATTGGTGACTGAATGGGTGCGTTTGCGGGCCGGTATTTTAGTAGACGATTTGTTGTCTACTTCGGAATCTGAATCAGATTTAGACTTTTTATGTTCTGATTTTGTATGGCTAGATTTTTTAGTACCAGTTAAAGTAAATAATGTTGATGAAGTTGTAGTTACTTGTTTTTCGGCACTAGTTTTTGAACGTTTTGCAGAGGATTGTGAATTAGTTTCTCTGGCCTCGGTATTTTTACGTTTTTCGCCAACTTCTACTGACAGTTTATCACGTTTGCGGAGTTCCTCCTCTCCTGTATAAACGTTTTGCTTACTTTCTTTATTAGTTGCTTTAGAAGCGTTTACAGTTTTAGTAGTAGACTTTTTCCTTCTTCGTTTTTCCTCTTGAGAGTCTTCCGATTCGCTATCACTCGAGGACGTTTGTGGTTTACGCATGGGTTTGTTAGACTTTTCTAGTTTCTCAAATTTATCCAATTTGTCAGACTTCTTAGTAGCCATTGAAACTTGTGTTTTCTTTAAATCCTCTTTAGCTTTGGACTTATCTTTTTCGCGTCGTACTTTTTCACGTTCTTCTTCATCCGTGCTGTCATCTTCATCCTCACTGTCATCACTATCATCTGAGCTATCTGAGGAACTTGATTCACTATCTTGTCGTTTTTTAGCTAATGGCTTTTTATCTTTTGGGCCAGAGGCTACTTGACTTTCAATAGCTGAATTTGCGCCCTGTTTTTTTAGTTCATGGGGTTTAAGGAATGGGGAAGGTGTTCTAGATAAACTAACACTATAATTATCACGTCGACCCATAGAAACAGTTGTTTTTACAGCTTTTTTAGATTTAGTTTCTACCGGTGCAACTGATTCTGACTTATTGTGTTTGCGTGTGGCTTCCTCTAATTCATCTCTTGATAGATCTATAGTCTTAACGGCAGGAGCACAATATTCCACCGAAGATCGTCCTAAGTAATAAAAAAATGTACACGTTAACTATAAAATAGTTTAGTTTTTCTCGGTCTAAAATGAAAATAGACTATAAACAACCCCCCGTAGGGTTTAAAAACGATGTTAATTTGTTTATGCTTTTTTCAATCATTATCTTTGAAAAAAAAAAAAAAAAATAAATCATACCTCCACTTTCCTTAGAACGATTTGCCACCTTCTTGTAACGTTCTTGTGACCTGCTGAGGCTTCGGTTTTTACGACCCTTCTCTTTGGAGGATGGTGGAGAGGGTTTTCTATCTTCACTACTACGACGATTACTTGTATTCTTTTTTACATTCTCATTATCTGATTCATCTTCCCAATTAGAACTATGCGAAGGTGAACGTTGCTTTGGTTTATTAATGGATGCCGAATTTCTTTGTGGTTGGTCCCAACGATTAAAGGCACCGCCACCAACTACAGCGCCACTACCCATGGCACTCCGATTACCAATACGTTCCGGTGAAGCTCCTCGCAAAGGTGAAGAAGGACGTCTTTCTCGGGAATTAAGTCTCCGTTCACGGGAACGTCTGGGCGGTGAACCACGCCATTGGGGTGAATATTTGCGAAATTGATTTTGAACTGGTGAAAAACGCCTTTCACGGGAAAATCGTCGTTGTGGGGAATTGTTACGACGATTATCGAAACGATTTCCAGCACCCATCATACCTCTGCCGCCACCGCCGCCACGATCTCGACTTGGGCTTCTGCGATTCCAATGATTCATGCGGCCTCGATTGTTGCGATTATTCCCACGGAATTGTAAAGGGGAACGGCGGCGATTAAATCTTTATTAAGTACGTACAAAATTAAAAACAATATACATAATGACATAAAAAAAATCATAAAAATTACCTTCTCGGAGAACGTGAGCGATTGCGTGAAAAAGAACGTTGTCGCGAACGTGATCTCCTTCTAGATCTAGAGCGTTGCTGGCGTTGTCCGACGCCTCCGCCTGCACCTCTGTCATCAAATCTTCCCGGTGAGCGTCTATTACGATTATGCATAAATCCTCTGCCCCTACTCCGGGAATCCGCTCTTCTGCCACCACCTCCAGTTCGGCCACCGTCTCTTTCTAAAGAACTGGCTGAAGAGTCTCTATTATTGCGATATTGCCTTTTATTTTGTATGCTGTTCTTATTACGTTTTAATTCAAAATCCTCTTGTGGTGGTTCAGGCGAAAGGGACAGACTAGCTGATCGGGATGGTGTTCGCTTATTATTACGCTTAGGACTTGAGCGTGCCGACGAATGCGAACGAGAGCGTGAAGAACGGGGCGGTGATCTGGGTTTCGGTTTCCTAACTCCTGGCGACGTAGCCCTACTGCGACTGCGGGAAGAAGACCGTTTAGTTTTTGCTGCAAATGGATTGCGCGGATTTTTAGCAACTGAGCTCTTTTTCTCATGTCCGTTTTGTGCCGGATTCGAATCTTGCGATTCTGAACGATTGCGTTTGGGTGAAGCCGGTTTAGGTGGCGGACTTGCCTTGCGTTTTTCTACAGAACGTGAGCGTGATTTCCGATTACGGTTGCGTGAATTATCTCTTCGCTTTTGTGGTGATTTAGAACGTGACTTTTGTCGTCTAGCACTACGATCTCGAGAGCGGGATCTTCGTCTTCTGCGTTCCGGGGAACGACGTCTTGGTGATCTGGAGCTCCGCCTACGTTCTTTTTCTCTAGAACCATTTCGTCGGCGCTGTGGTGAGCTGCGTTCTCGCGAAGACCTTTCCCTTTGGACTGATCTATCACTCGAACGTTTACGCGGTGATCTAGTTTTATCTGCATGATTATCTCTGGATTTAGATCTAGACTTATCTCTTTTTGTTAATGAATTCTCTACATTATTTGTATTCTTATCATCATCCTTATTTGCACTACGATTTTCATTCGAATTAGAACGATTTTTAGCTGATAGATGAGAACGCACCTGTTCAATAGCGCTTAGCGTACTGGGCGGTAATTGTTGTTCACGTTCTTTTTGTGTTAAATCACGCTCTTTACCTCCTCCACCGGTACTCGAAGTACCTCCTCCCCCAGTTCTTCGATCACCACGATCTCTTGAACGTGAGCGAGAACGTGTTCTAGATCTTTCACTTCTATCTCGATGTTTATTATCTTCTTCTCTTTTAAGAATTTCATCTTTTTTCTGTTGTATAAACTCTGCCGGGATGCCAGTCTCACTTTCTTGGGCCGACAGTAATAGCGCCCACAATTCACCCATGAATTGTCGTGCGTTAGGCCCATTTAAAAATCCGGTCATATTTATCTGCATTTTTTTGGGACAAGGAAATTTTTCCTCTTCCAATTGATTGTAAACAAACTCAGCTACAACATCGTCTTCCATGTGTAACATGTCAGTAATTTTCTTACTAATCCATGGCCTTAACACATCCAATTTAACTTTGGACATATCAACGCGCTTATTGAGACAATCGCCAAATTTCATTTGTTTCATAAGTTTCTTTTCTTTGTCGCTAAAGCGAGTGTCTTGTTGTTGTGTAGTTCCCTAAAAAGAAAAAACATTAGAAAATACAAATCCATTTATTAAAAAATAAATCATGTAAACTGCTTTAAAAATTTTATTAAATATAGGAACATAGTTCTTAAACTAAGTTTTTTAAGTTTTACTTTGGAGAAGAGTAAAAAAGTATAAACAATGAATCTTAAAATATTTACCTATATCTTAGATTGGTAGATAAACTTAATTTCTAGAATAAATTTCTGTAGCGTGAATATTAAAAATAAAACGGTTCAATTACCTACGCTCAACTTCTGTTAATGGTATCAATATGAATATGTACCTATGTAGGTATATGTAATGGTAAAGGGATAGGAAAAAAAGTAAAATACATACAGAGTGTTAGAACGATTGAGAAGTCACAGCTTATGATGAAGATATTTTGAAGGTCACGGTATTAGCATATTCTTTAAAAAAAGAGTCAGGAGCTTATTTGTAATGCCAACTTTGCTTTATGCATGTAAATGTTTTACTTAAATATGTCTCTTAATAAATTACATTTGCAGTTGATTACACTACTGAAGATAAAAATAATTAAATAGTTAAGTACGTTAATATAAATACAAATATGAAAAGAAATCTAGTTTACCAACATAGCTCCAAACAAAAAAAAATTAAATAGGGGTGACAGAAAATTGAAAAATAACAAGAAAATAAATAACGGAAAGTCTAGGTAACGCACAGTTTTTGAGTTATGGAACTCTGAAGTTTTCATACATAGGTATGTAGGTACATGAAATTTTTTGTATATTCAGAAAATCAATTCAAGAGCTTTAAAACAATACCAATATTGGCCCTTTACGTTCAGAAATGTAGTGGAAAATCGCACATTTATATGAACATTTTAGAGGAATATAACCCAAAAAACTATGCATTTTCGCCACTTTTTTAACTTGATATGTTCTTCTCATTTTTCAATTTTCTATCACCCTAGGTACTTTATATTTTATTTGGGGATTAATCTGTAAGCTAGATTTGTTTATTATTAAAAACATAACAAATACCAGTTTCGCCAACTAAAGCTTTTCTGGATAGACGGCCTTTGGTCGGACACAAAAATTTTCTCCTCTATGGTACCTATAACAAACAACGGCTTCCCTAATTAAAACTTCTCTGCTTAGCCGGCCATCGGCCTTTTGCAAAGATTTTCTTTTCTATGGTATAATTAGCTTTTCTGCATACACGGCATTCGTCCGGGTGCATATAACTTAAGCTTCTCTCCATAGTAATAAATATGCTTACTATTGTATTTTCGAACACATCCCTACTTTATAATAAGTTAAGAATTTTTTAGTCAATTTTGGTAGGTATACCTACTTAATACCTATCCAGAAAAATGTATTCAAGAGCATTCAAATGATACTAGTATTGGCTATATACGTTCAGAAATGAATCGCATTTCGAACTTAATCAACAAGAGTGTATTAAATAAAAATTTTAAAATTTACAGTAGAAGCAAAACTATTTTTAATTTCACATTACAGGTAGATGAAAAGTAATTGTAAGCCAACTTTTCATTACCTAAAAGAAGACAAAATAGAATGTTACTTTTTCAGCGCTAAGATATGTATATGTATTACGTGTCAATTTCTTTCAAAAAGTATTAGGTACACTCTTGTTGATCAAATGCAATGTGTGAACTTAAAAACGACAGAGGTCCATTATAGGGAATGGTGAATCGATTTCAATTGTAACCGAAAATCGATTTTGTGGTAAAAAAAACGATTATTTGCAATCGAATTTACGTATGCGATTTTATACTGAAATCGATTAGTGGGCTTTTAAAATCGATTTTTTTATTTCTATCAAAATTTTGGCAATTTTTAATATTAATCTTAATTAAATCGAAAAATTATGGGCAAGTAGGTACAATAAAACTTGATATTTTTTTTGTGCGTGAATACGTGTGTAGGTATGTATGTTTATGCAGTATTCCAAATTTAAAGTTGTAGTTTTACGTGTTTACCTAGGTATTAGTACCTTTGGTATTCTTTCAACTTTAATATAGGGGCTCTTGTTCTTCAGAAATTAAAGTCATCAACGCACAGTGACCATAACAGTTTTAAACATATCGTACCTAACCATGCACTGAAAGTCAGGTTTGTGGAAACCAATACATTATAGAACCACAACAGGTGAATTAAACCAGGGCATTCCTGTGGAACTACAAACAGTAGTCATTAATATCTACCCACTGTAAAAATCTTAGTGCAATTTCTCCAGTAGTTTGGCAAAAAAGATACCGGTGTATTCCCCTTCGTGATATAAGGAAAAAGTTTGTTAATTAATCTTTATCGATTTTGAAGTTCGATTAATCGATTTGAAAAACCGAAAAAAAAGACTATCGAAAATCGATTTTGGAATCCATTTACCATTCCCTAGTCCATTATACGAAAACTATGTTTCCGCGACTTTCTATTTAATTGTAATACTTGTTTTGTTGGAAAAACTGAAGTTTAAAGTTCAAGAATATAAAAACAGTTAGATCTTTTTAAAGTAAAAACTGATTAATAACTATGCTCTCTGTTCATTTGGATGTTTTGCTTTATTTTTAAATATGTACATATGTAATTTGTTTAAGTTTTGTATATAATACGCATGGATTCATATAATATGAATACCGTTTTCTTCTTGCCCACTGTAGCCCACAAAAATATAAAGTATTAAAAAATTCATCTTCCAATGTATTTACATTTGCAAAATTAATATGAAAACAAAAATAATCTAAGCACACTGACACATCCATATTTAAAATTCAACTTACCGTGAACATCATTTTGTTACCCTTTATTTATGAAAACGGCGATATGAAATAACAAATGTAAAACAAATATTGGAAAATTTTTCGTGTCGAGGAAAAACAGAAAATGTGGTAATTTTTGTAAATACTACACAATATTTTTTCCTTTTAACTTTTTTACAAATTAAACCATTTTTTATATAAATTATTTACGTTTACAATTTATTAAAAATTCTTTAACCACACAATTTTATCAATTTCCCACACTTTTGTTTTTTAATCAAAAAGTATTTTCGTTTTTTACTGCATCCACCAAGAACAGTATGAGGGCAAAAAACCGGGTATAACTCCAAAACGGCGTGGTGCGAAAAAAGACAACAGCAGCAGCAGCAAAAAATCAACTGCCTTATTATCTTGACGACAGCTACGAAAGCAGCATTAAAATATAATACAAGAAAAAAAAATCAGCAATGAAAAAAATTATGGAATCTTTTTTGTTCTCCTTTTTTGCGTATAAAAAACAATAAAAGTGACACATTTAATGATATTATGTTAGCAAATTCATTGTTTTCTATGTTTAAACTTATTATTACAATATTTTTAATAAGAATATTGTAATTTATAATAAAATTTACACAATTTTTTATACGGCTCTATGCAAAATGGAGACGCACCGAAAAGAAAACTTAACGAATAATTCGTTAAAAAAACAGTATTGCTTATTCGTTTTCTCCTTGCATTTACACAAGCACAAACATGTGCACAGAAGTGACATCTGTCGGAAAGAGTTAGTAATTAGTGTAGTGTGGTGTTTTCACTGCAGGGTTGTAATAGCGTTCAAATTCATCTCAAACCCTGAGGCCACACGATCAAGTTGTTCTTGATAGTCTTTTACATATACTGCTTGTCAAAATTTACAAAAATTGAGAGCTGTGACGTAGGTGGCACTCAATTTACTTTCAAGATGCCATAAAAAAAAAACAATTTATAAAGACAAACATGTACTCAGCTGTTAAATTGAAAGTAAATTGTCAAACAAATGGAAAGGTGAAATTGAAAGCCATCTCGTGGACAATTTAAAAAGTGTGAGTGTGTTAGTAAAAAAATGAGAGAGTTGAGTAAATTGAATGGAATTGAAAGGCAAAACTTGATCGTGTGGCCGCTATGTAAGTCCCAATTTACACTAGGGACATTTCTTGCTGGACATACGAAGGTTGTTGGCGAGGGGTCGAAAAAGTAGAGTGTGTAGTACATGAATATCTGTACTGGACATTTTTTCATTTCCCTTTCTTACTTTTCGTAGTTTACATACAAGTCTTAATTTCTATCTGACTTCTAATGTTTCATATGTAAACGCTTCAGGTAAGATTAAAAGAGAATTCAAAAAATGTCCGGCAAGAAAAGTCACTAGTGTAAATTGGGACTAACAGTGCACCCACACGATCAAGATTTTTTTGATAGCCTTTTACATATACATACTGTTTGTCAAAATTTCCAAAAATTTTAAGTAGTGACGTAGGCTGCATTCAATTTTTGAGCAATTTACTTTCAAGAAGTCATCAAGAAAACAATTTATAAAGGCAAACGAAAATTTTATTCACTAACCTTGAAATCAGCTGTTTTCTTGAACGTAAATTGAAACACTCACTGTAAAGAGAATTTTAAAGGCAAGTTCGTATCAATTTTTATAAGTATAAGTGTATTGGAAAAAATGTGTGAGTGCATTAAAACTTGATAGACAAAACTTGATCGTGTAACCCTCAAGTTAATGACAGTGAAGTTTTAAAAAGTTATACATAGAATTAAAATGGATTTTTTTTTAAAAAAATTTTACATGCAAAAAATATTTATTATATCAACAATAAATTTCAGTTTCTCAATAGTATGAAATGGGAATTTAGCACATTTGAAAGAAACCTTGTTGAAATCTACAAGATTCTTTTGTAAGTTAACGGCCTATAAGATTTGTATTTCAGCAAACTTCAAATTCAATTGCAGAGTTCATCTTATACTAAAGCGGCCCATACACTTGCAATATTATTGTATATGATATTCGCCATATTATTTCCATTTTGTTCTATACCATGCAATAAGTCGCACAATGGTTTCATTCATTCAATAAAAAAGTGAACATAACCTATAGGAATAACATAAACAGCATTGTACAATGTTGCCACCACATTTCACTTTCTTTTTGTTGTGCAATAAAAATCAAAAGTCTTTTGATTGCTGCCAATATATTGTGTTACCTTCTAATATTACATACACATTGGCGATATAATTGTACAATACGTAAAATTGAACAATTTTATTGCAAGCGTATGAGCCGCTTAAGATAGTTTTGAAGAGAGTTTTCATGGCAACCGTCTAATAATATTTATTGCAATACTGATGTAAATTAAAAACAATTTAGAGTTTCTGCGATTAAATTTGACGTTTACTGATAAAAAAAAAATTGTATACCTCATCTTACGTGTAGACCACAAGAAACGAAAAAACAACTATTTAACAAATTATTGAATATTAATTTATTATTATTTTAATAATAATTATCAAAATATTCAACATTTATTATTTTTCGAATTTATTCTATGAGCTAAATTTATTACAATATAATAGTCTGATAGTGTATAAAGTCATTTCTGAAAAATTGAAGGAATATGACTATTACAAAAAAGCTTTATAAAATACATAACTGAAATTTAGCTCATAGAATAAATTCGAAAAATAAAAAATGTTGAATATAATATAAAGTAACCTTCAGAAGGAAATAATTCCCAGTTTCTAATTATCAAAATATGTAAATTTATAAATTTTATTTTAAATTTTCAAACTTAGAATTAACTTCTTAAAATTTAAGTTTTAAAAATATATTCATTTAATAAATATCATTCCAAAAACGACATTTTTCATTTGCATTTACACTTTTTTCTTTAAAGTGGTTTTGGTTTGAAAAATGTCATAATTGGAAATTTCGAAAAAATAAAAAAATATAAATAGTTTTTGAAATACATACATATGTTACTTAAACTTAAAAATTTATAAAAATAAAAAGTAAAACAACATTTGATAAAAGTATGTTTTTTAATGTATTGGATCTGTTTGTTTTTTATTTAATATATAGAGAACTTTAAAACTTAAATAAAATATCTATAGTTACAAAAGTTTAACCTTGATAGAAATGCAATTTTTTAATAAGCTAAAGCGGCCCCATACACTTGCAATATTATTGCATTTGCTATTCGCCATATTATTTCCCCATTTATCCTATATTATGCAATAAGTCGAACAATGGTTTCAATTTAAATATTACTCAACTTTCATTCAATAAAAAGGTGGTTATGTTTACCTTTTTAAACAGCATTGTATAATGCTGCCAACACATTTCACTTTCTTTTCGTTGTGCAATAAAAGTCAAAAGTCTTTTGATTGTTGCCAATATATTGTGCCTCCATATAATATCACGTACACATTGGCGATATAATTGTACAATACGTAAAATTGAACAATTTTATTGCATGTGTGTAAGCCGCTTAAGAAAATAATATAGTAAAATATTTCTAGGCAGATGGATGTGATATTTAATTTATATTAAAGAATCAAAATTTTAAAAAATTAATAATTTATTTCCTATTTTTATAAAATTTTTCCAAGCATTTACTTTTTACCTCTTTACCCCCGAACCACACGAGCAATTTGTGACGTCTTAACACAAGCAATAACGCCATCAGAGTAACTGCTTCAAGTTGCCAATGTTAAAGCTAAGTTAAAACAAATCAAGTTGGCACAGACTATTGTGCTTATACAGGGTTGCGCATATGATCGTTATGATATAATAAGTGAACTAATTTTTTCGTTTCTTTTCAGAATGAATCTTGTAAAACTTAGGAAATGTTTAATGGAGAGACTCAGACCATAACAAAGAACCAAAGTGGTTCAATTTTATTTTGAAAGTCAGCATTCCATTATTTAGACGGAAAAATCATATCGTATAATAAGCGATGAAGCTCATTTTCACCACAATGGTCACCTCAATAAAAATATGGGGCACCCAAAATCCAAGAATAATTGTTGAACGTCAAATGTACCACTTAGATGCAAAGTATGGTGTGAAATAACTTCAAAAATATCATTGGTCCATTTGTTTTCGAAACGACGATCAAGTTGCGGTTAAAGTGAACGACATTTAATACCGTACAATGATTGAAACTTTTTTAATGCCCGAGGTAGATTATAAGAATGGTGGTTCCAACAAGATTGAGCAACTTTGGCTCTTTTTCTTGGCGATTATAACCTTTCTTATGCACCCTTTATATTTGAGTTTATACAACAAGTACATGTAAAATCGCTTATATACTTATTTAGCGATTTTTTATTATTTTTCGATAAATTTTATTTTATTTACATAACTGTAAATATTATAAGATTTTGATTTATTTTTTTGAGGAAAAATTGTGCTAAATTTTTGTTTAACACCTATTCCCAACGGCTAGTTAAATACCCAGCTTCAATTTCCTCAATTATTACACCGTGCTTAAATATAAGGGAGTTATTTTCGGTATATTGTAGGTTAATTTTCCCAAATTTGAAATTATGTGAAAACTTGGATTCTTAAAAGTTGCTTTTTAATGTAAATTTAAATTTCTGGCCCATAAAATTTAAAAATAAATATGTTTAAGAAGTTCTTAAATTTTGATTTTATTGAAAACATTTCATTTATGGCCAATTTCACCAAGCTCAGTAACAATTAACTACATATAACTGTTAGTTAACAATATGTTATTTGACTTTAATAGTAATAGTTAATTATTTCTGAACTTAGTAAAAGTGGCCGTTAATCAAAATCTTTTAAGAAATATATTATATGTTAATAAAATAGTTAAAAAAATAGTTTTTGTTCTAACTCTAAGTTTCAAAGATATTTATATAAAATTAAAAAAACTAAAATTTCAATCAGGCCCCTAATGTAAGAAATCTTTCTTTTAAGTTCTCTTTTGATACACATATACGCCATTAAAGATCAGTACTTTTGGTTGTTTAACGTTTTTTTTAAGTACCTAATTATATTATAAAGATGCTTTTAAAATTTCATATTGTTTTCAAAAAAAAATTTTCCCACCAATAAAATATCTAAAATAAAACTTAATTAAACTATGGTATCATATTAGGTTCTTGAGTCACTCCTGTCGAATATTTGGGTTTACAAACACAGCCACTTTCTACCAAAACATAATCTTGGCCGGTTAAAGTGACTGGGCCCAATGGGATAACCAAAAATAAATAAGGCACATAAGTTTGAGTACATTCACCTCTCACAACATCACATTCGGAAGATCTGATAAAATAAAAAAAACCGAAGGAAATTAAGATATAAAGGCTTTAAATTTTTCTAATATCAACTTACTCGCACACTTCGAATACAACTTGTTGTAATAGATCGGGGAACTTTTGCACAATTGTAACGGGTTGGCCCGACGTCAAACTTACACCATACATGGGAGCTGTGGTATTATATCGTGTTTTACACAAACGTGCCGGAGTACTTCTACACATATCATCTTGTGGATTTTGTTTCAGTGAGCGACCTATATAAATGTAAAACGTTAATTAAAAAGAGATTCATTTGTTTTAGATTGATAAATAACGATCTATAGAAAACACAGTAAAAAAGAATTATTGCCTGTTTAACGATTTCGAACGTCAACGGTCGCATAGAAAATTATATTTACAACAAAAACAAAATTCTAAAATTTGCTTTTGTTTTAAATGTAACTTTCTATGCGAACGTTAACGTTCGAAATCCATGAACAGACTGTTTATTTCAAAAGTATCTTCATACATACAATTGTATTTTTATTAATAAAAATGTCTATGGTTAGTGGAATAATTGGTATTTAGCTGTTGTACGTTTTTACGCTTATAAAGTAGGTTATTATGTTGACGGTCATTTAATATTTATTCATTTACTTATTTTGACGTTCTTAGCATTATTTTGAAAACGTTGTTAGAATAAATGAAATATGTATGCACAATAAAAAAAAAATCAATTACATCCTATTATTTTATAAAAAATTACAACAATTTGTTAAACATTTTAAACATATGTATGAATATGTGAATTTACGATGATAATAGGAAACAGAAAACATAATTTAGATTATTCACTACCGGTATTAAAATATCAATCAGTTGTAATGCTGGGTACAGACAATGCAATGCATTTACGCAATCTCGCAAATTAAATTCATTTTCATTCATTCCAGATTGCATCAACATCAAAACGCATTGAAACAGATTGCATGTAGATTGCACTGTATGTTCCCAGCACTTTGTATTCAAGCTTCCACTTATGTTTGTTGTTGGATTAAGAGAAATTTGTCGAGCATTTAGTGCCGGTTCACACACGTCAAGTTTGTTTCGTAAAGTCTTGAGTTTTTGGGAGAGAGGGGAAAAGAAATGGCCTTCTCTTTTCCCTTCTCTCCTAAATGCTCAAGACTTGACGAGTCAAAGTTGACGTGTGTGAAACAGCACTTAGTCAAAATTCTATATACCTAGTAAGGGTAACCACAATGGGCACTGTGCAAATTTGCAACTTGTAAATTTGAATTGCATATTATGATTGATCGTGAGCATACCATTTTTTATTTTTTGCGCAAATGTGCTATTTTTCTAAAAATTTATTCTGGCAACACTGTAAAAATCCGCATTTGTTTGCACACATTGCACAACCCATCGTGAATTCCCCTTTTACACTCGGCAAGTAACATGCGCAACTCTTGGTTTGTAGACGTCAGCGGTAAGGATGGGGTAAGGAACAAATTTAGTTCAGACTTTGTTGTACTCGACAAGTAACTTGAGCAATTAACTTGCCGACTCTGAAAGGGTCTAATGGTGAATTTGCTCTTCAAGTGAATAATCAAGCTGGGATAGAAAAATTGATGTTTAGAGTTTTTCTTTTCCAAATTTAAATATATAATTGTATAAATTAAAAAATGTTCATAGGTATTATTCGAATGTGTATTCTAAGTCAAATTACAATTCCCAAAAGCTTTTATACTTTAATAGTCTTATTCCTTCAATACTTCCCAGATTCTATAATTTACTTTATTTAAACACAAAAAATAGAAACTCATAAGATCTACTTAAAAAGTTTATCAATGCATTAAACGTTAGTAAAAAAAAATATAATTTCAGTTTTTATATGCAAAGCCAGCAGCGTTGATATAAAACCAAAATAGTCAAATTATTTAAGGAAAATAATGCAATACATTTCATTGAAAATATAATTTTAGTAAAAAGTAAGCATTTACAAAACCGTGTGACAGCCTATGCAAGGCGAATTTATTACAGGTGGTCTTAAAAGCAATGCTGATCAGTGCTGCCACAACCAAGTCAATTTTTACAACCAAAATTTTTGAAAAAGTTACCAAATGAAAAAAAATATAACCAAATTTAAAATTCCTTTTATTAATTGCGAAAATCATTAAAATTTATTGCAATTCAAAGGTTATTTGTAAAATAATAATTATAAATCAAAAAACTATTCACATCTCCACATTGAAAAAAAATATAACCAATTTTGGTTAGAAATAACCAAAAACGGCAGCTCTGCTGCTGATATTAGCTAAAATCACTGTTGGATGTCAAAATTTTGTTTATTCTCTTTTATTATCTTTGTTTCTGTTTTGTTTTATTTTTGTTTTTGTCATTGTACAATGATTTTACAAAAACAAATTGCTTGTGGTTTTTGTACGAGTTGTACTTGTTGTAGTACCGAGATTACCTGGGATGAATTCGCCTTGAGCCTATGTATTGCTAATTTTAATCAAAAAAAGTCCTGTCAATAAGAAAATATGTTCCCTTTATACGGATGATTGACTTTAAAGTCAAAAGAACAATATACATACAAACTCTGGACACTTCTTTTCATTGAAATTTTTGATATTTTTTTATAATTAGGCTTTTGTTTATAAAGTTTAATTTTCATTATATTATATTAATGAAGGATGGAATTTTACAACATGAAATGAATTAAATTTTTTTGTTAATTTTTATTCCTGACTATAAAAATGTTAAGATTATAAATATACTCTAGAGTCTTGACCGTATTATTTGTATGTTCTGACCTTCACAATGCACAATTTTACCATATGACCATAATTATTAAAAATAATTATCTAATTCCTAACCCCGGGTCTCCACGTAGCAATATTTATTGCGGCAAACGTCAAATTTTATTGCTCCATACAATTTGCGACGTATAGACCGCATATTGCCATGAGTGGCAAACCATTGCGCAATGATTGCTCTTCTTATTGCTTGAGCAATTATTGCTTAGCAATCTGCTGTAAAATCAGCTGTTATTTATCTGACATTTAATTTCTCTGTACGTTTTTTTATGGCAAAGCAATTTCACGTGTTCTCCAGCAATATAGTCAGCAATTATTGCGCCATGGTTCTGCCGACGTTATTGCTTGTGCTTAGCAAAAAAAATTGCTACGTGGAGACCTAGCGTAACAATTTATTGTAAAATAAAAAAAAAAAACACTTACTAAAACGATGATTATCATTATTTTCATTATTAACTTCATTGTAAACCCTCAAGAGAGCACTAGTTGTAATCGCGGGATCTAATGTTGATGGCAATTTACTTTGACGGCCACGTCGTGCACTTCCGTTCCAATTGGTAAATGTTCGCGCTACGGCCGCACTTGAAAATTAAAAAAAAAAACAAAAACAGATAGAAAAAATTTATTATTTGCTAATAGCAATTAAATGAAATGTTCAATTGTTGTTATTCATAAAATATTACTTTTTTTGTAATTTTTTTAATAACTGCTTACCTTGGATATGGTGCATTATTTGGCCCCAAACAATCGGGTGAATCTGTTAAGGCATTGCCAGATAAATATTTTAAACCTCTACCACCATTACATCTGGCTAAACTTAATGTTTTACTATCGCTACTGCTACCAAAACTGTTCCATATTGAGGCTGTTGTGTTGTGGACATTTAAGTTAAAAATACAAAGTAATGCTACAATCTGTTAAAAGAAATACAAAAATAGATAAAAAGAATCAAGGTGAATAAGCATATAAGTAGGTATAGCAATGTATTGAAAAATTTTTAAATTAATTTATGTTTGTTATAGTTTTTTTTTCTTTAATTTTCTCATTCCGCACAGCAAAACGCACTGTGTTGCTTATAACGGTTTCGATTTTCTAACAACTTTTGCATGACTTTTCTACAAATTAAAAATATACTGTAAAAACAACAACATAAACAAAAGCTTAAGAGCGTTTGTGATGTAAAGTGAGAGGACAGAAATAACACAGAGATTTTACGAAGATGAAAAGCAAACACATAAAAATTGTCATAACATTAAAATGTCGTGATCTAACATGCAAACATGGTTTTTTTTGTACATGCTGTTGTTAACATATAAACACAGAAGATAAGTCAGACATGACATCTACACTAAAATATATACAGGGTGGCGCTGAATGAGCTATATGGTTCAAATTCTTTATAACTTTTTTTATTCTTATTATTCTTTGGGTTTTTTAGCATTTTGTGAAGGAGAGAGACTTGGGGAATTATTTATTAATCATTACACTACCGAAAAACGTATACAAATAATTAAATTTTATATTTCAAACCAACAGTCTATTGTGTTGCCACAGCGTGCATAACATCGTCATGTGCGCATTGCACCCCGTCAGCAATAAACTATTTGATAGGACATTTTCGTCAACATAGGTGTGTAAGAACACCGAAAACATCCTCCAACTAAAAACCAACATTCGAAATGAAATCATGGCCATTACACCCGAAATTTTGCAAAAAGTTATGGAAAATAAGCTAAAAAGAGCACGTATGTGCGAAACAGAAAATGGGCATCACCTACAGGATATGATTTTTTAAAGCTAATTGCAAAAAATTCCCCAATAATATATTGTATTTTTAAAAAAAATTATAATATTCACATAAATAAAAAAGTTGTAAACCGTAAAGCTCATTCTGCGCCACTCTGTGCATACGTATATACGTTTTTTTATTAAAAAAAATTTACACATGTAAAATAACTATGAGCACGCATAGCTTCAGACAGACATGTCAGCTACCGAAGACATTAAACGATTTTTTCAATTAAATTCAAAGAAAATTTAGGAAAAGTTATACACTTAGAAAAAAATAATAAATAAGCCCGTAAGAAAGTAAAGCCGACCTTATGATATCTTACAGTTGTAAGAAAAATGCATGCGTATATAAAAATTTGCGTTATTCTATAATCAATCTAAAGCTGTTAATATTTATGGTCTATACAGTATATATTAGGGTAAATATCAGCTTGCTCTTTCCGTAATGTATGACCTATAGGGATGCTTATATAACCGCTTAACGTAAATATGTACATTAGTTTGAGAAGAATGAGAATTTCATCGTGTAAAGGTAAATCCACCGAAGCGGTAGTGGTGAGAAACTTTATGGTGTCTTGTAAGCCTGACTCACAAAACATAGTCTCGCAGCAGCATTGCTGTTGGAAAATTTCCAGAAGGTTCAAAAAAAGGGGGTTTCCAAAAAAAGGATCACAAAAAGAGTAAACTTCTTTATTGTTGTTATATTTTCCATCAAAAGTTCTTTTTTGATATAAACTCTTCTTTTTGTAAGTGTAAATTAAATATTTGTAGTATGTGTTATTACTCATATACATTTCAAACTGACAACACTTTAATGACAAACGTTATTTATTAATATTTTTAAAATATATTCATGCATACATACACGATATTGTAAGTCATGGACCATGAACCCTAAATGACATGACGTTTTTTCTTATTTTTTATGATTATGATGATTTAAATATATGTACATATGTACCTACATATAATTTTTGTAGGGTAATGTTATATTACGGTGTTATGATTTAATGAATATAAGTTCTATTATGACACATCTTTATCAATTATTAGTTAAGGAAGCTATCATTAGGCAAATGTCAAGATGAATTAGTTTAACGGAATCTTGTTTTTTTTTTAATTTAAATGCAATTTAAATTTTACGAAATCAATAATAAGCAAGAGTTTTGCTTACTACCAAAGAAATGAAAGTGAGTTATGTAGTCGTAATTTTGAAACACTCAAATATGGTTTAGTTTAACTGCCATTTGTTATGACCCCAATACAAACGTGTCATCCATCCCCTTTAAAAAAAATACTTTAGATTTTTATTTAAATCTAGAAAGTAAAATCTATTGAAAAAACTATTATTTATAGAAAAAAATATTTAAATTTTTTAACATATTCTTCTAAATATGGATGTGCGAAAGTGAAAAATCTGTAATACTATAAAAACTATGCATAAAAATAAATAATATGTATATACATACATACATATGTATAAACATATACACAAATTGTTATAGATAGAAAAAAAGTAAAAAAATAGAAAATCAACAAGCAAAATTTATAATAATGTTATAAGACAAATATGGCATAAAGCCAGTTGTGTGTTTTGAGTTTGCTTTCTCTGATATTTTTTAAATTTCTGGTATTTAACGTGATTTTGGATTTATAAAGAAGTGGTAAATATTTGTTTATTGTTATTGAAAAAAAACTCATGTTGAAGAAAACCGGTTAAATATACAAATTGTTTTTTATTAATAGTAATTAACTTGAACTAAATGTTTAATAAAAATTATTTAAAAAAATTAAAAAGCTATTTATTTTTTCATCAAAGCAGACAAAAAATACTAAACATGAAGCATCTTCTATAACAAATAACTTAAAAAATTATAATTAAATTATAATAATATTTTTTTACTTAAAACACGCGCATTTGCGTGCAATTTCATTCATTAAAACACACATTTACACTCTTACAATCTCAAAACAGTCTGGGTTGTCAGATTTTTCATCGCATTGTTTGCTGAATTATACTGCAAAAATCGCCAAACTCAATTTTCTCACGATATTTGCTAAGAAAAAATCGATCGCCAATAGTTGTTTCGTCTAAAACAGTACGTTCCGCAATGCTAATTAATTTATGTTCCATTAAAGACTTCAAAAAATGTGTATTCCAAATAAAAAAAACTTTTTTAAGCCATAATGAAACAATTATAAATTGAAAATAGAGTTTAAAAACAATAGAAAAGTACCCGCTTTTATAAAATTTTAGTTGTAAATGAGCAGATATCTGAAAAAAATGAGAAAAACATATGGCAAAAAAAAAAAATCATAAAGCTTTTTAAATATGTATGTATCGACAAAAAAACATATACATATATTTATCGTCAAATAAGTTTAAAAAAATCGCCACGTCTGACGAGAATTAGGCATATCTGACAGCCCTGGTTGCAATAAGTAAAACAAATAATAACATAACACTAGAAATATCAAAAGACTTAAGACACCAACTTTCTATTCATTGTATGCATGTGTAAGAGCAAGAAAAATGAGAGAGAAAGACAAAAAGAGCACTAAGTGTAATGGCAAGTGTAAAGGGAAATTTTTATTTATATGTATTAATTAATTTCTTTCCACTTGATTTTCTATTACAAAAAAATTTAAAAAAAATTAAAATTTTGAACTAAAAAGACTTTAAATAATGGTGGGAATTGCAAATGAAAGCAAAATTATATTATTTAATTCTTTGCACATTTGCAAAAAAAAAAAGCTAATAAAGAGAAATAAAAAACTAAAAAAACTTACACAAATGTGAATAAACTGAATGAATGGTGGTTTTGAACAACTTATAAAATTAAAAGTCTTACAGATTAAAATTAATCAAAGGTTAAAGGGATAAGTTTAACAAAAGAAAAAATTTGAATTTGAAGATTTTAAAGTTTATGTGATTTTATTAAAAAAGTCTGTTAACGATTTTTTAATTATAACTCCATAGTTCATAAAAAATATTTCAGTTTTAAAATGGTTAATATTATGTAAAATAATTTATGAAAAAGAAATAATTCCCACATTCTATTTGAGAATTTATTAATTTATATCAAGGTAAAAGTAGCAAGTAAAAAACCCCTCTACCAAGAGTTCGAATATTTCAGGAGTGGGCTTTGTATGGGATCTATAAATAAGACAGTCTTTAATAAAACTAACCCTATAGTATGATGATTCGTTGTTTAATTGCCTTAAGTAATTTGCTGGAGGGGCTTTTATATTAGATATATTGTTAATTATGGATCGTCCGTCACAATTCGGTAAAGTGATTACTATTAGTAAACACCCTAATAAGACCAAATTTCAACGAGTGGTACAAATTTTTAGAATTCAATTATTTTTAAATTTCTTTTCGGAAGACCGCTTAACATTGGTCCTATGGTAATTTATGGACTGATTATCACAAAATTACGTGGTTTTATTTCTAGCCACATAAAACTACATTGCACTAAATTTTACGACAATATTTCTATTCATTACAGTTTCAGCGTATTTAAATTAATTGTTTATATGGGCTCTATGGTGAATTATGGACCGATCTTACCAAAATTTATATGGAGCCTAGGGTTTATTACATTGTACACATCAGCACAAACGCATAATACTTATTCACTATTGTGATGTGGATATAAAAATAAATTTTAAGCGCTAAATATTTCGAATTGATTTATTTAAATCCGTTATTAAAGGACATTTTTATTAAGACTCCTTTTATTTTTATATTAAGATCGCAGGATTTCCAAAAAACTTTTGAAGTCTTTCAACAGGCAATACTACACATTGAATTTAAGAGACTCTTCATTCTCAAACAGATTTAATTATACACTAACTTCTGTTTTCAGGATGACTCAGTTATTTTTGTATGTTTTTCATTCTTGTTGGTTTTAATTTTTTTTTTTTAAATTGTTAAAAAAAACAGTTTAAAACAATTTGTAGTTTTTATTTTGCTTAGAAAATTTTGTAACACTTCGGACTTGATTTCTTGTGTTGATGTGTTAATACAATACGTAATACGTAATACGTTTTTGGTTTTATGACTGTTTTTAAATTTACGCGTAAGTATTAGGAGTTTGTTTTTAAAAACAAAACAAGTAACATTAGAAAAATTTATTATAAAAGTAGAACCAGTTAAAAATTATAACTGCTTATTTTGAAATAAAAATTTTAAGTAATTTTTGGAATTTTATAAATCTGTGGCAAAAGGAAAAAGTGCTTAACCCCTTATTTCACCAAGTTCAGTTAAAAGTAACTATTACTTTAACTTTCAGTTAACAATATCTTTTGACAGCTATGACTGATAGTTAATTATAACTGAACTTGGTGAAATTGGGAGTAAGTCTATTTTTTGTTTTATAGGAGCCCAATTTTTAGCTTTAAGGCAGTGCCCGATTGTAAGTGACAGCAACAGAAACAGAAAGTAGCCTTTAGGCTAATAACAAAAAGTTAAAAATTTGTGAACCAGTGTAATCGTCACTTCTCTGCGGTTACAGCTTTTTTAATTAGTTTAAGGCACGGCGAATTCATGTGACAATACTACAACAATAAAAAATTTGGTGTTACTTTTGCTGGTTGAAAAAGGTAAAATCCCTAACAGAATGTAAACAAAACATGTAGTTTCGTAAAACTCCTCTGGGCGGGGAATCAGCACGCGCGTCTGATGGATAATGGTTTGGCTTCGTGAAAATGCAACGAATTACAGTTTTTGCGGCTTTCAACATTAACCATATGCAATCGTATTTTAACCTCACATTTTTAACGTGTTTGTCTAATGGAGAGCCATAAATAACTCAACGTGGCTACTGGAGTACCATATTAAACTCAGACGTTAACTGGTAGTGGATAAAACAAAGGTTTAGGTCGACCGATGACTTGTGGCTGAGGCTTCTGGCCATATAACTTTAAATAGTTAGCCAAAAACTTTCAGTTTTAAATTAAAATCCAAAAACAAAACCTGTATTTTGACATTTTCAACAACCAAAAAAAAAAATAATAGCTAATCGGTTGAACCCACCTGATACATGAATTCGCCCTGACTTTAAACTAATTTTTATTATTCAAGCCAGTCACGCTGTTTTATAAATCAAACACTTTTTTCAACACATGTATATGCAACAAGTACTTGTTATTTTGTTAAAAGCTTGTCTTTTGTTTTCTTGCATGTTGAGTTTACAACTGAAATGATCTTATAATTGTTGATTCCAAGAAATCATGACAACCAAATAGTGAAAACTCTTTTGTCGTTTGGAATTTATCTTTCTGTTGAATACAATGTTCGCATTTTAAATAATATTATAGAGAGGAATTTTTTTACATTGAATTTCTTTTGGCGCAAAAATTTTTTAAATGAAACGTGTTTTTTCTTGTAATTGAATGAACTTTATGTCATGACATATAAATGTTTGTTTAATTAAAGTTTTTTAATAAATGTGCATTCACATTTCTTAAAAGCATGATGTTAAAACTTGGCCAAGGCATTGATTTGAAAGACAATTTACAAGTAGAAGATACAATTTAAACAATAATGTTTTAAATATTTGAAAAATGAAAGTTTTTAGCACTTCAAAATAAAATCATCGTTTTTTAAATAGTATATTTCCAAAATATATATGTATTTATAAATGTGCATTTACATTAGAAAGTATGATTTAAAAACGGATGGCCATGCCAGGACTACTGGACTAGTACACCATGGAACCTTTCCTTCCTTGTAGGGCACGCAGCACGTACGTTATACGGAAATGGGCTGAATAGTGAAATGAATTTCCTAGAACCGATCCTAAGGGACTATACTGACCAGTGTTGTCAATTTAGCATTTTTCATGCTAGATCTAGTATTTTTTTGAGTCATTTGACATGAAAAAAACTGATTTAGCATCTGGCATATTTTCTAGTATTATTTAAAAATTTATAGAATTTTTTTTAGTTCTTTCGGTATTTTTAATATTTTCCATTAATGTTTAATACAAATATTAAAGAAAAAACAAACGAAAGATTGTAACGTTGAAATAGATCTAAAAAAATTGAACAATGTAAATGGTCATTAAAGTGGGTATAAAAAAACTGAAATAAAAATTAAAAACGGAAAAAAATTTCAAAAATTAATTAAACCTATTCAAAAAGTTTCACAATCATTGGCTAATTCACTTAAAGTTAAAAGAATGGACGAAAGAGACAACCTTTTGCAATTACTACAAATGCTATGTTGTTTCTAAATTTAGTGGCCTGGAGCAACATCCAGAAATAAGAAAAATGCTACGGACATAACTAAAACCCATTCTTTTAAAAGAATTTTTTACAACGTTCAGCAGAGGCGGTATTAAGTTTATGTGCTGTGCACAGTTTAGTTTCTCCTGTCGATCATCTGACAAACCTTTGTTAAAGGCAATTTGACACTTCGTCGCGAAAGCTGAAGGACAAAATGCAGCATATTATAAAAAGTGTGCTTGCTCCTTACTTTAATGAAGATTTTTCTGTTTTTTTGCATTTTTTCCTCAATAAGTTTTGGCAACACTGATACTGACGGTAGATCAAAGCGCACACTCTGAGGAAAAAGTTGTATTTCAACAGGACCTGAAAAATCGTCAAGGATTGCTTGGCTAAGCATAATTTTCAATTGATGAAGTGGCTTTCGTAAAGTCTTAGCCTCAATCTAATTGAGAACTTATGGCCAATTGTGAAACGACTGTTGGGACAATATCAACGAGCTTTATCGAACTTGTCAACATTGTGGCAACTTGTTCAGCTGGAGTGGCACAAAATTTTAAATAAAATTATTTAAAATAAAGGACTATGAACTAAGTTCAGCAAAATACAATTGGGGTATTCACAAGGTGTGTTATATTGTCATAATGTTCTAACATTTTACAATGGTTTAAAAATATTGTTGTTGCTTTGTAAACAAAAAGTGTCTTAAATTAATAGTACTTTGCTTGGTACGTTTATTGTGCTGTCGTAATTAATCAGAAGAGACCTGCGCTGAGCGGCTGAGCCCAACCGCATTAGTTTTTGTAGCCGTCGCCGTTGATGGTATAGTTTTATCCGGCTAATATCCGAATTTAACCTGCGGCTAGCAATTTTTGCAGCAAAACACTTGCGGCGTCAAATTATATCGGCCTAGGACTCTGCTGTTTTGTAAACAAACAAAATAAATTTTTTTTTGTGATTTGCGACAAAAAATGGAAAATAGTTTGGTAAGATCTAATTTAATTTATTAATTCATGTATTAGAATTAAAAATTATTTTGATTTTAGGTAAATATTTATTTTTTATATTTGTTTTAAATTAGCTGATTTAAATTTAAAATAGCACACAAAATTATGAGGGGTTGTTTACAACAGTCGTATATTTTCATGTTATTATTTAAGACTTATGACACCTTGTGAATCCACCAAATATGTTTTAATTCTTGCTTAAAAGTGCAAAATTGAGTACATACAAGTTTTTTTTTAACTTTATTCCGATTTTTCTCTGAATAGGACGTTGTTGGTATTATTTTAAAAACATGTTTGTTAGCAACTAAATAAAATAAAATACTTTAAATCGTCTTATTGTAACCATTTTTATTCGCCTGTAAATGTAGAAAATACAAAGTACTGTATGTATGAATATTTACTGATAGCAAGGCTGCAACTGCCAACCAAGTGGGTGTCTTTATAATGTCGAGGTAAACTGCAGAATGTCGAATGTCCTTAAATTAGATTGCAAAGAATTCGAAAGTAACGCTTATATGGAAACCAGTGTAACCGAGCTGCCGGGATAACAAAATAGCAGATAATCATGCCCACCGAGGTCGTCGTTTCGTTTGCTAAACAATGGTCCACGGTAAGTCACTCTTTTGCACAGTTTGGGGTGGACTTGTGAATCCATTTGCTCCGTATCTATGTAGGTCACTGAGGATAAACTATTTGCATTGGTTCAATGCGGAGCAGATCAGAACAGTGATCTCAGTGATAGCTTGGCACCGGCCTGTAGAATGCATGCGAAAAGAATGGGTCTGGAATTCAATTACTGCTGCAAAAGTTGTTATGACAATAAGCAAGGGAAACTATGTTTAATTTTCTGTGACAGTGTCCTGGAATTCGGAACATTAAGAAACAAAATTGATTACTTTAGAAAATAAACTTCTTTCCGTGTATAATACTATTTACTTTTATAGGAAGTAAGGAAGACTTTTTGCAAGTAAAAATAAACTTTTCAGTTGTATTAAAAATATTACAAAAAAATTATATGCTTGTTTATGTAGAAAATTAATCATTAAATAACAGAGAAAAAAAATCTTGAATTGTTTTTTTTTGGTAAATTTCTCAACAATTTCAATGGGTAGAGTACCATTTGCTATATATATATATTTTTGAAATTCTAAATTTAGCTTGTTCTTTTAAAACTCCTTACTATTGCACATGTTGCATATATTTATAAATACATATATAGGTCAACGACCTTTTAAATGACGGTTTACTTCTTTGCCTGATTAATTTTAGTTTGTCTGCAACAATATATATGTACATATGTACATACCAACAAAAAGCGTAAAGAAAATTAAAAGAAAAAATGCAATTTGTTTTAAAATCTTATCATTATCTTTTCAACTCTCTCTTTTTTTATCTGCTCAAGTAGTTTTACATACACAATTGACTATACTTTTTTTGTGTCCACTTTCCTCTAAATTTTTTTTATGATAAACCACGAGATGTGTAAGAGGTATTAATATTAGGCGTAAAGCAGTCAAAAAAATCTTTGCCAATAAGTGATAATTAGTTTTGTCATTTTAAAGTCATTATGGATATTTTTTATCGGAAGTAATTTTTCTATACTTACACCACTCTACTACCGTACTTAGGAAAAAGGCAGTATAGTGAAAATCGAAATTTCGTGTGAGATATTACCTATATATTGAATAAAAATTATATACAAATAAAACTGTAAGGCAAGCAAGAATTTAAAACACAAAAAAAGTTACTTAAAGCTTAAACAAAACACCAACAATAAACAGTGAGTTTATCTTTTCTAACATTCCCCTAGAGTAAAACCTTAGTTAGCCGGGAGTAACAGTAACTTAACCTTACCGTAAAAAAGTAAGCCCAATCTACTTCTTACAGTGTTCCTCTCCCCAAGATCACTTTAAGACCAAAAAAAGTTCATTCGTTGTATTTCTTTATATGATTTATGAATCAAAACTTCATAACGCAATTTTGTTTTGGTTCTTGATTGCCAATTTGTTCTAAATATTCTAAAAAATTTGTTTGTAAATATTGTGGCGCTAGTCAGCTTGACTGACTACACTTTTTACTTTTTTATAAATTTAGTTCTATATTAACGTAAAATTTATATTTTAGATAACATTTTAAGATATGTAATAAAGCAAAAAAAAAAATTTTTATATTCAATATGTTGGGGGTTTATGTCTGTCCACTAATGAGTCTACCTTGTGTAAATGTAGTTTGTTACAAGACTTATAACAGAAACTTCTTAAAAAGGAAAGAGAAAATAAACAGTAATATTAAAATAAGAAAGATAAACAGAACAGAATTTAGTGTACGGCTCACCAATCCAGAAACGATAACTATTTTTTAATGTTTGTGTAGACGAACACAACCCTTATTACCTTTCGTAACTACATATTTCATTATAAAACAGAATTTTAGTTCTGTAGTCTAATGTGCATATGTATGTATGTAATGCATGAATTTTTATGTTCTACAGTGTTTCTTTTTTATATTGATAAAGAAATGAACAAACAACAAATTTTAGCAACGACCACAGCACGAATAACTTTTTGTGTTTTGTGCAAATCGTTGGCTTTTTGTTTTTTTTTTCGTATATGTATTTTGTTTTTGTAAAAAAAATTTCGTTTTTTTTTACCAGCCAACTGAAACGAACGAACATTAATGTGCTGAACCGAACACAACAAAATTTAACAAAATAATTTACTACGCAAACACTAAAAGGAACAATATTTACTGCCGTATTCATAAAAAATAAAATAAGTTTGAATTGTTTTTTAAGGCAAAATTTTCATAAAAATTTTTCTAAAAAAGAATTTCAAATCCATTTTAATTTTTTATGAAGACGGCAGTTAATGTTTATTTTCAAACACTGATTAAAATAAACTAAAGATTTAAGAAACAAACCTTTTTAAAAGAGATTTGTTAAATCATTTTATTTTTTATTGTTATTAATTAACTAAAGAATGTATTTTTTAAAGGGTATTTTTACAAAAAAGTAAATTTTCACAAAAACGTAAATTTTTACAAAAAAGTAAATTTTCACAAAAACGTAAATTTTTACGAAAAAAGTACCTTTTTTTTACAAAAAGTACCACTTAACAAAAACTTACTTTTACACTTAAAAGTTTCTTTTTTATAAATCTTTTAACGAAAAAGGCCTTTACAAAAATTACTCTTTTAAAAAAAATGTCTCTTTAAAATTGCGATCTGACCACGGCTTGAAGCTTTACGTAGACTAACAGACGGACAGAAAGTGGTTCTAGGTCCCTAACAAACTAGAAGGTGGTTGGTACGGCATTTTTAAATCAACCATTTTATTACCAAAAAGTAGACAAAATAGCACAATATTTTTTACAGCGGTTAGATATAAATAATACGTGCCGATTTTTTCCAAAAAATTAAAAAAATAAGTTATCAAAGTTTTTCTTGGGATTCAAAAAATTAATTAACAAGGTTTCAATTAAAAGTGCTAAATTCCCATGTCATACTATTTTGATTAAATATACTATTGTTGAACAAGTGCGATATGTAGAATGCATACAACGCATACAATCGCATACAATCGCAAAATGTAATAGTATAGGTTGCTTATTGCTGCCCTAGATTGTTATCTAAGGCATCCTGTCTTTTTAATGAAAATCGAAAAGTTGTTCACCACTGTACGTACGCTAATGGTCAATGAATCAAAAGATTTAAGAAACAAACATTTTTTTAAAGATAACATCCTACAAAATAAAATTTTTCCAGCTAACTTTATTTTAAATATTTCACAATATTTTAACTTACATTTGTGAACTTTAATTAAATAAATCTTATAATTTAGCTATTTCTTTAAACAAATCTTTAAATAATTATTTTCCCAAGGGTTTAAAAAGCATCAGCAGCAATAATATTAATATCAGAATGTTTTTGTCTTGATAAGTAAATTAATGTCGTGATAACCTGAAGCTTTCAACAAAAAAAAAAAATACATTTCCAATATAACCACATTAACAAAACGTTTTTTAGGGAATTTATATTAAAGATAATGTTTAAGATAAATATTTTTTTAACAGGCAAAACCCGGTTTTTTTTTAATGAAAATTCAAAGAACCTTACTAACTGGAAAAATACTAACATTAATGACAAAAAGAAACTGTGTATATGGAAAAAAGCATGTTAACATTTTCGAAAGCTTTAACTAGAAAACGCCTGCACCCAAAAACGCATATTTTTACACAATATTCAAGTATATTTCTCATTTAGACAATATGTATCTTTATAATGTTAACTTTTTTGGCAGGCAACTATAAAGTTGTACAAAAAATTATCATTTTCCTAGTAGTTTTTTGTAATATTCTGCTTTCGGGACCATTTCTAATATCTACCAGCTTTAATAACAAATCTCTTCAACCAGCCAACATTAAAAACTACAATAATTGAAAAGATAGAAAAATTTATTTAAATATCTAACGGCTTTTGTTTTTATTGAGAAATTTGAAGCGAGAGTTTAAATTTATGAATAGATGACTAACTGGCCATAACTGAAATTCATACAGATGCTCGAAGCTACCTCAACCACAAAACATTCATAGCTTTAGCATTAGTATCACTTTTACTCGTTAGATTAGAAAACAGAAAAAATGCCCAGACTGTGTGGGTGTGGGAAGATTTGTACTTTTTTTAAATAGTTTTATGGTGTGAACAAATTAAAATTTTAAATTGTTTTTTCTTTTAAATCATAAAAATTTCTTTTCAGATTTGTAAAAAAAATTGTTGTTCTAATTTTTTTCTTTTATTTAAAAAGAAAAAAAAAATAGAAAGTTTTAATATAAAATCCCTTAAGAAATTTTGCATTAATTATTAAATTAAAAATGAAAATTGTATTTGGCAATTAAGAAAAAAAATTTTTATTTCAATAATAAGTTTGAAAAATTAAAAAAAAATTTTTTTACCTTCGAAAATATTAAAAAGCAACAGATATCATTTAAATAAAACAAGCCAAAAAGAACACAAAAACCTCAGAAACATTTGAAAATTTACAAATTACAATTCGTTTTAGTTACATTTTCCAAAATAAAACTATATTTCAATGAAACATGTCAGCTACAAGGATTTTAATTACATAGATGTTATTTAAAGAAGAAAGATTGCAAAAAAATCTTAGTACTCTTAAAAAAATGGTGTAGTTCCAAAAATTTTATTTTATTAAAAAAACTTATTAATATTTCTTAATTGGAATTTTTAAACAAAATAAATAAATTTTATTTATACATTTATGAAAAGATCAAATAAAAACAACTTGAATTAAAATAAATTTAAATAATTTTATTTAATTAAGGATTGTAAAATCATTTTAGTAAAAATTTAATTTTTTTAAAACAAATTTTGTACAATCTAAAATGTGAGTACTTAAAAATATATGAGAATGTAAGAAAAGATAAGGTCACTGCATCCAGAGACAGAAAACATGTTTAAATATGGTGACCTCCAACAAATCTATTTTTAAAGAAATTTAATTTAAACATATTATTGTCACCGACAACCATATTATGGTTAAATTAGGCCTCCATAAAGAAGTCACAACCGTATTATGGTTGCCTCCGAACACGTTATGATTAATAATAACTAAAATATGTTTAACATTAATAAAAGCATGGTTGGTTTTTAACCATAGCATGTTGCTCTTGAAAAAGAGGAAAATATTATTGTTATTTTAAAACCACTTATTGTCATATTTAACCATAACATGTTTTGAGGTAACCATAATATGGTTGTGGGCTCTGGATGGAGGACTTATTTAACCAAATTATGATTGGCGGTAACAATAATATAGTCAAATTAAACATAATATGTTAAAAATTTTCTTTAAAAATAGTTTTGTTGGAGGTGACCATATTTAAACATGTTTTTTCTCTGCATGTGTTTATTGTTGGTATTTTGTCTAAGCTTTGATATTGTTGCAAATAAGACTTGAGTGTTTGTAATTCTCATTCAATTTAGAGTTTTATTTTATTTCTTAGCTTTTCCAAAGCCTTTGGAAAAAGGTGTCCTGATGATCTGGCGTAAGCAACCAGTGAAATGCGCATATGAACTAGCTTATCTCCCAACAATATATTTCCGTGCATTTATCAAGAATAATAATTGGTAATTTAGCACATCATAATTAATAAATAAAAATAAAAAATATGAATACTTCTTAATAAAATTTTATTTTTATAAAGGAATTTAATAAGAGTTTTTTGTTGAATAAAGACATTTTTGATTTGGGGAAGTTTTTGAAAATTTTTTTTTAAAAAAATGAATTTTTTCAAAAAAAAAATTTGTTTGGCCAATTTCACCAATTCTATTTAAATTTCAATTTATATTTAAGTATAGCTTTATATATAGTTTTATTTTTATTTGACATGAAAAACGAATTTTAAAAAAAAATTGATATGCATTTAAATAAATTGGAAATATTAAGGAAAAAAATGTTTATATTCATTTTTGAAAATTCCCAAAAAAAACACTTTTAATGTATTTCCTTAAGTATTAAATCTTTTATTAATTTAAAAGAATTTAAAAATTCCAGAAATTGGTGTTTTTATTTTTTTTATTCTTTTCATAATATCCCACTGGATAATATCCACCTTTTGGTGTTACAATCTCCGGGGGAAACAGGTGCAGTCAATGCCTGGAATTCTTAAGAGTTTAAAATTCACAAATCTCTTTAGATCGCAGCTATCCAGAGATCCGGGACATCGTAGTCCCCTCCGATTCGGATGTGGACTGACTATTGGAGAGGCCCCCTTGGGGATTACATGGTGACCATGATTAATACCCAAAGACGCGGGAAAGGAGATCTAAAAAAGTCAGCTTCAAAGAGTGATTTCCACGACTTGTGCGGCAGTTCGACCTTCTGGCAGATCTCCCTAGATGCTGTTGCTTCATATTTTGCCAGCATGCCAATAATTTTTGATTTTAGTAGGTCATATCTTTTAATTTCGTTTTTGTAAACAAAATAAATTTTACTACGATCTAAAACAACATTTTCTTAAGATTACAAAAATTACAAATTAAAGTTTAATTCAAATGTATTTGATGGTTATTTCTCTTAAAAAAAAAACAAACAAAAAAAACCATTTTGTTTAGCACGTTTGCATGGAACTTTGGGCGAATACCCAAAATTATGCCGAATTTTATGAGTTAATGATAAAAAACAATTGTCAAGTTTTATTAAGTATAAATTTCTGAATTTATTAAGAAATGTAATCTTTTTTAAAAATTTCAATTTTTTTTTTTTGTAACGAGCTGTTTAATTGATTGATTTTGTATAAAGTCTTTATATTATAAAGGGAATCTAAAATCCCTTTTTTTGCAACATTTTCCCACTGGTTGTTTAGGAAAATGTAAAAAATTTTGAAATTTCTTTTGTGCAAAATGCTAATTAATATTTAAAAATAAGATTAGAAAGCTGTAGTTATTTCCAAAATAAAATCATGTCCAAGCAATTTAGATTTTTAGCTCAATTTTATAAGATAAGTGCTCACGTTCTAATCTGTCAAATAGAAGTTTTACTATCAAAAAATAAAAACAAAAAAAATTCAACATTTGCATAAAAATGAGAGTAGAAAAAACGACAAATTATTGTTGTGATTTCATATCGTTACATAAAACGCAAAAGGCCCTATCTTACTTTGGAGAAGCAAAAAAAAACTACAGTGCAACTTCGACAATTTGGACACATATAGTTCGATCGGATTAAAGAGGTTGTCCGGACTATAGTAGTGAAAATTATTGAAATAATCTTAATGAATTAAAATATGAATTTACTCTTTAGGAAACTTTGTCGCCACAAATATTAAGATAATAAATACTATGCATTAACTTTAATTTAACTAACGAGCCTGACCTCACTGTCCTACCCTGTCATATTTTTGCATTTTCATAAATTTAATATTTGCTAAAAAAAAAGAGTTGCATTATTAAAATGTTTTCATACGTTATTTTGGTTTCAATATTGCAGGATCCATTCTAGGTATTCAAAATAAATTGTTTGATATTTTCTTATTTTGTTCAATGTCGCAAATCGTTGATTTAAGAATATAAATTTTTTCGACAACTTGCTTAAAAGTTGTTCCTTGGAGAGAAATTAGACAAACACGCTTGCAAAGGAAAGAACTGAAACTAAAGTGCAAAATGTGAATCAACGTGTGAATAACAAAACATGCGGGGTAAAAACGGTAAAGCAACGGCATTTAATTTTTGTTCTTGTATAAAAAAAAATTTACCGGATTGTAGAGGTAAAAATTTTTAACCGTCCAAGCCTAAAACTTTTGTAAATAGGGCCGTTTGTTTTTAGTTAATAAAATCCCTAATTTTGGTTTAAAGATTCCAAATTTGTGTTGATGCAATACATCAGAATCAAATAAAAAGCCGATTTCTGGTTATTTAGGGCCTTTGTGTTTTTTTGGTAACGATATGTAAATTCAAAGAAGACAAATTTATTTAAAATATTTTGTTCATAAGAATGTGGGCTAAATATATGCAGAACCCTAAAAAAGCAAAAAAAAAAAAAATTAAAAAAACACACCTGAAATAAAAATAAAAGAATGTGTTAAACAAAAGTAAAGAAAAAGAAATTTCTTTTAATTAAACCACAAACTTATTTAGTGATATAAAACCAATCCCAAAACAACGAAGTTTTTTTTAAATTTAAAAAAACTGGATTTTTTTTTATTTTACAAATATGAACCGATTTTTTTTACATTCACATATGGGATGATTAATATTGTTGGATGATGAAGATATCTACTTTTTGAGAGAAAAAATGTTTATAGAGTAGACTATAGTTTGAAATATTCAGACATAAATTTATATATTACAAGGATATATACTATAGCCCTAGGCCAGTTTTGCTAGATGTAGAAAAAATTCATGTAGGTGTCCTTCCCTTTAATAGTAGTAGAGAAAAATGGACAGATTTTTTAAGTCCTTAAAATTATAGGTACTTACATATATGCTAGACAGCAATAAAAATAAAAAATATGCTATTTTTTTTGGAAGAATACGATTTCCCAAAAAAAACATTGAAACACAAATATAGTTTAGACTATATATTAGGCTTTTGGTTAGCCTTTTGTATAGGACGTAGCCTTTTTTTATAGGACGTAGCGTACTATCAACTAGTAGCCCCACGAAAGCTTCCGTAACCCATCCCAGTACAAATTTCGCATTAATGGTTTATTAGCAATTTGCCTTTAACTGTCCATACCCCCGTCTTCGTAAGAGATTAGAGGTTCGCTGCTTGGATAACATTTGTTTCATTTGTTCCACGCTCTCTTTGAAATCAGAATCAAAATCTTCGTTCTCTTCAAATGAAACTCCTTCTTCTAGAAATAAGGTTGACTCTGACAATTTGAAACACTGTCAAATTTTTTAACAACCACTTGTTTCCAAGTGTGTATGTTATTTGTTGGATTTTCCCTATATGCAGTTTTTATTGTAAAGGGAATTTTTTTGAAGCCACGTGATCTACCATATGTAGGTCTAAACCGCAACGAATTTTAATACTGACGTCCGTTTTTAAAAAGACTAATTAATAATGTATAGGTCCCACGCCTTAAATATGCTAACTTTGGTGGAGGGTATCAAGCCGAATATAGCACTCTTACTTGTTTTTAATGCAGTACTTTATAATTGGTTTCATATAACAAGAAAATTATTCTGTACAAATTTTAAATCGATATTTTAATATGTATTGCATTGCCAATTTCGAAAAATTTTTATTTTGAAAATATTAAAAAAAATTTTTTTTATTTATGTAGTTTCTTTGCGCATTTCACTGGTTGCTTAGGCCAGATCATCAGGGAACATTCTCCCGAAAAAATTTAGAAAAGCCAAAGATATTAGCAAAGACAACTTCAGAGTGAATGAGAATTGCACACACTCATAAAGTGTTATTTGCAACGATATCAAAGTTTGAACAAAATACCAACAATGTGTTTATCTTTTCTTTTTCTTACATTCCCCACTACAATTAGCTGGAATTCTCCCAACATTAATTGTAGTTGTAAGTAGATTAAGAAAAAACAAAATAAAAATTTATTATTTTCACAAGAAAACCAAAATAAACCAAGTTTCCAGTTAAGTTTTTTTTTAAGCCGTGCACTTGCATATTTATTGTCAAAGTAATTTTTGGGAATACAAAATTTTTTAAATAATAAGATTTGCAATTTGTATTCTAGAGTTATCCCACAGCAATAAACAAAATCTTATTAATTAAAGGAAATAATTCATAATTTATTAGATGTTTTATAAAAAAAAAATAAAAGAAAACTTTATGTTTATATGCATCATGACATTAATTGAAATGTCTTACTAATTTAAATTTCGTCACTTCTGACAAAGCAAGCTTCAGGCTTGCCCAAACAAATTTCGGCACACAAGCAATCAAATTCCCATTCTGCTACAAACATTTCTTAAAGTGCAATTCTAGCAACAAGTGTCAGCACAATATTCTTGTTTGATTGCGCGAGCCATACAGTTAGGAAGAAAAAAAGTACGGTGCAGTAGATAGTTTTGACGCGATCTGCTTAAGACCGTACTCTAGTTTAGGCTATAGACAAGGCTTTGGACTACATGTCCTTCATCATGTTTCACTAAGTATTGTTATAGATTTTTTTGCTTGTAATAATATCAATATCAATGAAAAAATATCGTATGATTTTAAGTTTTGTGATTATAATCTTTTAAATGATTCTATAAAATCTATCGTTTGGAGTAATATCTTCTTTCAAAAATCTTTAAGAGAATGCTATGACATTTTTCTTAATAAAATATGTGAAATAATCTCCCTTTATGTACCGCAATCAGGTTCTTAAGTTTATAAATTGCTTTGGTACACAAAGGGACTAAAGAAACTTGAGAATCTAAGGAATAAATTCTTTATAAAACACAAAATTAGTAATTACCCAGGGCATATGCCTTTATATCTGCAATATTAAAGGGAATCTAATTTTTTGAATAAATTTTTATATAATCAATATATTCTTGGGTTGGAGGATTCCATTAAAATTAATCCTAAAGCATTTTGGCATGTTATTAATTCTAAAAGAGGTAAATCTACAATACCTTCTTCTGTATTTTATGGTCAGAGCATTTCTAGTTCGCCTATTCAATCTGCAAATCTCGTTGCACAATACTTTTAATTCAATTTTATTTCACATGCTCCAGTTTTTAATTCAGAACTCTTAAATAATATTCATTCAATGGGTCAATTCTCTAATTTACAATTATCAATTTCCAATGTAATTTCTGCTATTTCTATTTTAAAAGTCTCTTTGGGTTGCGATTTGGATGGTCTTTGTTCTTATTTTATTTAAAATTGTTCTTACTCTATTTGTTTTCCACTTCAGTTAATATTTAATTGTTCTGTGAAGCTTGGTATGTTTTTTGATAAATGAAAAATTTCTTCTATTACTCCAGAATAGAAAAATTATAGGCCAATATCTAAACTGTCTACTGTTTCTAAAATACTTGAACATGCAATAGTTAAAAAGTTATATTTCTTTGTTAGTCCTATAATAATTAAGGACCAACATTGTTTTTTTGCATGGTCGTTCTATCACTTCAAACTTAGCAGCTTTTACGCAGTATTGGATTTCAGGTAGATACTTTATATACTGACTATTCGAAAGCGTTTGATAGAATATCTCACAATATTCTTCTTGCTAAATTAGACAAAATTGGTATACATACATTCAAATTTTTTGAATTGAATAAGTTCATATTTACATAACCGTACTTGCTATCTAAATATTGATGATTGCTTTTCCCTCCCATATATTGCCACTTCTTGTGTTCCTCAAGGTAGCTTATTAGGTCCTTTACTTTTTAGTATTTATATAAATGATATATCTTCATGCTTTGATTGTTGTAAATTTTTGCTTCATGCTGATGATTTAGAAATCTTTTATCAAATAAAAAATATTAATGATGCTTTAGAGTTGCAAAAAAGTATTAATAAATTAGTGTTTCTATGTCGACCTGTGTAATTAGTGGAAAACAAATTAGAGGCAACCATAATATGCTTTTGGCTTTGCCTGGAGATTACAATATTGAAAAATGTTTTTTCTCTGCGTGTAGTGCTTTCTATCTCCTCTCAAAGAGTTAATTTCAGTAGTCTGCATCTATAACTGTTTATTATTTTAATCACATGTTGTTTTTTTCTGGACACACATGTCTACTGCCTTTACATACGTTTAAGGCTGCAGTATCTAGGTCTTAAGTACTCTTATAAATTGTATTGTTTTCTTTTTTTTTTGTTTAAGTAGAAATTTATTGTTATACGTTTTGCTTAAGTTTTATTTTTTATTGTAAACAATCAATAAAGCAAATATGTACAACAATAATATAATAAAAATTGGGATTTAAGCACGTCTTATTAACAGCAATAATCTTTAAGCAAATTTAAGCATTTTTTGTTTTTTGGAATTCAGGTCGTTAAATTGTTTAAAGTTAAGTCATAAAATAGAAATTATAGACAAGTGAAAACAGTTTAGAAAAAGAAAGATAAAAAAATATATTTCAAAAATTTTGTTAGATTCAAAATTTGTTTTCGCTTTTTTTTGCATTTAGACAATTATTTTGCAATATCGTCAATTTGTTATCGAGAAAAAAATATTTTGTGTTGCTTAGAAATAAGGTTGCGTCCTAAATCCATTTTTATTTAGTGTTGCGTTCGACAAGATTATTGCACAGGCAACCACATCTAGATAGGGCATAACATGGGGTTTACAGAACAGCTGCGAGATGCGGCCTTTGCTGGTGATATTAGCCTCCTTGCTCACAACTGCACCGAAATTGTCAACTTTACCTCATACAATCTGTACGACTGCACGTGGAGTTGGCCTTTACATTAATTTTCGTAAGATAAATTTACTTCGTCTGAACACACCAAACAATTTAAAGTTCAAGATAGAGATAGAATAACTAGAAGAAGTCCATTCCTTTACATATTTAGGCAGCATCATATGCTCAACAGGTGGTTCAGGCAAGCACATCGCAAATTGAATCGGAAAATCTTACCAAGCATTCGAAGTATGACAAAAAATCTAAAGGTTACCTAAAGTCAAAGCTACGCCTCTATTTATTCAATTGTTCGATCGATGTTATTGTATGGGTGCGAAACACAGTGAGAGATTTACAAGAGACTCTGGTTTTTCTGAACAGATCGATTTCAAGCCAGGATCGACAATTTTAAGCGTTTTGCGATTGTCAGAACATGCCCGTACATCGTGCAGTCTGTGAGAATTTGTGATTTTTACTTGTCTGTTATATGTTGCAGACGCTTGTTTTCACAAAGAATTGTTGCTGCTGTATTATCAAAAAAATAAACATTTACAATATTTCCAAACTCACATTAGACAAATAAAGAATGTGTGTATATTTTGCTCCTACTTTCATTGCTGTGTGTATTTTTCATTCCAATGTTCGTTTTTGAGAGTATTTTTAATACCCGCACTATAGTAAAGCATTTCCAAACTTACGTTAATTCGACGTCTACACTACTCTTTAGTATTAATTTGTGACAGCGATACTACTGTAAAGAGTTTGAAAATTTTTTAATGATTTGAATGTGTGTTTAGATTGTTTAAGCCACTCCTTTTGACTAGAAATATAGAAATTGATATATTTTAATAAAAAAAACATTTAGATCCATGTAAATAGCATTTAAATATAAGGCAATTTGTAACTATAATTTTGATTTAAAAAAAAAAACTGTACATAAGTTGTTATTCAAGAAAACTCTACTGCACAAAAAAATTCTTGAAAATTTTTTCCAATTAAACCATTAATCACTAATTATATCAGTTTTAATTAAAAATGTTATCAAGTGAATTAAACATTTACTTATATTCACAACATTACTGTAGAAAATGTTGTTAATATCAAAAAAAATTTTAATTGATATTATTAATTTGTTTACTGGTGCATATTTTTATTAATTTTTTAATTAATATCACAAATTTTTTAATTGAAATCAATTTTTATTTATTTAGGTTTAGTTAGCTTATTTGTTAACAACTGAACAAGATTATTGCAGTAATTTTGCTATAAAATCATTTATTGTTTCCAAAAAAAATTTATATTTTTATTGCAATTCATATTGTTTTATACTGAAAAATTGATTTCAAATGAACCTTTGCTTCCATAAGTTTCTTAAAAACAAAATCTCCAAAGGAATTTGCAAAGTTTTTTTTTTAACTGTTTTTAATTCTTGAAAAAAACAATCCTGAAACTTCTTTGTGCTTCTTTAACTCTTAACAAATCATGTTTGTGTAAATTATTTTACCAAAACAAAAAATCCTCTTGAAATTGAAAAAAAAATTTATGATCGATCATAAAACTTAAACAAAAACAAAAACAAAACAAATAAAATATTACAAAAAAAAACCAACAAGGGTAACAAAATTGTTCATCAACGAAGATCATTTAACAAAACAGAAACAAAATATATGAGAAAAACATTAAAAAAATCAACACAACAACACATATTTGAACCTGAACTTGCCACAATTTAAAATACTGGTTTTAAGATACAATTGTTTTCTTACAAAAAATTTATTTTGCTTTGCACTTTGGAGTTTGTTTAGTGGTAGCAAGAGTGCAAGTTGCAACTTGGTATCTTTTACATTGAAAGATTTTTTTAGGATGCTGTTGTTATTAGCTGTTTTTGCTGCTGTTGCTGCACGATGTTTGGGAAAGAGTTTAATATGTACAAGTAGTTGAAAAAGAGAACAATTGAAAATTATTGAAAAAAAAATTAAAAAAATCTTATTTCCAAGAATCAAGAAATAAAATTTATAAAAATTTCATACATGTAAAGCAGAGATGGAAAGATAAATATAAAAGTAAGTAAGTAAAAGTAAGAATTTTTGTTAACAGAATTATGGAAAATCTATAGCTTTCATTAAATATCATTTTTAAAACAAAAGAATCGATTTAATTAAAACTGCAGACTTAAAAAAAGTATTTAAGTGAAAATTCAGCCTTACATTTCCATGCCTGCCAATGTTTGTAAGTACATGTGTTTTAAAAGAGACATACATTCATGCTTAAATACCTACAGACATACACATATTGCATATGCAATAAGAATAATGAAATCACTTAAAAGGTTGCCAGATGAACAAAAAAAAAATGGGTTGTAACATTTTTAACAATATTTCAAAAGTTTTTATAATATTTTTATTGAATGCCAAATTTTATTATTTTTAACAGATTTAAAACGTTTTTTCCAAAAGCGACTTACACCTTTGTTAAAACAAAAGATTTAAGAAGCGTACTCTATTAATAGATTGTTTTTTTAACCTTAACAAACATCTTTATTAATTTAAAAACAAATTTTATTATGTATTTTTAATAGATTTATAAAAATATTTGGCTAGCATTTCTGTAAATTCCCATGTTTTTAAAACAAAAGACTTTGGAAACAAACTTTCTAGTCAAACTATAAGTAATAAACATTTTGTACAACTTTATTAAAGCTCGCTTCATTTTTAACAGCTGTATCGCTTAAAAATTTCACTTAGCATTTCAGAAAATTAATCGTTTTCAAACAGAAGAGTTGGAAAACAAGCCCTGAAAAGAAAAATTAAGCAACAAGAAATATAGAGAGACACCTCCGATAACTGGACAGTCATCGTCACGGTGTTTTTGTTCGGCTATTAGAGAGGTACATACACACTTATGGTCTTATGCAAAGAAATCATGGTGTAGTTAAAGTGTTCGTTAAATACAACTTTTGTATGGAAAAGCCATTTAAAGGCACTAAAGCAGACAACACGGGCTAAACACAAACCTTTTCATAAAAAGAACATTTTTGTTGCTATCTTTTGTGTTCACATGTTAATCACCCAATGGGATATAATTCTCCGTATCAAAATCCGAAAGATACTAACAAGCTGACGAGAATATGTACGGCTTTACAAAAGCCATTATGTGATTCTAAAGCAGACACCATAGGCTAAACCAACAACTTTTCATAATAATGAGCAATTTTGTTGCTATCTTTTGTGATAATAGAGAAATCACTAATTCTATTAGCATCAACAGAACTATAAATCATGGTTGAAAAAGAACAACTAATTCGAATATAATACATCTCTTGTTGGTATATTTCCACGCTTCTGTCCGTTTGTGAGAAAAAGTTGGAAAACAAATGTGTCTTTTTTAAGCGAGTGTCAAAACTAATAAACAGCTTGGTTCAACAAAAAATGGCCGTAATAGTCATGGGAGTTTATGGAAGCTACCCCTTATGAGAGGTTTCACTGTATTAAAAAAAATTTGTAAGATTATATTTAAATTAATATTGCTTTATTTATAACAGATTTGTACAAAGAATTTGCTAAATAATTCAGTAAATCCAATACCGTAAAACAAAAGACTTAGAGCACAAGCCCAGTTAATACATTTTTTTAAGTTTGACATGTTTTCCATCAAAATACCAAATTTTGTAAAGATCTCTTTTTTAGTAAAAGATTTATACCTATTTTGTTTTTTTTTTTTTTGTAAACACCAAATTAAGTGTATTTAAACAAAAGACTTAGAAAACAAACTTTGGAATAATTAGGCGTTTTTAGTCTGTTTGAAATTTTTAACAATAACCAATATTAATTTGAATACAACTTTTAAATTTAACAAGGCATCTGTATATAATATGCAACACTACTAAAAGAGAAGGACATAAGGATGTACAGTCAAATCCCGATAATTCGTAATCGCAAGGGACGGGCCATTTATTACGAATTATAGGGGTTTTTGATTTAGCGGGATTTCGATTTAACGGGGTTAAAATAAAAAAAATACGAATTAACGGGGGTTTTTAATTTATTTACTAAAACGATGCGTGTGCTTTGACATTTTTCTTTATTATTTATGTAACAAACTGATCTTGAGAAAATAAACACACACACAAGCAAAAACCCACGCAAAAAATAGCGGTAAACCAAATATCATTCTTTCCATGTTTTTGTTGTTTTTATTACGAATTATAAGTGGTAGTTAGCAAATGATTACGATTTATAAGAGGTAAAGAAGATTTTATTTGAAAACAAAATTACGAATTAGCGAAGGGACTAAAATGTATGGACATTTTATGAATTAACGAGATTTTTTCAAGGGACTGATAATCGATAGTGAAAGTGATTCTGAGCCGATCAGTTTACTAAAAGGTTGGTTTAGAAAAAAAATATTTTTATGTGTTACACACGTCATCACATACGAAGTACCCTCTTCAACTATGACAGTGTGGGTAATAAAGATATACTACATAACGAGTTTCTAACGGGTTTTATATAAAAATATTAGAAACATTTGTAGAAACTTTTTTAAACATCTGTATTTTTTTTTTATTCGGGATAGCTGGATTTCTGCTGAAAATTGATGTTTAAAATTTTTAATCAGCTGTGTAATGAAAATCGATCATTTTCAAAACGATCGCTTTTAGCAGGTGTGATGAATTTCGACCGATTTTAAAATCCATTTCTGAATTGGAGTCTTAATTTTGTTCAAAATACAGTTCAATTAATGCTAGGAACACAATTGCGTCGTACGTCGTATGAACGTAGGACGTAACGCCGTAAATATTTAGAGACTCGCTCGTACCCACAATGCCGTCGTAAACGTATTTTGTTTCCTTTTGATAATAATATTCAAAAATTCCAAATTTATTCAAATTATTGTTTTTTATTTAATTTGAAAACACAAAAATAATTTCATTTTACCGGCGTATGAAATATAATTAGATGTATGTGAACGTACGGTGTAGAAACGCTTTTACGTCTACGCCACCAATTGTGTGTCATTGCAGAAAATGTTATACGTTTTAACGTATCTACGTCGTACGCTACTACGTTCATACGGTGCAATTGTGTTCCTACGGTAACATATTAAATTCAAAAGAATACAGAGAGCAAAATGTATTAGAAATCAATTTTAAATATTTCAATATTTTTCTACCTCCGTGGCAACTTTGTTGTCCATTTTTTTGTTAAAATAAAAAAGAAAATTTATTGTATAGATTTTTACAGCTTCTTAAGTTAATTGTCTCGATTATTTTTATTTTAATTTGTATTTTTCTTTATTTTATTTTCCAGAAACTTGATTGAGGTCACTTACTTTGGTTGTTAGACTTCTCGAGCACCGGTATTCCATTGTGTTTTTTGAGTTATTGTTATTATAATAATTACTTTTTTAATCTTTTATAAAAAAAAGAATAAATTTTAAATTTATTCAAAATTATTTTTTCACTTTTTCTAAATATTTATGAATATAAATAATACTTGTATTTTTATTTGCGATATTTTTCTTAAAAACAACACTTTTTTCTCTAAAGAATTAAAAATTTTTTTTTTATAATTTATTAAACAAATCTTTTAAGTTTTCTTTTAATTCTCATAAATTTATATTTTTTTCTTTAATTAATGTTAATTGATATCTTTTTCTTCTATATTGTATAAGCTCCCGTAATGTTTTTTCCTTGAGATTTAAAGTTTCAAATTTTGTTTGTCTAAAACAATAAACCGTTTTACTCGAGAGTTCACCTTAGACTGGCCATTCAATTTTTACTTACCATTCCTTTAGCACTTTGTGTTTGAATTGAAATAAATGTTGTTAATATGTACTACAACAAAACTTCTTTGGCTTTTTGTCTTCTTAACACTTCTCTTTAACAATTTTTTTCTTTTCTTTTTATTTCTTTATTGCACGTTTTCTTTCTTTTTTTTTGTACTTTTCACCTCTGCCTCTTGTTGCCAGGTTTGTTTGTTTGTGTATGCTTTCTTTTTTTATTTTTGTTTGATCTTCACTTGCCACACATAATTTAAGTTGTTGTTGTTATTGTTTAAGTCAAGTTTGAGAACACTGTAAGAAATGTTTATAGTGAATCGAAGAATGGAATTTCTTTGTTTAAAAAATCCCAATCTAGCCGATTAACATAGTACTGAAAGGACTAACATAGTACTGGAAAGACTTTAAGTTAAAATTCTTTAATGGATTGTTCTGAAATATACTGGTTCTAAGAGGTATTTGTAGAGGGACAAGATAATGTAATGGATCAGTTTGAGTCTTTTAATTAAACCCTTAATACAGTGAATTTTGAGAAATTCTCCCAAACTTTTTATCGGGAGTTTATTAATATGGGTCACCATTAACTATAACAAATAATATTAAACCTCAAAGTTACACGTGCACTCCAATTTTTTTGACTAAACACTGCGACACATTTTGGGCTCAATCGCAAATCAATTGGTAATTGGTCTGAATCTCCTAAGCTACTGGTCGGATTGCAAAATGCTGTATGAACGAGTAGTAGAGGGGGGCATGAGCTTTAAGAAACCACTCTGTGGCTACCCGGTTAGAATAAAAGTTTAGATGAAGAATGTCAAAGTTGACCACATCGCGTTATATAAACTTTTTTGCTAAGCTTGTAACTTGTGCAAATATTGCCAGAAAGTTAGGAAGTAAAAAGATAATAAAAATTCCGTTTGTTTTCACTAAGGTATCTCTTAGGTTCATTATGACAACTTACAAATAGTTATTTTTAGGATGCTATCTGTCAGATAAATGTTTTTTGGTTATTACAAGTTAACATTATCCAAAAAAGTGGCTGACAGGTTTATCCTCATAGTAATTTAACAAGTGAACTTTAAGAATTTGAAGCTGTCATATTTTCTGCTGAAGATAAAGTAACTTAAATGACAGTTTTATGTCAAATATCATTTTTCTAACTTTTTCAAAGAAACACAATTTAACACAAAAACAATACAATTTACCATACCAAAAAAAAAAAAAACAAAAATAAATACATAATGAACAAAAATGGACTTCTGCTTTAAATGAAAGAAATAAACAAAAGTAAATCGTTGCCTCTACGTATTTTTAACAATTAAAAGTAGTCGGTATCTCCTGCAATATAGCCGCAGTATATAAATTACTTTTTTAATTTTATCAGCAATAATATAGAAAGCTCTCAATAAAACCGCTAAATTTTTTTCTAGTCTGACTTAAATTAAGGTAAAATATTAGTATACATACTTACCTATCTTTTGATATGTAACATGTCTATGTAGTCCGTTTTGAAAAGTAAATAAAATGGCCACAAGGCAGACATCGCAGGTCAAATTTGTCAACAGAGTACTTCAGAGTCACACATAAAATGGTAAAATTTTGAACAAACCCTCATTAATTTATCCTTCTCCAAATTTTTCTCGAACATACCTACCCCTATCTTCATTCCTTAAGGGGGCTAAAATACAAATTTTATGAAATTTGGAAATTTCATAAACACAGCTCTTATGATGCTCCTAGACGGCCCAAATGTTTAACCGACCGCACTTCATTTAATTGTCAACCCTAATATTTATTGTTCAATTTTAATTCGGCAAGCTTTGGTGTTGATCGGCAAATCCAATTCAAAGTTATGTTAAAAAAAGTACGTAGCATACAACTGATTGTTCAACCACCCGTTAACTTTAAGAGCCTCTCCTGCAAGACTCACTTTTTCGATTGAACATTTTTTTAATTGAGCTGCCGAGTAATGACCTTTTTCTCAATAAATGGAAAAACTGCTTGTTACTAATTTTCGACATGAATTGATAAACTGTCCGTTGACGATTTTGGTTTTCTCAATATACCGACAAAAACATTATTTTCAGTTTGCAGCACCTCTCAAAATAAATGGGAAAGTTGGGAGCCAGCTGATTGAAATAAATAATTGGCAGATAAGGAATTGAGAAACCCAAATTTCTTTAGTCTGCAGTTTTTCATTGGGAAGAAAGATAATCAATCGCCTAATGAAAAAACGCCCATAAAACTTTTAAAAATTGAAACGTACATAGATACTTGCTTTTAAAATTCTCTTTCAAGTTGTTTGATTTAATTTTCAGTCAGGAGCACAGCTGATCACAACTTATTGAACAATTTGTCTTCTTCTTACAAACATATGTAAGTATACCTGTATATTCAGTTGTTTTCTTGGCAATGACATCTTAAAAAAATCTTAAACACAACGTTGTCGTCCTCCGTCACAGCTATTAATTTTAAATCAACTTTAACACTATACAGCAAATTCATAGCACACTGTGCTGATACCTCTTCACCCATATTCTTATGCTCCATCAAACATTTCAAATAAGAGGCAGGGAAACCAGAAATATACTCTAAAAAATACGTTTTATGCGCATTAAATATGCAGTAAAAATTTGAATATATGCACTGAGAAAATGTTTAAAAATATGTCCCGAAAAATTCAAAAATTCCTAAGTTGAAAACAAAATATTCAACAATTTAATAACAGTTCCATTTAATAAAAACAATCCCAAACTTATAATCGGTAAAGCCCAAACTCCATAGTATTTACAAACTAATTTTATTTGTGCCGAATATTATCCATATGAGATTTTTGTCAAAAAGGGATTTTAGGGGACGGTCGTTATTTATAGATAAAAGCTTTGGGCAAATATAAACTGATTGGAAAAGAATTTAATTTGCCGTAAAATATTGTACCAACATAATAAGATGGTTTACGGACACAAAGAGGCTTATTTAGAAAGAAGTTTTAATGGGGAATATGTAAAATTATAGACCAATTCTTACCATTTACATAGAATTCGTCCTTAGAACAATTAAAAATTTTTTCAAATTATCTACAAGATTACAACTTGTACTTTGCGCACAAAATTAAACCAGCCAGACGGACGGATAGTTATCGTTGATCACTTTAAAAGTGATTCTAAATCAATCGGTGTACTAAGAGATTGGTCAAGATTTCTATGTTTTACACACATCCCCAAAAACGGATATAATTGCTGTTTCCTTAATTTTTACTTATTCGTATAAAACATTTTAATGCTTAAAATGACATATAGAATCTGGGAATTTATTTCTTATGGTGAGTAACGTTTACTTTATAAATGTTTGTTTGTATATTTCTCATACAAGGCTTACTTTAGCTATCCTTTGGCTAGCAATGAAGTAAATTGTACAGAAAATGTATACAACTTTTAGATACCAGCAGGATGTCATGGATTTTCTGGCCCGCCATGGCCTTTGTCGGCATTCTTTGTTTATTATAACTGGATAGTGTCTATTGTAAATTTTATATTTTTTACTTAATTATTTAAACAAATAGAATGTGGCAATTTATTTCTGATGGTGAGTAACAGTTATTATATACATACATTTTCATATGAAACGTACATATATGTTTAAAATAACATTTATCTTTAATGACAACTGGCTTCTTCTTACAATTTTCGAGTAAAAATTAAATGTAGATGGCGAAATTGAAGCAACAGCTTGGACTACAAAAAGGGAAAATGTGCGCTAAAAGCTTAAAAAAATCATGCAAAAAGGCTTTGTTTCCGCCTTCATTGGTGGCAGAAGGAAAAACATGCAATTGCATATTTATGGATTCCCTGGTAATGACATACGAAAAATATTTCTAAAATAATAGTGCATTTGGTAATTTGCAATGACTTCTATATTATCAAATATTTAAGAAAAAGGTAATTATTACGATGTCTTTTATGTTTATATAAATAATTCTTAAATTGAGTTTAAAATACTTCAAAGCGAATTTAGTGCTCCAGAAAAAATTAATGTCATAGAGTAAACTTAGAAAAAATTCTTTAAAATGTTTTTCGTTTTCCCCTCCACTTATCTCTATGAGCAAATATTTTCTAAACTAAAAAGGGAATTTAGCACGTCATACGGAAATCGTTTTAATAATAAAAGTCATTTGTTTAAAGCAACGCAATACGTTAAATTCGTCACATTTTATTAAATACTAACTTTCATAAGAGTATGCATAAATACAAACAATTGTATTGTATAAATAAATTATGTTTGCTGGAAAGCTTGCTGACCAACACAACTTAATTTTTAGCTTCGGCAGATGATGGCCTAAGCCGATTCTCGAAACAAACGAATCTGTTGCTTGGGAAATATTTCTTTTAACAAAAGTTTAAATGAACGGACATGTCTAGACCGTCTCAAAATGTCAATAAGACTTTTTAAGTGTTCGCTATAAAAAGGGACTATCATGAAACTAAGTGCAAATTACATATCTCATTTGAATACAAAGCGAGTGAAGGTTTTTGGGCTTATGGTTAATAGATTGCTGCGCGAATTGGTAGATGTCTCGGGCGGCGGGCTCGAGAATCTGACGGGATTCGTAATGAGAATGGCCAGGATGCGTAGCAGGAGGCTGGGGACTGGAAACATGTAGAGCAGTTTTTCTGTTTAGTAGGGTTGTTTTCTTGTGTTGCCCGATTTGTTTTTATCTTCCACTACTCTCTCTTCTCTTGTGATTTCGCTTTTCCCCTATTCTTACTAGGCGTCACAATGGACCACATTGGTCTCTGGGTGAGGGTGCAAAGCTTACTTCTTACCAGTCTTCTAACCGTATCTAACCTAACCTAAAGTTAACTTCAGGAATATGTAAAACATAAAAACTCTTAAAACTTTTACTTCATTCGAATAATTTTCGGACATATTTTTGTGCGGTTTTTTTTTATCAAAAAGGTAAACAAACCTTTATTAAAAATGTTTCATTACAAACCATACAAAAATATTTTGTTCGTCAAAATATCTTTAATACAGTATATCTACCCTTTTTCTACTATAACCTCTTGTAGGTTATTCAAAATAAATGTTAATTACTTTTGTCAACACTTTAGCACGCACAACATTATGTATCTTTTGTTTTTTTTTCTATAAACGAGCAATTTTCTTTTATTCTTTAGTTAGGTAAATTATTTTTAGTCTTAAAAGTTAAACTCCATTCATACACACAACAATTTATGTTAATTGTTAAGAACATTTTGTTTACTATGTTAATTATTAATAATAGCCCAGCGGAAAAAAAGAAGGAGTACGGATGCCTTTTAGAAGGCCTCTGTACTCCTTCTTTTAGATTTAAAAATTCCATTCTCATATCTTTGTTTTTTACAAACGTGGCGATATTCAAACTTGTTTGGCGACATAATTTTTGATTTGGCGACATGGAGATTTATAAAATAGTTGGCGATTTTGTCGGATATTTTTGATGAGTTATGAATTTGTTTTAAAAATCGTTATATTCAATAAGAAGTATTCTAGTATTTTTATGTATGAAAATTGAGGCATTAATATGTATGGTCAGTATTTGAAAATATTCATGTTCAAATGACTGATGAAGATAATAAAAATCTTCGAGAAAATTGTTTTTCATTTTTGAAAGTGCTCTTGAAAGAATCAATAAATAATTAGTATTGTTGTTATTTTGTTGAACTGTTCTATGGCTTTTAATCAAAATTTTAATTTTTTTAATTAGGCTTAAGTTCTTCAAATTTAATTTACATTAAATTAGATAGAGGGCAAACCCCTCTGAAGAGATTGAGTGGTTGCAAACGAAACATGTAAGGGTAACCTATCCGTAAAAACGCATGGGTTCGAGCCTCAGGTCAGTCAAGAATGAAAAATTATCAATAAATTTTAATTAATTTCATATTGTAAAATTCCTTTCTTCATAAAAATAATTTAATGAAAATTAAATTTGATGAACTTTAGCCTAATGAAAATATCAGAATCAATAAATATTATTCCTTAAAAACATGAATAAATTTAAAGTCTATGAACATTTTTCCATTATATGTATGTATGTGGAAATTTATTATCACAGATAAAAAACGATGTTGTTAAAGATTTTTTCACGAAACACAAACGAAAAAATTAGCATTTGTTAATTGTTAAGAGAGCTTTAATGATGATATTTCATCTAATTTATATAGGTTTAGCCCAGAACTTCATAGCTACATAGATACGGCAGGTACGTGCCATTTAAAGGAACTTGCTTTGGCTGTTCTTTATTATGAACTCCACAAAACTCGCCTTTGAAGTAGAATGCATTACGAACTTCTAGACGCGCTATTACGAGGCTTAAATTATATGAATGTAAAAAGTTCATGTTGCACCTCTTTTGTTCCTTCGTTGAATAAATGTTATTCTCTCACAATGTATTCCAAAAAAAGAAGACAAATAGACAGTCTTGCCGGTTAAGATAACTGCAACTTGTATACAAATGTATATCCAATATTTGTTTAATATTAACTGCAAAAATTCTTTTTTTGTTGCTTTAAGTGGACTACTATAAAATATTTTATAGTAAACATTGTTCCTTTTTTGTGTTCACTAAGTATTTTTACTGTGTTCTAAATAAATATTAAACAAAATATATATCATGGCGACTTTTTTTAAATTTTTGGCGTATTATTTCAAATAATTATAAAAATATGTATTTTATTGTCAAAAACTCAAAAACAAACGCTTTGGCGATTTTTAACATTGAATTTGGCGAAAAAGGTCAAAATCAATCCGACAACACTGATTGTCATTGCGGAGTAGGCCTTCCGCTCTCACTTCTTTAGCAGTTAGTACCGGTTCACACACGTCAAGATTGCCTCGTCAAGTCTTGAGTTTTTAGGAGAGAGGGGAAAAGAAATGGCATTCTGTTGTCCCTTCTCTCGTCAAAGCTCAAGACTTGACGAGTAAAACTTGATGTGTGTGAACCAGCACTTACATGAGAATGGCAAAGGGATTAAAAAAAACATTTTTTTTTGCTTGTTCAAAAAACAATACAAAAAATGTAACTCTTTCTCTACTCCCTTCTCATAGAGGCGAATATGGAATGTGTATCTTATATTTTATACGAAAGAGCCGAGGTCTTCTATGAGGCATTCTTTAGCAGTCAGACAAGAATAGTAATTGAATCAAAAAAAATTTTAAGCAGGCCTTCAAAAGGGCCTGAAGTAAGAAGCTCTTCTGAGTTTTCCCGCTGGCAATATGAGTAATAACAATGCACACAAGACAAAACTGTTATAGTACTAAATTGTCTCAAAGATTACATCACTTTATACACAACACAGCATTTTTCTTAAAATGTGCAAAATTGTTTTGTTTTCTATAAAATAGAATTTACTTTTCCATAAAATTGTTTACAGTTTTTATTAGAATAATGGTATCTCTTGTTAATTTATTAGAAAAATACACCAGAACATTACGAGTATGTATATACATACATTTAAATCAGGCGGAAATTTTAGCAGAGGTAATTTTTGTTAGTTGATTGTCTTCCTCCATTTTTATGTTACTTACGAGATCTGAGTATCCCTCATTCCTAGGAATATGAGATCGTTAAAAAACTTTTACTCCAGAAAGTTCGAGTGAGAATCCAACTTTTCTAATTATGTTGCACTATGTCTCATAACCTGATGTGTCTGAATCAGCACCAACATATAATAAAAGTACTTTAAAACAAAAAATCCCATTATAGAAAAACCGGACTTAAAAGAGTTAGAAGGTAAATTTTTTTGTTAGCCAAATAAAAGTTAACTGTCTGTTTTTAGAAAACGTAAACAAGTGAGAGAGTGAGTGAGTTGGATATTATTAACTGCCTGAAACAAATAATAAAAACCTTACATTTGTTTTTGTTTTCAATGTAAATATACGAAAGAAATGTTCTTGTCAACGTTGTGGACCAGGCAGTAAATTATTATCAGGAAAAATTAGGCCCTTAACAATTCACATACATACAATTACATATTGTATTCAGCAGGCCTACCGTAAAAAAAGTGAACAAATTTTCCCTCGACATTTGGCTTTTCCCATTATTTTTTTTGGGGAAAGGGAGCAAATTTGGTGGGAAATCTTATTCACGATAGGCGGTGAACGTCTTTCTTTTCTATACTACATATTTAAGATTTCTTGCTAAAAAAATTCTTATAAAGTGTTTAAATTATGAAACTAATTTGCTGTGTATACATATATTCAAGTCCATTATAGTTTGACGCGCAACGCCGGGCTAAAAAACTAGTTAAAATATATATTTACTTGTAAAATTTGCATTTGATTAATATTATTTAAAAAAAAATTAAATAATTATTTTCACAAGTACATATATCGAAAGAAACCCAAACCTTAAAATATTAATGTGTGAATAATTCAATTGTTAAATATTTATATTTCGAAACTACAAACAATATGAATGGTATTGAAAGTTTGTTGAAGTATTTGCTAACTCTAAAATAGTTGAAGTTAGTACCACGATCCATAAAAACGCACTTGTTTAAAATAAAAACAGAAAAATTGAACTAACAACAAAATGTTACATGATGCTTTATTGATTGTTGGTAATACTTATTAAATTGACGAATTCTAACACATTATTATTCCTTTATATAAATTTTGCCTCCCTCATCACGCAAAATATACTTTAAGTTCTTAAGGTCAGGTCCATACAAGGTACACATCCAAAAATGTCTAAACTTTTTTATACACTCCATTACGTGGTGAATCTGTGTGTAACAGCAAGAAAGTATTTTGAGTAAATCTGGTTCCTTGAGTAATTCTAAATCGGTATGTCCGTATGGATGCTTATTGAAGACACGCAGTTAAAATTAAAGTTGAATAGGAAAAGAGTTTTGGACCAAAATGTTAACCATATAGGTCTCGTATAAGACTTGCTCCCGAAAAACACATTAATACAAATAAGACCGTAAAAGTTGGTCCAATTAAATTTGCCATATGTCCCACATAAAGCCCCCTATCAATAATTATTATTACTAATAACCTTAAACACTAATGAAAACTGATTCCTATGATCGTACTCTCCAATTTAACTTCACGACCGTCGCTGTACACTGAATGCATGGTGAAACGGTGTTTTAGGCCGGAAGAGAGGCGTGAACTTCGAAATATACTCAAGGCAGCTCAACCTCAATTTATCACGAAGAATTCCGGATTACTGTAGCGGTTTCCAGGCCAAGATACTTGCGATCAAGGAAGTTTTGGTCTGACTCAGACTATCCGCTGTGGATATTTATACTGATTCCCCCTCTCTGCGAACGAGAATAGCCCTTGACAGACGCTTATATCTAAACGAGATGGCTGAGAAGTTAGATATCAGGATCATGTGGGTCCTAGAGCTGGGGATCATAAGGGCGAATGAGCTTGTCACTGTTTTGCATTGGCGATGAAACGGCTGGCCGAAATGGGATCCACCATCTGTGACGGATTGTGGTGCGCCTGGTTAACTTCGTAAGAAATTCGGGTTGGCTCTACCGAGGGGGGGGGGGCTGTTAGTGGAACTCCATAGAATATGAATAATGCATAATTAGGTCTAAGCGTGTCAGATGAGTACAGACTGCCATTTTTACCTAACCCAGTCTTATAAATATGCCTAGAAATAATACCATAGAATTTTAATGTTTATATGGTGTTTTAATGCGTCTAAAACTGTAACGATTTAAAAAAATAGCAATTGCGATGACAAATTTAAGGAATATTGGTTCATAATGAATTTACATGTTTTGTCATGAATTCTTCTTGAAGTTCAAACCTAAACAGGGGGAAAAAGGTAAAAAAAATATTTGTCCCTATTGGTGCTACCTAAACGGTGTTAAGAAACATTCCTAGGAAGTTCATATGCTCTAAAAAGTTGCTTATTGAGAATATTTTTGTAGTTGATTGTTTCCTTGAATTTTGAACGGGTTGCTACCTATGGACCTAAACAGGGGGAAAAAGGTAAACAAATCTAATTTTTTAAAGTTTTTTGCGATTTTGTTCTGGAAGATGAATATTTTTCGATTTTATATGTTCACAACTTTTGTTCTTTATGGCAAGAGTCTCAGAGAGTTAATCAAAATTCCGAACGGTTTGCGAAATATGAGCCTGAGAAAATTATCACTTTTTGCAAAAACGACACCGAGGCCCCAAATCTTTAAGGACCCATAAATTAAAAAGTGCATGACTTTTGGCAAAACTGGGAGACACTGGTCTATTTTTTTGGTCCTTTATGGTTATTTTTCCATGACTTAAAAAAATTACACACAGTGTAATCATTCAAAGCACATTTCGATCTACCAAATGTTAGATACAATTTGGTTTAAAGATTGATGTTTCGATGGCTGCGAGTGTTAAACGGCAAACCCCTCTGAAGAGATTGAGTGGTTGCAATTGAAACATGTAAGGGTAACCTGTCCGTAAAAACGCCTGGGTTCGAGCCTCAGGTCAGTAAAGAATGAAGAATTATCAATGAATTTAAATTAATTTCATGTTGAAAAATTCCTTTCTTCATATACATACATACATATGTATGTACATAAATAATTTAATGTAAATTAAATTTGATGAACTTAAGCCTAATTAAAATGTCAAAATTTTTCAAGTTATTTATGTAATCAATTCCTCATTTTCCCGCTGGGTTGTTCTATTAAAGATTTCATTAATTTTTTTTTTGTCCTAAAAAGAATATACAATTCGTTGTTATCTCCACCATAACCTACAAAATTGTATGTTCATTCACAATAAATCATGCTAAAACATGTTTGATGTGAATACATATTTATATGTTAATATAATGGCATGTAAGTATGTTTATGGCTAATTATAATTTTAATAAAATACTTTTTTTGGTACCATCATCAAATTGCTTTCCATTTCATTTTTAAAAAGAAAAAAGTCATTGTTTTTGTCTTTGCCGCTTAATTGAATAATTTTGTTGCTATTCACGTATACGTCAATTTTAATACATATTATGTATCTAGTATGTATGTATGTACATATGTGTGTGTGTTTATTGATGGGGATTTTTTAAATAAACTTTTTTTGATTAAGTTAGTAAATTGTAGTTTAAAATGTGTTAATAAAATAAAATACGAAAAATATACATCATAATACTACGTTTAAAGTGAAACTTTATTTAAAAAAATTTTAATCGTTCCAATTTGTATTTAGTTTTTTTACGATTATTTTAAGCGTCACATTCAAATTCATTCGTAAATCAATTGAAAACCGTTTTTTGCAATGTTAAATGCAATTAATTTTGTCAATTTGTAAAAAAAAATTAAAATAACTATTTGTTTAATATGCCTTTTTTGTTTATTAAAAGATTGGAACGATAGTGAGTTTTTAGTAGTTCCGTTATTGACATTGAGGTAAATAAACTTTAAAGTATTACTGTCAAAAAGAAAATCAACTGAGATTACGAATTGATTGTTAAATATATTGTACATATAAAAATATTAACAGCATTGTTTAACATTAAACAAGTGGAAGAGAATATAATGGCCAATAAACGAGGGTAAATTTTTAAGTATTTGAAAATTACAATATAGATTTAAATTTTCAACAAAGTTAAAAATTGCACGTTGTGTGACTTTGCAAACTGTTTCTAATAGTGTTGCCATCATAGACCTTTTAGCCCTTTTAAGTACATGTAACTCAGATAAGATGTTTAGCCTTACATTAGCCTTAAATTCAGCTCTTTTCCATATTACTTTTTAAACCTTTTCCATTTTAAACAAATTATGCAGATTGCAGAAGGCTTATTTTATGTAGAAGGCCTTATTTAGCAAAAACCTGCAATCATCGCTGCATTCCAGTTATTTATTTTTTGCACAGGCATTTTTTTAGGCTTTCAGATGAAGGACTTTAAAAAGGGAATATGTAGAATGTGTTTAGCTATTGTTATTAGTGCGTTTTGTATAAAAATATAAAAAACGGCGTTTGTGTCGATAGATTGTTTGCTTTGTTAATAAACATAAACAAACACAAAAAATGTAAAACGGAGAAAAATTATAATTTCCGCAACGCAACGTCACGTAAGCTTGGTAAAGGCTCAATTAGACGGGAGTAATAGTAACCTTACCGTAAAAAAGTAAGACCAATCTATTTCTTACAGATTGAGACGTAACATCTTACTGCTAACTATAATCGTTCTAATTGCTTTACATACAACAAGAAGAATTAGCTGATTTGCAACGTTACTGTTACTCCCGATTAACAGGTCCTTAAGGAAAACGAAGCAGCTAATCCGCTACGTATACGTTAATGTAAGAGTAACAAGACCAAACAAAATATAAAAATTTAACAACAAATTAAAACTTCTTAGCTTTGTTTTTGCCTTCTTACAGAAAAGAAATGTATACCTTCTAGAAGGCATATTTCTATAGGCAGGATATCTTTAAATAATGAGAGGCCTTCAAAAAGCCCTGCCACTTGCGGATTTTTCTCTGGATCAATTGATGGCCACATATGCTCTTTTGGACTATTTTTATTCAAACCGAACCCATACCGTGCGTACAGCAGAAGCCATCGTCGCTGTAGACGTGAATGTAACAGAGGATTCGAACTTGAAAAATATTGAGGAAAAATGTTTTTATAGAAAAGAACTTCTTCTAAAAAATATATAAAAGCGTTTTTGTGTAGTTTTCATTTATTTTTAATAAAGCAAAAACAAAAATTTTTTTATTGTATAAAACACGATATTTGTGCAATTAAATTTTTTTTAAAGTCTTTTGTCCGCAAAATTTCACAAAATTTAAATTATTTCAGAAAATATCATCTGAACGTTGGATATTTTTTTTTTCGGAAATGGTTCTGAACTATTGCAACATTTTGTACTAAATATGATGAACATTCTTGCTTTTAAAATCACATTAAATTAATGCCTTTTTGTATTATTCGGAGAAAATTAAAAAAAAACTGCAGTGCTTTAAAAAAATAAAAAATCGGCAAGACTGTTCTGCACTTCAAAAAACTGCAAAAAAAACAGATACATCTACACATTGGCAACTCTGCCTCAAATTATATTCATCGATAAGGCTCATGTCTGGCTTAACGGATATGACAAGCAGAATTGTCGTTTTTTGAGAGATCACAATCCTCATGAGACTCCATTTCATCACTGTTTGGTACCGTTTATATGACGAAAGCGTCATTGGCCCATTTGCCCTTAATCATCACCGTGAAAGGCTAACGCTACAGCTAAATGATTCGTGATTGTATATTCCTCATATCATTACAAATCATATGATAACGATTGATCATTCGAAGTCAACAATCGAAGCACTATTGATGAATTACATAATACCGGGTATACTCGAAAAAGTTATGCAAAATTGGACTGACAGTATGGCGTTCATAAGGCGCAACCGCGCAGGCCATATGCCAAAAAAATTTCGTTTTTATAATTTATATTAATTTTTATTTAGTAATAAAATATAGACATGTTTATACTGGTATTATTGGAACTAATATTTTACTGAAGCCTCAACCTGACCGTCCCGTTAAGGTGTTTTCATTAAAGATTATGTTTATTAACCGAGGGTTTTATAGATTGTTGTCGTTTTTAGTTGTTCTTATTGTTGTTGTTTTTATGATTTCATTAAGCATTACCGATTTGTTGTAGCTTTTGTCATTTCTCCATTAACTTGCAATTAGCGAAAGTCACTAGACTAGTTTTGAGGAAAATTTTTCTCTTAAATTTAGTTTCGTCAATTGTTTTCTTTTTTTCTTTAACATATTAACCCATTAAAAATTAGTTTTTGTAGCTAATAAATTAAGGCCCTTTATTACAACTTGCCTTTAAAGAATGCCATCTCTTTCAGCTCTCTTAAAAACTCAAGACTTGAAGAGTCAAACTTGACGTGTGTGTACCGGCACTAATATGGTGTTCAGATATAAATTTTTATTGAGGTAATATTCGGTTTATAGACAAAATTGGTGCCTATTATGAACTAAATTCGATTTTCGGCAGCAGCCGAATTAGCTGATCGAACTAATTTTCATTTGGTATTATGGCGCGCATTCGATAAAAATATACTATTGTGATTTTGTTGATTTACAGTAGTACATTTTCGATCAGCTGTCACTTAAAATAAAAAATTTTTGTTTGCAAATTTAAAAAATAAAATTTAAGTTAAACGTGAACACGGCGGAATTATGATTGTTATCAAATAATTTAGCTTTGGTTTCATCCCACTTTTTTACATGCTGAACTTTGCTGCAAATCATTTGGTCAAAAAAGAATTTTGTTCCATAAGGAATATGACCGTTACCAATTGCTGTTTACGACGTTGGACTTGCATAAAATGAACAAAACTGATAAAGAATATGGTATTTGGTATACGAACACAAATAAATTTACAAACAGTTACATTTTCAACAAGTTTTTTACATTTATTTGCACTGTCGAAAGCAAATTTGTTTTCGTTGAAAAATTCGATGCACAACGAAATTTTAGACAGTGCTGCCAACTCATAATACCAAAAACACACTTGTGACAGTGCACACTGGTCAATTCCGGCCAAAAATCCATAACTTCTTTATTTTTTTTACGTAAAATGAGGAAATATGGTATCCAACATAAGAATAGCATGTTTGATCCCTAGGTAAAATTTTGGAAAAGTACATACAGGGGTTGGCCATTTAATCATTGACGACCCATAAGTATCAAAATTAAACAAAGGACTTTGGAGGTGTAATAAAATATGATAATTTGTAGCGATTATATTAATAGTTTGTGGAATATTTATATATGATCATCTCCTGCCCCCATCTTGTTGCCTACTGAGAAAATAAAAGTAGATATGATCATATATGGTTATAATATAATGTGTCTTACATGGCGTCATATAAAATTATTATTAATTTAACATATTTTATTGATTTATTTGGTGAATATATTCTTTATATTTATGTTCGAATTTCCAAAAGGTACCAAAAATTGTATGAGAACTTTTATAAGGAAGAGAACACAATTAAAATTTAATTTTTATCTTCGAAGATAAGTACCAAAGTTATATTTTTGCCCTTTTTTATACCCAAACTGGCAGTCATGATCGATTAATTTCTCGATTCGAAAGCAGTTTATTATCTAATTATTTCAGTCAATACTGAACGAATCGGAATTATTTTTTCGGTGTTGTAAAGCATGAATTTTAGTTTCACAATACTGAAAAAATAATTTCGATTCGTTCAGTATCGACTGATATAAAATTGCTTTCGAATCGAGAAAGTACTCGCTCACGACTACCAGAATTAGGCCCCTGGTTACTAGGGTGGCAAGTAGTGGCAGCTGACATGTATAGTACTACCTTTTGATACTTAACAGTACTAGATATACATAATTATCCCTTAACCTCCCCTAGCCCCACCTTTTTTGTTATGGTCTCTTTAAATTTGGCTTACTTTAGGTTTTATTTATTTTTAAAGTAACTCACAATCACTTCACTTATCCAAAAAAGTAACGCGCACAAAATCACAATAATCACATGGAATAATTAATTACTAATACGGTTTAAGCTTAAAGTAGTTTTAGAAAATAAGCACGATATATTTTCTAAAAACACTTTAAAGGAAAAATTATAGCTTACTTTAATTTCAAAGTACAAAAATCAACTTTGAAAACCTAAAATTTGTAAGAAAAAAATTATCAACTTTGCTCCAGTATTAAATAGTTATCCAAACGCCAAAAAAAGAAATGAGTTGTATGTTTTGCAGTGTTCGCTTTAATCTGTCATCAAAATTTTATTAAAATTAAAAAAAAAATCATTTTTGGCCGGAATTTACCAGTGTGCAATGTTGCATTTAAATTTTACTCAATATTATAACAATTTCGTATTAATTGAACAATAACTAAATTGAAAATTTTTATGGATAATTGAGCTCAAAAATTGCATTTATTGCGCAAAACTCAATTAAGGTGCATATCTGAGCACGGTACAATAACTTCAGTTTAAAATAAATTTAAAAATTTTGAGTTGATTCTCTTGAGGAACCAGTGCGATATGCATCAAGAAATTTAGAGTTGAACCCCTCAATGGTATAATTATTTTATAATACATAGTTGCCAAAATTTTTGTTAAGGTAATTCCACGTTTTTTTAATTTTTCGCCTGTTTAATCGTTATTTTTCTTTTTTTTTCTTTTGTTGTGCGTTACGTCTTACTGTCGAAGACAACCGGATTTTCAACATGTTGCTGTTACTTGTTGTAACTAGGGTTTCTAATATGCCGCAGTTTTTCTATTCCCGGGAACGCGAAAACTAATTTTTTTTCCTAGGAATTGCCATCAATTTTTTTAAATGTAATCAATTATTGGCAATCAACCAGTTTTATGAAATAAAACGTGATAACTAATACATTTAATTTCGAATTTTTACATTGATTCCCTAATAAGGTTAATAGTATATAAGTTAATTTAAGAAATTTATACTATATCATATATCATTACAAAGTTGTAAATAACTATATTAATCGTATATGGCTCAAGGGCTTGATTAAATAATAAATAAAAAATGCATTATAAGTTTTAGAAAATCGTGATTAAAATAACTCCAGTATTGTATTTATAACAAAGAACTGTTAACGGCTTTATAGATTTTTGAAATAAATTTACAACACGTTCAATCACTTGTATTGTGAAAACCACACATAAAATTTAAATATAAGTCAAAAACTTTGGGGAAAATTGCCCTTAATTTTTGTGACTAAAAATTGGTAGCTATTTTAAAAACAGTGTTCGATATATAAACATTAAATAACGCTGCTTAGTGTTCGGTTCGGTAGATTTGTGGAAAACACAAACGCTAATAGTGTTGGTGTAGTAAATTATTAAAAAAAATAACGTTTCCCTGTTTGTCATCTTCGAGCAAAAATTAATACTGGGACCTGATTCTGACAGTCGTGATCGAGTACTTTCTCGATTCGAAATCAATTAAATATCTTATTTGTTCAGTCAATACCGAACGCGTTGAAATGATTTTTTCAGTATTGCAAAACGTTAATTTAAGTTTCACAATACTGAAAAAATTGTATCCAACTCAACAAAAAGATGAGAACATTTAATTCCATTCGTTTTTTTACCACAAACTTCATTGCGTATGATTCAGCTCATTCGTGTTTGTTCGTTTCAGTTTTGATAAGCGCCCTTTTGCCCCGTAAAAAAAATTCAAAATTTTTAACAAAAAACAAAATAGATATACAAAAAAATGGCCAGCAAAAACATTTTACACAATACACATACAGCTATTCAAGCTTTGGTAGTTGCTGAAATTTTATGTTACATCTACATATGTAAAAAAAGTTATCCATTATAGAACATTAAAGTACAATGTTTGTCTACAGTACCACTAAAATTATTCTGTCTTTTAACGAAGACCAGAACACTATGTAATGTTCGACTTTTTCTTGAAAAAAGTTACGAACTGTTTATTTTCGAACACTGTTTAAAAATGTTTTTCCCGAATAGAAACCCTAGTTGAAATTCTAAAATAAAAGCGAAATTATTTTTGTTAAAATAAAACTTAAGCATTTATTAATTTTTTTTTTTATTTTTTGTTATAGTTTAAACAGAAATAAATTTTGCGGATAATTTCACATGATTAAAATAAAAGTGAAAATTTGAAATTTATTAGAGTTGCTAACAGAAAATTAATAACATTCAAACAGTATCAAATGCATATCTTTAAAAAAAACAATTTACTTTTACTTTTTATAATTTTTGGTTTTGCATTAAACAAAGTTCCACTAAATGTTAGGGCGGACATTTATATAGGAAATACAAATAAGTTTTTAGCTGTTGTAATTAGTAATTAACTTTTATACCCTCAACCCCTTGTGGTCAAGAAGGATGCCATTAAGTATCTTTGTATTCTGGGTCCCTGAGTTATTCTAAGGGCTTAAAAATCAGAGCAAGTTAACCTCTCTTCTTGGTTTAAAATGTATTTAACCCAACAAATCTATAAATCACTTAACATATAAACCACCTTTAAACGCATAAAATTGGGCGTTTAAACTACCAATACAGACCATATGAATTTGACAAGATTTATCGTAATGCTGCCACATGTTATTTTTTTTTAAAGTTGAGTTTAAACTACATGTAAATTTAAGTTTAGGTCAACCAGCTTTTAAACCATCATTGATTTATTAGCCACATATTGTTGCATATGTTGGTAAAAATGCATATTTTTGAAAATTTACAGTGATTTTTTCATTATTTTCCATATCCATACAAAAAAATTCTTAAAAAATGTTTTAAGTACATAACAAACCTTCCAAAAATTTTTTTTAAAACAAAAAATAAATTCTTTTGAAGCTTTTCTTTTTTCTTACACTCGCAGCCATCGACGACTGCTGACGTCAATAGTCAAACATCAATCCTTAAACCAAATTGTATTTTAACCTTTGGTAGATCGAAATTTGCTTTTTGAATGATTATCCATTTTAAATGATCATGGTAACCAGTCGCCTGGGTTCGAATCTCAGGTCAGTCAAGAATGAATGATTATCAATAACAATTTAAATTAATTTTCATGTTGTAAAATTCCTTTCTTCATAAAAATAATTTAATGAAAATTAAATTTGATGAACTTAAGCCTGATTTAAATATTGAAAATTTGGATTAAAAACCATAAATAGTTCAACAAAATAACCACAATTCTAATTATTGTTAAAGCTAAGGCACGAGCTCTATGTGTACATTTGTCCTTCAAGTTGTGATGTAAAAGGTCAACAAGAAAAAGAAAGACAAAATGAAAAAACAAAAAATGTACTTTGGACTTCAAGAAGAATTCTTGACATAAGTACGGAAAAAACAGAAGTTAGGAAAGAAGTTACCGTGCTAGAAATCAAACTTAAGGAATAATCGCGGAAATTGTGAACCACATCCACACATAGTTTGGACTCGACAATAAAATTGTGCTGACAACAGACGATGGAAATTACTTTTGCAAGGCTAATAAAGAATTTGGCATAGCAAGTTAAACATATCAGGAGTGTTCTGAATATCAAAAACGCAAGAACTTGAAAGATTTTTTAATACACTCTTAATCTAATTTTTGTTATAAAATTCTGTTAAATAGAGAAATATTTCGTTAGCTAAAATGCAAAAAGACGTAACTAACAAAAATATAATTTTACAGAAGAAAAAAACTTTGTAAAGTGAAAACTATAAACATGTCAGAAAAACATGCATTGATAAGTCGTCCATGGAATTCTTCAACCAATTTTCAAAGAAAACCATTTCATTATACTTTCTTAAAAAAAATGTGTAATTATGTCGTTTTGCATACATCAAACAAAAAAACTTGTAGTTAGTTAATATAAGCGCAATTTTTGATCGCAAAAGTGTAAAATTTTGTCAAGACATGTAGTTTTATAGCATTCATAATAATCAATCAGAAACTCGATTTTGAATTTTTTGTTAGTTACGTCTTTTTGCATTTTAGCTAACGATTTGTAAAATATTTGTCAGAAAATTCTTTTATTACAGAAACCTTATTAAAAAACGACGTTTAAAATTCTTGCGTTTTCGATTTCCAGAACACCCCTGATATTTTACCGTTTTTTTTTCTTATGAAGTTTATGGTGTTTTCTTTTCTACAAAAAATGTGCCTTTTTTAAAAAAAATGCAATTTGGTGTCTGTTTCTTAAAAATTTTGCTCCCGAAAAGCATGAGTTTTTTAGAATAAAACAAGCCACTCTTTTCGGGAGCAAAATTTTTAAGATAAAGACACCAAATTGATTTTTTTTTTTAAAAAGGCACATTTTTTGGTAGAAAAGAAACCCCCATTAGTCTTGAGACTTAAATTGGTGCACAAAAATAAACACAAATCAATTTAAATTTAAAATTTAATGCAAAATTTCAAGTTGTACTCAAATGAATGAAGAACAAGCCGCAATAAACTGATGATTGCTTTTTTTTAATCAAACTAATTTTTTTAAGTGCAAAATTTTTAACATCACATCACTCATGTTAAATGAGGCTGCAAATTTACAATTCATCACTAAAAATCAACAAAATGATTGCAATATTTTTGCACTATCACTAAGTGCGAGTTGAAACTGCAAAATGAGTGCACTTCTACCATCTACCAAGGCCCATTGAAAAGGTCTGCGCAAGAAGCCTGATGATCATTGTTTATGTTCTTTTTAGTTGTAAAAAGTTGTACATGGATAGGTTTGTTTACGTTTATGGTATGCCACACATACACGTTTTTTCCTTTTGCTTTGTATATGTGGTAGTAAATTTTTGACAACTAAAAAGAATCGTTTTTTGTTTTTGTACAAGTAAGCAGACCTGATAGATGGGCCTTGCCATCTACAAACTTAGAAACCTCAGATTATTCCCATTTTTCAATATCTAAGCTAGACATTTTATAAACATTTAAGTAAAAATTATTTTTTTTCGAGTTTTTTTACAAAATAGTTTTATTTTTATTCTTAAGCTAAGTGGTTGTGTGTAATAATTAAATGTATATTTGTATATTAATAATTACAATACATTAACTTGAATGTATCTTATAATAAAACTCTTAATAAATATGTTTAAATATTTTGAAACTTAGTTAAAACAATTATAGTAAATGAAAATACATACATATTATGGAAGAATTTCTTTTAAATAATATTACGAAGAAAAAGATGTTATTAAAGGACCTTTAAATGTTTTTATCAAATTCATAAAAAAAATTGTATGAAAAATTGTCACAAAATTGTTTTTTTTAATACATATCGCATCTTAAATACCTAATAACCTATCTGCAAAAATTTCAAAATTGTGTTTTTATGGATTTTTATTCCCATATCATAACGCATATGTCTGCAAAATTTTGAACATTTGTATTACAAATGAAAAAGTTTTTGTACCTAGAGGACCATTACAGATAGGTTATTTCGTCTTTAAGGTGACGATATGTATGTACTTATAAGGTAACACTTTGCTTATAAAAAAGAAAAACTTTATTACCTACATAATTGTTAAAACTAACATTAATATTCATTCGTCAGTTTTTTTCATTATTAAGGATTCATTTTGTATTTTCATTACTAGTTTATAATTTTATTCAAATTTTATGGAATTAACTCCCATGTCAATTGCTCCGCCACGGTAACTACCACGCTTCTTCTTAGTTTTCTCGTGTTTGAATGATTTGCCACGGGTGAATTTTAAATCTTTATTGGCTTTATCACCCCAAGAACCAGCAGCATTTTTCTAACAAAATTATTTTAAGAAAGAGATATTGCAACAGTGTTTTAAGAATGCAATAATAATTATAACCACAATAAAACGTTTGCAAAACAGTATTTAAACACTAAGAAAAACAAAAAAAATATTCCGGTTTTTTTAAGTCCCAATTTACAATGTGAGACAGACGAAGTTTGTAGGCGAGAGAGGAAGAAAGTTGTGTGTCACGCATACAGCGTCGCCCCTTACAACCAACTTCGTCTGTTTATCACATTGAAAATTGGTACTAAGTAATCTGAATAACGAAACTAAAACTTGGCTGATTAGAAGATAATTTACACTACATTAACATGTTTATTTTTAAGTTTAGTCATCAAAGGTGATCTTTTTGTTTTGCCCCGCTGAGCCGCTGTCAAAAGATTTGTTGAAAGGTTTATTTGAACCACCAAAGCCCCCACGACCGCGGCCACCACGTTCACCACCGCGTCCACCGCCAAAACTACCACGACCTCTACCGCCACTATTGCGGTCTCCACCGAAACCTCCACGTCCTCTACCGCCACCATTGCGGTCTCCACCGAAACCTCCACGACCTCTACCACCACGGTCACCGCCACGATCACCGCCACCACCACGACCTCTACCACCGCGATCTCCGCCTTCACGTCCGCGACCACGTTTTTCAAAGCCACCAAACGATTTGCGATCACCAAATTTCTTAAAGCCACCATTGGCAAAACCACTATCATTGTCTTCCGCATCCTGGTTGAAAACATGAAAAAATAAGAAGGAATTAATAAACACAAATTAGCCGTATTCTTGTTTATTACTTATTTTAAAATATATTAAAAAAAATTTATTAGCAAAGTAAGTGCCTCAAAAATGTTAAAGCAACAACCGGAAAATTTTAATTTTGTTTTTTTCTAGTCTGCTATGCTAATTTGTGCCTATGTCTTATACTTCCTTCTTCTTTTTTGCATGTTCAAGTTCTATTTAATTTAAATTTCCTTTTAAAATGGATTTTCTTTTTGTTGAGATATTTGCAAACATTATATTGTTTTTTATTTTTTTTTACTTTGAGGCACTTACCTTGGCTTCGAAAGACATGTCTTTGATTCTATCATCAATTTCTACCTCTTCCTCACGCACACGTCTATACGGTTCATTTTTCTTTTTTTCACCGGATTGCGGTGTGAATTTATTTTTTTGAAAACTGTTATTTTTATTGACAGGTGTTGAAGCAAATCCATTTTGCTGCTTCTAAATACAGTAAATTAATGTTTTTAGTAGCAAAATGTTCCCTTTTTCAAATTATATATAGCATTAAATAGTCTATAGTTAATTCTTTATAGTTAAATTTATAGGTTTGTATGTCTAGTCTATTTTATAGTCGAGCCTTTAGTTTTGTTCCATAATTAAGCTATAAGTTCTAATTATATATGTAGTCTATTAATGATCTGCATTGTTTATAATAAAGTCGAATTTGTATAGACTAGTCAGCCTTAAGTCAAAAAACTTTTTATTTGCCATAAACATTGTTCAACAAATTTTTAAATAAAAATAAAAAAGAAACCTACCTTCACTTCTCCTGATTTTACAAAGTTATTGTATTTATTATTGGGTGTATCTTCTTTAGTTTCAAAATGTTTTCTTTTTTGACCTGGCTTAGGTAGAGGGGCTTTTTCCGGCTCTTCTTCGCTGGAGCTATCGTCATCGCTATCATCAGCTTTCTTAGTAGCAGGTTTTTGAGTTGGTGCAGCAGCAACTGGCTTTCTGGCAGCAGGCTTTTCATCTTCATCAGATGAACTGTTTTCACTTGAACTTGAACCTGTTTTAGCTTTAGACTTAGCAACAGGAGCAGCAACGTTAGCTTTCTTAGCTGGTGGCTCATCATCAGAATCTGAAGATTCTTCAGAGCTGGATGAGGCTTTTTTAGGTGGAGCTGGCTTGGCTGGGGTTGTTTTAACAGAAGCTGGCTTTGTGTCATCCTCTTCGTCGGAAGAACTTATTGAAGAAGATTGAGCTTGCTTTTTAGAAGAAGCAGCCGCAACTTTAGCGGCTACAATCGGTTTAGTAGCCGGTTTATCTTCATCACTGTCGGAAGATGAGTCTTCTGATGATGAATCGGTCTTCTTTTTAGAAGCAACAAAAGTTTTTTTTACAACAGGTTTAACAGCCGGTTCCTCTTCTTCCTCACTGGAAGAATCCTCACTACTAGACTTATTTTTAGCACCAGAAGGCTTTGTAGCTACTAGTGATACTTTGGGCTTTTCATCTTCTGAACTATCTTCTTCACTGCTAGATGATTCAGCCTTTTTGGCGACAGCAGGCGCTTTAGCTGCTGGTTTTTCATCATCAACGCTGTCTTCCGAAGAATCCTCAGACGAATCTTCTTTACTAGTCTTAGCTGGGATAGCGGCTGGTTTAGCTGCTTTGCCTTCGCTACTGGACTCATTTTTAGCACCAACTGAATTAGCTTTTATGGATACTGGTGTTGCTTTGGGTTTTTCATCTTCTGAACTGTCCTCTTCACTGCTAGAGGTTTTAGCCATTTTGGCGGCAGACGTGACTTTAGCTGCTGATTTAGCAGCTGGTTTAGAAGCTGGTTTTTCATCATCACTACTATCGTCAGAAGAATTTTCAGAACTTGATGCCGCTTTCTTAGCGTGCATCTTTCCATTGCTAACGGTGACTGGTGCAGATTTCTTGGGTATGTCTTCTTCAGAACCACTGCTACAATCGCTAGAACTATCTTCAGCAGCTTTTACAGGCGGAATTTTAGTATTACTATTTTCCACAAAGTATTTCCAAACCGCTTCTAATTTAGGGCCACCTTTAGTAATAATACCCTAAAAGAATAAATGTTAAAAAAGAAAAATTATATTACATATTTATACAAATTGTAGTAATTTTCACTATAAACTTTTTCATTCGTTTCACTAATGGAAAGTTTTTAAAATAAAAGTAAATTTAAAAGGTAAACTAACAATTGACCCTGCATAAAAACTGATACCACGTGTCTCCAAGTCGCCAACTTCGTTGTATACTGTACAAGGGTGTTCTGGATATCGGAAACACAAGAATTTTAAATGTCGTTTTTTAATAAGATGTCTGTAATAAAATAATTTTATGGCAAATATTTCGCTATTAAACAGAATTATATAACAAAAATTACATTAAAAGGTATTAAAAACAACTTTCAAATTCTTGCGTATTGTGTTGTCGATTTCCAGAACACCCATAATAGTGACTTTTTTTGTGGCACTGTCAACAAAGCGTCAAACTTCGTTTCAAACTCGTAAACTCCTAACTCTAGATATACCAGATATACAAAAAAACAGACAGCCATAGTTAAATAAATAAATCAACTTCGGTTTACATGTACATATCGCACTGCTTCCTCTAAAGGGGGGTTACTCAAAATTTATATTTTTCAGTAGAGACAAAAAACTGTTTTCTTTTTTTTGTGTACTCTAATACTACAAAGGGGGATGCAATTGTATTTTTTTTTTTTTTGCAAAATACCTACTAAAGAAACTGATCTAAGATTTTTATAGTACGTAGATGATATGACGACAACTGTATCGTTTTATATTTATTTATTTTATTAATTTTATTTTGTTTTTTTATTTTATTTATTTATTTTTTTTTTTTTTTTTTGCAAAAAGATAAAATTAAAAATTTTGAGTTGACTCTACTAAGAGGAAGCACTGCGATATGTATTTGTTATGTGTGAAAAACGCAAGAAAAAATTCATTAAAATAAAACAAAAATTAAAAATTAAAAAAAAGTAAATTTATACGACAAGCGAGCCTTACACGGTTCCGAAAAAAAATTGCCGAACAAAAGGTTTCCTTTTTACATTTTTCGTTTTGTCTTAGCAAAGAATATAAATCATATGATTTATATTCTTTGGTCTTAGGCATTCACAGCCCTATCTTAACTTCCCGTCTACAACTGACATGATTTGCTGTTATTAACATGATCTTATAATAGCGTTGTTAAAACATTTGCAACAACCGTCTTATAACATGAGAAAACCTCTAACATGATGAGTCTATACTTAACACTAACATCATATTGGTGTTAATGTTAAGCATTTCATGTCAGTTGTAGACTGCATGTAAAGTATAATGTATCAATGGTTCGAGAATACCAATGTTTTGCCCTTAGGGGCTGTCAAGTATCTTGTTCTAATATTTATAGACATCACTGCTATTAACCCCCTAATGTACAGTCCTAAAGTCAGAAAATTAAAGCTCGCAAAGACCTATTAAACTTTTGCTAAGGAAGTTATTCGATAATTTCAGCAGAATAATTTGAAGATTTAATTAGAAAATTAAAGCTCGCAAAAATTCATGGAACAAATCTAGTTTACCGACGCAGCTCCAAATAAAGCAAAAATGCAAAAATATAACAACAACCACACAGACAATTTCGCTTTTTTGCAAGGGTGCAACTTGTGACGTGAATACCCTTAATGTTTAACTCTAATTAGTTTTTACAAAATTTTACGTCAAAATATTACGAATGTGCATTAGGTTAATACTTGTGTAGGTTATTCCAGTAAAAGTTTACAAACAAAATTATTAAATAACAAACACCAACTTCGCTCCATAAAGCTTCTCTAGATAGCTGGTCTTCTGCCGGGCGCAAAGATTTGTTCCTATATGGCATAACAAACACTGGCTTCTGCATAGACGGCCTTTGGCCGGGCGGAAAGATTTTATTCTCTATGGTATAACAAAAGCTGGCTTCGCAAACAGCAAGGATTTTCTCCTCTATGGCATAAAAAAAACGGCTTCGCTAACTTAATATTTTCTTCATAGTAATTATTATGCTTACTAAAAACTCTTGTATTTTCGCAAACTCATACCCGCTTCTTAATGGGTTAAGAATTTTTAAATAAATTTTGTATATTCAGAAAGATATATTCAAGAGCTTCAAATTACTACTAATATTGGCCCTATATGTTCAGAAATGTAGTGGGAAATCGCATATTTATATGAAAACTTTAGAGATCAATAACTCGAAAACTATGCATTTGCGCCACTTTTTATTTTATATCATCCTAGGTCCTTGTTTTTTTTGAAGCTGGGTCGGTAAACTAGATTTAAGCCAAAATCATTATAGTTTTGCTAAGGAAGTATTTCTTAACTCCTGAGGAACAGTCGTAATAACAGTAAATATTTAAAATCTGTCTACAACTTTTAATTTTATTTCCAAATGATGAACAATTTTAAATAAACTTAGGAATTTCATTAAACGCAATACATATGTATGTATTAGTATGGGAGCCTCCTAGGGGATGGATAAAGGGTGAAAAGGGTAAGTACATACATATGTTTTGAAAAAACTTTATTCACACCGAAGAAATAATTTTCATAGCAATTTTATTGCTTTTTAGTCATTTCTATCAGGGGTGTGCTGGAATTCGCAAACGTAAATTATTTAAAAGGTATTTACTGCCAGAAGTGATAAATATATATTTTATTAAAATCTGTTCAATATTTTTAAAGTTATAAGCTTTCAAATTTAATACTTACACATTTTTCCAAGGCGAATTTAACTACAGGTGGTGTCGGAACAACAACAATCCAACAGCAACAGAAACAACATAAGGTTTTTTAAATTGCATTGTTAGTGTTTACGGCTCGAAATGTCAACCATTCTTAGCAAAACACTAACAAATCAAAACAAATAAGCTCGAACTGTCAAAATCAGATGCCGTTTCGACACCACTTGTAGTTAATTCGCCTTGGTTTTTTCCAATTATCAAATAATAAAAAAAAATACGGGTGGCCGATAATTCTACATTTTCAAGAAACCGATTTTCGATATTTCGACTACACCAATACCCCGGTTGCGCCGCTAATTGGGACCGGAAAAACTCGGCGCAAACAGAAACGACGCAAAACGAAGCACGATTTTCCATACATTTCTATTGATTTTCATTTAATTGGTTCCGAGATCCATAATATTAGCTGAAAAAATAAATTTTGAGACTTTATACAGGATAATTTTATTTAAGGTCTTCAAATAAAGCTAAAGCTTTCTTTTAAATAACCATTTGTTGTAAGAGATTCTTCGCTGATTTTGATCTTCAATCCAAACAGTAAGAAGTGGCTCCATTTTTTCATTAAGAGACTCTAATTTTTCAACAATTTTCTTAATTTTATCAGCTTCCCTGGAACAGCAAATAGATTTTATTGTAGAAGGGGCCTAGTTCAAGGTTCGCGATAGCGAATATTGTGTTATTTTCGAAAACAATTTAAAAAGTTTCTTAATTATTAAAGGACATGAATTTCAAATGTACGCCTGTTTTTAGAAAACGTAAACAAGTGAATGAGTGAGAAATTATATTGAAAACAACAAAAAATGAAAGTTTGTTTTTAATAGCATTTCTCACTCACTCACTTGCTTACGTTTTCTAAAAGCAGGCAGTTAATGTGTGTGTGTTGTTATGCTCAAGTTTTTGGCTAAATGAATAAGTAATAAAAATAAAAAAAAAATAATTTTTCAGCTTTACCGCGTGTTTTGTGGGTGACCTTTTTTGAAAACCGCGAAAAATTAATCACCAATATCGTGAATACCAAGTGGAATTTTTGTTCCCATGAAATTTTCATTCTCCTCGAAGGGAAAAAGCAACCGTGAATCTCATGACAAACATTTTTCACGCTATCAGTTCCAGTGAATTTAAAAATAAGAAGAAAGATTAAAAATCAATGAAATTTTTGTTCAAAAGTATACACGTATATATTTTAAAGAAAGATTAAAATAATAAAGCAAAATATTTTGTATTGGAAGGATAGTTTGATTACAACGTTAATTTTTAGCACTTTTTAAATTTTATGTAGGTAGTAAAATAATTTCCAAAATTCTGCCACCACGTCTTTCAAAAGCTTCACAAATCCGCAGGCAATCGATCGGTTGTTTTGCATTTCGTTGTCCAATATATCGATGTGTGCCTTATTAACGAATCTAGCCCTTAATATTCGATTTATGGGAGAAACTACTTACATACATGTTCTGTTCCCTAGCAAAAATAAAGTGAGAAAATCTAAGGGAAATGTGAACAAATTACGAGGGAAACAACTTTTCACAATAAGGGGAATTTTTTCCCGTAAACATTTTTTCACGTCATTATTTATTTATTTATTTTATTTATTTGTGGTACAATAAGCCTAAAAGGCCAAAGACGTACCATTAGAATTCAATATTTCACAAATTCAATATTTCCACCATGCCAAAAAGTAATAACAATTCAAAAGACTTTCTTATTTATAATTTTTTAAATAATGGCACAGTGTATATACATATTCTTAATGATAATTAATTAAATATATTTATTGACAAAATATAAAACTTTTTTAAAAATGTTATAATTAAATCAATTTAAATGTACACCTACTCAGGACATGGCTCAGGAATTTTAAGTAAAACAATGGTAGTCCAAAAATAACCAGCAGAAGCAAAAAACAAGACAAACTGAAATTATGGGTGATTTTGAAAGTGGTACAATAGTTTGTTTTTAAATACGCCATGCGATAGTGAAAAAGTACGTAGATGAGGCGGCAAGTCATTCCAGTTTCTGGCAGTTCTAATAAGAAATTATCTTTCAAAGACAGAACATGTAATAAGCGGAATAAAAATTTGACAGTTTCTTGTGGACCTGGAAAAACTAAACTTAGATAGTAAATAATTAGGAACGCCATCCTTAATTATTTTATAAAAAAAATATTATTCCCCTTTGAATTACCTTTTGTTCATGGGAGTTTTTCATGATCGCAAATACCTATGTATGTGAAAAGGGGAAAAATTACGAGGGAAAAATTATTCAAGATAGGGGTGAATATCATTTTTTTTAATAGTTTTCAATGGACTATTCGACTAGGGCCATTTTGATATTTGCCAAAAATGGGAATAAGTTATATACCTAATAAACAGCCTTTTCCCCTGATTTCCCCCGCGTCAAAAAATCCAGTTTTTGTAAGCTTATGTTCTTTTTTGACTCGTTGCTGCAAAATATTTTAATTTAACTTTACTTCAGCAAATATAATTTGAAACCAGTTGCAATCAGCAGAAAACCTATAGGTACTTCCATATTTGTATTAGACTTAAACAGGAAATCCCCATTTTCTGTTTAAGCTTTGTACGAACATTTTTATATTAACGACGCAATTCGAATCACTAGCGACGCAACTTTGAAGCCAAGAAACGCAAAGTGAAACAAAAATGACGCAACTTCGAAATCACAAAAATTTTAATAAGACGCAACTTCGAAAACGATGCAAACCGGGGTATTGGTGTATATAAATCTTATATATAAATCGTAACAGGCAAACCCGTTAAGAACGATATCCATCTGTTTGTCAACCGTTCACGTGGAACATAGCATATTAACCGGAGGTTGTTCCGTCGCCAAATCGTAATATTAAACTTAGATATTGGCCAATATGATGAGTCGACAAACGATTTGCGTTGTGCATTGAATTTTTCAACAAAAACAAATTTGCTTACGACGCGTAAACAGCTATTGGAAAGGATATTTTTCCTTATGGAACACATTTCTTGTTTAACAAAAGGATGTGCATAAAAGTTCAACATGTAAATAAGTGGGATGAAACCCCAAAGCTGCTAAACTGTTTGTAACCAACCATAATTCCGTCGTGGTCATTTTTCACCAAGATACAAATACACAAGGTAGTTCCACTTCTCTCTCACAATTTTTTTTTTTTTAGTTGATGGAAATTATTTGAATTTTGTTTTTTGTAAACATTAAAAAAACGTTGCCACATATAAACAGACAATAAAATCCTTTTGGAAATTATAAGTATAAATGTGTAATTTGTATTAACAGCTTTAGGCCCGTTACCGATAAAGGTAGCATTTTATCCTACCAGGTAGGATAAACCTTAATTTACTTTATCGCTCACTTTAATTAACATTCAAAACAAAAATTCAAAATTTATTGTTGTTTTGAATGTTAGTTAAACGAGTCACTTTTGCGCTCGCGTTCTACAAACAGGCAGTAAGTTAAAGTAAAGTTTTAATAATGGAACACTTTTTATTTTAATAACTTAATTTCTCCCCAAAGATTTTAAAATTCATGTTATTCTGCGAGCTATTAAGCAAACAAAAAAGTAAAGTCGGTCAAGCCCAACCATATGATACCCTCCATCCCAGTATGTAAAACAAATTTTTGCAAGTGAAATAGAAATAAAAAAATCGAGGCTTAAGTACAGTTTACCGACGCAGCTCCAAATAAAAAAAAAAGTACATAGGGTGATAGAAAATTGAAAAATAAGAAGAAAAAATAAAATGGCAAAATTCTCGGAAACGCATAGTTTCCGAGTTATGGACCTCGGAAGTTTTCATATGAATTTGCGATTTCCCATTACATTTCTGAACATATATGGTCAATATTGGTATCATTTGAAAGCTTTTGAATAGATCTTTCTGGATATAAACATTTTATTTAAAAATTCTTAATCCATTAAGGAGCGGCGATGAATTTACGAAAAAACAAAATTTTTTAAGTGATAGAGGTGGTAGAGGAGAAAACCTATGCAGAAAAGCATTAGTAAGCGAAGCCGGTGTTTGTTATACCATAGAGGAGAAAATCTGTTCATCCGGCCGAAGGCCGGCTATGCGAAGAAGCTTTATTTAGCGAAGCCGGTGTTTGTTATACCATAGAGGAGAAAATCCTTGCGCCCGGCCGAAGGCCGGCTATGTGGAGAAGCTTTATTTAGCGAAGCCGGTGTTTATTATACCATAGAGGAGAAAATCCTTGCGCCCGGCCGAAGGCCGGCTATGTGGAGAAGCTTTATTTAGCGAAGCTGGGATTTTTTTGATAAAATTTTTATTACCTAGTGCACCTCCGTAACATTTTGATATAAAATTTTGTAAAAACTGTATTAGGAGCTAAAGAGTTAAAAAGTTTTAAAAAAATTTTGCATATCCAGAAAGATATGTTCAAAAGCTTTCAAATGATACCAATATTGGCCATATACGTATAGAAATGTAATGGGAAATCGCAAATTCATATGAAAACTTCCGAGGTCCATAACTCGGAAACTATGCGTTTCCGAGAATTTTGCCATTTTATTTTTTCTTCTTATTTTTCAATTTTCTATCACCCTATGTACTTTTTTTTTTATTTGGAGCTGCGTCGGTAAACTGGACTTGTTCCGATTTTTTTTACCACAAAATCGATTGCAATCGAAATCGATTTACCATTCCCTAGTGGGCAGGCAGCATTTGGATCCACGGACCTCAACACACCTAACTTTTAATTTCGCTATTATTCTAAATCGGGTGGCAAATTAACTTTGGCTGTCACAAAATCCATTTTGCTAGCAATAGTCCTTGTGGAATTTTTTGTTAGATAAACGTTTCCAATTCTTTGATAGCGATATAATTTTCTTGAGCCCCGTGACCAAGCGGGTTGCATATGCAGACATAGACATGTCTGCAACCTACACAAACATTTTCGTGGAGACTTTTCTGGCCGAGCACATTGTTTTTTTCAACCAGAATGTGTATGTACATAGTACTATTTATAACAAACTTACCGCTTTAGTTTTGTGTTGATAAACTTTAGCAAAAGTTTTATCTTTTCTTTGTAGATATTCATGTATTATCGCCGCCAAATATTGATCATTTCCTGCCATTTTATTTGATTACTGTTTAACTGTTTTTAAATTTAATTAGAATTTTTACAAAACTTTTCCCTAGCGTCGTCAAGAAACACGTGTTGGCTGTGTGCCCTGAAACTTAAAAGAACAGAGTTGCATATTTTAGGTATTAAGAACATAATAATAGAGATGCCAGACAGAGACTAACTTGAGGGTAACACGATAAATTTTTGCCTATCAAGTTTTAATACACTCACACTTTTTACCTTTACACTTTTTACTCCTACTTTTATAAAATGAAACGAAAATTGAAACAGTGAGTGTTTCAATTTACGTGCAAGGAAACAGCTGAATTCAAGGTTAGTGAGCAAATTTTTCGCTTGCTATTTCTTCTCCGCTCTCTCCTAAAAACTCAAGACTTGATGAGTCAAACTTGACGTGTGTGAACCGGCACTATATGTAAAATACTATCAAGAACATTTGATCGTGTGGCCGCAGAGTAACGAAAGTTCTGTATATGTTGTTATGTTATTCCTATTTATTAATTACATAAATAAATGAAACCATTGTGCGTCTTATTGCATAATATAGGAAAAATTTAATTAATATTGCGAATATCTTATACAATAATATTGCAAGTGTATGGGCCGCTTAGGTTAGGTTAGGTTTAGAAGGGTTATGTGACCAAGGGCACACTTCCACTCGGAGACCAGTACGGTCCATTGTGAATCCCTTCAACATATAGAAAAATAAATAAAGAAGATAGAAAAAGAGAAAGGTTAAGAAAAGAAGTATGAGGTGGATAGAGTCTAGAAAATAAGAAAGTTAGTAAGTACTATGAAGAACAAATTCCCTGTCTCCTGTCTCCTCAACAGAAACAACCGCACTATTTCCCTGACAAACCCCAGTAGATCAGCCGGACTACATCCAGTGATGCACCCCAGTTCGTCGTGAAAGCTATTTCCTAGCCATTTCTGCCTGAGACCCTGCATCCTGGGACAATGGCACAGTACATGGTATGGCGTTGTCCCATCTGTCCGCAAAAGCCCTTACAGGACAATGACCCGTCAGGAACGAAGAAGGAGCGTTCTAAGACTACTCCTATCCAATCCCAGTAGAACCGTGGTTGCCCCCGCGTCCAATCCGGGCCATAGTGCCCTAGACACCCTGCAATCCACTCTGTCCCTCCAGAACCGGTTAACGTCATCATGGAATTTCTCCCGTATCACACCATTGTAGTAACATAGGGAAGGCTTTACCCCCTGTCCCTTACCACTAAGTCCAGATTCGAACCCCCTCGCGAGTTCGTCCGCCACCTCATTTCCCTTAACTATGCAGTATCCAGGTACCCAACACAGCCTTAAATTGATTGCCTCCATGAATCCACTAAGAGCATTCCTACACCGAGCGACCAGGCACGATCGCACCGTATAATTTGTCAATGCCCTAATGGGCCGCTTAAGTTTCTTCAATATATAATCCATTTCCCGTTTTTACATTGTTTTTTAAGTATGGCAACTCAAAAGTACTAAAACATAAAAACAGCGTTTTACTGCAATTTGTACTCACACATTTTAAATTGACCACGAGATTGCTTTCAATCTCACCTTTCCATTTGTTTGGAAATTTTGCTTTCAATTTAACAGCTGTTTACATGTTTGTCTTTATAAATTGTTTTTTTGATGACATCATGAAAGTTAATTGTTTACAAATTGAGTGCAGCCTACGTCACAACTTTAAATTTTTGTAAATTTTGACAAGCAGTATATGTAAAAGACTTTCAAGAACAACTTGATCGTGTGGCCGCAGTGTTAGTAAAAAAGTGAGTGTATTGCAAATTGAAAGGCAAAACTTGATCGTGTGGCCACCAAGTAAGACCCATGGTCAAGTAAACATGTGGCAGCACTACGCTTATGTCAAAGTTTTGTTTATGTTTACAAAAAGTCCACGTTTTGTGCTGAGATTATTGTATTTTAATAAAGTTTTTTTTATAATTTTAAATTAAAATAAATAAGATATTGACTATAGAAATATAAATTTGGCTAAACATTTATTTATTTCATCACGTTCAGCGGCACGCTTTGATTTTTGTTAAAAGTATTTTTTGACGTAAACGGTGATGTAATTTCCAATTTTGTTGTAATGATGTATTTGTTGCCGTAACGATGCCACCTGCTAATTCCACCATGTTAAGACCGTTGAAATGTATTGCTGTCAATAAGGCATCTGGCAGCACTATTTTATATTACAAAACAATTTCAATTATTTTTCAAAGAAAACTACAATTTTATTATATCTTTTCTCCAATTAGGCCTAGATAATATCAAACAAATCTTTAAAAAATATCAACAATAATATGCCCGGCAAAGACACAATTCCTAAAGAACAAAGTACAACTAGGGTGGCTGAACCTGGTGATGGCATACGACAGGTCAAGACCACGAATGTTTTCCGTTTAATTAATTTCGAATTGTACACAAGACCAGTAAGTTACATTCGCAATTGATTAAGTATACCTATTATTAATCCAATTATTTTTAAGAATAAAATCGTAATGGGTGTTGGATTGGCTTGTATTACTGGAGTTTTTGGCTACATAACCTATATGAGATGGAAGTATGAAAGTATGGGCTATTATACAGCCGTCCAGGATGACGGTAAAGAAAAGTTTATTAAAAAAGAATCAAAATGGGACACCTAAGTTAGCAATTAAAGTATGTATTTAATTTTGTAAAATGTAATATTATAATACCTACATGTATACATACATATATTTAGGAAACACTAAATGCAAAAACATTATAGGTATGTATAATAAATTATTTAAGCTTAATGTAACTTTTTATAAAATTAATTTAAATATTTACAGCCGTATTCATAAAAAATTAAAATGGATTTGAAATGCATTTTAAGAAAAATGGGTATGCAAATGTTGCCTTAAAACACATTTCAAACTTATTTTATATTTTATGAATACGGCAGTTATTATTTTAATTCGGCTCAAGTTCATCAAATTTAATTTTCATTAAATTATTTTTATGAAGAAAGGAATTTTACAACATGAAAATTAGTTAAAATTATTATTGATAATCTTTCATTCTTAACCGTGGCCGGGGCTCGAACGCTGGCCGGCAGGTTACCATGGCATGTTTCGATCGTAACCACTCGATCTCCTCAACAAAATAACCACAATTCTAATTATTTTATTTATTTTTTATTTATTTCATTTTAATAAAAACTAACCAAGCCCTCTGGGCCATATATGGTTAGCAAGCAAACAATACTTAAACAACAAGTCTAACAATTCATTTTTTATATTAAATTTTATCTAAAAAGTTAATGTTAATGCTAATGTTAATGGCCCCCCAGCCAAATATATATATATATATATTTACCTATTACCTATTATTACTGGACAGCAAGCTGTCATGGGGAAGAAATACTCAGGAGAGACTTAAGAGGGGTCTCAATGCCTACTATGCTTGCAGATCATCGATAGGTAGGAGCTGGGGACTCCGGCCGTCAGTATTGGGATGGCTGTACACTTCGGTGGTTAGACCCATTCTTACGTATGGATGCTGTGTTTGGTGGGAGTCATTGGGATTTGCTAGTCGTAGGAACCTTCTTTCTAAGGCTCAGAGGTGCGCTTCAATTGGCATGACAGGTGCCATGAGAAGTACTCCTCAGGCTGCCCTGGACGTCATTCTACATCTTCTGCCTATTGAGCAGTATGTGATGGGAATGGCGGCCAGGAGCATTCTTAGACTGAGGGAGTTAGGATTGATAGGGAATGTCACGCAGGGTCACTCACGGATCCTGAGTGTGATTGAGGATTGTGGCTATTGCCTGGGACTACCCGGCTCCACTGATTATGTGGGCACCAGGGTGGACTTTGGGCGGTCGCCGGAGGTAATAGTGCCTTCTAGGGAGAGCTGGTCAGGTAGGAGCAGATTATTTAGTGGATTTGCTATTTTCACTGATGGCTCGAAGATGAGGGGCACGGGTGCGGGAGTCTACATTGAGGATCTGGACATCAGAAGGTCATATAGGCTTCCTAACGACTGTAGTGTCTTTCAGGCGGAGGTTCTGGGGGTATTGAGGGCCGTGGAACTTATGAGGGACAACATTGATAGGGGCTCTGAGGTCACTATATATGTGGACAGCCAGGCGGCTCTTATGGCCGTAAGGGGCTGTTATGTGAACTCAAAGCTAGTTAATGATTGTAGGAGGGCTTTGGGAGAAGTCTTAGGGGAGTATACGCTAAGGTTGTGCTGGGTGCAGGGTCACTGCGATCTAGGTGGCAATGAAGTTGCTGACGGGTTAGCAAGACAGGGCTCAGAGATGGAGGACCCTAACTGTATGGAGGCGGTTAGACCTCCAATAGGCTTCTATTTTGGAAGGATCAGGGAGTGGATTCTGGGCGCGACCAATCGGGCCTGGGGGAACCGGACGGACTGCCGGGTATCACGGACGCTGTGGCCGGTGCTTAGCAAGTCCGATTCGGGGTTGCTGCTGGGCATGAGTAGGGTCAGCGTGAGGACCATGATAGGAATGATCACGGGCCACTGTATGATAGGCAGGATGGCGGTGAGGATGGGATCCGAATTATCGGATATGTGCAGGTTGTGTGAGGACCCTGAGGAGTTAGAGACAGTTAAGCACTTTCTGTGCCACTGTCCCAGGTTGCAGGGCAGCAGGCTGAGGTGGCTGGGCAGTAGATTCCTGAACGAATTAGGGGATGTCCCGGGTTGTGGACTTGGGAGTCTGATAGGATTCGTAATGGGGATGGCCTGGCTGCGCGAGAGGAGGCTGGGTGCTGGCCACACGTAGGTCGAATTTGGTTGGTCAGGATTTCTTTCGGGGCTGGTCCGAAACATTCTTTTCTATCCATCTTTCTTTTCTGACTTGTGCTTTCGCTGTTTTATTTCACCTATTTTCCTTCTTTACATATCTTTCTCTAATTAAGGCGTCACAATGGACCATACTGGTCTCTGGGTGAGGGTGTGAAGGAGACTTCACACCAGCCTTTCAACCTAACCTAACCTAACCTACCTATTACCATTTACAAATATGGTGCAGTCCAGTCAGAAAAAACAATTTCTAGCCTAAATGATTTAAAATTGACTTATTGTAAGCCCTGCAAGAAAGAGAAAACATTTTATACTCAATAGACAATTTATTCCACACTCTTGATAATCTAACAATAAAGGAATGTTCATAAACATTTGAAGAAATTTTGTTGATAATAAGTTGCTTATTGCGATCAGATCTAGAAAATATGAACTTTTTAACTAAGAATGTTGGAGTTTGTGTTATAATCGTTTTATAGAATAAAGATAATAGTTTATAAGTAACATAATTCTGAAAAGAATTACCTAAAAAAAGAACACCCTAAAAATTTTAATACGCTAGGAGAAATATGTTCCCTCCTTGGTTTATTATAAACATATCTAACAACTCTATTAACAGAATATTCAATTCTCTTCAAATTACCAGAATTAGTGCCAGTATAGATCTGAATACCATAATTTATAACCGACATCAAAAGTGCATGTGCAATTCTATACTTGACATGTAAGGGCAAGAACAGATTAAGTGCATTTAAATATAGGAATTATAATTCGGATTATGGAACGGCGTAATCAATCAATCAAAACATCAGTTTTGAATACGGAAAGTTTTAAGAAACGTAGATATATGTTAGAAATGTTGTAGATAAATGTTCCGTTTGAGAAGAGAATTTTAAAAAAAGATACGGAGGGCTTAGCTCAGATTTATAGACATTAATTGAATAAAAATAAATAGGATGGTGAAAGGGATAATTATAAATAGGTATTTGCCCTCGATTGTTTGTAAAATTAATTTCAGATGGCAGAGCTCAGTTGGTGAATATTTATTAAATAAAAATAACTATTGACAGAAAGGGACATTAAAATAGGTTTTAGGAGTTGAATATATTCAAAATTTTATTTTTTCTTTTTTGTTTGTTGGTTTGTCTTTTTGTTTAAATGAAATTTTAAATTTATTATGATAATTTTTTTTAATTGAAATTTTAAAATTTATTTTTCCATTTATTGTCAAATTTGGAAATTTTATTTTATTGTAAAAATTTTCTGAAGAAGAGTTCCAACGGAAATCGAAATATTGAAAATTAAAATATTTAAATTAATTTTATAAAAGTGACCTTAAGCTTAAATAATTTATTAAAGAAAAATATTTAATAAAAAAGGTCGAAGAAACGGGATTATAATTTACTAAATTTAAAAACATAATTAAATCACTTATTTTTAAGTTTTCCTAATAAAGTTAGTAACTTATGGTCAATATATAAAGAAACGTAAGTTTGCCCTTTTTTCTTATATATAAATGGATTCTCCCGAAAATCTGCTTACATCGATTAGGCTGACTTCTGGAATGCCTTATTGATAACGATGGATGAACATCCGAATGTGCCACAACTGGGGTGGGAACTGCATTTTTTGCATCCTCTAGAAGCCTCGCTGTTACTGAGCTACCTTAATAAGAGCAGCAAGCGCTTTTTTTAACATGAAAATTCTATTGCCAACACATTTTCAATAAAATAAAACGACCAAGCGATCTATCAAATTAGATTGTTCAGTCGGGTGGTGTTGAATTCGCGTTCTTAAGGTTTGTTTCGTATTAACTGTGTGAAAATGGAACGTTTTGACATTAAGCAGGCTCTTATTTAGGTAGCTCAGTTAGTCCGTTCATCTTAGGGCAATAACATTATGCAGATAGCGACTAGTAAAACGATTTGTTTATATAATCAGGCATGTTCTAGAAATTGAAATGAAGTGAAATTGAAATCGAACGAGATTTTAAGTTCAATCATTTACAAAATTATCGTGGTTTTTCCTGGTTTTAAGAGTTGTTCTTGCAAAGCTAATTTGTACTCACAAAATGAAATTGATAAAATGGAATATTTGCATGAAATTTGAGTACATGGTCGTGTTAAAAATTTGCTCGCTTTCAAATCCACTTCATTTCAATTTCTAGAACATGACCGTATATGTATATATTTGCCATGTCGTACTTAATGGTGTGAAGAACCATATTCAGGGGGATACTTTTTTGCGATGCGAAATACAAATTAAAAACGCGCAGATTGACAGTGAGAAAATGTGCAAAAAAAAGAATTAATTAAAGGGGGATGAATTGCGAAAAGACAAAAATTAACTTCTCAGTAAGGAAGGAGCGTTATAATAGCCAGCGTCTGGAAAATGGGTCGAGTGATCCTACTGTTAAAACCCTCTAAAAAGGAGAGTGATGACAATAGTACAGGTGGATTTCCTTTCTGTCACCAGTAGCTTTACTCCTCCTCTAGCTGGCCGCCAACTACAGGCAGCACGTCACCAGCATGGGTACCAAAAGATGCACAACACCACCACAGCATTATCTGCCTTAGTCACTCAATTCTCTCCGGGTTTAAACCAGCAAAAGCCTTGTAAACACACTAGTGGCACTTGAAGGTCTTCGACACTCGTTAGTCAGGCCACGCTCTTTCAGCACATCCTGCAGTATTGCACAATTATGTCGATTGGTCACAACGTTGATGAGCTTGGTAATGGTAAATGGTTATCTCAACGAAATACACAATTTCTTTATTGCACGTAACCTGCAGTTAATACCAACGAAGTGACCGTTAACACCTTTTACCACCTGCTCCAGTGTAGGCGAAATATTCAATAGAGACGCCACTAATTCCGCGAAAGCAGGATACCGTATTAATGTCGTACTTGCAGGTCGTCCATCGCGTATAGCAGTCGTACTCCAAATTAAGATCTGGATGGAGCAACAGGCTTAATGCCACCTGCCTAATATTAAACTGTCCAGCCAACCCTACTCTGCTATGTTTAAGTCCATGAATCCAATTTCTTCAATTTAATTAAAAATACGGTTAATATTTTACCAAAATGTGATCTTTGTTTTATTATTGCCGTAATATGTAGTTGTTTTTTGTTTTATTTTCTGTAAATATGTATGTATGTTTGATAAATCACAATTATTTTCCGTTACTTTTGTTGTTTTTATAAATAAAACAGTTATAATAAAAATAATGTTAAATTAAAATAAAAATAAACAATTTATTATAAAAATTAAAAATTTTGGAATTTTTTTTTATGAATTTAATTATGGTAAAAAAACTTTGCAATGGGAAAACATTTGGGAAAGACAGCAGTATAATTTAAGTAATTGGTAAACAATTTGGTATGCCATATATATATTTTTTTAAAATTTTTATTTTTGACAACATAAAGACAAAAAAAAAAGTTTTATATTGGGTGTTTAATTTAGTGGGTACAGCAAAACGCACGAAAGTATTAGCAGACACGAAAGAATGTAAAAATTAGTTAGTTCTTTAAGTTGTTTTGATGTGTTATTTTTTTTTCAAAAAAATTTTTATATGTATGATATTAAAAAATAATTTAATTTTTTTTCCCAATATTGTGTAAAAGTTTAAAAGTCCAGATTTTTTTGGAAAATTTTTAAGATTGAATATTTAAAAATCTGGAAAAATTTTTGAAAAAATTATCTTGTGTTTTGTTAAATTACTGTTTTCATAAAATCTTGAAATTTTTTAGGCAGATAATTTTAAAGCTTTAAGTTCTTCTAAAAATTTAGATTCCATAGCAATTTTATTCAATTGATTTAATTCCAAAACTTCGCCCTGATCTTGGCGGGCTTTAAGCTTTTTAATGTCCGACAACTTTTTAGCAACATTGCGGATTTTCTTATCTTTTTCAGGATTAGCAGCTTTTTTTGAAGTTTGTTGCTGTTGTTGTTGATTTTGCTGTGGGTTAACAATATGCTGCTGACCTTCCACAGAAGAAACATCCTGTTCTTCCCCTATATCATTAACAAATTGCTGCTGATTTTGTTGAAGCTGTCTTCTTTGCTGAAATTGTTGGGAATTAGGATGTTGACGGCGATTGTTTTGTTGACGTTTGTTATGCTGTTGTTCGTTTGCGGAAACATTAGCTTGCACCATCACCACATCTCCTCCTTCTTGGTGTATTTTATTGGAATTATTAGCTCCTGATGTACCGCCATTATTACCAGTATTATTGTTTTTATTTTCTCCACCTCGTCCTCTGTTGTTTCTAGCACTAAAAACATTATTGGTTTCATTATTCTGCTCCGTTTTTCTATTTTTATTTTGTTGCTGCTGCTGTTTGTAACCTTTTGAATTTTGTTGCTGCTGCTGTTGTTGATGATGTTTTTGAGCACCCTGTTTCTTATTGTTGGCTTGTGAGGAAGCATAACCTTTAACGGAACGAGTAAAAAGATAAGAAAAGGCACAATTTTATAATAACTTTAATTTATTGAATATTTAACTTAAAACTATATAAGTAATTCCTTTAAATTAATAACGTCTTCTTTGCTGTTTATAAGGATTATATCTATTTTGTACTTTATTAAAATAAATTTTTTGTGTTCCTCCTCTATTTCCACTAGATGAAGGCACTTCATTTCTTGATTGAGTTTGTTGCTGTTGCAATTCTCTCCATGCCCCTGGTCTCATAAGTGGTTTATCTAAATCATATTTTCTTTCCCAAAATTGTCTTGGATTACCTGGTGGTAGCCCTGGTGTAGTGCTTTGTGGCTGTGGTACGAATTTCTCCGGATTTTTTCCTTCACTCATAAAGCGCAAGTGAGGTGGTGTGTAAACCTTCTTACTTGCCTCTGGTTGGCTAGATTTGATACCTTCATGCTTGACCTTGGTTATGACCGGTTCTTTAAAAGTATTCTCAGCAAATTGTTGCCATTCAACGGCCAATAGTTCTTGACCTTGAGGCCAAATTGTCTCGTGCATTAAGGCACCCGAATAGTGATAAATTTTAAAACTGTAATTAAAAAAAGTTAAATCAAAGTCGGATATTTTATAGGGTTTACGAAAAAGCAAAAGTGCAAAAATATAACAACAAACACATAGACAATTAGTTGTGCGTAAATAATTTTCTTTTTGGTTGTTGTTATGTGTTTACACTTTTGCTTTTTTTACAAGGGCGCAACTTGTGACGTGAATACCCTTAATATGTATTTTTTGTCAAATATCTTCAAAATTTCCTAACAATCACCCCTATCGTGAATAAAAATTCCTTGGGAGTTTTTTCTCTTTTCCCATTTTTACAATTGAATTATCATAAGAAAAATGGAAAAAAGGGAAAAAACTCCCAAGGAATTTTTATTCACGATAGGGGTGAATTTGTATTAATTAAAATTGGGGAAAACATGTTACTGTTATCACCGTTGCATTATGGTTCAGACAGTCACTTTCCTTAGCGAAAACTATTTTTTTGTATTCTCTTTTGATGCATACAAATGCATTTCCAATCTAGTAGTCCGTCCATACCATAGAACAACTGAAAATCATAACTGTTTCACATAAACTAAAAAATCGATGATTTTTTGACTATACATAACCGCTTATACGAAAAGTCCATAAATCTTTTATATATTTCTATGAATTTTTTACTGTACATGACCTTCAAAAAAGTGTTCTTTAGTTTTCAGAACAAGAAATTGGAGTTTTGGAATTTTAATTCATTTTTCGTTTCTTGCAATTCTCAAGAAAATAAAACTTTCGTTAATAAATAGTTATTCCGCTAAAAATTTGTAAACATTTTTAAAAGAGTAGGTAACAAATTTAAATAAGATGTTTTTAAGTAATATATGGAAGAAAGGATTTAGAAAACATATCGGAGGTACATATTTCTCTTTTATATAACAGCCATACCCAGATAGAGGGGCGGTTTTTTAAATATACTTTGTTGCTGTTAATATAACTTTTTACCCATATAACCTACTAATCGTTCTTCCGTGAACGAACCTATTGATAACATTTATATATGTAGATACATGTATTATAAGGCGATCAGATTTTGAATATAAAAATAGAGGGCATTAAAAAAAAGTAATACATTTATTTGACTTCAAGATTTTAACTGATTTAACTGAAAAATTTACATTCCCATATTTATATATCGCTCATTTGCTGCAATTCTATTTTCAATAGTTTATGTACCAAACTTAAACAATTAATAAAAGAGTCAAAAAATAATACCATGTCTGCATATCTGAAAAACCTTTCTGCAAACAAAGATACCAACTATAGCTTATGGAAAGCCACAAACCAATTTAATCAAGCATCACCGCATATACCACCGATTCGGAATCCAACTGGCACATGGCTTAAGGAGGCCAAAGAAAAATCTGAAATGTTCGCAGATCACTTCGCTGAAATTTTCAAGCCTTTGCCAAGACAAACAGCTGAAGAAAATATAATGAAGAATTTTAAATTGGATAATAAAAGCATAAAGCCAACCTCTATGAAGGAGCTTAAAAACGTTATACAAAAAGACCTAAGTCCAAAAAAAGCTCCAGGTTATGATTTAATAACCGGTAAAATTATAAAGAAACTGCCAGAAATAGCTTTAAAGAAACTTTTATACATTATTAACGCATGTTTTCGAATTCAATATGTTCCCTTGCAATGGAAGGTTGCAGAAGTTATCGTTATCCAAAAACCAGGAAAACCACCTAATGAAATAGCATCATATAGACCCATTTCATTACTTCCTGTAATGTCAAAAATTTTTGAAAAACTTTTTGTTAAAAGGCTTCAGTACATAATAGAACAACGTCAATTGATCCCAAAGCATCAGTTTGGGTTCAGAGAGCGTCACTCTACAATAGAACAAGTCCATCGTATTATAGACTTTGCTGAAAAGTCGTTAGAAATTTCGTATTTCTTGATGTAAGTCAAGCTTTTGATCGAGTTTGGCATCAAGGACTCTTATACAAATTGCACAAAGATCTACCAAAAGAATTTTACAAAATCTTAAAGTCATATCTAGCTGATCGCCATTTTCGAGTTAAACTGGAAAATGAATATTCAAACCTAAAAAATATAGAAGCCGGTGTACCGCAAGGTAGTGTCCTTGGAACTATTTTATACTTGCTATACACAAGAGATCTGCCCATACCCCAATCTGCAACAATAGCAACATTTGCAGATGACACTGCAATTCTAGCAACAGGCAAATATGAGAAAGACTCAACTAACAAAGTACAACATGCACTTTCAGACACCATAGTTTGGATCAGGAAGTGGAGGATGAAACTCAATGAAAGTAAATCTATTCATATGAACTTCACCAACAAAAAAATTAAATACCTACCATTATATATAAACAACATAAAGATACCATACGCTAATACTGCCAAATACTTAGGCATGACTCTCGACGCCAAAATAAAGTGGAAGGAACACATAAAAAAAAAACTCAGGAAATGAAACTAAAATTCAGACAACTATACTGGTTACTTGGGAGTAATTCTGATGTATCTCTCACTAACAAACTCTTGGTGTATAACCAAATAATAAAACCAATTTGGACGTACGGAATACAGCTCTGGGGCTTTTCGAAGAAAACTAATGTACAAATTATTCAAAAAACACAAAACAAAATACTACGTACTATCGTCAATGCTCCATGGTTCATTCGTAACGAAGACCTGCATAGAGATTTGGGGATAAACACCGTAACTGAGGAGGCACAACTCCATGCACAAAAGCACGCTACAAAACTTCATCTTCATACAAATGAAGATCTTAATGAAATCTTCTTCTCTCACAACCCATACAGAAGACTACAGAGGACCCTTCCAATGGATCTGGTCAACCAGATATATGTACACAAGTACATAAATTTATAACTTTTTTTTGAGGATAATTAATGAATTATCACTCGTCACACTATTTACCTCCTATTGTAATACATATTACTAAATGAGTTTTACTCAGTCGTAATTATATTGAAATAAAAAAAAAAAATTTGCTGCAAGACCGGCATAAGTCAAAAAAAATCCATTTCGAGATAAACGCGTTTAAAGTTTTTGATTTGCACTAATCACTTAGAAAAAATAACGATACATTCTCCTCAAATGGGGAAAGTATAAAAGATATAAAGATGAATTTTATACACAATATAAAGAAAAACATATCGAACAATTCTGCATCACGAACTCCAAAATTGTTTTTTTTTTATTTATGCGGGTCTTGCAGCAAATGAGCGATATGTAAGGTAAACTTAAATAAAAATAACATATCGTCGGATTAATATGCAAACCTGCTTAATCCACTTTTTAAGTAAATTGAGATTTTGATGCCGTGTAGTAGAGAAAGATATGTATCAAATAAACTATATTTTGGTTTTCCTCTCAAGCAGCAAATAGGAAAAATAAAAAGTTATTCCTGTAAAATTTGTAAAAAGGGAGTTATTTGGTTTGCATAATAAGCCGACGATGTATAAAAATTTACATTTACTTAAGTAAAATTAGTTAAAAAATATCGAAACTTAAAAATTCATTGCACTAACTTATTCAAGTGTATGTGAGTTCAGTAGGAGTATGAACAGAACAAGCATGGCACGACATTTTCCATGCGATTTGACAGAAAAAACCGGTGATCGCCGTGAAATAAAATTTATTTTAATTTATAAAAATAAAATATTGGTCATGCTTTTAAAAATAAAGAGGACAAAGATGACAGATTATGAAAAGCCTTGACAACTAAAGGTTATCCATCCCCTAAACCGAGGTGTTATGCGACCCATGCCTATCGGTCTGGTTTGCAGTCAGGGGTTACCGACTCTATTATCACGGAGCTTTGCTGATATTTGGGCACATCAGCAAATAGACTACGCTCTTACCATGTTACTGGGGGCTATGACGTGGCGGACCTCATGTTCCCCCACACTCGTGGGACCAAAATCAATGACATTCAAAAACAAAAAGCAAAACAAAACGAAGAACGGCACGGAACAGGACATGAACAGGACTACGGCTATGGACAACGAGACTATGACGACAACGGAGGCTGGAACAGTCTTGAAACGTACAGGATGACAGCCTGCCAAACCCGGGCTGGACGAATGTGCGAAGGTTACCCGACCAGAAGGCGGTAGCCTTAAAACCAGCGGCGATTTACCTCTGTTATTCGCGCCAAGTACATCCAAAGCCGCAATTGCCCTTTCCGCTAACGCGGATAAACACCATGCTTCGGGTGCTGCCAAGCTGGAAATGACAAAGTCGTCCAGCAAAGCAGTTTCCCATAAGCCAATTGTACAGAGGGTCAGAGATGAGTACATCCTGTCCCACGTCTGTACCTCCCCCCGCCAACTCCGGCGCCACCAAAAAGACTCCTTGGCATAAAAACCCTTCCAAGAGGGCATCCAACACGCTGCCTTGCGTATTATTGAGCTATTTGGCTCAAAAAAGGCCAATGAGCTTTCTGCAGAACAGGAAGCTTCATTGCCATGGGCTAAGGCCCTTACTGCTGGGCTTCACAGCGTTTCACCTCCTGCCCCTGCGAAGGCAGTGCCTAAACGGCAACGTTCGGAGGAAGAAGCGACAGCCGTTAAACAGGAAGGATCCTCAAGAACGGCGATCGTTGTCCTGAAGTTGTCAAGGTTTCAGCAGCCGAAGGATCCTCAAGAACGGCGATCGTTGTCCTGAATCAGGACTCGTTGAAGCCACTGAGGGAGAAACAGGGCAAGATTTACTATGGTTTTAGTACTATCTTGCTCCGTGTCTACCGAGGTGATGACAAGGGCGATCCCGCTCCAAAGGTTGTGGAGCCTACGCAGTCCGAGGACTGCGTGTCCGTCTCTGACATGCTGGGTGACCTCTTTGAACTCATGGGTGAATAGGCTTATGAGGACGCCAATGTCAGGGTCGTCGATACTGGACATGGTGAAGGTAACGCAGATAAACCATCACCACTCTAAGGCTAAATCCGCTGCACTGCTCCTCCGGGTGGTAAAGAGGAAGGAGGAGCTGGTTATGGCCCAAGAACCATGGATCCACAAGGATCGGGTTTGCGGACTTAACCTTAAGGGCTTTAAGCTCCTATATGCCAAAGGACCAGGTAAAATAATATCTCTCATTTTGGCTAAAAATACGCTGGATATCTTAATTCTCTCTGATTTCAGTGATGAAAACACAACCTCAGCGGCCCTAGAGATGGGTAACAGGTCGATCTGATTCGCCTCGGGCTATATGGCGCACGACCATGATGATGAGCCACCCAATAGGCTCGTCCGTGGCTTAGTAGCCAAAGCTGGCTCCATGGGTACACCGGTGGTTATCTGTGCTGATGCTAATGCGCACCACATCACGTGGGGCAGCTCCAATACCGACACTAGAGGTGAGTCGCTATTTTCTTTTATCTGTAACAGCAATTTAGAAAAAGCAAACTTAGGCGCGGAACCTGCGTTCTTTCTAGTAGGTAGGAAGTTCTCGATGTGACATTGGTCAGCTCGAAACACTCCGACTTAGTAAGTAACTCGGCGGTCTCAAATGACTGCTCCTTTTCGGACCACAGATATGTTGAGTTTCAATTAGGTTCACGCCCCTTGGGGGTATGCACTTTTGTGGATAGAAGAACGAAGTGGGACTATCAGGCTAGTCTACTCCCTAACTCTCTGAGCTCAGTCCCGGTCAATAGTGGCATTGCGGAGACTGAAATGGCAGTGGAATTCCTATCGGGGGCACTGCGTCAGGCAACGGCACTGGCTTGCAGGCCAGTAGTTGGAATGAGGGGGGCAAGCCACCATGGTGGAGCCCTGAAGTTGCACAATCTCGTAGGGATTCCTGAGAAACTGGGCGGAATAGCAGTCCCTAGCTACATTTAGAAAGCTGATGGTAGCTGGACTACGAATAGCCAGGAGACGCTGGAGGTGTTAATTGACACACACTTTCCTGGCAATTCCCTTCCAACACCACAGAAGATCAATTGCTATCAGAGCCTGGACTCGTGTCCATTTCTCTGTGCTATGATAGGCTCAATTGGGCGATAAGGAGCTTTGACTCCTTTAATGCACCTGGTCCGGACGGTATTATTCCGGCCGACCTTCAAAAGAATGCGGACTTTTTAATTCCTTGACTGTCCGCCATTTACATGAAATCCACGGAAAACTGAGTTGGTACTCTTTACCAGGAGGTACAAGGTTGGAAACTTGAGGCTTCCTAGGCTAAATGGCACGGAGCTGACGATCTCGAAAAGTGCCAAAAAAATGGGCGTAATTCTCGATAGCAAACTATCCTGGGAACTCAACGTTCGTTCGAGGGTTGATAGGGCCATTGCGGCCTTATACACCTGCAAGATATCTGTCGGCAGAAACTGGGGCCTTGGCCCCAGGGGCGTTGAATGGATATTTGAGGCGGTAGTAAAACCGATCCTCTTCTATGGGGTCATAGTGTGGTGGCCCGCCATGGGAAGGGGACGGTACTGTAGGATGCTTGAGAAAGTATGTATATAGGGTGGTTGCGCTGATGACCACGGGATCACTCCACTTGAGACCGACGAAGGCGCTGTTTACTATGCTGAACTGGCTGCCGGTTGACATCATGGCCGAACAACAGGCCCTGACTTCCGCTACTAGACTGGGGGCGGTGGGCCTATGGGCATCATATGACCTGGCGGGGCTGGACTATTGTACTCCGGAATCCTTTTTCGCAGCTTTATTCACATTCCATTGTAATGATGATGAGCTGCTCGATAGCATGCGATCTCTGGAACCGGTCCTAAGGGTCTATACCGATGGTTCCAAGATGGGCGATAGAGTAGGTGGATGTTTCTTCATCGAGGAACTGGACATTAGGGTCTACTTTAGGCTGCCAGATGGCAGTAGTGTTCTGCAGGCGGAAATCTCTGCCATAAAGCGGGCGGCAAACTGGCTGAGGTACTATCGTACATCGAGAGATATATGTATATTTACGGACAGCAAGGCCATTGCAGCTCTAGCTGGTGTCTTCACGACATCTATGTATGTTGACAGTGGAATGCCGGATGTCTCTAAATGAGATCTCGGAACATTCCAGTGTAACGCTGACATGGGTACGAGGGCACAGTGGATGCCTGGGTAACCAGATTGCGGACAGTCTGGCCAAACGAGGCTGTCTCTTAGACGATGTGTTTGTCGATGGCCTGATCTGCAAGACTCTCATCAGACGAGAGTCGTACAGAAGGGCTCAGGAAAGATGGCAGGGGGAGTACACCTGCCTGATGACCAGGACTTTAGGGACCGGATAAAGACAGTGACGTCGGTCATTACGGGTCACTGGGTGATAGGGACTCATGCTAGGAGGATGGGTCTTGCTTATAATGATTACTGTAGGAGTTGTCATGATGAGGAGGAGGAGTCTTCTTTACTCGTTGCGAATAAGACAGCATGTCTCTCCATTTGTTTTAAAATTTTTAGATTTTCCATTTGTAGAGTTCATTAACTTTAGAAATCTTGTTCACTTTTATAAGCCTTATAGGTTACAAACTCCTGGGTATTTAATTCAGTTAAATATACCGAAATTATCAGCTGTATTGGAGCGTTCTTTTTATGTTAGAGTTCCACGATCTTATAATAAGTTGCGTTTTTGAAAACTTTTGAAAAAGACTTTTTCTGAAACTTTCAGGAAATCAATCTTCTATATAAGTGTAATATATTTGTGTGTTGAACATGCATTAAAGGATTACACGTGTAAATTCAGATTTACAACACCAAAAACACAATATTGTGTTTTATTTGTTGTTTTCGTTGGGCGATATGTGAAAAACACAAGTTACTTTTGACATTCCACTCACTAATTTAAAAAAAAGTAGCAGAGCTGTCTTTTCAACGCCACCCGAAAAATGAGTTCGCCTTGCATACACCCTACCTTTACTTTTATGGTCACAAATGGTTAATTTAAAAAAGCTTATGGCCTGCTCATCGATTTCGAATGAAGATTTCGTTCGCTTAACTTACATGTAAAACAAAAACCGTATTTTATAATTTGTTTTAAATTTTAGTTTATTTAAAAAAAATGTCACATGTATGTTTAATTTTTTTTATTCCAAATTAAAGTATGTATAATAAGTACCAGGTATGTTTATTAGGGAGAGTTTTCATTATTTACCCGTGTAATGTCAAATTTATTTGATTTTTGACGCTTGTTTTAATTTTTTCCATATTTTTTTTTGCTTGACGTTATATGGGTTTTGAAATTGAGAACAAAATTTCTAATGACTATCTATACATACCTTGTACTTATTATACCATGATTTCAAATTATAATATGTGAACATATTTTTATTCTCAATAGGTATAAAATAAAAATAATAAAATTTGCAATACCATTTTGTTCAGTTGCATAAAAATTACACTTAAAATTACTTTTTCAAAATAAATTTTCTATGAAACATTATTAATTCTTGAACCGATATTTTTTATAAGCTTTATTTGTCATCAACAACATTTGTTTCAAACATATCGATCCCTAACCGCCAAAAAGACTCAAGCGCGAAAAACTAAAATTTACCAGAGAAGCATTTTTATAAATATCTTTGGACCATGTCTAATGATTACGGTGGAATTTTGTTTGTAAACATTGCTACTTCTGAGCAATTTATTGCATTTGATTGATTTTGTATATCTCCAAGTTAACGGCTATTTATGGCACTAAAATCTTTTTTGCTGTCACGCTGGATAGGTCTTTACCAATGTTAAGGCGGTTAAGCCCTTCTGATTTTATTAAAACACAGTTTAATTTTTTTCAAATTATTTTCATGTATAAAATCGAACATCAATATATATGTCTTCCTGATCATAATTATACGTAAATTTTCTATTGTTAATATCACATCTTCGTCTTTTGATAGACATACGCGTAATACATGAAATCAGCCAGGCTCTTTGTCTTATTTTGTTGCCAATACCCCAATAATGCTCATTGATTGCTCACCGATCTGACTCGTTGAATTATCACCACAAAAATTTCCAGTTTTTATTTGCATATGGATTCGGTTGAACACTGCCATCACGCTGGTTCTTATTTTGTATTCTCTTTGGTGTTTTTCTTTGCTTTTTGTAGCTCTTTTACCCATACACGTTAACTATTCTATGGTAAATGTTTCTGAAAATTCTGAACTGGAACGTGTTTGTAAACAATGCTTTTCCAGAATCAGTATCACTTTACGGAACAAGACCAGTTTTGGTCGAACTCTGAACTAAAATTTTCATTACCAGAAAATTATATAAAATTTATAGAGATTCTATCTACATATTTTTTAAAATAAAACACCACTTGATTCCATAGCCCCATTTTAAAAAAGCACTGATATTAAATGTTATATTTTGCTACTAATACGAAATAATTTATAAAAACGAATAAGACGCAAGCGACAGTCGTGGTAACAAAATTTGTAAACTAACAGTGAATTGTACTTAAGTCTTTATTGCTCTTGCTGTAAAATCATAACGGTAAATTATACAGCCCTGATATTTTGTGAGATGATGCAGATGATCATGAATAATAAGTTTTAATAATAAAACGAAAATCGTCCATCATGTCGCTACAGCCTTTTTGGCGGTTATGGCTCGATATCTACCCGCTGTGTCTTTACCCTAACCCCGGGTCTCCACGTAGCAATATTTATTGCGGCAAACGTCAAATTTAATTACTCCATAAAATTTGCGACGTATAGACCGCATATTGCCATGAGTGGCAATACATTGCGCAATGATTGCTCTTCTTATTGCTTGAGCAATTATTAGCTCTGTTCCACATGCATAACGAAACAGTCCGAAATTGCACAAAGCGTTCCACATAACAATTTTTGTGCAATAAAGAGAGTAATTGAGAGAGTAATTTTTTTCATTTCCTGTACAAATTTGCACGAACTTTTTCTTTGGGTAAGTTCGGACAAGAAAAAACAATCAGCTGTTTTTGTTTACATATGAAACTGGTAAATAATTCAGGAAATTTACAAGCAAAAGGAAAAGTTTAGTTTTAATTAAAAAACATATTAAAAACCAAAATGTAAGGTTTTTGTGAAAAATGAAAGTGGTTAAAACGTTATTGCATACATATTTCCCTTAATCTTGAATATATAAAAAAAAAACAACAAAATATAAAAAATTACAATGATGCAAATGTTTTAGTTTTATAATGTTATGACTTTTAAGCGTCTTAAATCACTTAAATAGATCTTAATTTGAAAAGTAAGCAGCATTAGTATTTGAAGATGTTCAAACATGTTTTTTTGCGTTCCAGCAATTTTGGGTAGTTTCGGCAAATTTAGAGAGTAATTTTCAATTTACTCTCATTAGTCCGAACTTGCCCGAGATCTTGTGGAACACACCTATTGCTTAGCAATCTGCTGTAAAATCAGCTGTTATTTATCTGAGATTTAATTTCTCTGTACGGTTTTTTTATGGCAAAGCAATTTTACGTGTTCTCCAGCAATATAGTCAGCAATTATTGCGCCATGGTTCTGCCGACGTTATTGCTTGTGCTTAGCAAAAAAAATTGCTACGTGGAGACCTAGCGCAAGGGGGGTCCCATAAAAAGTTTAAAATTTATGAAATTGTAAAAATTAGCCCCACTGTTCCCATGATGCTTCTAAAGCTACGGTCACACTTGTCAAATATTTGACGAAAAAAACGGGACCAACAGACAAACTAAGTAATCATTTCCTTTAATTCCAATATTTATTTTGATTAAAGTACCACATCTTACAAAAAAAAGTTTTTTGCTTTGTCTAGTAGTATAAATAGTTTTATTTTGTGATACTAAGACCATGTTAAATCTCACCAACTATTTACAAAAGTAGTGGTTACGCGTATTTGGTCAAATATTTAATAAGTGTGACCGTAGCTTAACATACTTTCCCGCTATTTCTATTAATTAAGCGGACTCGTCTGATACCATCGGAGTCTTGAAATTATATTTTTATTCTTCAGAAAACAATATTTACTGTCTTTCATTAATGAACAGTCCAATAAAGTTGTGCTTGTGCAGACTTTAGGCGTGCTTTACGATTTTTTCGTGAAATAAAGGGTTTTATGCTGGATGCCTGCTGAATAATCCGGCTTCAACAGCTCTTCTTCTTTTTATAGAGCTTTTACTGACTTCAAGTTCTAAATGGGCTTTGATTTTGCAAGATGTTGTGGAATCACTGTGAATAATTCTTTTTATCTTTCTTTGTTAATACATGAGAAGCGAAGCTCGTCTGTCCGTGTGTATGTTTAAATTGGTTTTCCGAGGATCCCAGAATTTATCGGTCCATAAATTACTGAGATTTGATCAAAAAACCACGACGGCCTTTAACGTTACCAATAAATCCCTTTTTGTTTTTCTTTATGTATGGAGAACGGCAAGAGCCAAAGTTACCAAATTATGTACAAGCATCTTTGTTATCAAAAGAATACAAATTAACAGTTCCAATATTTATTTCAATTGAAGTGTACAAAATACTTAATTGCAAAACATGTACAATTTTTCCAAATTAACAAAAAATTCTTTTATCGTTAACTAACATAAAGTTGCCAATCGTTTTTGTATTAATTTTCTACCAAAACCTTAGGGGTGCTTTAGTTCTAACCATTAAGTTTTCGTTGAATCTAAAATTAATCTAAAATTTTTTCTTAAGTGCAAAGGTGAAAAAATTTTTTTTTTAATTATATAATAGAAATATAAGACTATAAATTTTACTCGTTTTAACATTTTTGTAAAAAAATTACAAAATGAATAAGCACAAACTTTAGTTTCGACACTGAAAGCTTGGAAATGTTTCTTTATACTTAAAAAATGAGTATAATTTTTTTAAATTCTAACCTTTTTTAAAGCTTGAAACAAACAACAAATTAAGAAGATATAAACGTATAGCATTCATAAAGAAATTCTTAAGGATTTTCTAGCTACATTAAAGATAATTATATTTTAGACTTACCCATTGCCTATGCGTAATCTTGGAGCCGTTGTTGCAGTTACAAAATATTCACCATTAGGATTCCATTCAAAATGGGTAGTATCGGGGCATTTAATAGTGGCAAGATTCTCCTTTTTTGATACATCCCAAATTTCAACATTTCCTGGCAAGTTGCCAAAACCAGCTAAAACGACTAGTGCTAAGAAGTTAAGGAAATGCATACAAAATAAAGCAAATAAAAAATAGGTATAATTTAAAAAGTTTTTAAAAAAGGATATTACTTCCAAAATTATTAAAGTATGCGCAATTGCGTGGCCCTTCGCCAAAATCAAAAACGACATCACATTTTAAATTATACAAAGCAGCTTTTGAAGGCATATAACCATAAACTACAACAAATTCAGTAGCCTTAGGGCTCCATTTTACACAATGCACTGGTCCTTCTTTAGCTGGAAATATATATTTTTATAGGTAATTAATTTATAGATTATTGCATTTTAATGTATAACACTTACACAATGGTACAGAACATGAGTCACCCTTGGTATTTAAAAAGTGCAAAGCCTGATTGCCATAATAAGATGCACCAGTTTTATCGACTTCAGTACTGGTTAACAATAATAAACCAGTGCCCCGACGATTCCAGATCAACTCAACACGGTCGGCATTAAAGAAACTTTTGCACGCAACCGTTTGATTTTGACCCAATGCTGGATACTTGTATAATTTACACATCGAAGGTGCTCCTTTGGCACCTGGTGTATAAATAGCTATAAAAGGTGGACTATTTCCGGGACCAACGGACAATATACCACCCTTACTGCCGCCTATTTTCTTAACTATTGATGTGAAACCCTCTACACCTTGTGATAAATCATAGAATAAGGCCTCGCCACCAACAACTATAGCAAAAATACTTTCGTCGGATGACCATGAAGGTTCCCAATCGCTTTGTTTCTTCTGCACAATGCTAAATACCTCCTTACCGCTGGCCATTTCGTATACAAACATATTGGGCGAACCTTCGGGAATATCCTTGGTTATCACATACAATTCCCAAGTGCATAAATAATTGCCACGCGGTGAGAATTTCAAATAAAAAGCCTTCGGACGTGGCAGAGAACATTGTTGTTGCCAGTCCGACGTTCTTAAGATCTTTACCTCTCGGCCATTCGAATAGGCAAAGTAGCGACCATCCAGGCTAAATGAAATTGATCGAGAATTTTTCGTCTCCTCTCGTGGTAAATTTTCCTTGTGCTCATAGGGTTGCTTAGACCCTGTCGAAGTCCACAGTTCTATTCCCACGCTAGAGCGAACTACAATACAGGAAATACCAACACAAACAGATTAGTACATATTAAAATTACACATGCACAAACGCCATTAACATTTATATTTAAGAAAAACCAACATACAAAAACAATTTAGCCAATAAAAAATATCAGACTTGAAAAAAAATTCTTTGTCAAAGTGGTGGGATGAGTAATGAAAATTTTCAAATAAGTTTTTAGTCTTAAACAATAAATAAATTTCACAAACTTCTAGCATATTTCAAAAATATACTTTAAAAACCATGGTTTACACAAAAAATGTTATTTTTTAAACCTTTATCTATAATTTTTTTTAATTATTTACTTGCAAGGGCAGGAGAAACGCCGTCCACAGCCATAGTCGAATTTCTAACCTCAAGAACGTGCTTGCCATATCGCTAGAATTCAAGAAAGATTACACACATCGTTGCCGTTGAAATTTTTCTAAAAGGTCTACAACAAGGCGAATTAAGTACAGGTGGTGTCGAAACGCCTTCTGATTTTGACAGCTCGAGCCTATTTGTTTTGATTTGTTATGCCCAATTTTCAGGATTGTATTTAAATCTATATTAAGTAAATTTTTATAAAAACTAAGATAAAAGTATGGTAGCACTACTAAATACAAAAAAAAAATATAAGCAAGTGCAATTATTTACAAGGTGTTCTGAGAAAACAGCTGACTTTTAATGGTTTGCCTGTTGTTGTTGTATTATTGTGATATTGAGGCCACCTTGCTAAAATATTACAATGGAAACTTAAGTTGAAATTAAAGCCCTAATGACACCTACTTTTTTCGTATTTTTTTTAATCTGAGATTGAAAGAGTGAAATGCATGGTTAGAGAGAGACAAATACAAAAAACATAAACAAATATTTTTTTTAATTTTCACAGCCAAAATTGATTTTTTATATGTATATTCAAGGCGAATTCATGTAAACGGTGGTGTCGATACTACAACAAGTAACAACACCAAAAACACAACAATGTATTTTTTTGTTGCTTTCGTTGGCCGATATGTCAAAAACACAAGTAACTTTTGACGTTCCTCTCTCTAATTAAGAAAAAAAAGTAGCACAGCTGTGTTTTCAACGCCACCTGAAAGTCAATTCGCCTTGTGTATATTGTTAATTATTTATGATTTTTGTAGGTTTGTTTACTTGTAGTGTTTTTTTCAATATTGTCTATTTCTTAAGCTACAAAATTAACTATATAAAACACGATTAACTGAACTTGCACTGCAACATTCACGTTTGACTTATTTTAAAAAGTGAACTGTCTTAACAACTGTCTGGACGCCTACGTCACGAAGACAGTTAGTATACTATATACACTATAGTGTTTTGGCAACTAATATGTATTTTCTGACTGTCTTGCCAGTACTGTTAAATGCAAGGCGAATTCAAAGAGGTAAACTCATCTCTACAACTACAAAAAGCCCCATGTATTTTGTTTATACAATTTTCTGGTTGGTTGTCAAAATTTTTTTATTGCAAATTAAAATTATCACTTTTTTATAAAAGAAATTAATAAATTCACTTCAATCATTCGCAGTTTTGAAATTTTTTTATTATAAAAATATTATTTTTAACACTTTTCATTCAACTTCTTCTCAAAACAAAATCATATTTTGACGTTTGACCATATTTTTTAATTCGCCGTGGAAACAGCTGATGAACGGCTGACGAGATGACCCTACAAGAAATGGATGACCGAAACTAAAAAAAAAAATTTTTTTACTAACACACTTGCAAGGCGAATTCAAACAGGTAAACTCATCTCGTCAAAAAGTAAAAAAAAACTCGATCACGACTGCGACGATTAAAATTTTTGATTAATAAAAGATTCGTAACTAAAGTCAGAAAAAATAAAAATTCGTAAAAATCATAGAGTTTAAATTCGATTTTTAATTAAAAACAAATACAATTTATTTCCATGTACTTGTATTTTTTTTTTTAAAAAGCTCAAAGCCATGTTAAGCTGTGAAGGTAAAAGTGCAATATTCAGCTATGCCGAATCTCATATACCCTTCACCTAAGTATTGAAAATCGTACCAAAATTTTAAAGTCGTTAGTACACTTGAATTTTTACTACTACCCTACAAGAAATGAATGAGCGAGTAGTCACATTTTTCATTTTGGTGTTAAGAAAATGATAGAAAGAAATGACCGAAATCAAGTTTACGGTCACATTCGGTCATTTCTTTCTATCATTTTCTTAACACCAAAATGAAAAATGTGACTACTCGTTCATTCATTTCTTGTAGGGTAGTTTTCTACTTAGTTTATTTCAAGTAACAAACAAATTTTATAGGAAAACTGAAAAAAATTTAAAGGTTTGTGGGTGAAAATTGGAGGCAATCGGGGATTTTTTTTTCATATTTCAGCCATTGCTGGACCAATATGTCTGAATATTAAAAGCAAACTACCTATTAAGAACAATATGAGATATACATATGTAAATATAGAATAATATTCCATGAAAAGATTGCGCATTGCGCAGGTCCGTTATTTTAGTGTGTGACGAAGAAATAGAGTTTCTGTATGTACATTTGTGTGTCTTTTTTACGATAAAAACTCATATTTAGTATATGATGACGTAGATGCGCAGTAGAAAATTTTATGTATGGCTGAGTGCGTAATCTTGTTTTTTTGATTCATAATATTCAGGGCTGTGGAGTCGGCGTTGAAGAGTTGGAATTGGGGTTTTTGTGCCGGAGTCGTAGTACCCACAAAAACTAGCGACTCCGACTCCAAAGTTTTTCGGCATAAAAAATTTAAAAAATTTTCCAAAATAAAAATTCTCTTCTTAAAACACATTTAAAATTTAAATAATTTAATGAAAATTAAATTTGATGAACTTAAGCCTGATTAAAATATTAAAAATTTGGATTAAAAACCATAAATAGTTCAACTAAATAACCACAATTCTAATTATTTAAATAAATGTTTTACGATATAATCAATCGCCTGTCATTTGGAAACAGCACATTAATGTTTGCGTATGGTAATTTCTTCTCAAAAACTCTAATTTTTAGAAGGCAGTACGGTAATGAAAAAATAAAAGTTAACATCACTGCAAGGCCCATTGAAAAGGTCTGTGCAAGAAGCCTGATGATCATTGTTTATGTTCTTTTTAGTTGTCAAAAGTTGTTTACATGTGCATGTATACGTTTATGGTATGCCACACATACACGTTTTTTCCTTTCGCTTTGTATATGTGGTAGTAAATTTTTGACAACTAAAAAGAATCGTATTTTGTTTTTGTACAAGTAAGCAGACCTGATAGATGGGCCTTGCATCACTGAGTCTCATATGGCATCAAGATCATTGACTACGAAATCAAGATTATAGTAGGAGTCGGAGTCGCACTTAAAAAATTTCAGCGTTTGGAGTCGGAGTTAGTACTTTTTTCGGACGACTCCACAGCCCTGATGATAATAACCAAGTCCCTTTCATATTTAGGGTCTTTGGATAACCCATTTCAAAATACGCACAGATAGGCAAACTGACGGTTGTAAAGAATGGTATTGTTAAATCAAGTGCGCTACTTAAAACGATTCAGAATATAAATACATACATACATACTTCATAAGGGTAAGCTTCATATTGTAGAGATTCCAAAAGAAATTACAAACTTATATAAAACGAAATCTTTCCACCTGTGGTGAAGGGTATAATGAAAAAAACATTTGAATATTTTAAATCAAACAATTGTTGAACTTTTATATGTCTGCTTTTTTTAATGTGTAACTAACAATCAGTTATTTAACTTAATTAATATGTAGAACATTTATTTATGCAATTAATTATTATTTTTATTTTAATATTTAACTTCTATTTAAAAGAATGTCATATTTATATCAAGTGTATTGTCAAATGTATGTCTCGCGTGTATTATTAATTTATTTTCATTTTATTTAATTTAAATATATATGTTTATTTGCATTTATAATTACTATTAGTAAAATTATAATTATTTCTAAAATTAAAATTTGTTTAATATATAACAAAAAAATAATATACATATGTATATATAAAAAATAAACAAAATGCTATTTCAATAACAAAGAAATTAGTATGAGAACGAATAAATTGTACAAGTAAAAATTATACTAAGCAACACAGTTTTTCAATCAGAGGGCTAATTCTGGCAGTCGTGATCGAATACTTTTTCGATTCGGAAGCAATTTTATTTTGGTCGATACTTAACGAATCAAAATTATTTCTTTAGTGTTGTAAAGGCTTTATTAGAGTTTTCACAACAATGAAAAAAATTTCGATTCGTTCAGTATCGACTGAAAGATTTAAAAATAAAATTGCTTTGGAATGGAAAAAGTATGCGATCACGATTGCCAAAATTAGCCCCTAGCATTAAAAATAGTTTGAATTTTAAGAGGCTGTAAAATTTAATTTTTAACAATTTTATAATTGCGTTAACTAGTCAAACGTATACAATCATTTTGTTTTGAAATTTTTGTTCTCTCAATTTGTTGCACAGTGTAATAAAAAAACTATAAATTGGAAATGAAAATCCTTATTTTTTTTCTCTCTAATCATATACAGATTTAAAGTTTAAACAAAAAAATACTAATTTATTTGTAGTTTAATACATATAAAACAAATAATAGGCAAGTAGTCTGTAAAATAGTTTTTAAGGGAAATGTTTTACAATTTATTTTATTTTTAATTTTTATATAATAATCCGTCTTAGGTTTTCGACTAATTGCTTATTATTTTGGTTAATTGTTTTTGTGGAAATCTTTATTATGTTTCGAAATAGTTTTCGACAAGAAAAAAACAAGGGTAAAACATAAATTTAATATAAATATTCGAACTTTTCGTAGGACTGCTATACATTTACATATATGTATGTATGTAATTACATATATCAATGTGGTATATTGTATTCAAAATTATTGGTAATATGTAGTAATATAACAATTATTATTTGTTATTATTGTTTTGAATTAGATTACTGGGGGGTTACCGCGTATAGAAATCATTTACGGATTCGAACAATTTGTACTGTGTATTACGATTTTCGTAATATTTGTTTCGGATTAACGGACGTTTCGTAATACACAGTACAAATTGTTCTACGAGTTCGAACTATTATTATTTCTTTCGATACGAAATACGCAGTAACCCCCTGATTTTTTGTATTACATTTAAAAGATTAGTTAGTTATATTAGTTTATTCTTTCATATAGGGATAGCTAATATCACGCAGGGGCACAAATGTTTCCTTTATAGCCTGGGGAGAAGTCCAGCGTAAAATGTAATGAGGGCCTCCAGCTTTGTCGTTTGTACCTTTTAAACAAAAGTAAATAAAATGAGTTTACAAATTTAATTAAAACAAAAGAAAAAGTTAATAAACTTACCAGACATTCGACCACCTCCGAAAGGTTGTTGACCCACAACTGAACCAGTTGATTTATCGTTAATATAAAAATTACCAGCAGCCATTTTAAATTCCTCTAAAGCTTGTTTTAAAAATGTTCTATAATTAATAAAACAAAAAAAAAACAAATAAATTAAACATGTTTTTTTTAAAGAAAGTGATTCAAATTTTATAAAGAAATAATAATACTGCTGCACAGTGGAGGTTTTTCGACAAAAAATGTGAATAAATCTTAAATTTTAAAACAGTTAAAACGACTTCAATCATACTTCAAATAGCTGCCTAGTCCTCACTTTAGCATAGTGGAGAATTTTTTAAAAACATCAAGTCAGAATTTGCCGAACATGTATTTTCTTACTTCAAATAAGAGAACTGTAAAATATTATACCAACTGAAAAAGAATATTAATTTATTCCATTACGTGTGTTACTCATTTCTATTGTTTTAATTCATTATGTCGAGGGAAAATTGATATGGGCGCAAGGTGAAACAATCGATTGATTTGCTCTTTTTTAAGTATCCAACAAATTTATTTACATAAGTCCTGTAGCGCCAAAACTTTTATATCGGAAAGACGTTTATAAAGGGCCGATGTTGAATGTGAACCACACATAAACGTGAAGTTTTTTTTCTGCATTTCATTTGACATTTCTCAATTTCAGACTAACTCTATTTGAACCATGAAAAGATATACAATCGAGCAACGCATTAAAGTTATTCAGGCTTATTATGAAAACGGGCGATCAAATCAAAATGCATATCGTACACTTCGTGATTTTTTCGGTCAATTTAATCGTCCAAATGTGCGTAGAATCGGAAAAATCGTGCAAAAATTTAAGCAAACCGAGTCTGTAGAAGATGTGAAAACACCAGTGCATGCTCGTACTGCAGAAAATATTGCTGCTGTTCGCGATAGTGTGGCTGAAGATCCGTCCACCTCAACTCGTCGTCGTGCCCAACAATTGCTCCAAGAACTCAAGCCTCTGGACCATTTCAAACGTCGTCAATGGACACAATGCTGGCAAGAAATGGAAACAGTGGATGATAAATTTTCAAAGAAAATCATCTTCAGTGATGAGGAACATTTTCACCTCAGTGGATTTGTCAATAAACAGAATTGCCGCATTTGGGCGAATGATAATCCAAGAGTGATTGTCGAAAAATCAATGCACCTACAAAGAGTGACTGTTTGGTGCGGTTTATGGGCTGGCGGCATCATCGGGCCGTATTTTTTTAAAAATGAGGCCGGACAGGCAGTTACTGTGAATGGTGTTTTTGCCCCGGTATGCTAGCTGGTAGTGAGCTAGTCTATCAGCGCCGAGGTTGCGAGTTCGATTCCCGCCAATTGGCCGCCAAAACCGTGTGATTTGATACCGTTGGACTTCATTCATTGGGGTTATTTGGAAGAGAGGTTGTACGTCAATAAGCCAGCAACAATTCAAGAGTTAAAAGTTTGAGATAATTCGGCACATTAACGGCATATAACCGCAATTATGCCTCAGCGTCATCGAAAATGTGGACAATCGGATGGAGATGGAGATTTTGACTATTGAAAATTGTATATCCCAGCTTATTTTTATATATGTATGTAAGTATATAACATCAAAACACATATTTTGAATGGTCTCCAGCATTGGAGATAGGTAAAAAGGCCCTATTTATCTCATTTGGAATACTAAACCTCGATTATTTATAAAATGTCTGAATTTTTTTTAACTTACTCATCTTGTGCGAATACAGCTCCTGTTAAAGCAAACTGCGTTGAATTGGGTACCAAATTCATCGTTTTCTGTAAGTCGGCATCTTTGTAAACGTATGCAGACAACACGGGTCCAAAAATTTCTTCAACCATTATTTTATCTTTAGGATCTTTTGATTGCACAATTGTGGGATTAATGAAGTACCCCTTCGCATCCGAATAGGTACCACCAGCAATAATTTCTAAATTGGGACTCTTTTTGGCATGTTCAATGTAGGAAGTAATACGTTTAAATGCTTTATCGTCGATAACGGCTGATGTGAATGTTGAAAAATCTTGGACATCGTCGATTTTTAATTTAGCTGCTTCAGCAATGAGACCTTCTTTAATCTGCATATTAACAAACAAAGGAGGTAAAATTGATTATTTAAAAGTTTTGGAGAGGAAAGATATTAAATCAATTACCTTCGGCCATAAAGACTCGGGCACATACATTCGAGAACAGGCTGAACATTTTTGACCACAAAATTCAAATGCTGCACGTATAGTGGAGGTAACGACAGTTTCAGTATCGGCTGATGGATGTACGAAATGAAAATTTTTACCACCACATTCTCCAATTAAACGTGGGAAGTTGATATATTTATCTATATTACTGCCGACTTGTTTCCACAAACGATTAAAGGTGCTAGGAAGAAAGTAGAAATAATTAAAACACGGATCAAAAACAAGTGAAAAAGAGTTTTTTGAAAAATTTTTTATAAAAAGAAGATTTTAAACCAAAGCCCTATAAACTGAGTTTAAAAAAAAATACTATAAAAACTAAATTTTGAAAAAACTGTTTCGATTCCAATCGAAAATCGATTTTTTGCAATCGAATTTACGTATGCGATTTTATACTGAAATCGATTATTGGGCTTTTAAAATCGATTTTTTTTATTTTTATCAAAATTTTGGCAATTTTTAATTTTAATCTTAATTAAATCGATAAATTATGGGCATGCACAATAAAACTTGAGATTTGGTTTGCCATTTGTATACTTTCAACTTTAATATAGGGGCTCTTGTTCTTCAGAAATTAAAGTCATCAATGGACAGTGAACAAAACAGTCCAAACTTATCGTACCGAACCAAACACTGAAAGTCGGCTATGTGAAAATCAATATACATACATATTACAGAAACACAACAGGTTAATTAAACCATGGCAATTCCTGTGGAAATAGTTATAAGCAGAGTGAAAAACAAAAGGTATGTAACGAAATTACAAGGAAATAAATCTGCATCTTTCTGACATCAATGACATGTTACTAAATCTAACTTAATAGTAAGGACATCTATAAGTTTGCAAAGTAATCTTAAATGATTTTGAGGTTCGATTAATCGATTTCAAAACCCGAAATAAAAAAGTCGATCGAAAAATCGAAAATCGATTTTGGAATCCATTTACCCTTCCTTCCCTATCTTGAAGTTGTACAATATTTGTTATAAAATTCTCATATTACAGAAATATTATTAAAAAACGAAAATTCTTGCATTTTGCGTTTTCGATTTCCAGAACACCCCTGTATTTTTCTTTTTTCTCAAGAGACTTAGAGTTCAAAGCCCAATTTATCCTATACAAATATAGCACATTAGTGAACTCATAGATCGATAAGATCCATTTAATGTCATTATTAAATTTGACCCCATCTATTTTACAACTTACGGCACTGAACCGGTAAAGTTAATGCCCGCCAAGTGAGGAGAAGCTGTAATGGCGTCACCAAATACTGGACCATCAGCGGGAACAAAATTAACAACACCGTCGGGTACTCCAGCCTCACGCATAATATTGAAAATACGCCAATTTGATAAAATAGCAGTATCCGAAGGTTTCCATAAAACAGCATTGCCCTGAAATATTAAATTGCTTGAATGAAAAATCGTTATTAATACTTTTTGTACAAACTCACCATTAAAGCGGGTGTATAGGCCAAATTTCCACCAATAGCGGTGAAATTAAAAGGACTAACGGCCGCAATAAAACCATCAATACCACGATAACGCATAGAATTTTTAGTTACTTTGATATTTTCACTAATTGGTTGATATTTGGCGCATTCTTTTAGAAAAAAAGCATTCAATCTAAAAAATTTTAAAAGAGATCAATAAAAATTATTTTTTAATCACAATTTCTTTCATCTTTTACTCACCTGATAAAATCTATCAACTCAGCTGCTGCATCGATTTCAGCCTGTATGACAGTTTTTGATTGACCCAACATAGTGGATGCATTTAAATCTTGTCTATATTTACCAGCCATTAAATCTGCGGCCTTTTCCCAAATCTTTAAACGTTCACTAAGTGGTGTACGATCCCATTTGGGTTGTGTTTCGACAGCGGTCTTGATGGCACTCTTCACCGTATTGTTATCGGCATAATAGAATTTGGCCAATTTGTGTTTATGATTATGGGGCATAACTTGATGTCTCACTTGATCCGTGCGTATTTCTTTGCCACCAATTACAATAGGTATTTCTTCACAGGTTGCTGCTGTCTTCTTGAGGGCTTCCTCTAAAGCTTTGCGTTCAGCTGAACCTTTTTTATATTCGAGTATGGGTTCATTGAATGTATTAAAATCTGTTAAATTTGTATCGGCTACAACGGAACTAATTCTACGAGATTTTGTCATGAGATTATTAGGATTTAGAGAGTGCTTGTTGATAAGTGCAGCCACTTGAGGCTTTACACTGGCTTGCGTTGTGCGGGCTAGATTCAACATGTTGCTTGTTTGTTTGATTTTTTTAATAAATTAAGAGATTTCAGGTTAGAGAACTTATAAATAAAGAAAAAACTTTGAATCTGAAAGAAGAAAAATTAACAAATTTATTGTTTGTGTTTGAAAATTAATTTTTCTACTACTAATAACTACAAAAAATTCTACAAAAATTAAATTTACACAAAAGTTATTTTTTGCAAATTTTTTTTTTTAATAAAAAGTAAATTTCATAAAGGTTTTCGAAAAATTTTCATAAAAGTGAATTTTCAAACATTTGCTTTAAGCAACAAACATTTAAAAACGATGAGTTAAAAAAAATTCAATAAAAAACAAATTTTCCAAGAATTATCTAAAAATATGATGTGTAATTCACTTTTTTTTTGAAATTTTTCGAAATTTCACTCTTTATTTGGAGTTTTTTGAAATTCGCCATGAAGGCTTTCTTTGTATTGATATTTAAATAAATAAATAAATTTTGACACTGGTGTGGTGAATAAAATTTCACTAGCCCTGGGTGCTAGTTTAAATTTTGACATTAGTGTAGAAATTCTTGACAATTTTTATTCACCATAGAACTGCTACCGTTTCACACACAACCTTACAGCATTTTACTGTAAAAGTACTCAAACGCACCTAATATGGCTGTAAAGATTTTAATATTTAGAATACTATCCGCAATAAAAAAAAAAACAAAAAACTTTAAAAGTGAAATTGTTGCCTTTTGTTATGGAACTCCTCATATATTCTAAAAATTATACATTTAACATTTTTAATTCATATTGCATATCATAAAACTACAAATTTTTACTATTTTCTTACAAGTATTCAAACAAGGGTTGTTCGCAGCTGTTGTATTTACCAATATACTTATATATTTATTATTTGAATGACGAAGATGCTAACAAATTCGGAAAACATTTTATTAAAATGTATACCTTACAGTTTATTAGAAATTTGGCAAATAAATAGAAAATCTATCAATAAAAAAATTTCGAAACAGATGTTAGGCTTTAGAAGATTTTTCTAAAAATACATATCAGAACGTGATTTTTTAAAAACGTTTGTGGTCGGTCGATCTGTTATTATTTAATACGTTTAGATAAAAAAAATATATGAATATGTAGGAAATACAAAATAACGTAACAACACTTTTTATAAGTTTACAGGAGAAGCAAAAAACTTTACAATACCAATAACAACAAGGTGTTCTTGGCATTTGAATTTCTTTAATAAAGTCGCCATTTTTGACCGCCGGGATTAAAAATTTTTTGTGAACATGTAGTTTAATCAAAAAGTAAATTTTGAATTTTTTGATGATACGTATTTTTGTATTTATGTTTTTTTTAACAAAACCAGCAATTTAAAACCAATCAATTTAAATTAATTTTCTTTTGTACTTATATATTTTTAGGAAATACAGTAGAATCCCGATAATTCGTAATCGCAAGGAATTGGCCATTTCTTACGAATTATAGGGGTTTTTGATTTAGCGGGGTTTCGATTTAACGGGGTTAAAATAAAATAAATACGAATTATCGGGGTGTTTCAATTTATCTACTAAAACGATAAAAAAAACATAAAAAGCAATTGTAAAAAATAAAATATGTACATATGTATATACAAATTGTATATAAAAATTATTCATGTAACAAACTGATCTTAAGAAAAAAAACACACACACAAGCAAAAACCCAGGCAAAAAATAGCGGTGAACAAAAAATCATTCTTTCCATGTTTCTATTGTTTTTATTACGAATTATAAGTAGTAGTTAGTAAACAATTACGATTTATAAGAGGCAAAGATTTTATTTGAAAAAAAATTACGAATTAGCGAAGGGACCAAAATGAAGGGAAATTTTACGAATTAACGAGATTTTTCAAGGGACCGAAAGTTTGTTACGAATTATCGGGAATTACGATTTATCGGGGTACGAATTATCGGGATTTTACTGTATTATTTTGTTGATTAACCCTCTAACCACTTTTTTTGAAATAATGGAAAAAAACTAGTCGTAATAATTTTTTCTAGATTAAAAACGACATTCTAAACACTTCTGCATCATTAGTTTTTCAATTTACCTTACCGTTTAACTTCCAGGTGAGAAAAGGTGAAATATGCCTCGAGGCATAATTGTCGGTTTAAATGAAAAAAATGAAATCAGGTAGAAATTTCAATTTTGATGGATTTTATTTGAAAAATAGATAAAAAGGTAAAAAAAAGGTGAACAATGGATTATTTTTTTGAATGGTAATCTAAAAAACAATTTCTCGAGGTAGAACAACACAAATGTACGTTGCATACCTTGCAAACACATTGAGTTTGTGATTTGCATTTGCCATTTTTACAAAGTTGTTTACCACCTGCTTCGGTAGCCAAACTGGAAAATGGTCAAAGCCATCATAGCGTATATCAGCGACTGGATGAATGGCTCGATGACCAACGGGAACAACTTGACCAAGTACTGGAGTTGATGATCGTGAATTTGAAGTTGATGGTCGATCAACTAGAGTTGATGGTCGGCCAATAACGCGCTTCGAAGAATATTTGATGAGGCCAGCAGCAATTTCTTCACGAAATTTCGCCAAGTCCAACAATTTCAGGTTAACATCAGATGTACTTTTCGAATCATTCAGTTTTTCAGCATGGATACGTCGATATAAAAGGTACGCATTTGTTGCAGACATATCAATCAAATGATAGAACAAACGACTTGCAGCATCACGTGTTTTTGCTCTAACATGATACCTACCCATCAATCCATCCATTAAATCCACACCCCCCATGTGTCTATTATATTCTTTGATTATTTCAGGACAATCTATTTCGACATGCTGCTTCTTCTTTCGGTCGTACCTCGATGCTTTTGATGGCTGATGGTTTGGATTCACATTTTTAAATGGTTTTATGCCAACATAACTTGACGCTAAACGGACACTTTTATTGTCCTTCCAGAGCACCGTGGCAATATCAATACCATACGCCTGACCGACAAATTCAATCGAATATCCTCTTGCTTCTTTTTTTACAGCTGTATCCGATGGGAGCTTACAGGTTGCCACTCTGTTTACTCGAATAGTACCCAGACTATAAATGCCTCTGGCACGTAAATAGACTAAAAGAGGTATCGAAGTGTAAACATTATCGAAGTATATGATATAATTTTTGAAATCAGGTACTGTTTGGCTCAAACGTATTACAACGTTGGCTGAAGAACCTAGATCTGGACAACCTGGCAATTTTTTGTTGTCGCCAGCACCATTGTATATCTCAAATCTGTAGGCATATCCAAATGAATCACATAAAACGAATAGTTTCATGCCCCATTTATGCGGCTTATTTGGCATATACTGGCGCAAGTGGTGCTTCATTTTCGTACTGCACATTTGCTCATCCACGCAAAGTCGAGCAGTCTTTGGAACCGAGTCGAATCTTTCATTTAGTTGATTGCAAATATTACGCATTCGAAACAATGGGTCGTAGCCAGGCTGGCCCTTTTTGATACGGTCTTCTTCATTGCGAAAAGACAAATATCTTTTGATCAATTCAAATCGCTTGAAAATCATTGTGGTTCGAATAGGTTCAAATGCGTGTTTGCCCCAATAACTCTCAAGATTCGGATAACGGTAAATTGACATATATAAATGAATGCCAATGTATTTATAAATGTCATCAACATTTATCGAGAAACTTGTATTGATGTCCTGACTTACAGCACACCGGTTCGTTTCTTCGGCTACAATACTCATTATCTCTGTTCCGACCTCTGGTAGTGTTCCGATAGAAGACAGATTCAATGAGAAGCTGACAGCATCAATCATCGATCCGAATTGTGCTGGGTCGACGTTTATTGAAAATTCTGGATCACTGAGTATTTGATTGATGGTGCTATCATGGCCATATATGGGATCAAGTTCGTAATTCGGATCATTCAATTCATTGTCTGAAGAAAAATCGCCATCGTCTTCCGACCCAGATGTCACTGAATCCATCACTTGTACGATTTCCTCGTCAGATAAATTCGATAATTTAATTCGTCTACTAGACATTTTTTAATCTATTCACAAATTATGGAACACACGTAGGTAAATCATAAGAAACACAAAAGAATGACATAAAACCGCTAAAATAGGTAAATAACTGCAAGGGGAAAAAAAGTGACGTAAACCGACAATTATGCCTTGAGGCATAAACAAAAAAATCAAAAAAATTCGCACAAAACACTTTTTTTCGTATCAAAATATATATGAAATGAAAGTTGAATAAATTACCGTTATGGAAAAAAAATTTCCGACAGCAAAAACTTGACCGGTTCGAAAGATTTATTGTTTTGAAAATCACTACTTTTTTTTTACAAAATGTGGTGTTTATTTGACGGATGCTCCCACACTAATGGCTATAGATGCCAAACTGAACGTCATTTGCATATGCTTTCTGAGAGACAAATGTACTCAAATGTACTACCAAAATTACTATACTTATATTGATATCATAAAATTTTCCTATGTGTTTAAAAAGTGACTTTTGTGAGTTATGCCTGGAGGCCGTGTGGAAGGTTAGAGGGTTAAGAACCGAATGTTGTTTTTAAGGTTATTTGGGACGCTGAATCCAAATCTTTACTTGGTTATTTCTATCAGCTCGATCTTTCGAGATATACCGTATTGAAAGCAAAAACAAATTCATAAATATTTTGTGATTTTGTTATTGCCTCTAACAGAAATTCACATTGGTTTTTAAGATTTCATACGCCTCATTGCTTGTGGCGTTGAAAATTTTAAAACGGTAAATAAATTTCTGTACAAAGCAACAACAAAATTACAAAATTTTTATGAATTTGTTTTTGCTTTCAATATAATACTTTGGCGTGCGTTGTGTTTTACAAGATTAGGGCCTAAGGCACTTACGCTACATATATTGGAATAACTTTATAATGGTTCACAATATTCAGTTAAAAAAAATGCAAAATTCGCCAATAGTTTCAGAGATATCGTTGAAGTTTTGAAAAAAAACAATTTAAAAAAAAATAAAATTTTTGTTCTTTAAAAATTCATAAAAAATAAAAATGCAACAAAAATCACAGTTTTTGCTTAAAAACATTTAGTCAAACATATCGAGCCCTTACCGCAAAAACATCGGCCAAATAGCCGCTGCGACCTCGACGGCATACCTCCATCCGATGGTCCAAATTTTCGATGACGCTGAGGCATAATTGAGGTTCTATGCCGTTAATGTGGTGAATTATCTCATCCTTTAGCTCTTGAATTGTTGGTGGCGTATCGACGTACACCTTATCTTGGCGGCCAATTGACATCGCCACCACGTAAGATAACACGGCCATTGAATTTTGTCGCGCAAAAGAGCAATTGTTTCGTTAGCTGTGTGATAAGTGGCACCGTCCTGTTAAACCACATATCGACCACATCCATATCTTCCAATTTGGGCTACAAAAAGTTCGTTATCATCTTACGATAGCGAACACCATTTACAGTAACTGGCTGCCACCAGCCCATAAACCACACCAAACAGCCACTCTTTGGGGGTGCATTGGTTTTTCGACAATCACTCTTGGATTATCATTCGCCCAAATGCGGCAATTCTGCTTATTGACAAAGCCACTGAGGTAAAAATATGCCTCATCACTGAAGATGAAGTGCACGATATGCATTTTGATTTAAACGCCCATTTTCATAATTAGCCTGAATAACTTTAACGCGTTGCTCGATTGTGTATCTTTCCATAGTTCAAATTAAGAAATGTCAAATGAAATGCAGAAAAAAACTTGACGTTTAGGTGTGGTTCACATTCAACATCGGCCCTTAAAATTTAACCGCCCTTTATTTATGAACGTTTTTTCCTTCACTAAAAAATAAGGTACCTTCACTTAATTGTGAATTAGGGGAAATGTGTTCATCGATTTGTATGATCTATGTCTCATTTTATTCACAGGTTATGTAACTTTACCTGAAAGTAATAAGACTTTAATTTTTTCCAGTTTTTTAGTTTTCACAATTTTTAAAAATATGTAAACATTTGTAATTTTTTTTACGCAACTTAAAAATGCGAGCTGATTTAGAAAAACGAAGACTAGATTTGAAATCAGCGATCTCAAATTAATAAAAAATTGCATTTAAAATCCAATCAACACAAAAACTGTTCAATTTTGTTCCCTTGTGTTATTAATTTGGACAATTTTTAGCAGAATATTAAATTAGACAAAATGAAGATAAACATAATGGGGGTCTTAATAGATTTTTATGGCAGTTTTCACACAACATTGTGCATATTATTCAAAAATTTTTTTCAGTTTTTATTATTGTCAAATTTAAATGTGTATTAATATAATTTGATGTGGTAAATTCGATGTATATCCAACACACACATGTACATACATATATATATACTGGGTACTCCCGCTATGAGGCGAAATCATTGCAGAAAAAAAATTTTTACATCAACGCATACATACAAACTTTCAGGTGTTACAAATCTAAAGATAAACAATAGTAAAATAACATTATTTTTTAAAAGGTTTTTGCAACAAATACTCAGGTACATATTACAAAAGTTAAAAACAATCCATAATTCTTAATTTTAGCCTTTAATTTGAGTGGAACGTATAAAAGTATGTTTATTTTTTAGTAAAATGCTTACTTGCTTTAATATAATATACAGTAGTTTTGACTTAACTGCCTTTTGTTTACGTGCACTTTTGACTTAACTGCACAAAATTGATAATTTTTGGAATTATTCTTTCTAATTCCATACAAATTCCTTTTTTAAGTGCACTTTCTATACCTGCACATTTAAGATAAATGCACAAAATTTTTGGCATTTTAAAATTATTTTCATACAAAAAATCAAAGTTAGCTGCACTTTGACTTAACTGCCCAAAATAAATATTTTCCGGAATTATTCTTCAAAATCCTTGTTTACGTGCATTTTGTATACCTGCACATTTTTAATATTTTTGGGCAGCTTTAAAATATATTCATACAAAATATCAAAGTTAGCTGCACACATAAAAATGTATGGTGGCCACTTTTTCACATAAATATCCAATTTAAGCTGTTTATAAAAATATAAATCGCAATCATTTTGTTTTTTTATGTTTTATGTTCTTTGTGAATTCTCATTGTTTTTGTTAATGTTTCTTTTAATATACTACAACTCCTAAAAGAATCTTCTGGTGATTATCTGACGAGTAACAAAAACATCTTAATCTTTTTTTAATGTATTTATTTTTTTATTTATTTTTTGACACGCTCGTCTTTAAATCTTGAAATTAACCTTTTGGGACTCTCTGTAAGAGTCGTATAACAATTACTGAGCTTCCTAAATAAGACAGTTTTTGAAGTATGAAAATGCTATTGGAAATACAATTTTAATAAAACAAACCGACCTTAGGATCTGCAAAAAAGGATTTTCCGACAGGATGGTGTTGATTTCGCGACCTTAAGGTTTGTTTTATAGAAATTGTATGAAAATTAGAAGTTTTGGTATGAAAAATACGCCTGATGCCATTATTTAGGTAGCTTAGTCATACGGCTGAGTATTTCATGAGTTGTAAAATAATACCTATATGAGTATCATACGACTCTTAGCATGCTTTTTGAAAGACTCGTTAGATAATCTCAACACACATCATAAACGATTCCCTTTACGATTAATATAAGCGTTTTTCGCTGTGTTATGGAAGAATCTCTCATACGAATCAGCACGTGTAACAGTTTCTCCCGTGCTAGGAATCGTCTACAATTAAAAAATGAGCTCGTCGACGATCAAAAGACTCTTTGTGAGATTCCCAGTAAGCTCCTGGGTTGAAATAAAATTTTAATAAAATAATTATTTTTTTATTCTACTTTTAAATCAAACACTTTACTTTAGCTGCACTTTTGTGCAGGTAACCACAATTGTGTACCTGCACATTTAGGCAGGTAAATGCATTTAATATAACTGCATTTTTGATTTACCTGCACAAAAAATCGTGCAAAGGAGATTGTGCAGCTAAGTCAAAACTACTGTATTATATAATATAATAATATATAATATTCGTTTAAAATTGATCGAGTAATTAAACTTTTAATACAAATAATCTGAGAATTTTTTTTATTTTTTAAGGTACTTTTTATAAAAAATTTTTTATAAATGATGCAAATTTATTTAACAATGTTTCTTTAAAAATGTTCTAAATCCCCATTTCATACCTACTATTGATAAACTGAAATTTATTGTTGATGGGATAAGCTATTCCCATGCGCATTTCACTTGTTGCTTAGGCCAGATCGTCAGGAAACTTAATCCAACGATTTTAGAAAAGCTAAAGATATAATACAAATAAAATTGTTAAGCGAATAAGAATTCTAAATCTCAGTTTTAGTTGTAACACTATCAAAGCTTAAACAAAAACAACAACAGTAAACAGTGAGTTTATCTTTTCTTACAGTCCCGACTACAATTGGTTGATGTTTTGTCAACTCTTAATGTACTTGTAAGTGGGTAAAGAAAAAACAAAAATGAAATTTTTAATTTTTTTTTTCGGATATCAAATAATTAGAAAAAAACTTCTCCTGTTAAATTCGTGTTTTGGAGCAAATCTGCTAACTCCGTTTGAACACATTTTACAGGAGACAAGAAACTTTTTATTTTTGTTTACGCTGACCTACATATGATTCAAATTTTATAAAAATTAAATAGATATTTTCGAAGAGGCAGTAATTCGCCTTATGTACCCCTCTTGGTCCTGGTTTTAAAAAATAAAAAGCTTATATTTCCAATTTCATCAAAATTGGTTCAGCTATTTTCAGCCGATAATGTTAAAAATCAACCACAAAAAAATTATTCACTTATTTATATATAAGATTTATAAAAATAAAAATTAAATTCATCCGTTTGATTTTGATCACGTATTAAAACCTTATAATTTTATATTAAGTGAACTGAGTGGATTAAAAACTTTTTTTAGAAAAAAATTTAAAAACTTTTTTTATCTCAAAAAAAATTGCAAAATAAGATAAATCTTACGATATGACAACACTGATAGACAGACAAATTGTGATATCACAAAGTTTTTTTTCGCAAACGTACAAAAAAAAAAATTTAAACCGGAGAGTGAGTAAAATGCTTATACCTACCTATATAATAAAAAAATACTTTTGTGGAAAACAAAATTCTACATAACAATAAAATTAAACCCAAAGATGAAAAAAGGTGACGGGCAAAGTAAATGTGCCAAAGACCTTTAAACGACTATTAAAGTAATAAATAATTTTGATTTTAGTAGGTACTTGTGCTAAATTTTGTTAAGTAGGTTCTTCTTCCAAGTTAGATTTTTCATGGAAAATCAATTTTTTTTTTCAAATAGGTACTTATTGATTTTATTATAGGTAGTTCACTGTGTTGGCAACTAAAATTTAAATTTTTTTTAATTGACACTAAAATTCGCATGGTCATGTGTTTTATTTTTAAATAGCTACATATGTATAAATATTTTAATTTTTATATAAAAAAAACTTGTTTCACTTTTCATGTTTTTAAATGTTATTTTTAAATTTTACTTTTTTTAATTTATCTTTGTTAAAATTAATAAAAAAAAAAAACACCTTAATAATATTACGCAATTTACAGGCCACTATTAAAAACTATTTTTTCTGTATTTCTTCACATTTTTGGCTTTAAATATTTCTCACTTCAATCTCTAGGAGGTAATTCCTTTACGGATTTTTGTTAATGTTTTATTTTAGCTGATTTAACATTTGTTTTTGAATTTTTGAAGAATTTCATGCACTTACTTTTTTCACAAAAAATTCTTTTTATTTTGTTATACATATATTGTATAAATTTTTTGTTAAAAAAAAATATTTTTCTATACTGCACTCATTCACTTCGTTTCACATTCAACTCTTGCAGTTGAATATCGAGACTATTATGTTTGAATTTCATATACAATTTTTTTAACTTATTTTGTTGTATCTTCCAATTCTTGCGAGTGAGTGACTGACTGGTTGGTTGGTTGCCGGTGAGCATGTATGGGTACAAATATATGTACATATATACAGGTCGAATCAGCAGTTTTTGCCTCAACAATGTTAAAAATTTATTATTTTGTACGAGGTTCAACTATAAAGTTTGCTCAAGTAATAGTCGTAATAAATTAACTAAACAAAAGAAAAAAAAAAAACTATTTTTGACACCTGTCAAAATGTTAAGGTCAAATAGGTATATGAGCTCCTTGCATAGTGAAAATCGCGTTCAAAAGGGTTCTACTATATAAATAACTTCTACTTTAAAAGGGTTTACAACAATTTTTGGGAAAGTTTTCTCTAGAAAACTATTTTGCACGAAAAGTATTCCAATAATGAAAAAACGTGCAGTATTCGCTAACGTAAAATAAACAAAGAGATTTCTGCCTGTTTTTAGATGAGTTCAAATCCATTAAAACCTCACTTAATATTTTCATCCAATATACTGTTAATTTTCAATTATCTATTTATTACAAAATTTAAAAAAATTTGTATATGTATTTTCAAAAAACTTGTTTTAAGCCAATAAGTTTAAATATTTTTTGCATCTGGTCTGGTCTGTACATACTACATATGTACATAGTATTGTTTAAAAAAAATTTCCTATATCAGTTAAAAACTATAAAAGAAAAATCCATTTTCGTAATTGTTATGATTTACACGAAAGTTTTTTTTTCAAAAACTCTTGTGTACAAAAAATTTACTATGTAAATTTTTGTACACGAAGATTTCTTTAGTAAACTTTTGTGCACGAAAAGTTTTCTATAAAAAACTCTTGTGCTTGAAAAATTTTCTATAAAAAACTCTTGCTTACGAAAAGTTTTCTATACAAACAGGTATGTAATGAAAAACGATCGTTTTCAAAATTATCGTTTTTAGCAGGTGTGATGAATTTCGACGGATTTTAAAATCCATTTCTAAAGTATAGTCTAATTTTTTTGTTAAAAACACAGTTCAATTAACATATATAATAAGAAATTTAAAAGAATACATATATACAGAAAACAGAGAAAAATGTAATTTAAATCGTTTTTATCACTTAACTGATAGTAAACTTTTGTGCTTAAAAAACCTTAATTAAAGTTTTGCTTAAGTAGGTTTTAGACGAATTAGCAGTGTGGTTGTTAAATTTCCCACTGCGAAATGCATACATGTCGTGTAAAATATTTCTCCAGCAACTATCAGCTCGAATTTGCAATGTAAACATTCCAATAGCAGCAAATTCTAGCAGTCGTGATCGAATGCTTTTTCGATTCGAAAACAATTTTATTTCTAATTCTTGCTGTCAATACTGACTAAATCGAAATAATTTTTTCAGTGTTGTCAAGCATTTTTTTGAGTTTTCACAACATTGAAAAAATAATTAAGATTCATTCAGTATCGGCCTTAGTATACCTACTTATAATTTGAAGTTGTGAACGATTTAAAGTTTTGTCAGATGAAACCAAAAACTTACGTGTGAAAGCAAACCTTCTGTATTTGTTTATTTTAACAGACATGAGCAACTACATATAGATTTTACATCTGATAAAGCCACTAAAAAATACATGTCATCTTAAAGAATTTTTCATGGTAATGTATTAAGCGAAATGCTTTCAATAGAAAATTCTTAAGCTTTGTACAGACGATGGTCAGATCTTATAATATTGGTAAGCAGCGTTGCTTAAACTGCATTAAGATTGACTAAAATATCTTACAGGTGTGTGAACATTGTAAGCTCATTTGTATTTGCAGAAGTGCAAAATAAATGCATCTGACAATTGCACCATTGTCAGAAAAATATTGCTGTTGGCAACGCCTGCTTACAAGATTGTCAGATCTGACCATCGTCTGTACGAAGCTTTAGTTGAAAATAATTCTACAGAAAAGTTTTGCAGACACTTTTAATTCTGCCTTCGTTCAAAACTGTATGTGTATGCATATTTATTTTGTTTTTGACACACCGCATTTTTATATATGTATTCGACGCGCGCGCTCTAATATATCCATTTAAAACAACAAAAAGTGAGAAAAACAATATTTGTATTTATAATAAAGAAAAAAACCCACCACCACTTGATTTTACAGTATTTCAGTTAATTTTTTACTTTACGTTTACTATAAGCTACCAAATATTTTAACCAAAAAAAAAAACTAAGATGATGGCGTAATCGAAAAGATTTTAAGAGGATATTATCATATAAAACAAAATCTTTGTAGGTATTTGAATAATTTTTTTAAGTACATAATAAGAAATATACATACCTATAGGATCTGAAATATTCTTGATGATAATTATTACCACTCACCTGGTTAATTACAACGATAATTTGGTTTACTGGGTATGGCTGCCGCTGTTATTTGTGTGCATGCTGTTGTATCAGGAATCTTAGTTGATGCGGGGTAAAAACATTAAGAGCCGTGAGAGGTGTTTTCTTTGAATATATCTTATTCTAGACATTTGCTTACGAATGTACTTTTATATGCAAACACGTACACATACACGTTCATAGGTACATTCTTTATATGCCCGCAGAATGAAAGGAAAAGCTATCTATGTACGTGGATATAAGTACTTATGTACATACCTACATATGTACATACATACTTAGGTATTTTAATTTGTAAAGTATTTTTTATTTATAAAATTATACCTACCTATTAATATTTATTCACAAAAATTACCTTTTTAAAACATTTCTTAATTTAATAAAAAATAAAGTAATTTTTTTCAAAACAATTCTAGGTACATAACGTCAACAATGTAGTATAGATGTAGTATTATTCATAGTTGGGAGTAGTGCACTAAATTTTGATTTAAATCAGCTGCACTATCACATTAATAAAACTGCCAAAACATAATCAGCTTTAGTAATGACCGATATATTTTTCACTAGCAGTACAAAAATTGAATGGTATTACAAACCGTGATTGAATGCATGAAATCTGCACTCAATTCAAATACAGTAGTTTTGACTTGACTGCCTTTTGTTTGCGTGCACTTTTTACTTAATTGCACACAATTTATCATTTTTTGAATTATTCTTTATTATTCTATACAATTTCCTTTTTTTAGTGCACTTTCCATACATGCACAATTAAGATAAGTGCCCAACATTTTAGGCGTTTTAAAATTATTTTTATATTTAAGTTAGCTGCACTTTGACTTAACTGCCCAAAATACCTACATATTTTCTGGAATTATTCTTCGAAATCCTTGTTTACGTGCATTTTGTGTACCTGCATGTTTTTGGAAGCTTTAAAATATTTTCATATAAAACATCAAAGTAAACTGCAACATGAAAAATTTTTTTTACATAAATATCATATTTAAGCTTTTTATAAAAATATAAATCGCAATTATTTTGTTTTTTTTCATTCATTTTTATTGTCTTTGTTTTTGTTAATGTTCCTTTTATATACATATACATACTAGCTGACCCGGTCCGCGTTGCTGGCCCTTAGCAAACATTAGTGTTGTATTACCAGACGATTAATATTGAGCCCTAATAGCAAAAATGATGTAACCAACAAAAAATTAGTCAAATCGATGGAGCCGTTTTCTGATTTTAAGTAAATCGAAAAAAGCGGGCGGGGCAAAATTTTCTTTCCGTAAAAACCTAAGTTGGACCATGGCGATCATTTAAATCGGTCAAGCCGTTCTCAATTTATGCGCTTAATAGAAAAAGTGAGCGTAAAAGTAGGCGTGGTAAATTTTTCTTTCGATGAAATCTTAAAATGGATTAATACGAACGTTTGAAAGAAAAATTTGTCAAATCGATGGAACCGTTTTCTGGTTTTAGGTGAATCGAAAAAAGTGGGCGTAAAAGTGGGTCATGGCGATCATTTAAAATAAAATCGTTCAAATCGGTCGAGCCGTTCTCAAGTTATGAATTTTGCCACGCCCCTCCGCCCCCAGACCGAAAATCAAAAATCAGACTTCACAGTGTCACCCGCATGAATATTCTGAAGATTCCCTGAAAATTTCATTAAAATGGGCCCAGCCGTTTTGGAGTCCATACGTTACATACACACATACATACACACATCCTATTTTATATGTATATATAGATAATAAACGTAAAAAAAAAACAAGTAAGAGTGGTATCCTCGGCTGTGCCGAATGTTTAATACCTTCCACCGAGAGTTCGAATATTTCAGGAGTGTACATACTTAACTTGGGATCTATAAAGCCAATCTTTATAAAACCTGACTTGATTATCATTCGTTGCCTAATTGAATCATGATTTGTTTCACAAATATTATCAGGCGTATTAAAGTGAAGATCAGGAAAGGATTTTATATTGGACGTAACGTAAATTATAGGTCGTTCTTTACAACATTCGGTCAAAAACCAAAATTAAAATAAAGTTCAATAAAGCTTTTGGTACATACACATCTTTTAGAATTAAGGCCCTAATTGTGTAAAACGCAACGCCAAAAGTTACAGTGTAATTACAATGAATTAAGAATAATAATTTAAAAAAAATAAAACGGCAAAGTGAAGAAATTATAAGTTTGTTGTATGATCGTGGTGCTACAATCCTCAATATAAAAAAAAAAATAATTTCATCTTTGAAAATATTAGTGGACGGAAAGAACATTATTACATATCGAGCCCTAATAGCGAAAATGATGTAACCAACAACATTTTAGATTTTTGTTTTTTGATGAAAATCGATCATTTTTAATTATTTGCATCATCTCTAAAAATCTCATATCTCTGGAAAGTACCGTTACGAAATAAGAGCAAAGGCAATTTGAAACGACACCCTAGGCTTGAAGCAAAAATATTTTAAAAAAACCTTCACCTGTAAAATTTTATTTTTGTTGGTTACCTCATTTTAGCTGTGTTGCCGAATGTTTATCTCACAGTTTATTTAAATAAATAATGAATTTTAATTAAAAAAATAAAATATTTTTATTTATGTTCCACATTGTGTTATAATCCACAATTGAGAATTAGGTTTTAAAGCAAGTTGAAAATAAAGGCATTTTTCAATTTAATATTAATTTCCCCTTTTTGTTGAGAATGCTATGATTTGCGAATCATTATCAAACGTTTGACTTTTCAGAAAACGTTTGATTTCATATCATTTTCAATTTGAAATCAAACCTCAGTGTTTGTTGGTTGAGCAGACAATTGAAAAAGTGTGCATGTTCAGTAAAAAAGTTTGCATGTATTGCTACTGTCTTGCCAGTACTGGTAAATGTAAACGCTGCTTTTTTGAATAGTTCAAAGAACGGTTTCAATAATTCTAGTCTTAATATGTTGGTAAAAATATAAAATGTGGCTACAATTACTTTTATAAAAGCTTCTACATTATGGTATTCTGCATCATCAAAATTGGCTTATAAAAACGCCATCCCCTAAATCACTTTAGGGCGAAAAGTCTTATATAAATGTTGAAATCTAAATCATGTATTGAATTTTAATCTGATTTATTTGTGAAATACATACCTAGAATTTTTTTTTTTGTAAATTCGTAAGATTTGTATCAAGGTATATTTACACAAGGTAAACTCGTTGGCCCATATGTGTGTCAGCTGTTTACCTAAGTTGGAACACCAATGTCAAATTCCGTGTATATGAGCCAAAATTTGTACATGTGTGCGTTAAATTTATATGAAGACAATTTTGATAATTCCGTTCCACTCGGTTATTTTTATAGAGCAGCATGTCTACACTCCCAAATGAGTCTACCTTGTGTAAATATACCTTGATTTGTATCTTTTTATCAACTATTTTTTATTTTTATTTAAATATAATTCCAAATACATACATTTTTATATAATACTATGTATAAATATTTTCTCAAAAAAAAAAAAAAAAACTGGTTTTATATAAATTTGTTGAAACCTAAAAAACTAAATAAGTGAACTTAAATTACAGGTTGTATTTGTATTGAATTAGAATGAAATGACAATGCTTTTGTGTGGAAACGAGGAAACACTCCTAATAAGGCGGCGGTTGATGTTGGTATTGTTGGCCCATTATATTGGCTTGATTAGGCATTTGACGCTGTAATTGCGCTACTAAATTGGGATTTTGTTGTTGAGCCTGATTTTGAGCTTGGCCCATACCACCGGCGGAAGAGTTTTGCGGTCCCATGCCTATAAAAGAAATACAAATTATGGAAAATTGTTGGCTTAAAAACACAGTATTTCAAATGTTTACTAAAAGTTCGTGATATTTTATTTTATACCTTGCATTTGCATCATTTGATGTTGCAAACGTTGTTGTTGTTGCTGTTGGAATTGTTGTTGTTGTTGTACACCGGGTTTGCCTGCCGTCGACTGTTGGCGTTGATAAGGTGGGACCGCTCCCTGTCCCATCATATTGTTCATGGTAACATTGGGTGCCTGATTCATATACTGACCCCTGTTTCCCGCCATTGGACCCCCAGGTCCACCTCTTTGCTGTTGTTGTGCCATAAAGTCTGCAGGATTAGTACGCTGATTCAATTGATTAAAGCCTCCCATTAAATTGGCCTGTTGATTTGGCCCACCAGATTGATTCATACCTTGTTGGTATTGATTGAAATTTTGGAATTGCGCGGGACCTGCGGTATTAACCATGCCCTGATTAACAGCGGCATTTCCTACACCCGTCACCCCTACATTTTGTTGCATCATAGCATTGGCATTTACCATGCCAGTGCTATTTTGTCCTGCCATCATTGCATTAGGATTGTTGGCATTGCCTGCTCCCATCATGTTGGCATTTTGATTCAAACCCATTTGTGTATTTGCCTGAGGATTCATACCTTGTGCACCCATTTGTTGTTGCATCATGGAATTTTGTGCACCCATGCCTTGTCCCGCCATGCCCACAGCATTCATATTGGGAGCCATTTGGTTAGGAGCCACTCCGGCCATTTGATTAGGGGCCATGGCTCTCATGCCTGTGCGACCGAATTGCTGCTGTTGCAATTGTTGTTGTTGCTGAACTGAGCTTATGGTGCCGGGTTGTTGTTGCGGTTGCATTCCTTGAGCTTGACGTTGTTGCTGCTGTTGCATGGGATTAAATGTGGGATTATTTTGATTAAATGTAGGCTGACGTTGTCGCAGCATATTGTGCAGAGCTTGTTTCGAATTGTTGATTTGAGGACGTTCGAATCGGTTCACTAAAATATAAAGTTCAATATTTAGGAATGTTCTTGTAAAAACTTTACCGATTTTTAAAATTGCATTAAAATTTTTATTAACATCAAAATTTGACATCTAAAGTTTTGTAATCGAATTTTTAATTAGACAATTTTACAATGTTTTATAAAACACGAATTTTCCAAATAAAAATTTGCAATGTTTTTTAAAACATCAAATATTCCATTTACAATTCCGCGATGATCTAACATTTACTTTGGCGTTTTTTAATGTCGTATTTTATATAGAATTTTGCAATATTATCGAATTCTTTCGAATTGGTATTCTTACTTTGCATTCCTTGCTGCTGATAGAATTGCTGCTGTTGTTGTTGCTGTTGTATGGGATGGAACTGATTTTGTCCCTGCCACTGTTGTTGCTGTGGATTCATGACACCCTGTTGCATACCTTGTGACCCGCCCGGACCCATGAAATTTATTTGTTGATTTTGTTGGGGATTTCCAACATTTATTTGTTGCTGCATATTACCCGGTACCCCTTGCATTTGTTGCTGCTGCATCATCGCATTTGGGTTCTGTTGCATCATTTGATTGGGATTAAATTGCTGCATATTGACCTAAAAGTTTAAAAAAATTTTAAAATTTAGAACTAGTAATAAAATTGAATTCGCCGTACGTTTGATCCCATTTGCATATTAATTTGCATTTGTCCCATTTGCTGTTGAGGATTCATTGGTTGCTGTTGCTGCGGCACTTGTTGTTGTTGTGACTGTTGTCCTAATTGTTGCTGCTGTTGGGACTGTTGCTGTTGATTGGTTACTTGTTGGGGTCCTTGCTGAGCCTGTTGACTTGCTAGAGGAGGTTGTTGCTGAGTATTTACTGGTGGCGTTTTGGGATTCTTAGGCTTTCGTTTGCGTGTAGTACCTTTACCGCGACCTCTACCACTAACCACTGCGCTGGGCGATTGATCAACCGAAGAGGGAGTATCAGCTTTCATTTCATCCTTCTGCAAGAAAGGTGTAGGTGTCTTTTTATGGACGATGAAGAAATTAATAAGGGAACAAAACAAAATTTTAAGAAAATAAATAAAATTATAAAAATACAAAAATACAAAAAGGTAAAAATAAAAAAGTAAATAAATACCACAATTTTTTCTGGTACTGGTTCTATATCTTCCGGTGGCAGTGGTAGTGGTTCATAATAATAACTGCTGGGTTTAATTAAACTATGAGTGTGATATTTAAGATTACGATGAGCTTCTTCGTAGGTTAAAGGTTTACGCTCTAATTTTACTGCACCAAACCATACCCACGATAAGGGGGCAGGATTTTTGTGGCCTTCTAAAATATCCCACACAGAAATGCGTTGTTTATCGGAAATACGTAGTTGTTTTTTGTCCATGTCATTGATTTTATTGCCTTTTTGATCAACTCCGGCCGGTTCACAAGAAATAACCTGAATTACAGTAAAAAGAATACATAAAAACAAAAACTAAGTTTTCTGTTTTTCGAAACTGACCTCGGTTTGGTGTTTATACAGTGGCAGTAATTGACGTATAACTTTTATAGAGGCATTATTCTTTTCACCAATTTCTTTTTTCAGTTTTTTCATTAGATTTGAATAGAATTTCTCATCTCGTTCTGATTGACCATCCGATACTAAGGTGGAGTGAACAAGAGTAGTTAACATATCCACCACAGTTGTAAAAAGTTCTCTGTTAGAAGAAAACAAAAAAAAAAAAAAAAAAAAATTTCGAGTCGTTTAATGAAAATTAAATTTGATGAACTCAAGACTAACTAAAAATATCAAAATTAAGTCGTTTGTAAAATTTAAAAAAATGGTCTCAATTTCCAAAACATTAATTTTCATTTTTAAAAATAAAAAAAAACTCACCGGTTGGTACTTAAGTCCACCACACCTTGACAAACTAATTGTGCTAAAAGTATAGCCCAATCTGTTATAGAAGTGCCATTCTTTTGTATGGAATCAAACATACCACCTACCAAAGAGAACCGCAATTGTAGAGCATCCAACATTTCCTCACGGCCCAAAGGATCATCAACTCCACCCATAGTATCAAACTGTAAAAAAATCAGATTTTAGAAAAATAATAATTAATTTAACGAATTCTGCTTATATAACTTTGAAGTTAGGCAAACAAGTCTTAATTCAGAAACTATAATTTATCGTTATGTTGAGTTAAACCCAATCAAAAACTTAAAATGGGTTTTTTTTGGCTTAATACCTTTTCGCCTAACGCCAAAGATATGTATCTGGACAGATCATGCTTACATTCATAAGCAAATATCTCATGACCATACCAGATATAAGTGCGTATATATAAAACTAGTCCTTAACTTAGCTAATGTCTTTAGAAAACTTTTTAACCAACACTCGAACAAAAGAACAACTTTAAATAGATTTCTTATTGCTTTACTAACCTCTGCATAAGACTGCAAACACTGTGACAATTGGGAATACAATGACACCAATAAACTTTCCTTGTATTCATCCTGACCTTTTAGGCAGGTCAATATCAAACCCAAAAATGGTTGATAATTTAAAGGCATCTTTTTATTGCGTGTACCACTATTAGAACCATTACTGTAACTACTACTGGCACTGCCACAACTATTACTTTTTTCTCGTTCGTCACCACTGCATGAACTATTATTATCGGCCTTGGAAGATTTCGAAAAATAATTCATGCTCTCCAGCACTTGTCCGGCCACCCTTAAAATACGACCCTGCACAGCAGGTGTTAGTTTCGAGACCAAAGGTGCCACTAACCATGTGGAAGGTTTAGGTCTATGCTCAGCCTTACCACCATTTGGCATGGTTACCTCTTCCATTAGGAAGACATCTATGGCAGCACGTGCCACTGTATCTAACCAGGCTGTTAGTTCGGTGCCATTGTTCATACTTTGCTTGTGCATTAACTGTAAATCTAACCATGATATGCGCAATGTCCATTGGCCTAGATTCTCCAGAATTCTAACAATCATAGATTTCTGATCCATTTCGGATATGACACTATATTCAGATTCTGAATAACAAATCATATGCAATATAGACTGTGACTGTTTGGGCGTTAACATATCGTCAATGATCATGTCACACAATTTATCGGCATTTTTAAGGCATCTCTCTAAAACATGTTCCTGTGCACATATCTGCTTAAGAACATGTTGTGCAAACTCCAAGAGGGAAATTTGTTCACTCGATCCAGAGACTGAAGGATTTAAGGGTGTGGTCGATAATGGTTGCGACATATCATGATCATGATCTCCTGCTAAGCTGGTCAAGTCACTAGTTCCTAAAATTTGACTAATATCTACAGGACGATCGTTACTTTTTGGTGTACTGCCAGGATGAACAGGTGTATTGAAGCCACTGCCTCGTTTGCCACCACTACCAAAGGCACCGGTAGAGGAATTGCCTGTCATGCTGGATGTCTTTAATGCGGTAGTATCCACAACTATTACAATGGCTTTAAGTACTGCCAATACCGCTTCCAGGGGTATATTTTTATGGGCAGCTATTAGTAAATGACGATCGCAACTTAATTTAATATTGGAAGAACTGCTTACAGCATTTAAAGGATTAGGCGAAGTGCTAACAGAATACATGCCCGGTTGTGGTATTTCAATAGTTTTAAAGAGTTTTAAAACTAAATGACAAGTTAAACGGGCTCCTTTCAAAATAAATAATCAAATTTAAAATAAATTTTTATAGTACATATAAATATGAATTAATACTTACCCGATTCCGCATCTGTGGTTATTTCCCCTCCCACTGGATAAGCATTGGCTAATGTAGGTAAGGCAATTTTCATAACAAAATCCGCCAAAGAGAAACAATGTCTGGCCACCAAAATGCATACGAATACCGCCAGGGAGTTGTGAATTTTACTATTTTGTATATCGATTTGACACAAATGAGGATAACGTGTCTTTTTCATAGCATGGCATATGCTTTGCAAAGCAGCAATCCATTCCTCCGACAAAGCATTACAACCGGCCGTTAGCTCAGCACAGGCAATAGCAATGTCATTTAAACGATCATTGTCCGTTTCGTGGCAGACAGCAAATACAACATTCGAAACAAAACTATAAATATTAGCTGGAGATTCATGCAACTGCCTCAACCATAAAGAATCTATTTTACCGCCACGTTTTGGAGACACCAGGAATTCCTGCATAAATTGTGGATTATATGATTGCGGCGCCATACCCAACTGTTCGGGTTGATTGAAAATATCCTTAAACTTTTTAATATGAGACATTTGGGTGAAAAATTCAGGCTCCTGATCTTTAGAACGTAATATCAAACAGGATTCGTACAAATCACTCAAATAGGCTAAAATACATCGTTCTGCTGAGCTGCATTCACAAGGATTGTTAACATGTTTGATGGTGCGACATAAACCCTCAAACACTGACACAGTTTGTTCAGGTGACAACAGCAAACAACTGTTATATCTTCTCAAAATACCCACTATATAAAGCCCCAGAGAAGTGGTATAACTTCTTACCATATTGGATTTTTTAGCCTGCAATTGATTTTCTACTTCCGGTAGTTCTTTTAAAATTTGATCGCACAATTCCAATAGACTGTGTATATTCAAAGCCATTTCCATTAAATCAAATAAAAAAGCAACGTGTTCTTGAACAGGCAAATAATTATTATTGCCCACAGCAAAACCATTTAATTGTTCTAGCACTGTGGCTGCACATTGTGAGGTAACGACATGTTGATCGAAATAAGCCATGTTTTGACATTTGCTAGTGGTATTTTCAAAATTAAATTCATTTCGCGAATGCTTTTTTACTTTGCCACCTTCTGCTACATCAATACTAAATTTTTTAGTAAATAATTTACAGATTTCCTTTGACATCTTCTTTACTGCATGTTTCTTCTCGTCACGTTCTTTACCCACACCGAATAGTAAAATATAACGCTGATTTGATTCACTGCTATATATCATTGAAGGATCATCTTGTGGTATAGGGAAATGTTTTGTGTAAATGTAATGCCTTGATATAGAAGAATTTATTTCATTACATCCTGTACTATTATTATGATCAGGTATTTTAGGACTATCTGGTGCTTCGGCTTGTCCCTTTTCTTTAATATTTTGTAAAAGTTTGTCCAAATCTTCGTCAACATTTGAGTCATCAAATTCATTGTGTTTAAAATCTAATCCAGCACCAAATTCATCATCAAACCCGTGATTAACAACAGCTGGAGAAACTGGTTTATTTGATACGGGTCCCGTAACACTATTACCCACTACACTCATATTGCCTCCTTTAGTGTTGCTATTCAAACTTGCGGTAACATTCGTTGTTGAACCTCCCTCTAATAGATCCCCTCTAGATATTAGTGTATGCATGTAGGCATTGTGAGAAAATACATCGTGACGTATTAGGGCACTGAAAAGATGTACTAGATTAGTGAATTGTGTACGATTAGCTACACTGCCATTTTCATCGAGCACTGGAGCATCATGATCAAGAAAATTCATAAGCACAGATTGAAATACTGGCAAGCCTCCGATAAGACCAGCTCCAGAAGCAATAGATTCTTTATCGTCGTTTGGATTATTGGTATTGCCTGTGCCATTGTTATTGTCTTCTGGTGATGGAGTGGTGACTTCTATTTGGCGTTTGTCCAACAAAATTGCCACCACGATTGCACGGTGTTCTCCCCATCTAAAAATACATATTAAAAGTTTTATGTATAACATAAAATGGCATTCATTTCTTTTTCTCAAGAAGCTTGTTATTGCAAGCTGTACTAAACAAGCCTAAACTGTTTAAAAATTAGTTTTTAGAACGCAAACGGCATCTTCCAACATAAAAATTAATTAGAATATTTTCTTAAAAGTAAACAAATTGATGTCATGATGGTTTCTGGCTCATTTTACCTCAAAAAATACGTTCAAAATTAATGGTGTTATACTGTATGATACCAAGGACCCTCGAGATGCCATTTTGATATAAACTCGAGTCAAACGCAACTTAATGTGTGATCACCGTGAGGATTATCTGCAAGCAACCTACATTTGTGTTGAAGAGCTAAATCGAAACATAGTAATTTCATCTTTATACTCTCCACCTAGATTTTCAATATCAGAAAGCCAATATTGTGAATATTATAAATCGCTAGGACTCTGTTTTCTGGCTTCTGGCGATTATAACGCTAAACATAAACCAAAGGGTCGTGTTTTGTTTAATACAATCTCTTAAATGGATTTAAATGTGGTCGCGAGCGGACAACCAACATATTGGCCTACAGATCAGCAAAAAATTCCAGATGTTATAGATTTTGGCGTGGTTAAAAACATCCCCACAGAAACGATTCATATTGAAGCTTCCTTAGAATTATCTTCCGACCACACACCTACAACTGTTACTATAACAAACCCCAATAGAATTGTATATCCGACTGTTAACTTAGCGACGCCAGCCCCACAAATAAATTGCTTAATATATAAAAAATTTCTCAGTACCCATTGCACAGAAAATATTCCGCTTAGTACACCGGAGAATGTGGATCGCTCTTTTGTTAATTTTGACAGTTATCTAAAACTAGCTGTTCAACATCCCAGTATTGGCCCCAAAAAAACAACAAATATTAAAATATATTCCACAGATGTCGAGCGACTCTTGACTGAAAAAAGGAGAGTTCGAAGAGAGTGACAACTTTACAGATCCCCGCAACTTAAGAATTTATTAAAAGAGTGCACGAAAAGGCTAAGAAAGTTACTGCAGACTCAGAAAACGGCTTCTCTAGAAAAATATCTTAAGGAACTTGATGCAACTCCACAATCAGACTACTTTTTATGGCGTGCAGCTAGAAATCTAAAAAGGCCAGTTATGTATATCTAAGCCACCATTAAGAAACTTGTATGGTAGTTGGACAAGAAACGATATTGAAAAAGGAAATATGTTTGTGAGTCACTTGAAAAACGTATTTACACCAAATATATCTAACGATATTGCGGTCGAGTTACCACCTGTTGCTGCTAGAGCAGCTATTCCCATAAGATTTGAAATAAGAGATATCGAAAAGGGTATTTGTGACTTAAACACTAAGAAGGCACCTGGTATTGATAAGATCAGCAATAAAATGCTTTTAGAGCTGCCTCGCATAACAAAGAAAATTAATTTTTTTATTTTTAATGCTATTTTACCCTCAAGAATGGAAGGTTTCCTTAGTTACCATGATACCAAAGCCAGGTAAAGATCATACAAAAAATGAGTCATATAGGCCTTTTATCAAATATGTCAAAGTTGTTTGAGAAATTATTAGTTTCAAAATTAACACCAATTTTAAATGACAATAGATGTATTCCAAACCATCAGTTTGGATTTAGAAGAAAACACAGTACAATTAAACAAACTCATCGAATAGTAAATGTCATAAGAAAAGTATCTGAAGAAAAAAAATATTGCTCAGCACTCTTTATCGATGTTTCGCAAGCTTTTGATAAAGTCTGGCATGAAGGCTTACTAAATAAATTGAAGGAAAATTTACCAGCAAACACACACAAGCTGTTAGAAAGCTACTTAGACGGCCGTCAATTTATTATTTAAGAAGAAAATTTCTTAAGTTCACCTCAGCCAATTGGCGCTGGAGTTCCACAAGGCAGCATCCTGGGCCCTGTATTATACTTAATTTATACTTCGGACATGCCAACAAACAATTACACCCAAACTTCAATATTTGCAGACGATACAGCTTTTCTAAGCGTCCACGAAAACAGTTATGAAACATCTCGTTATTTACAGGATCATATCGAGCCCTAACCGCGAAAATAGTGTAAGCGACATAAATTTCAGTTTTCGTTTTTTTTAATAAATGACTTTATTGGCAACACTTGCATCATCTCCTAAATGTCATGGTCACATAAGGTACCGTTACGATTTTATAGCAAGAACAATTTTATTGTTAGCGACAAATTTCATACAAAATTTTTATGAAATAAAATAAAAAAGCTCTCTCCTGTAAAATTAGATTTTTGGCGCTTACACTATTTTCGCGGTTAGGGCTCAATATATTTCAACTAGAAATATGGCTAAGACAATGGAGGATAATGGTAAATGAGCAAAAATGCGTACATATAACATTCACCTTGCGCCGGGAATCTTGTCCCCCTATTAAAACTAAAACATTCATAAGGATCTCAATGTGCCATTAGAAAAAACTATGATTACAAAATATGCAATAAATAAACAATGAAAAAAAAGAAGTGTTTTCGAGATATACGCGAAAATCGTGTTTTTCTGCAGTTGTTTTAGGTATTTCGAAAATTCTCGAGAACTGTTCAACTGAATTGTTCAAGTGAATTTAACATTTTGCATAGATATCTCCCCAATAAAAAATTGTGCTTCGAGCGAAGCAGGTTTGTAAGGGAGAAATGCAAGAGTTGGGCTTACCATTGCGCTTACGGAAGACATGAATTTTATATGGCGAGTTCCCACTTTAAAGCAATACATTTTTGACACATAAAGCGCATATAAAAATTGTTGTATGTAACGATCGGCCTTAGACACTGAATGTTTTGAAACAGGTTTTTTTAGTACTCTCCCTTACAAACCTGCTTCGCAGGAAGGGAATGCCGTAGCACTTGAAATGTTATGTTTTTTTTTATAAAAGTTTTTGAGAGTTCTTTCACTTTACTGCATTTCTGTATGCCTTATTGCGTAGCGCATAATTGCGCGCTTATTTTTTTAAATGTACCATTAGTGCTTCGCAAAATGATCTCTTTCAGAACATCCAAACTGTGTCGATCGGATAAAGATTAACTGAGTAACAGGACTTTAAACTTAAAAAAAGTGATTTTTTATATTTTTTCAAAATTCACCATTTTAGTTCGCTCCAGTAAGCCAATAAAAAAATTTTCAAATTTTTTTTTACATGTATCTTAAATAATATTTTGTTTCAAACGTAGTTAGCGTAAAATTGTTATCGTCGGACAAAGAATTAAGAAATAAATCATATTTAGTGAAAATATCCGAATTTGAATTTTCATAAAACATTTTTTTAAGAATGCTACTATTACACTGCGGTACAGTAAGTTTGCGGTCTGAAATTTCATTGCAAATTTTTACTAATTTGAGGTCGCTGATTTCAAATCTAATCTCCATTTTTCTCTATAAGCTCTAGTTTTCGAGAAATACCGTTATGTCCAAAATTAAGGCACTTTTAGTGCATACATATATTGGAGTAACTTAAAAACTGTTGACCATATTCAGTAAAAAAAAAATCCGTAACTCGGTAACAATATTATCTTTAAGTGAAATGTTAAATCTTGTACAATTCAGATGAACAGTTCTCGAGATTTTTCGAAATACCTTAAACAACTGCAGAAAAACACGATTTTCGCGTATATCTCGAAAACGCTTCTTGAGAAAAATAAATGAATGCCATAGTCGTGATCAGCAGCCCTGATTTATCTTAGAAAATATTTCACTTTTGAGGGTTTTTTTCGAGATTTTAGAAAAACTAAAGATATTAAACAAATAAAACTGTTAAGAGAATGAGAATTATAAGCAACAGGTTTACCTGTAACAATATCAAAGCTTAAGCAAAAACAAATACAATAAACAGTGAGTTTATATTTTCTTACATTCGCAACTACAATTGGTTGGAATTCTTCCAACATTAATTGTAGTTGTAAGTAGGATATGAAAAAACAAAATAAAAACAAAAACATCTTGCTTTATTGTTTTCCCAAACAAAAATAAAGCATGTTGCCAGTTTAGTTTCTTTAGCCGTGCACTTGCCAGTTTATTATCAAAGTAATATTGTGGGGATAAAAAAAATTTTAATTTAATTTTTTTAATTTTAATCTTTGGATGAAGTTTCCTGACGATCTGGCTTAAGCAACCAGTGAAATGCGCATAGGTTTTTATCAAAAATGAAAATTGGGAATTTAGCACGATAAACAAAACCTTTTACATTAAAAGTTTTATGAATTAGTAACTAATTTTCCAAAATTTTGAAATTCAAATTCTAAATTATATATTTCTGAAATGATATGAACCAGCATAAATCTGAACTGGTTCAATTTATAAAGAGTAAAGACTCATCTTGAAAACTAAGGCTCATGGTAATATGGGTATAATATAAGTACATAAGTTTGAAGAATTCGGCTGAGTTCCAAAACATCATAATGCTTTGCAGTCGAAGTCAAAAATGTACCATCAAGTTTAACGATGCACAGTTTGATCATTGTGAACGCATCGGTAACTGTTTTGATGCACTTTGGGACAGATAACATTCTAAAATTTTACACGGTTGCATTGTAGAATGCGTTTAAAAAAGCGAGTTGCCTTGCAACTGAAGTTTTGGAACTCACCCTTCATTAGCACGCTAGGATATTTATCGTTTTCTGGCATATGGCCACAATAACGATTTTTAAAGTTTTTGCAGATTGCAGAAATATTCCTGATTTCGTATACCCTGTCCATCCAACCTATTGTCCGACGGATCCTAGAGAAATTCCAGATCTAATAGACTTTGCTATAAATAGAAACAAAAATCGAAGCTTAAATAAATAAAAATCTATAGAGATATCATTTGATTTATCTTCGGGCCATTCCCCAGTTATTGTTACCTTTTTCGAGAGAATGAAAAAACCAAGTATTTTTTTAAAACTAACTGGCTTAAATTTAGAAAATACATCAGCAGTCACATATGTATATACAAATCCTGGTTTACAGTGAAAGGAATTGGTTATTTCACCATGATATGTGCCAAACCAATAATGAGCTGACGATATGTATATAAATGTGTCAATGACTTAAAAACATTGATATATTTGTTTCTAATTCAAACATTGAGATACTTGTTCTTGAAAAGAGACATCCCAGAAGAGAGTGGCAACAAAATAGATCACCTGCTGCAAAGCAGAGACTGTTCGCCGCACTTTAAAATACGTAGAAAAGCCTTTTACATAGAAGAGGATCGTATAAATAAAAAATATATTGAAAGTGTAACAAATACAAGAAACACAAATTTCTGCCTTTGGGAGGGTACCAGAAATTTGAAGCCATCGGTAGAGGTACAAGTTTCTTTAAGAAAAGCTGAACCAGTCTTTCAACCAAATAGGCCAAAAAATGATTTTAGTCTGGGTGATGCATTCGCAACCATTTCTACAAAAGTAGAGATTAATATTCGTCATTTTTACGGTTGGCGTTGGCGTAACACAGCTGCTGTGTTACTTTAATCTACTTCAAAAAGGGCTAAGGCGTTTACGCCAACCCCAAACGTTGCCATGATGGTTGATTTGCAAGACATTAAAATGGTTCTCAGTAAACAAAATGTTAGAAAATCTGAGTGATATGACTCGATATCACCATCCATGATTAAGAAACTACCGAATGTGACCATAGATGTACCAAGATTATTATTAAATGCGATCTTGTAATAGGATTTTCCCCACAAATTGGAAAATTTCTAAGATAATAATGATACAGAAACCAGGCAAGGATTCAACTCTACCTTTACCTTATAGACCTATTATTTTACTCCCTTGTATATCGATGATATTCGAAAAGGGTGTTTGATTAAAAATTATCCCTTTTTTAATGACAGTATTATCCCAGTACACAAATTTGGTTTCCGTGAACATCACGTAACTATAGAGAAGGTTAACCGCTAAACTGGAGAGATAAGAAAATCATGTGAACTAAAAAATATTTTAAAGCAGTTTTTTAGATGTTGCTCAGGCTTTTGACAATGTATGGCATAAATGTCTGTTAAGAACAAACACCCACAAATTACTAGAGAGTTATTTATCAGATTTATTAATGGTAGAAGAAGAATATGTGAGAAGTGAATATAAGATAAAAGCTGCAGTTTCTCAACGAAGTGTTCTTGAACCTACTCTTTTTAATCTACACCTCCTATTTGCCCATATGCGACAACCTGATAATTGCTACATTTGTGGATGATACAGCTTCTCGTCAAAAAATTACTATATTGGTCAAGTAGAAACTTGGTTGAAAAATTGGTGAATTCGAGTAAACGGTAAAAAATAAACATCACGTTACGGTCATTGTCACAACTAGTAGTGTTATTATTGCCCCTATTGCGGTTCTCCACTCAACTGAGTTTGGTCGTGTGAGAGTCAACCCAACTTATGCAAAACCAAACTCATTTTAGGTAGTGTGATACCCAACTGTTTTTAATTGAGTTTGCTATAAAGTTGCCAACTTAAAATATCGATTTGCCAACTTTAAATATAACGTTTGACAAGTAAAAATGTTGCAAAATTAAATAATTTTTTAAACTAAAAGTATTTTTAATTGTTGTGTTGAATAAAAAGTATTTATAATGGATATTAGTGTCGATTTATTTTATGATAATGGAAATGAAAACTCTTGTACAGATTCGCTACGTATAAGAAGAAAAATTCGTGATGATTCCTACCCTCTTGAACTATGTACATAATGCCAAGTAAGAACTTCTAATAAGTAACGTAACTAAATAATAATTTTAAATTTGTAGATTTAAAAGTTAAATCCGACTTCATAAGGAAGCGTTTTGTTATTTGCTGGATGAAATTAAAGATATTTAAAAACACGTGTTCGCGTAGTGACTACTCCTCCCATATTAAAGTTATGCGCTCCTCTTAGATTTTTCGCTGACGGCAGCAACCAGAAGTGCAGTAGTAACGATTTTAATATTGGAGTAGCTCAATCTACATTGTCGCATGCAATCTCTTAAATTAACAAGCCTCTCAAATTGTTATTTAGTTGTAATTTTCAAAGATGAAATTCTAATATACAGTATAACAAATCTTTCTACTTACGGTTTTTCCATTATTATTTTTTTGGCTTTTAATAATGAAAGTCAACTGAAACTGAAAACAACTCAACTACTAATAAGCAGTTGTGTATTTATAACGTTTCTGACGACCAAACTTGTACAAACTTGTACGGCAATACCACGAAAAACAGATACACAACTAAAGAGCCAACTGCCATTCGTGTTGAGAATGGCAATGCGAATTTAGCAAAGACAACCAAACTGTTACAAAAGTGGAGAACCGCAATAGGAGAATATAATTTTGACTGGTTAATGAGCGATAAATCTTAACTTAGTTATCCTGTATAAAAGGGTTTTAAAACTGAATTGGACATATGGTAAGCAATTCTGGGGAACCGCAAACCCTACCAGTATCGAGCTCCAACAGAGGGCACAATCGAAAATTCTTGGAAGCCTGACTGGAGCGACGTGGTATATAAGAAATCGGAACATCCATAGATATTTAGTGATTCCGCTGGTAAAGGAAGACTTTCGTAAAGTCCACGCAAAATATAATTATCAAACTGGAAATCCATTCAAATCCGCTTACAAGGTACCTAGTTGTTCACAAATAATTGTCGATGTGGTTGTTGTTATGTTTTTGCACATTTGCTTTTTCGCAAGGGTGCAACTTGTGGCATGAATTACCTTAATGTTACTTAAAAAAATATTTTTTATTTGAATATAAAAAATTACCTTTGACTCGATACCGCCCATTCACACAAAATTTTCACCCGTGTACCATCCACAATATTCGCATCATATTCTTGTCGTATCTCCTTCATCTCTCCATTAGCTCCCATTTCCCGCCGCAAACTGACAAACGGTTGGAAAATATTCGCATATAGAGAATCTATTGAATTTGTTTGATCCATTAAATCAAAGCAATGAGTATCCAAATGATCCAATATGGTTAAGACATGGGTATATGAATTCTTATTAGCATTTTGCCATTTTTCCGCAAACCAACGATTTTCGGCATGTTTTGAGCGTAAAACAATTTCAGCTTCCGTACATCTAAGCTGTCGTCGAACTTCGGCATTTGTTAAAGTGCACCTAGAAGGCATAGGTAAGGCTGATGGCGCAATGGGTAAATGATCCAAAGGACTACCACACAATGCAGCTGGTATACGATTCTCGCCTATGCCACACCAAACTATAGCTGTAGGACATTCTATAGTAATAATTTGTAGAATCGTACTTAAATACAATATAATATCGCGATGATGGGGGCAATTTAAATATTCATTAATGGCGCTTTCATAGGGATCCAAATCTGGCTTTTTCTTATCACCATCCAAGTCATCTACATCCATGTGTATAACAGCGGCTGGTAGCAGTTCTTTACCATTTGATTGTTGGTCTATAACTGCATTCAATAGATTAGCTAATTTCTTAGCTACTATATAGGCCATTTTGCGGCAAAGTCTTTCAGATTGAACAAAGTCATGCATATATTGCAAGGCAAACGTCAAAATCAATTTCTTAACAGACTCATCGAATGTTACTTGGGTACGCATTTTGTCCAATAGTTCTAATATCCAATTTAGAAATTCCTGTCTATCTAAAAGGGACTCTTCGTGCATGTATTTACTTAATTGGGTGCAATAATTCCAGTACTTCAAAGCATTACGACTGTCTTCGAAATTGCTACCAATGCCGGAAATGGAAGAACCCGAACCGGGGATATTATTTGCTCCGGACAAACCGCTTTGACTGCTGGAGCTAACCACTCCAGGCACATTACTGCCAGTCAAAGAAACGGTTCCACCAGATGATTGACTGTTTGCTGGACTTAGCATGGGCACCGGGCTGGCCAAAGATTGTGGCACCGTGTTTAGAGAATTTGTTGTGTGAGTTGTAGAGGTATTTTGTTGTTGATTTTGGTTTTGCGTGGTTGGTGCTCCATAACCACTCAATAATGTTTTCTCGGCTGGAGGACCTTAAAATGGAGACATATTTCAATTTTGGGTTTGTTTTTTTAGAAATACCAATAGCTACAAAGAAATAGTTATTCCAAACCATGCGATATTTGTTACTTACATTTTTCACTTAAATGATAAAATTCCTGTAATTTGGGTATCAAATCTCTCATGAATTTTATTAAATTACTTGTCCACTCGGGCACGGGATCAAATGAATTTCTCTTTTTATTTTTTGACTCCGAAACACTAACCATATAGGCTGCACTTAATTTAATAAACCAAGTGGCTCTTTGCATATTAACCTGATGGTCACACAACGTTATTAATATCTCTTCCTTTTTATTAAATGATGGTGCCTTCTTGGCCAAGCTTAGCAAAGGTTTATTGCCAGCCAAATCCTTAAACCAAGCATCTAAAGCACCTTTTGTTCGAGGCGATACCGGCCAAAAATTGTCTTTACAATTAATTTGTTGTTTTTTACGCACCGTATCCTGCAAGGTCATTAACTCCTCCTTTTTTGATAGGATGGCATTAAAAAATGATGCAACTTTGCTAGCATTAACATTGGAGGTATGGGCTGTACCAAATTCATCAGCCAACGGTGGCATTGTGGCAAATCCATGTTTGACATTAGATGGTGTCAATTCATCTTCTCGTTGTTTGGCATCCTGCGGATAGACGTCAGGTGGACCCAAACGTGTACGTTTTAATGGTCGCTTTTCCTGTAGCAGGGAAAGCATTTTGTTTAGGTTTTAAGGACTTTATTTTCTATAAATTTTATTACAAATAAAACACTTTTTCACAAAAACTATCAAAAAAAAACATTAGAGAGCAACTACCGAAAAAATGCAAAACAATTGTTTGAGAATAATTTTTAATAGTGATGCCAGATAGTTGGGTTTTGATAAAGGGCGTTATTGCACGAAAAAATCATAAACATATGTTTAAATATAACCCGTTAAGCAGGGAACTTCTTAAAACTGTAACAATGAAACAATTTAACATTTTTTGTAAATAACAATTTGAATAGTGATGCTAAAAGTAAACTTAAACGAATGTCTGAAATATTTTAATAAAACCTATTTAAACATCACAAACATAAATTAAACTTACAATATGTATTAATTTGTTTTACGGAAAATTGTCGATTTCAGTAAAAGTCGCGAATATATAAAAACCAAAATAACAAAATTTCTTAACTAAATTTAGACAAAATAACTCAAAATATTAAAAGTCTACATAGTGGAGAAATATTATATTTAAGAAATCTTTAAAATCAAGTTATTGGAAGTTATAGTTAAATAGAAAAAATAAAAAATCACCTTATTGCAATTAAAAAAAAATTTCAAAATTCTAATTTATATATTAGTAAAAATGGCCTGAAATAAAATAAACTTAAAACTTTGCAATGGTAAAAACAAGACAGCTTAAAAGAAAACAAAAAAATATTGTTAAGAAACCCACAATGAAAAAATATTTAATTTATCACCAGAATTGTGATATAACATACAAAAATACAAATATGTATCTAAAACAAAATTTTATTGACTTTCCAATATTAATAAATTTTTTATTCAATAAAAATGTGTATAGTTTCGAAAATTAATGTTTCCAAAGCTAAAAAAAATTATATATATTTATATATACATACATAGAATAACTCAATTGCTCTGTAACCATATTAATAATTATTTGAATTGAAAAATTATATACATATGTACATAATTTTAAATATGTAGTCTGCAAACAACATTATGGGTTAAATTACCAGAAATATACAAACATACATACTAGTAGTAAAAATAAATTAAAAAATTTAAATCATAATCTAAAATAAGAAAGATAAAAAACATTAAAGAGTAAAATTTAAAATGTATGAAATACTAGCTGTTTGGTCCTGGCGCTGCTCGGGATTTTATAAATAAAAATAAAAAATGAAATACAGGAGAATGTTGTTAATAAATTGACCCCAGCGCTATCTACCATCGATAAAAAAATTTAAATATCATGACAATAGCGAAACCTATCAGGAGCTTTTTATAAACCATCAATGAAATTATACCTTTTCAATACATGTACTCGTTTGAAAATCGGTTGAATGGTTCTCGAGTTAAAAAATCACGAACATAGGACAACTTAGTTTTATAGATATATGTATAAATTACTGAAATTGTATATGAATAAGAAAAATACAAATTTTCATATTACTGTCTGTTTAACAATTTCGAACATTTACGTTCGTAATTATTTATTATAAAAGACACTGTTTTAAAAATGTATACATTATTTAATTATATACGAACGTTTACGTCCGAAATTACTAAACAGTAATTTAAAATTTTTTTACCATAAAATTTAAATTTATTTTACGTTGCAAATTACGAACGCGTTTTATACTTCCCTATTCTTGGCCTATATAAAAGCTGTTTGCTATATAAAATTTCTAAAATATATTAAAAAATGCGCTTTCCAACACTGCCTTTACTAGTGTGAAAGAATTTTTGCATGATTTAAATTACCACAAAAGTTAAACGTGAACGGAAAATGAGTTTTTTTAATTAAATACTAAAAACAATGATAAATTTAATAACTTTATTAATAAAATAGACATTTATTATTAAAAACAAACACAGTGCGGCGAAATGATTAACTAAAAAATTGTCAAATACTATTTGTGTGCCAGTATAAAATAAAAAATAGCATATGTTGCCTTTATTTTTTTAATATTTTGTGGAGTTAGTCCCAACCTGAAAACATTGCATTCATACATACATACATATGTATGTACGTATATATGTATAGCTAAATTAAATAGTAATATTTATAATTTTTTTAGTATTAAGTGTTCGCTCAAGTTTTACCTCAAAAGTATAGTGTAGTGTTCCTGTTATCGCTTATTGGGCCAAAATTGTTTACATTGTGTTTGCAAGCGAATTTTTATAGAAACTTTATAAAGAAAAATGTGTGATGCACCAGAAACTAGTAAAAAAAGACAAAAAACGGTGAGTAAAAACAAAAATCAGTTGTAATCTTTACTTTTTAAAAAATTCCATTTTTTCTTCAATAAGAATAATTATTGTATAGGACAATAATATAAGGTAGCCGTAAGATTACAAGAAATGTTTATTAAAAAACCAACGAGGCTTTTAATTTTTATGTGATGAGAACTGTCAAACAGCAGTGTAGTGCAATGAAAGAAAAATTAATAACAAACAATTACATACCTACATATTCATCATTAAATTCATGCATATTTAATGGTGCATTAGCGTGTTAGTAAAATATAAACAACATTTGACAGATCATATTACGGAATAAGCAATTGAAAAATTAATCAGCTGGATCTTCGAGGATACCTGCTGTTATTGTATCATGATTTGTCTCCTTGATAAACAGCTGCTACCAGTGTAACCATTTTTGCAGCTAAATTTATCGTTAAATTTTTATAAAGCTGCAAAATGTTCGTTGGCATTAACTTGCATTATTATAATTTGTTTCATACGAATAGTTTGATTAATTAAAATTTTTTGTATAAATTATTTTAAACTAGCTTTTAACCTTGACTACGTTCATGTAAATTTGAGCAAGACTTGTAGAAAATGGTGGCACTTTTCTGCAAATAATTTAAGACCACCTGATCCATTTTGATTAAATGGACTACTCCATGGACAAGTCCGATGTAATACAAGCATGGACCGCGTCGCGTCATTGTTAAGAAGTGTTTGTAGTGAGCTTTTTTAAGCACCTAAAATAATGTTAAATTGAAGTATAACATTAAGAGATCAGGGGTGGGATAGGATTTGCTAAAAATTATTGTATTAATAATCATCGAAATACAAATTTTTTAATATAAAAATGAAATTATAAATCTAGTCTTGCATTCCATTAAAAAAATTATAATCTTATATTATTATTAATATTATTTATTGAATACCTATATGTATGTTTGTGGGAGCATAAGGATGATAGGATGTAAGGATGATCTCATATATAATAAATACTAGTAATATAATTGTTATTGGCCAAATGTCTACATGTATTAAAAATGGATAAATAAATAAAATTAGCTTGACAAATGTTTGGTTGGTGGACTGTTTTTAGGATTTGCCCATATGCAACCTGCATAGTCTGGGTTCACACTATGACAGTTTTCTTTCAGAAAGTCTGAGTTTATGGGTGAGAGAGGAGAAAAGAAAAGCATGTTCTCTTCCCCTCTCACCAAAAAACTAAGACTTTCTGAAAGAAAACTTTCATAGTGTGATCCCAGACATACTAAATTTATCCAAAAAAAGTACCAAAGTACTAATTTTTTCCCCAATTTTCCTGTTAATTACATTTCAATCTGGGCCATATGCAGTGATGCCAGGAGAATTTAAAAAAAATCCCTACGTGTTTAAAAAAAATCCATTTTCTTATTAATTTTAACTAAATAGTGTACGCAGTACACATTTTCAAATTAAATTTAGGTTGTAAAAAACAAATTTAAATTTTTTAAAATCAAATTCGATATTTAAAAAATTAAAATCAGGCGTTTTTAAATGAATTTGATTAAAAAAAGACTGATTTGTAAATTTAAAGTGCCAAAATTCATTTGAAAAATGCTGAATATGATTTGTTAAATACTTAATTTGATTTCGAAAATTCTGAATTTGTTTTTTAAAAACCTGAATTTGATTTTGAAAAGTTAAAATCCTACATAAAGAAAATATTACAACAAAATAATTAAGAATTCATAAAAAAATAAATAGTAGCACAAGTACGTGCATAAGAAGTTAATTCAAATCAGTTACCACTCTGGTGGCTTCGATTTTAAATGCCGATACATTTTTACAAGAGCTAATGCTTTTCCAACCCAAAACGATTTCTAAGGTTATTCCATATTAAACCATAAAATAAAAAAACTTTTCAATAGACCTTTAGCACGGCAATTTATTACTGAAGAAATAAAATCATAAAAGTTTGCGGGTAAAATTTTTAAATTTTAACTATTAATCTTTTGCACCATTGTTGGTCATTTAATTTAATAAGCACTTCTTCCTTAAATAAATATTACATTGTGTTCATATTTTTTTTTATTGCAAAAATGGACAATTCTACTCATGTTGATGTAAGCTGTCATTATTATTGTTTAAAAGTGTAAAGTTTATATTTGTCGTATCAAACAAACTGTAAATCAAATGTAAAATAGAAGTAAAAAGTAAATTGATAATAAATACGCCGTTAATGGCTTTAAAACTGGCGTTGTTGCATCTTTTAAACCTGATTTTTTTCACTTGGTTAAACGTTGCTAAAAACAACTTTTAGTGTACATTTTTTTCCTTGGGTGCTTTAGACTTATCCATTCTTCTTTTCGTTATATTATCTAATTAGTTTGCATATATGCATATTTGGAATGCATCATATTCACCAAATAATAAGCTGAATTAAGTATGCTTTTCATTTGATTTGCAACATAATCCTGTTTTGACAATAGTATTTTAACGGCAGTTGCAATTGTAACAGTTACTTTGTAAGCATTTAGAGCTTTTTGAACTAAGAGTAACAATTTTTGTAGGTTTAAACCTTCATTATAAAACTGAACGTTGTTTTTAATTCGTGATTTGAATGTCATTTTCAAATTCATTTTTATGTTCCGATCTTATTTTGGCGTAGAAGTTCAAAAAAATTCCACTGTACATCACTTGGAAGCTAAGGCATATACATACATATGTATATATATGTACATATTTATAAGTACAAGATTTTCTTGCTTACCGCAAAGGGATGAGTTGACAACATTGCTTATACCAATTATTAGGTCATTACACAAAAAACCATAGAACCCAAAAAAAAAACACTATAAAGCGGATAAAAAACCAAGTGGGTTGGGTTTTTTTGCAAAAAACCGGGGTTTTGCCAGCCCGTTTAATCTTATTTTTATAAGTTTTTGTTATATAATTCTACCTATTTAATTGAGAAATATTTGTATAATATTTGTCATAAAAATTATTTTTTTACAAAAATCTTATTAAAAAAAACCTGAAAACGCTTCTTAGACACATGCACTGCTTGATAGGTTTATTTGATAGTCTTCAGGGCCCTTAACAAATTTCATCTTAATCCATTAAGCGGCTTTTGCGTGATTGAGCAATAAGAAAACAAACATCTCATAAAAAGTCTTCGGAGAGAAGCATAAAAATTAAATCGGTTGGATTTTGTTTATATCAGACCGGGCTCTTGCGAGTCGCTAAAACTAAGTGCAGATTTTACGATGTCGGTACATTTGAAACTATAAAAAGTTTTTAGAATTTGTTTCTAACTGGATTTAAATAACTGCAATCGAAACCAAAAACTGTCGAACAAAAAACGAAATTTTGTGTTTGTATAACTTTTCGTTTTTTGAGTTGGTTTGGCAGCGACTGTTAACATTTACAGCCTGCTCGTCGATTTCAAACTTTAGCGTTCACATAGAAAATTAGATTTAAAACAAACACAAATTTTCGAATTTTAAAAATACTACATTTGTACTTTAATGCTATTAAATGGAAATAATATGACTATTTACGTATTTATACGCAATATATTGCAAATAAGATAATATTTTGAAAATGTCAAAAATAATACAACACTGTAGTAAGCAATTTAAACAAATATTTCATTTTCTTTTTGATTTTAAATTGTTTGTTTTGAAATGTAATAATTCAAAAAAAATTTTAATTTAATAATTTTAAGCGAAACTTATAAAAATTATTAATATTCCCCAGAACCACACGACCGGTATTTCATTTTGACACAAGGTTAGTAATCAGCTGTTGCTTACGTAGCAAGATAAGGTCACCTAGTGTAAATTCGCCTTGTGCTTGCTCGTATATTATTACAATTTATTGGCATTGAAATCATTGAAAGGCCTTTGAATAAAACATTTTGTAGTTCAATCTCTTCTATACCTACCTGTTAATCTCTAAAAGAAGTTGAATTAAATAACTTACTTTACAACTAGGGAGTTGTACATACATAAATATTTGTATGTTTATTCTTTTTACCTATTACACATTCCTTATAAACTATCTGGTATTACTTATAAACTAGGTCAAATATTTTCTAAAATTTAAGAGAATAACAATACATAATATAATTTTTACAAACTTCTCATACATAAATAAATATGTATGTATGTGGAATGTATGTACTATTTACATGCATAAATATGTAGGTACATTTTCCCACTTCATTATTAAAGTCAATTAACACTAATTCAAAAAATGTTGTTTTCGTCAAAAAACACCTCAAAATTTTATCCCCATAAATACAAGGTGGCCCAAAATTAACGAAGGGGTTTGAATTCGTTATAACTTTTTATTTTAGAAATAATTATTAATTTTTTTTTAATACAGTATGTATGTATATAAATGGGGAACATTTTTAGTTTAGTTATGAAAAATAATATCTCGCAAGTGGTGGCCATTTTCTGCTTCGCAAATTCGTGCTCTTTCCAACACATTTTCCATAACCTTTCGCAAACTTCAGGTGATATGTTATTTATTTCGTCGCGTATATTGCTTTTTTAATTGCTGGATGGTTCTAGGCTTATTAATGTAGACTTTTCCTTTCAAATAACCCCAAAGAAAACAGTCTGGGGCGGTTAAATCCGGCGAACGTTTATTGTTGGCTCTGAGGGTCCAACCCGCACTTAAAAATAACGACGATATGCACGCTAAGTCCCAATTCACATAACACGATTTTTGTCGTTGCGATTATTGTCGTTTCCTCTTTGTAGTCGGTCTGATGTTTAAATTGTACGATTTTTTGTCGTTACGACTTTTTCTTTTGCAACCGAACTTCAATACATTTTTCGTCAAATGAGAGAACAATGAGAAAACGAATCAGCGAACAAAATGAATCGAAGAGTACACACGCTTGTGTACCCCTGCTTCATTTTAAATTCCCCGAGTCTTCTTTACAAAATACTGAAAAGAAAACAAAAACAAATTATAATAAAAAGTTATAAGCAATTCAAACCCTTTCGGTCATTTTGGGCCACCCTGTATTTAAATAAACAAATTCTTTCGTTAACAAACCATCGCATCAACATCATCGCAATGGTGTGGTCATTCAACTTGTATCTATAGTTTTACTCAAGTTACTTTTTCAAAATCAATTTGCAAACAAATCCAAAAACACTTGTTTGACCAGGTTTTAAATTTTTGTTGTGAATGAGGGTAGGTATACTTAGTTTTCCATTCCGTGTAAAACTTGGGTAATTTAGCCATGACAGTCTATTAAAACCATCATGATTTTACAAATGTCTAAACATATACTGTCATTCATAAAACATATTGAAGATTTTTAAAATGCTTATTAAAGATTTTTCACATAAAATTTTTTCTGTAAACCTAAAATATTTATTTTGAATAGGTACCATTTGCTTGGGTCTTTTAATACGATAACAACCCCTAACACACGTCTAGGGGTGTTAAACAAGCGATAGCGAGTGAAAAATTCTGTGCTCTTGTTTGGTCTGCCCTTTCACCTGACCCTTATCCTATAGAGCACCTTTGGGAAATAGTCAAAAGTAATTTCGAAAGCGTAATTTTAAAAAAACCCGAGGATCACTATTTACCCTAAAAGAATTAAATCGCATTTAATATAATTGACAATTATTTCAATCCATGCCAAGGCGACGTACAGAAGAAAACATTGTTTCATACACCGATATTAGGGGTTTTCCAGAGATTTCCCGTCTCGGGAATTCCTGGGAATTTCCATTATTTTATTTCCCTTTTTCCCGGGATTTTTGTTGCGGGATCCCGGGAAATAAAAGTTCCTTATAGTTTCAGAAAAAAGCAATTTATACTTTGAAATTTAGTTTTGTATTCTCTAAAAATTATGATCTGTTGATGGGTTGTCGATTAGGTCAATAACAAGAAGTGAGTACGTTCGTAAATCAATGTCTACTGACGCAATAAATCTACCAAAAGCAGAATGTGCCGTGCAACAGTGCAAACAGTTGATAATTAATAAATTTAGTGTAGTGAAGTGTTATAAAAGAACATAAATTCAAAATAAGATGCAGGCAGTAAATTTTAATTGTCCATGGATAAGTCTTAAAAATAGGATATATCCAAAAGTATCGCTCCTTTATTGCAACAAAGTCATATCTACAAAAAAAATCGGGCTTGGCAAAATGCGATTAAAGTTTTCAAAATGTACCGATTTTGCTATAACTTCGGTTCAGTTTGAGATAAAATACCGATTTTTTGTTACACGTTTTGTTAACCTTGACATACATTTGACTGATATAGACGTTGTTTATAAAAAAGAAAAATTAGATGTTAAAAAATGTTAATATATTTATAAAACATATTTATTTAAAATATTTTATCTATTTTATGAATTTACTTTTTGATCTCATAACTTGAGTACCACAATTTTTGTATGTTTTTATTATTGTTTTATGTATTAAATTGTTATGTTTATGTTATCTTTTTATCTTGTATCTAGAGCATAATTATACGAAATTTACATATAAAAGCGTAAAGTAATAACAATTCAAGGTTGAAAGAGGCAACCTTTAATTAATTTTTGTAGTATTTAGGCATTTATTTTACTTACTTTGTAAACAAGTTCCCTTACGCTTTTTTTAAAAAAAAGTTATTTTCATTAATTTAAAACAAATTTACTTTGTATTATTTATATGGAGCGGGATCCCGGGATCCCGGGAAATTTAAAAAAGTTTCCCGTTTTCCCGGGAATCAAAAAACTCCGTGAAAAAAAAACTCTAACCGATATGCTGCACGAGCCTAAAATAAAATTCCGATGTGACCTTTTGAAACGCCGACACACGTATATTTTTTGGCCTCCTCTACCTCCCCGTTATTTTGGAAAAATCTCAAAACTGTTGTACAGTATTATTAAAAATACTTTTAAGTTATATTTGCTTAAAGTAATTTGATTATTAAACCCTCCACCACTAATATACTAAGCTTGTCTATCCGTGAAAAACTTTTTTAATATCCATCTAAGACCCCAAAAAGTATGTATGCTCTAGGTCTTTGAGAAAGTCGATTAATCCATGTCCGTCTAGCTGTGGAAAATACGCTCACTTTCAAAAAACCCCAAACTTTTGAAAGTTATGTTAATTTAATAAAATTATGCAAACAGTGCTAAAAAATGTAACAATAGTTCTGTCGGGGAGGGATAAACTTCACCAATTTATATCATTTTCAAAATACGTTTTTTATACTGTTGGAATTAGAATTTTTCCTCTATGGATGTGTAAATTCCCATATGTCTTATCTAATGTAGTTTTCGAGATAGAGCAGTTGAAAACAACACCAAGTCCAACTTGCTTAGACGTAAATTGCATCAAATTTACTTAGTGTGGTTTACCACTGAATTTGTAGACATGCAGATGCGCCTTTATTTTTTACTTGAATAATTTGTATAACACATTTCGAAGGGAAAATTAAGGTAAAAGAAATTGTTGTAAGCCTTGTATTATTTTTGGGAAATAGCAAACCTTTTGTTGTTGGACTTGGTACTGTTTGTTCAATACCATCATGGGAGGTAAAGAATACCAAGTCCAATTTAATAAGTAAATGTATGTTACTTTGTATGACGTAATTTCATTAAGGATATCATCGACATAAAAAAACATATTAGAGCCATTTAAAATATTCGAACAAAGGTAACTTTTTAATACAGAAATATCAGTACTTGCGATTTTCAACATGTTTTTGCGGACTGTTCTAAAGTTTTCAAAGTGTGGCTTGGTGTTGTTTATCTCCCACCTGTAGAGTTAAAAAATATGAATTTTAAGCAAATAAATTGAAATCTTTTTCTTCAGTGTACTCGCCATAGTTTTTTCCGTCCCATAGTTAACCAATATTATTATTGTCCAAGACCAAAATATAATATTGCACGCGTTTATTTGCTCTCCAATTTTCCCCAAAGTGAATAGATAAAAGTATTCTCTAATAATTTTTCGGGTTAATCCCGAGTTCCTTTTCTTTTTATTTCTATTATTATTCACTTTAAAAGTTGTAATTAAAAATGTAGTTCGTTTAGTGTTATTGCCACAGAAGATACAGCAGATTTCCAGTCATTTTCCAGTTTCTTAAAATAGAATTTTAATATTGTAACTTTTAGCAATAAGTACACTGCGCTAGTTACAAAAAACAGACAAGCAGAGCACCTGGCATTTTAACCTAATTGGGACACGCTGAATCCAGTGGTGATAACAGTTTTTTTATAAAAAAATTAAGCTAATAATTTTTATTTCTTCAAAAAATCGAAAGTTTTTTTTTAATATCCCCAATGCAAACCCCAAATAAAATTTTCTGTCCCTTTTAGCAACAAAAAACCCCTAATTCGGGACCAAAACCCCTGAACTGGCAGCGCTGATTGTCAGATCCCAACAGATTGTCATATTGTCAGATCCCAACGCCAGAAAACACAAAAAAATAATTAGTTTTGTTTTAAAATAATTTATTTTAATTTAATCTAAAAATATTTTAAAACAATTATTAACAAACACTTAAATGAACACACAACCTTTTCAAATCATGTTCTTAGTTGCCATTAAAAAAAACTGTAGCATGATTTAATTATAATAATAAAATTTGGTTTTTCCATGATTTAGCAAAAATGTAACAGCTATTTTTATCAGCTTTGTTTACAGTTTACTCTTGTTATTGAATTTGCTGAATTAAGCAATTTAAGTAAAATAATTATTTTCGATTAATGGTAAATTAACACTTTGTTCTTTGAAAGAATTTTGGCTAAAGATTAACTGCCAGTTCAATGATTTCAAACGTTATCGTTCGCATAGAAATTTAATATGAAAAACCAGTGTTCGAAAATAAACAGGGGCCTAATCACCGCATTCGATACTATCGTATCGAATAAACTATCGAATGTTTTTGCATACGACAGACACTGACGTATCGAATGAAAACTCCAGAAATGTAATGTCGAGTTACTCGATATCGAATGCTATTATTTCAAATTCAATAAATTTCATTTTATATCAAGATTTATGATACCAAAATAAATCATTTCGATAAATTTTGCTCGATATCGTATGCGGTGATTAGACCCCAGTACATTATTTAGCGTTCGGCTCACACACCCAAGAACAATATCTATTTTTTTTAGTGATTATGTATGTATACGACCACAACCCTTAACACCGTTCGTAACTATTTTCAAGAAAGAGTCGAACCTTATATATTTTTCTTCTCTTTGTTGAAAAACAGAACAGAATATAATGTTTTTTTACATAATTATAATAAAGAAATGAACAACCAAAAAATTTTATCAACGACCACTCTACGGACAATATCTATTTTTTTTAGTGATTATGTATGTATATGACCACAACCCTTAATACCGTTCGTAACTATTTTCAAGAAAGAGCCGAAGATTTTATATTTTTCTGCTCTTCGTTGAAAAACAGAACAGAATAGGTATAATGTTTTTTTTACATTAATAAAGAAATGAACAACCAAAAAATTTTAGCAACGAACGCTCTACGAACAGCTTGTGTGTGTATTGTGTATATGTTTTGTTTGTGTAAAATTATTTTACTGGCTTTTTGGTTTTTTTTCGAATGTTCTATTTGACACAATAGAACACTTTGTCAATCGCCCACTTATAATTCCTTAAGGCCCTAATTCTGTAAAACGCAACCGCAACGCCAAAAATTACATTGAAAGCAAAAACAAAATAAAAAATATTTCATTATTTTGTTGTTATTTTCCACATAAATTCATATTGAATTTTTAAATTTCAAACGCTGCATATCTTGTAGGCCTTGAACATGAATTTCTATAGAAAGCAGCAACAAAATCATGACAAATTTTTGACATTGTTTTTGCTTTTAATGTTATTTTTGGCGTTGCGGTTGCTTTTTACAGAATTAGGGCCTAAAAGTTGCAAAAAAATCATAAAAAATCAAGAAATTCGTTTATGCAATTAACCGTAAATTTTGTTTGATATTTATTTTTTTACGAAATATATGATTCATTTATGAGTGTAACGCTGTTAAGCGGGATGCAATTAATAAAAAAATATGTATATGAACACAAATAATTGCATAATTTAAGCATGAAACTTACTTAAGCTTGATGCACTTATCCGTTAAGTACTGTATATATTAAAGTTGGTTACCGGTACCGTTATTAATACCGATACCGCCTTTATACTGGTATTGATATCGATGTATTTTGGAATTGCGTTTTGGGTAGTACCCATAAAATGCATAAAATATGTGCACACACTGCTGCAAAATTTTGTTGCTTATGCGCAGCGTGAACACCTGTTGCAGTTATGATGCTGATGCTTTTTAACTGCACAACAGCTAAATTTTTGCATTTTTTGAAACGAGCTGAATTTCAAAAGTTTTATAAGCGAACATAAAATACATACATACATAATAAAAATGTAATTAACAATAGCGATGACAAATTTTATATTAAACAAAAAGTGACAGTTTTCTTATGAATTACAAAAAAGCATTGAATAAGAAAAATAAAACGATTTCTTTTATGTCAAAAGTTATTGCATAAAAAAATTAACTGATGCAATAATTGCCAAACTTTGCTGCAGTGATTTACTGCATACAAAACTTTTAATATATATGAGTTAAAGTATTAAATTATTATGAGGAATTAATCGATTAAAATAAAGGTTTTGAATTGTTCGAATTACTCAAATAACTCGAAGAATTGAAATAATTTTATCCAATGGGGAAAACAAACATCTCTATTTGAACTCATACTTTTATTTTATTAATAAACAGAAAAAGAGAGGTGGGAGGTGCCAGCCAGTTATGAAAAACATTTTAAGCCAATTATTTATTTCTTAAAATCGATGGAGATTCTCCGTTAAATTTTTTTAAAAATCACCTCGGTTTTTCCTGATTTTAAGAGAAATTCTGTTAAAGATAAGAATTTAATGTTTAAAAAATAAAAGGAATTTTTTTTTTATAATATTTTAAAATAGGATCTTTGTTTTTAAATCCCTTTTAATTTCCTTTATTTTAAAACTCTTCGAACAAGGACACTTAGGGTTTCAAGACGAAAGTCTCATCCATCCGATTGGAAGATAAGAGGAAATAAAAAAATTACAGTAGGGTAATAACAGGTATCCCATTATCTGACAGTACTGCTGATGATTTTTTTTTTACGAATTTGACGTTTTAAGTCAGCGTTTAAAAAACTGCCATTTCTTCAACTTCTTCATTTGTCATTTGCCAAAAAAACTTTTGCTTTTTCTTCTGATTCATTAAATGTAAACAGTCGCTATCAAACCCACTCAAAAAGCGCAAAGTTGTATAAAAATTTTCCTTTTTTTGTTCGACAGTTTTTGGTTTCGATTGCAGTTTTTAAAACCTTGTTAATAGTGATTTACATAATATGCCACACCAGCTTTATTCTAAAAATGGACGAAAATATGATTTAAAGTATGAGTAATGAAAATAAACGCAAAAGTAAACAAAATATAATTAAGTTTTAAGGTTAGAAATTTAAACAAAATATTTTTACATTAAAAAATATAATTTTCAAAGAAATTAATTTTAATCGATTAATTGACATAAATTGTTCGAATTATTCCTTATTCGAAATTGGCTATTTTAATTATTCGATCAAATAATGTCGGAAAAATTCCTCGAGGAAGATACTCTAATGAGAGTGATGCCAAGTTTTTTACAGCTGGTGCTTTTACGAACATTAAACTTTACCAATGCGCATTACCAATACATATACATATTTTAATATACATATTAAACATTTACTGCCGTATTCATAAAAAATAAAATTAGTTTGAAATGTGTTTTAACACAAAATTTTCATACAAATTTTTCTTAAAATGCCTTTCAAATCCATTTTATTTTTTTATGAATACGGCAGTTATGGTTTACATACTTAATGTACCCGTACAAGATATGCTTTCAACATATGACTTAAAAAAGTTCCCATTGCAAAATACATATGTATTTGTCGTGTGTTACCTTTATAGCATTGCTTCTGTAAAAGCCAGACGCAAAGTCGTCTGACAAAATTTCAATTAGAGCGTCTTTTTTCGGACATCAGCTGTTTTTAATATAAAAAAATATGTTGTCAGAAAACCGGCAGCGGGGCCCCGCTATTGACAGAATCATAATATTTTACCTTAGCGATATACATAATCTTATTCATTCATTTAATATAAATTTTAACGTACATACATAAATAATAAACGTTTTAATATTATATCCTAAATTAATATCTTCGAATTTAAATAAACCCCGTTCAAGATTTAAAAATTTATGTTAAACAACAATTTTGATAGCCTTGCATTATTACATGTTATGAAAAGTTGACAAGTCAGACCTAAAAAACATGTGTGTGTGTGTGTGTAATTTACCTTTAGTTGGTACATGCAGGTGAGTGTACTTCTTGGTTTTATCGCTCAATATTTTTCCCATTTAACGTAAATCTTAATTTAAGTTTTCAATGAAATTTATGACGTCGCGTCATTTTGATACCCAATAATAATGAGCTCACTCATACACCAGAGATGGTAAAAGGAATTTTTTTGAGGTTAATAGCACCAAAAGTAACTTTTTTTTTTGTATTATTTAAGGAGTTTTTACAATTTGCCCTTAATTTCACTTTTTCTACATCTTTGACCAGAATTTTTGAAAATACTGCATAAACAGAAATGCGTTTTCTGATGCGTTCGTTCAAGAAGCGCATATTTAAGTATTTTCTTAACTTTTATTGACAACAATCGATTACAATTGGCATTCACTTTGTATTTTCCACAGCCCTTTTAGTCGACGTCTAATACGTTAAAGAAAAAAATTAAAAAAACTTATGCACACACTTTATTAATAATAGTTAAAATGAAGTGTTTTAATTAGTCCACCAAAAGTTTACCAAACACCTGTGTTTTTAATACATAAAATAGATTTAAGATTTCGACCAAATATCCACAGGAGTATCATATTATACAAGTAAAGGACACACACAAATATGAATCATTGAGTGGCCAAGCAATAAATGAGCGTTCCAACTATCTTTTTTTATACTCGTACTTTTAGAATGGAATTTTTTGAATACAACACGCACATTTCAACTTCTTTATAATCATAATTTTGTATCTACTTAAATTACTTAAAATAGCTACTTGCAACTTGGAAACAGGATAAAATAAAGTATAATTGATGTAATAATATAGATTTTTTTTGCTATTTACTAGGTGATATACCTTGTTTATTCTCCAAATTTTATAACCAAAATTATTCACCCCTATTATGAAAGCCGACATAAGTCCGTGGTATTGGAACAATTATTGTATTTTCTTAAACGTTATTGACAACATTCGATCAATATTGGCAGTCGCTTAATATTTCCTATGCCGCTTTAAAATCAACGTCGAGTAAAGTTAAAGAAATTTTAGTTAGAAATGAAATATAAATTAAAAAATTTAATTAAAAAATGCACAAATTTTATTAATTATTGTTTAACTTGAACGTTAAAAGCTTAACAATCATCCGCGATTAAAATACATCTTGGACTTCGGCCAAATGCCCTCTAAATAAAGCAGTCAGGATGAATACTTTTCTTTTAGTTTTCCAAAAATGCACTTTTCAATTTAATATATTTTAACATATATTTTATATATGACAAAGACTTATAAAGTGGGGTGAATATTTACAAATGGTTCTATTTAAAAAGGCATTCAGCCATTAACATCCTCGATAATGGGTTTAATTTTTCAGCAATTTAAAAAAAAATTTAATTTTAATTTTCCTTTTTAAGACAATTAAAAAAAATATACTTTAAAAAAATTTATTAAGTTTTAGAGCATTATTTTAAATTTTCGAAGATTCTTTTATACGCACATTTGTATACCCTTTACCGCTAGTAGTAAATAAGGGTATACTAATGGCGTTTTCTTTTCTAAAAAAGTGTTGCCTAAGTGTTACATGTGACTTGGCAACATTTTTAAATGCTCCCCTAGTTTTTAAGAAGTGTTTCATATTTAACGTTTAAAAAGGAACACAAATTTCGGCATAAAACAATAAAGTACAATAAGCGCAAGGTAAATTCAATTACAGTTGGTGGCAAGACTACAACATTTCAAAGCCAACAGAAACAACAGCTGTTTTTTGTATTGCATTGTTAGTGATTACGGCTCGGAACTGGGGCACTCATGCCCGTTTAATTAAAATGAGTGTTGAACATGTAGTATTTTTTTTAATTTTAAAGGGAACATCATCAGAAAAGAACTCTTTAAACTTTTAATTTAACACATGTTTTTCAGAAAAGAACATAAAAAATCTTAAAGGCAGAATAAATGCAGAATTTTGCTCAGAAAAGAAAACGCCATAAGTTTGTCATTCAGTGTGAAACTATTTAAATATTGATCTAAGTATATATATTCTGGGTCTGGGTAATTCTAAGTCTTCTTAGCCATGCCTGTCTGTCCATCTGTTGCAAAAACGCTCGCTTTTGAAACAGAAAAGAACTTTTTCTTGTTCTTTTAAGCTGTTTGGGCTTGAAGTCCAGCATAATCGGTTCAGTAAGAAAAGAGTTTTGAACCAAAATGTGGAACATCAGGCCTTAAAAATTTATATATTTGTTACAAGCACTAACATAAATTCTTGAAAGAATGAACCGATTCCTATTCAATTTTGCACAAATTCCATTTATACAAATTAAAATGAAAGTACAAAATTTTGTGAGGATCGGCACATAAATAGCCATAGGTCACATATAAATCCCAATCTCGAAAATAGTTTGGAACGCCTAAAACGATACCAAATAATACTATTGCAGTAAAATAAGCCCAAAAGATTAGAAAACACTGCCAAATTTCGTAAAGATCGGTCCGTTATTTACCATAGATCGCTTAAAACCGTAATGAAGAATGTTATTTTATTAAAATTTGGTATGCCATAGTTTCAAAAGATAATTTATCATAGGCACAATATAAAGCACACTCTCGAAAAACTCTCTAATACTCCGAAAATCGCAAAGAACCGTGCTATTGCATTAAAACTTGGTCTGTCATGTTTACTATTTCTTAAACAATAATTTTTTATTGTTGGTATTTAGTTTAAGCTTTGATATCGTTGCAAATAAGACTTTTTGAGTGTTTGTAGTTCTCATTCACTCTGCAGTTTTGTTTGCTTATATCTTTGGCTTTTCTAAAAATTTTTTTTTGGGAGAATGTTTCCTGATGGTATGGCCTAAGAAACCAGTGAAATGCGCATAGAAACTAGCTGTTCCCCTTGAATAGTTGAATAGCCAATAGGAAGCCATTGTATATTTGAAGATACAAAAGCAGAAAAAATAAGAACAATTGTATCAACTTTGCCAACTCTGGCACTCATAAAACTACAACAATCTTTAACTACGACGCACATTGGGGTCAGTAAAAAAGTGGAAATGAAACTTAATCTTCTATGAACAAGTCGTAGAGGAGAACTTAAGGCTCAGTTAGCCGGGAGTAACAGTAACTTAACCTTACCGTAAAAAAGTAAGACCAATCTATTTCTTACAGATTGAGATGTAACATCTTACTGCTAACTACCTATAATCGTGCTAATTGCTTTACAAACAACAAAATTCAGCATCTGTTTTGCAACGTTACTGTTTCTCCCAGCTAACTGAGCCTTTAGGCTTAAGAAAATGGAGGTGAGTTACAGGGTGTTAAAGTTGACCAATTCGGGCTATGAAAAGGTTGTAACTTGTGCAAATATTGACAGATTTTAATGAATGAAACTACTAATTAGCTAGTAGGAAGATAACAAAAAGTCCGGTTTGTTGTACTAAGTTATCTGTTACAGTTATAAAAATATTTCCGTTGGAATTTTGTTTGCCTTACTTTATTTGGTTTTTCGCCAATAGTTTAGGAGATTCTAAGATATTACCACCTCTTTTGCGATGTACCCCACTGTGCGACGGCCGTCTGTCTCTATTCTTACTCTCTGCGTATTTTATAAAAGTTGCAGTTAACGATATTTTTATTTTTTCGATTTAAAAACAAGAAATTCAATATCAATTTTCATACGTTTGTTGGACGCTTAATAAAAAAGTTGATTTGTGAAAGTTGAAAAGATACAACAAATTGTTGTTATTGTAAAGTTTATGTTTCTTCATTTCTCTTTTATTTTAAAGAAAAAGTTAAAAAGAGTAAAGTGCTTAATATAAAATAAAATGTTTACCAAACGTTCTTATCTTTTAAATTCAAATATTTTAAATAATAACAATAACAATAATACAAATGGAAAATGTATGCAAAATAATGCACTGTGTGTGGAAACTGTAAGTTGTTAAAAAAGAAATTAGACAAAAATTTGCTAAATGTTTTAAATTTTTTTTTGAGAAATATTTTATTACTAAAGTTGGCAATTTAATTAACCCAGTTAAACAAAAATGTTAAAAAAAAACATAGACTTATGTGACACATTTTTTACATTGTAGTATTTATCAAAGGGAGTTTTCTCTAAATTATTGCAAAAATTTTAAAACTTTTGCAAAGTTTATACATATATGTATGTATGTATTAAAAAAATATATAAATTTATATATTAAAAAAAAAAAAAAATACAAATTTTGCAGAGTAAAAACAAATTAAAATTTTTAACACTTTTGTAATGAAAAATATGTTTGATGGCAACCGAAACGAATTTCGGTATCGCTATCAAACCCGTTATTAAACTGTTTGTTATTCCGGTATTATTATCAATACCGGTATTCATCTATTTCCTATTTTGTAATGGGTATCAATAGCGGTATTAAATTTAAAACGGTATTTAAAGGCCGTTTTACACTATAATACAAGTCTGAAGTATTTTTGCTTCTGTGATCTACTTATTGTTTAAAAATTAAAAAAAAACAATAACAACTTATCATGACAATGTGGTCGTATTTCCGTCAAAATAGGTTAGAATTGTGTGATAGTGTAAAGTGCCCTTAAAAGCCATATAACACTAGCACACAAGACTTAAGTATTTTGACGAAAATGCTTTCCTGGTGTACAATAGCTTAGAAAAATTAAAAACAGATAAAATTTTAATTTTCAACTAATGAGTAAAAGGTTGACGTCTCAGTTCTTAATTTATAATTGTGATAGTTTCTTCAGTTTCAGGTATGGACTCTTCTATTTTTTTGTTACTACATTCAGAATCAATATTTTTACATTCCATATTAATATTTTTGATAAAATCATGTCATGAAGAATGCAGCATACTAAAAAGCAATCGCAAGCATGCTTTTTTCTTTCTTTGGTTCCTTTGCGTATTCGTAATTCTTTAAGGCTTCCAAATCGTTCTTTAAGCAAACCGAAGCAATGCTCGACGCGAACACGATATCGGCGGTGGCATAGGTTAAACTCGGTACCAGAATGTACTAATAAAGTGACCTCACAAGCGCAGCTGTTTGCAGTGATTTTCTTCGTGTGTGACGTTTGGCGTTATTTTTTAGTGTTTATTTACATTTTTTATAAAGGCATTTTGACATTTGCCGTCTCAGTTCTAGCAACAAAATGCCTGTTGTTTTTTATATGGTTTCATTGTTGTAGTACTGAGGTCACTTTGTTAATACATTTTGCTCGGTACGATAATTTTTGTATATTTGTCTGGCATTTCTTCTGTATGGAGTGATTAAAGTTGTGGATCGTGGATAAGCCGAGTCTCCAGTAACCCATTATTATTGGGATGAAAAATAGTTATCATTTTGCTTAAAAAGTGAACCAACGTGCCAACTTCCCAGATGACCAATTACAACGTGGCGTATGCGTAGTTTGTGGTCGCATACATCTTTTGCTTTAAGTGAATATATTCGGCTTCTAGAAAAATATTGCACATGTTCGCCAATAGGTGCTTCTCATTAACTGTTTCGGATACAATTTCTGAACGTTCATTTTCATTTGGACAATAAATGTATGTATTTTGTTTGGAGTGATAAAAGTGCTTTCAATTTAAATGGTAAAATTACATATTGTGCTGCCATCTCCTATTCTGAAAATTGAACCTATCTTCCTGTATGTCGCACTTTTACCACAAAAGAAACAAGGCGAAAGAGTACAACGGCAAGTTGCACTTCCACTGAATATTGCTTACAACCAATTAGCTCGTTAAATTCCTTGTAATTTCTCAATAAATTCACCAGATTATTATCAAACGTGAGAACTGGATCAAAAATTCCTTGACGGCAAGACATTGATTGCAATGATAATGTTTTATTCAAGTTCATCCAGTACTTCTTCCACAGCATTATCATTACCGAGCAGTTCTAAAAAAAATTAAAAGTGAAATGGATTCTAAGCGTATCAGTGCACATACTTATAATTAGGGATTCGATTTCCATACAAATGCATGTTTTTTTTGTGATAGTGTGCGCTAAAATGGCATCCATTTGTTTTTGCATATTGTTGCATATTTTGGTGATATATTTTTTAAATTTCCATATTATAAAAAAATTTCTACAAAAAATTTCCAAATACACAAAAAAGTCTCAAAAAAAAATTTTCAAGATTAATAAATAAATTTTTTTTGGAATAAGATTTTCAAAATTTAGACAGAAGATCATTATATTTTTAACCAATGCAGCATCTTACATGTTGAAGGCTGCCAATGAGCTAAAAGTATTTTATCCAAAACAATTCACATTTTACTTGCTTGGCATATGGGTGGGTGGTACTGAGGTTTAGACGAAATTAGAAGCCAATTCGATATTATTGGTTTCATACGTGAAAAATATATTTTTAAAGGCTCCTTTACGAGTTGCAATTTTTAATTAAATGTATCCCTTGGTGCCCTTACCGCCGCAGTCAGTATTAACCTGGCAAGATACTGTAGAATACTATTCAAACAATTTTAGGAAATTTAAAAATGTAATTAAAGATTTGGTTCTACTGGGGCTTATGCAATTAGCATTTGTATAAATTTTGGTGTAACAGTAACTAAAATTGAGGAATATTGTTCACTTAAGACTTCCCAAGTCAAATTAGCTGATATGCAGAAAGTTTAATTAAGAATGTGGAAGGAAGAATAGCCCGACCAATTAAAAAAAATCCAAATGTTTTGCAAAAAAAATTAGGGATTTCAAAAAATAAAACAAATTTCAACTATTTTAGATCTGGAATCAAATGTGGGATTTAAATTCGAAAATTAATATTATCCAAATGAATTGGCAACCTTCAAGTATGCTCCTATAACTTCGGTTGACGTTTTGTTGGGTACAAAAGCTTTTTGCGGCCGAACAGACAAAGGCTTACTTTTGATAATAAAAAAAAGGTTTATTTGTTTATGCAAACAAAAATTTAAATTAGTTATTTCAACTAACCCCCGTATTCATAAACGATTATTAAATTTAACAAACGTTAATTACGTATAATTTTCATAGTAAATTTGTTCTTGAAACCATTATTAAATTTTAAAAAAATTTTATGAATACAGGCATAAGTTTTAAAAAATATTAGAATGAACTTTTTTTTTTTATTTTATTTTGTTTGTAAATTTTCATATTAATTCGAATGTGTATTCTAAGACCATATTTACACTTTAAAATTAACGCCGCAACTTTCGCATGCAACTTTTTGTTTGTTAGCAAGAGGTTTAGGGAAGAAAACGGGATTGAAAAAGTTGGAAAAATGTTTGAAACAAATTTAAATATAAATGTGAAAAGAGTTTCGTAGCAACTGCTTTAAAAGAAAATAGAAAAAAAACTCGGCGTTAATTGCATAGTCTAATTGCGGTATAAGTCAACAGAAATATTCAAACGAAAATTCTGAGAGTGCATTGAAAATATTCCTGGAGCTTTTAAAATTGTTATTTGACTTACACTCAATTTACATGATGAATTTTATGACGTCCAATTTTGGATGTCATTTTTTTGTTTGATAGCAAGCGGTGTAGAGAAGAAAGAGGGGCAGAAAAATAGACATGATTTCTGTGTTCTCTTCCTGTATAAATGTTATTTCAATGAGAAATAAATTCCCAGATTCTATTTATTTTGTTTGTTTTAAAAAAATAAAAAAAAAAACGCATTTTTAATGAAAATGTTCAAGATTTTAGTGCATATTTTATATTTTTTAGGGCATATGTTGGAGTACATATTGTCTGCGCATATTTTCGATTTTTTAGTGTATGAAAATCTCATATCTACTTATAATACACATACCCTCCTCATAAATTGATTCTTCAACGGCGTGATCTATTATCGTTTCTAAAATATTTGCTTTTTCGTGGAATTTTTAAAATAAAAATTATTTCTCAAAAATTATTTCTAAATGACAGCTGTTTCTAAAAATAAAATGAGTGTTGCAAAAAGGCGAAATGGACTCTCACAGTTATTAACGGAAACGTAGCACATGCAAATAGTTAGTCTGTTTGTATGTTTGTTGGCTAATCGACTCCTAAACAACTTAACCGATTTTCCTGAAATTTCAACTCTTACATCAAGTGAGCCGCGATAATAAAATAGGCTACTTATTTTTTCTTAAACTTTTTGCTGTAGCATCTTCTGAGCCCCAAAATTTAAAGAGGATAGAAGCAGGGAAAGTGGTACACCCATAGGACGCCAATGTTAAATATCGCTTATCTTATGAACTGTGTACCTCCCATAGAACGAAAAAATGTTATACCGCATATTTGAAGACAAACGCCTTCAAACTTTAAGGGACCCACTCTTATGGTAAACTTCACCTTTCAAAATAAAAATAAAGCTGGTATGTCCAGGGGGAGCAGTAAATTTTTACAAAAGCATCCTGTGAGCCCCAAAAATAAAATAGACTACTAATTTTGTCGAGAGGGGCAGGGTATCAGTACCCCCAAACGCCCAAACGGCTGAAGTTAGAGACATGAAATTTGGACAGTGAATAAGACTTCTAACGAATAGATCCACAGAAAATAGTTTTCTGGAAATTTAAATATTTAGAGTGTAAAATAGGCTAATAGACTGAATATAGGCTATAAATGTTGTAAAATTCCAAGTGGGCGTGGCACCTTCGAATCAAAGACAGTATAAATAACTCTATATCTGGAGAACGGTTACACAAAAGTTTTCCAATTTAAAACAAATAAGTTTGTTAACAATTCACAACATCTGCCAAAAAGTGGACTGGATTGGAGAAGGGGGAGTGGCTCCTTCATAACAAAGATAGTAAAAATAACAGAGATCCGGAAAACGGTTTTGTACATATATTTAGCTTGGTTATCAATACAAAACATTTATCAAAAAGTGAGCTAGATTGGAGACGTAGGCGTGGCGTGGTACTGTCAAAAAGATGGCTGGATTGGAGAAATGGTCAGGAATATAAGGACAATATAGGTTTCTGTATATCAGTAGAACGGTTATAGTAAAATTATCTTAATTTGATTCTATTCGCTTCGTTATCGATACTCAAGATCTGTTTTAAAAAATTTGACTAATTTTATTTCAATGGGGGAAGCGAAGCGCACCGGGTCAAGGTAGTAGTTAATAAAATTATACAACAAATAAAACATATTCTTTCATTTTGTCAGTGATGCCACAATAATATTAGAATTTACTGCCACTTTTCTAGTGATGAAACAAAAAATATCAAATGATGTAAAAGGGAACGAGATAAGATAGGACCATCTTGCGAAGATGTTAATTTTCATCTGGGTAAATTTCGAAAAATGTCCAACATGCACCGCCGTTGATAGAGATTAAAACACCCATGACATTTTCAAAAAAAAAAAAAATGAGACAATTATACATACGGACGAAACACGGCACTAAACAGTTCACTTAAATGGGTGTTATTGTTGCTGATACACTGTGCAAAGGTTCTTCGTATCCCAAATCATGTAGTTTTGCTGTTGACGTTGCTTAATCGCTCATTATCAAATTGTCAATATGTACAATAAATTGTTTATATAAAAAATAAAATTTAATTATGATGGTACGTTGTTCGATCGTGCATGTTATGTTAAATTTCGCAAGTCATCATCACAAAATGCTGCAAAAAAAAACAAAGAAGAAATAATAATTAAAAAGTTATAAAGAATTCAAAGCGATTATTCTGTACCACCCTGTATAAGAGCAATTAGAAAAAGAAATCATTAACACAAAAAACATTTAATATTAAAATAAAATTTAACGTGCAAAATATGGCACGTTGAACTTGTTTGCCCTAGTCTTGCATTTTTATGTTTTTTTTTTTCTTTTATTGAAAAACATTATTTTTGATTTATAAAACTTTTAAAATACCGTTTGCATCACTGTGGCGCCTGCCTGTCTAGTCATACATCAATCTTTAAGCTAGAACCGCACTTAGCAATTTTTTTTGCTAAGCACAAGCAAAAACGTCGTGAGAACTATGGCGCAATAATTGCTGATTATATGTATTGCTGAAGAACACGTGAAATTGCTTTGCCATAAACTAACGTACAGAGAAATGAAATGTAAGATAAATGTGAACTGATTTTTCAGAAGAGCAATCGTTGCGCAATGGATGGCAATATTCACACGTCGCAAATTCAATGGAGCAATCAAATTTGACATTTGCCTCAATAATTATTGCTACGTAGGTCTTCACGGTGTTAACCAATGGCATTGGTGGACCGAAATTTGCTGTAATTGATTATACATATGTAATTATATATATAAAATATTTTTTTTAATTGTTACAGTCTTTAAGAACCTACCAAAAAATTTTGGTAATGCTCCTGAAATACCTAATTTTCCAAACTTTTTCTGCTGGTAGGAACTCAAATTATAGACAAAATTGTAATTTGCAGAATATGATTCACAGAATTAAAAACCAATCAAGGATCTTTTTTCTTAAAAAAATTTACAATGAACATTTTACAATTTCAATTGATGACCACACTACTTTCCAAATATCAGTTCCAATTCTTTCAATCCTCGCCCTTAAATAGCCTGCTCTCATCTCTTTGATTACTTTTATTTTCAAATCCCACCTTGATTCTAGATCGGTTGAAAAGTAATTGAAATTTATTTAATTTTTTTAAATTTTATAATATGGAAATTAAAAAAAAATCACTCAAAAATCAAAATATGCATTAAAACCTAATTATGCAAAGATATGCGTTTTCACCAAAATATGCAACAATATGCAAAAACAAATCGATGCGATGGATAGATAATTTGTCGACATCGTTGTTAGACTATCGACAAAAAACATGCATTTGCATGGAAATCGCATCCCTAATCATAATTGTCAAAATCTAAGCGCAGTATGACAGTTCGTTTCACAGCGAAAGGCTAGTTAACACTATTATACTTTGCATTAATGCATGCCAAAAACTCAAGTAATATGTAAAAGTCTGATAGTGTGATGAAAATGACAAGTATTATGAAAAAAACTTTTGACATCCCATACGACTTCATCGTTTTTAGAAAAATTTCTAAACAATAATACTTTTCATTGGATCAGGGTTGCATTTTATTTCATGTGTGAGTTTTTATACTTTGTGTGAGGGTGTGAACACAAACTGTTATGTTAAATCACAAAGTATTATGGAATACGTAAGGCTTGTGAGATAGTGCAAACTAGCCTTAACCCCTTTGTAAGTTCTATCGGCCTAAAAAAATACTCTTTACATTTAAAAATCTAGTGTTCATAAAAAGAAATACTGCGTTGCCACTTGTTTTGTTTAATCATCGATTAAAACGTAAATATGCAAAAATATGAATTTTCACAAAAATAGGAAACAATATGCAAAAACAAATCGATGACATTTTAACGCAAATTAAATGATTCGGATAGGTAATTGGTCGACATCGTTCAAAGACTATCGACAAAAAACATGCATTTGCATGGAAACCGCATCACTTATTATAAGATATGACGACTTCTGCTTATTGTTTTCCTGAAAAAGTGTAAATGTGTACATTTTGAGTTAACTCTCTTCAGAGAAACCATTGCGATATAGTGTTCATTCATTTAAAATAAAAATAAAGTATTTTGCATTACGTATTTTAAATTCAAAATTTAAATGTAATTTGTATTTCAAATACACTACTTGAAATTTTTTGTATTAAAAATAAATGTCTTAAACACAAAGAACCTTCTGAAACATTTTAGAACGCATTTAGAAAAGTCACGACCATTTTCTCATTAGGCGATTATCTTTTTTCCCAACGAAAAACTGCAGATTAAAGAAATTTGGTTTTCTCAATGTCTAATTTGCTTCAATTCTGTCGCAAAGCTATTTATTTGCCGTACAGATAAATTCAATCAGCCGACTCCCAACTTTTACATATATTTTGAGAGGTATTGACAACTCTCTATAATTTTATGATCGATATATTACAAGCCAGTAACATTTAATTTGAAACGTTTAGAGATGTTTAAGCTTTAGGGGCAATTAATTCAACTTGCCGTAGTAAAAGGTAGGATTTTGTCGGACATATAACAAGTTATTTATTATATCAACTTAACTTTAACCTTCCTGTTAGGATGAACTTGCCTTTAACGTATGCCCCATTTTAGTTTAAAGCAAAGTTGTAATATTGAAAAACTTTTTATATATGGGAAAAAATCCTACCTTAAACTCTCGGCAAGTTGTAATAATGACCCTAAGTGGTACACATAATAATTTATGTAACACCAGGCTCAAAAGGGTTAAGAAATCAAAAAGAAATAATTTATAAGTGTTTTTTTTTAATCACCCCTATCGTGAATAACAAGTGGAATTATCGTTCCCATGAAATTTTCATTCCCCTCAAAGGGGAAAAAGCAATCGTGAATCTCATGTGAAAAATTAAATTTTTGTTCGAAAATATACACGTATATATTTTAAAGAAAGGTTTAAATAATAAAGCAAAATATTTAGTATTGGAGCGATAGTTTGATTACAACGTTAGTTTTTTGCACATTTTAAATTTTATGGTGTAAAATATTTTCCAAAATTCTGTCACCACATCTTTTAATTTCTTCACAAATCTTTTAATTTCTTCACAAATCCGCAGACAATCGACTTGTTGTTTTTCATTTTGTTGACCAATATATCGGTTTGTGCCTTATTAACGGATCTAGCCCCTAACATTCAATTTATGGGAGAAACTACTTACGTACATGTTCTGCTCCCTAGCTAAAATAAAGTTAGAAAATCTAAGGGATATGTGAACAAATTACGGGGGAAACAATTTTTCACGATAAGCGGAATTTCTTCCCGTGAACATTTTTTCACGTTATTATTCTCATTTGAATTACCTTTTTTCCATGGGAGTTTTTCATGACCGCAAATATGTGAAAAGGGAAATAAATGCGAGGGAAAAATTTTTCACGATAGGGGTGAATATTGTATAATAAAACCAACTTTTTTACCCAACATTATTTCAAAACTACATTTTTTTTTTATTTTGACTTCTATGTAAACAATTCTAATAACCATCAGCATATTTTTAAACACTTGCTATTCTTACATGTGGATTAGTGTTTTTTATACGGGATTTCCCTGGATCCCGCTCAGTTATCGGGAAATTTGTGCGGGAATTCCCGGGATTTTTTTTTATTTAAAAACTGCAACTTTACTGCTGATATATATCTTAGCCATTACACGTAGAAAAAAAATATGGTTGTAGGTAACCATATTCTAAGATCAACATACTAAGGTTGGATTTTAACAATGTTTATGTTTGCAGGTTACCATCATATGTTTAAATACGACCATAGTATAGTTAAAATCAACAAAAATTTTCTCGAAATCAACCACCATATGTTCAAAATTAACCGTATTTTGGTCAATATTAACCATAATAATGTTCAAAACTAACCATTTCATGGTCAAAATTAACCATAATATGGTCAAAACTAATCATAATTTTGACAAAAGTAACCATATTATGGTCAGAATTAACAAAAATATGGTATAAATTAATCACATTATGGTTATTTATTTCATCAATTTTTTCAATTTGTTTGTTAAGTTTCAAATTATAATTTTATAAAAAAAAATCCCCTTTGATTCATATTCCAGCCTGTGACGACCTTCATTACCATTTGTTCTGTTCTACTAGTTTATTCTACGTAAACTTATGTATTTTATTCAATTATTAAAATAAAATGAATGAGAATTTTAAGCAAACCAAGTAAAATGCAAACAACCAGAATGTTGTTGCTTTTTAAACATATTATTGAAAATTACAATTTAAACATACAATATTTTAAAATATTTTAATTTCGAACATATTATTGTTATTTAATATTAACCATAACATGTTTGGAGACAAACATAATATGGTTATAACTTTTGGATATATGAATTTAAACATAATATAATTGCCATGATAATAATATGGTTAAAATAACCATAATATGTTTAAATGTATAGTTGTAGCTTTATATTATTAATACATTATATTGTTAAATTCAACCATATTTGAAGTTTCAAGGGAGGTAAACACTTTATTGTTAAATAGAAACAAAAAATTATCAATCGTGAAAAAAGTTTTGTTAAAAACAACAAAAGTTTATTTGTTGCCATTGCAGCGACCATTATATATATGTTTTTTTAACCATACTTCAACCATGTTTTTTCTCTGCGTTTAAGTAAAAAGGTCTTAAGTCAAATGAACGCATTTTAAGTTTCTGATGGGCTTAAATAAAATTCTGTTTCCCTATTGTTTGGGTTAAATCATTTTAGCCTAGAACAACAGCTTCTAATCGTTATCATATCAGCTCTTAGGAAAAAAGTCTATGAAATACACCAAATAAATATTTAAAGACTCAGATTTATTTTTTAAAAATGAAAAAATTTTGTACCCTCTTGCTTCAAAAAAAATGAAAAGAGAAATGTTATTTGTTTTAATAAATTAAATTAAATAATAACCTCTATCGTAAATAAAAATTCCTTGGGAGTTTTTCCCTTTTCCCATTTTTTACAATTGAATTAACATAGGATAAAAGGAAAAAGAAAAACAAAACTCAAAAGGAATTTTAATTCACGGTTATTTGAATTGAGCGGGAATTCCCGGAATCCCGGGAAATTAAAAAATAAATCCCGCTTTCCTGGGAAAAGAAAAACTCTACTCTGGATTCAAAAAATTTTCGACTGCAAATAGAACAAAAGCATTTTTATACCTTTCACCTCAGGTGGAAAAGGGTATATATAAGTTTGTCATTCCGTTTGTAATTTCTACAATATTGATCTTAGACCCTATAAAGTATATATATTCTGGGTCCTTATGGGGAGAGAAGTTGATTTAACGATATCCGTCCGTCTGTCCGTTTCTCCGTCTGAACGTCTGTCCGTCTTACGTTTGATATGTGTTTTCCGGAGACTCCAGACATGATAGCGGCTAGGTTGTTTTACATTTGTGTCACATATAGTCTACCATCGGTTGCTATTGAAATTCAGCAAGATCGATCCACAAATGGCTGAGTTATGAGCAAAAAACCACGACTACCTCTAATATTTTCCAAAAATCCCTTGTGGTTGTTGTAATTTTATTACTTTTTGCTGTATATCTGGGGAACGGCAAAAGCCAAAGCTTCCAAATTAGCTTCACACATTTAGGTAGCCAATACACACCATCCTACAAAATGTGGGCGGGATTGGATAAGTGGGCGTGGTACCTCCCGTACAAAAAAAATTTAAAATTGTATAAAAACCTAAATTTTAGGGCTGCCATATGCCCTATGGATATGACTTATATACCAAAATATCGAAAATTTTTAGTAGAACATATTTTATAAAAAATTCAGAAAAATCGGTTCAGATACAAAAAAGTTATGACCAAAATTAATTTTTTTTTTTTAAATACCCACTTTCGGGAACCATAGATTTCCCCGAGTCCAAGCTTTATAACACACGTAAATGGTAAATTCCTTCTTAAACACGTCGGTATATAAATCTGTCAAATCGGTTAAAAAATGGCTGAGTTATGAGCAAAAAACCATGACTACCTCTAATATTTCCAAAAAATCTCTTGTGGTTGTTGTTTTTTGTTTGTGCTTTTATTCGAACGTGTTGAATGTTAGGCATATCAAACACACACATGTTTGTACATGATTGGTCGCTTAAATTGAAAAATACGTACATACCTACATATTAAACAAACAAAGTGACGGAATATATTCTACTTTAATTCTTTATTTGCATAAGCGTTAATGGCTGAGTTGTCTGGGCGGTTGGTTAAAGCAGCGTTGTTAGTAGTTGCCGGGGTTCGAATCCGGCATCCACCTTTTCAAAAAATTTTTTTTTTAACTTTTTTTATATTCTATAAACGATTTTAAAATAATTCAGCAATTTTTGATATTTTTGACAATGTAAATATTAATCGTTCGCTTAACTTACATGTAAAACAAAAATCATATTCTATACCTATTTGTTTTTTATTTAATTTGTTTATGTCCTAAAAACGATTTTAAAATTACTTAGGTATAAAGCTTTTCGATATTTTCATTTTATTGGCAATGACACAGTGTTTTATTTTATTTCGGCAAGCATATACGTACCTACATATGTACATAAAAAGTTGTATGTAATTTAAATAAATCCATACTAACTAGTAGGTTAACCTAGCTATTGCAAAGCCATACATATGTATGCACATGAGTATGTATGAATGAGCAAAAGTTATTTATGTATAAAGGCATTGCTTTCGTAATTGTTGTTGTTGCATTTTATTTTTATCTCTTATTGCTGTAGTAATTGTTGTTAATGTGTTTCGTCTAATAAGCTATTGCTACGTTGATCTCTTCTTGCATTTCTCTTGGTTGCGGTTTTTTTGTTGTTTTTTTTTTATAATCTTTACCACAAGTGGTGGATTTTAAATTGTTTTTTACGCATACACATGTAGGTATGTTCATAAAATTCTCTCAATATATTTTAATTTAATGCTTCTTCAATAAAACCGTTCGTAGCTGAGTTGTCTAAGTTCTCGCTTAAGGCTCGTAAGATTGCGAGTTCAAGTCTCCAAAATAAATTTTTTTTTTATTTTTATTAAATTTTTTTATACACGATTTTAAGATTAAATATAATTAAAACTTATATAACGAATTTCAAACATCAACTTTGTCAAAAGAGGAAACGGACTTAGTTATATACATACATTTTTTGATTTTGTCATAGGTATTTTTTTTAAAAACTTCTTGTTCTTATCTCACCATGGTGAAGGGTATTTAAGATTCGGCATAGCCGAATATAGCACTCTTACTTGTTTTCCTTCTTTCTGTTTATTTATACATTCTTTTTTTTAAGTGTCTTTATAGACGTTGTGTCAGTTTGGGAAATATTTGCCTTTGGCGCGTTTTGAAATGTATGTACATATGTTAATTCATTTATCGCCTAGTAAACAAATGTTCTTTAATTCTTCTAAAAGTTAAAAACATTAAAACAGCAACAAAAACACTATCAATTTAACCTTTTTTATTATTATTATTTTTTATTGCTTTTTTGCTTGTTATTTATAGATTGTTGTAGTTGTAGTCACTTTTGTTTATACTGTTGCTTTAAAAGTTTTAAACTTATAATTCTGCAATAGAGTTTTTTATATTAAATTTAGTTGGCTGTCGACCCCAGAGCGATTAAGTTCTTCCATTTTAAGAGTTTAGTGTTTAAGTGTAAATAAAAATTAAGATTTTCTTATCAATTTTAAAACCTTGCGAAACATAAAAATAATAAGAACAAAAATATAATTAAAACAAAGATTACATTTTATTTGTAATACAATTTTAACAACAAAAAAATATATAGAAAATGCCAAATCCTCCTATCGGGTTTTATCCACATATCAAAAAGAGGGTAAGTGTTTAGAAAACATTTCATTATGTGCTGTTTCCAAGTGACAAGCAACCATTTCATTAAATTAAATAAAAATCTTTTAAAGTATAACTAAATTATCAAGCTTGAGGTCTTTTTTTATTTTTATATAAAACTTTAAACGTTTATTTAACCAATATTTCGGCACTTATTTGTGTGCCTTCTTCAGGGTTTTTTATTTCTTATTTTATAAATAAAAAATACCTCAAGCTTGATGATTTAGTTATACTAAAATAATAAAAAAGTAATTTCAATTTTTGGGAATACAAAATTTAAATATTCAAAAGATTTTGTTATTCGTGCTTAATTCCCAGTTTTTATTATTGATAAAAACACTTGAAATTTATTGTTGATGGGATAAGCTATTCCTATGCGCATTTCACTGGTTGCTTAAGCCAGATCATCAGGAAACTTCATCCATAAAGATTTTAGAAAAACTAAAGATATTAAACCAAATAAAACTGTTAAACGTATAAGAATTATAGCAACAGTTCTACTTGTAATAATATCAAAGTTTAAACAAAACAACATCAACAATAAACAGTGGCTTCATCTCATCTTACATTCCCCACTACAATTAGTTGAAATTCTCTCAACATTAATTGTAGTTGTAAGTAGGTCAAGAAAAACAAAATAAAAACAACAACAACTTACAAAAGATGTTGTCAATTAATGTATGTATTAATAAAAACTTATCGATAAAAAATTAAGTTCTGTCAAAAAAAATGTAAAATTGTTCAACTTAAAATTGACATTCCAAACCTGAAATTTTAAAGGTGTTGCTGAATCAGCGGTTTATGGGCAAATTCAGCGATTTAACGCTTTTTGTTTGTTTTCAACATTTACTGTTTCTTTCTATCAATTCTATGTCAATTCATTGAATAAAAAATGTAGTGTCATAAGGACTTAACTAAAGCATCTCCGTATAACTGGCAAGTATTTTCTCCTCTTCGGTATAAGAATTCGGGATTTTAAAACTATCCCCAGAAATTTTTTATAGCATAGAGGAAAAATTTTTGCATCCTGGCCGAGGCCGGCTTTGCAGAGAAGCTTTAGGTTTGCGGCTGAAAGAGAGATACATGGCGAAATCCACAAATGTACCGTAATCTGATAAATGTGATACGATGGGAGAAAACTGAGCTTATAAGAAGAATTAGGTGGAATGATTCAAAAACGTTAAAAAAGTTTTATAATGTTTACCATGATTTTATTTTATTTTTGATTTGAAAAATGTTTTACCAGAATTTTTGACATTTGGTAATTACTTCAAAAGAACTTTATTATTATTATTTATCTTAACACAATTTTTTCGCTTGTTGTTAGAGCGCAGGTAGTGAGGCCGTATATTTTTTCAACACGCTCGTTTTACCCACAATTTCGTCGGAAATGTACATATATGGTCTTGTAAAAAAAATTAGCGGATACCCGAAGTGTGCTACTAAGCTAAAAAATTCGTTATTAACGGAGGGGTTTCATTAAAATTAGAAAGAAATGATGGTCCTATTTTTGGAAAAACGCAAAGCCTATTGGTGTTTTCTTTTCTACAAAAAAAAAACACATTTTAGAAGGTGCATGTATAAAATGTCTTGCCGAACATGTAATACTGCAATTTTTTATTTGACGAGAACAAAACACAAAATTGGATCGCCTTGTTTTTAACAGCTGACAAAAAGATTGTTCTTCAATATAAAAAAATATGTACATAAATCAAAAAGTGTGTTCTTCAAAATATAAAAAAAAATATACAAAAAACTAAATTTGCTAATAGATTGATATTAAATAAATAAATAAATGAACAAACTGAATGACGAAATTCCAATTTCTTTAGTTTGTTTCTCATAAAATATGTAAACAAGAAAATACCTTTGCCAGATTGCCGATTTACTAACGCCAAGTTTATACGATTCCTTCATTTGACGTTTTTTTTTAAAAAAAATTTATAACACCGTGTCTATCTAAATAGAAATCTATCTTTGTTTTAAATTTCATTGCACAGCCCCATTAACAAGTAACATGACGTCGAGCATGCACAAATTACAAGCACAAACCACTAGAGTGTGCCCAGCTTAAGCTTTAAAATATACAACTGGCATTGAAATAATTGTCTTACCCCCAATTTCACCAAGTTCAGTAATAACTAACTATCAGTTATAGCTGTTAAAACATATTGCTGACTAGAAGTTAAAGTAATAGTTTGTTTTAACTGAACTTGGTGAAATTGGGGATTAATCTAGTTACTTACTTTAAAATTAGTAAAAAAAATAAAACAACTATTTTAATTATAATATTAATTATTTACATAAAATTTTTTTTACTATAAACAATCTTTTTTTATCTAATCATGACCAATATAAATGCCTTTATATATATATCATAATGCATATTTATCTAACTTTATTAACGTTAATATTTTTATTTGTACTTCAACGATAGTTGTATATGTACAACTAATATGTGGCTTGTGTACCAAATCCATTTTTTCGCTAATTTAAACAAGTTTTAAATAATTCCTAGGGAAATCTTACTTACGGTTATTATTTGACCGTTTTAATAGGTTTTTAAGTTGTTCTTTAGCCAGTTATTTTTAAATTCTCGTTTTTTAATATCGAAAAAAACGGGTATTTTGTTGTGATAAACCGGTTATTTTAATAATGCGTAATTTGTATGTATGTATGTATGTATGTGTGTATGTATGTATGTATGTATGTATGTATGTATGTATGTATGTATGTATGTATGTATGTATGTATGTATGTATGTATGTATGTATGTATGTATGTATGTATGTATGTATGTATGTATGTATGTGTGTATGTATGTATATTAAGGTGGGTCGAAAAAAAAGTTGTGCCAGTCACCCCCTAGAATAAAAGATATGTCAATGAAGTTTCTAAAACAGGAAAAAAGGTTTTGCCACGCCTCAAAATACAGCCCTTTTGGGTTTTGATATATGTAGCGCTGTAATTTAAAGTCCGATATCTGCATATCGCATATCGTTGTTCATCGATTGATAATGGCTTTATTTTTGCCTTTGGTGACTTCTTAATTCGAGCTCAAGTTCTGGGGAATTGTTATTCATAATTAAGCCGATTAATTTTCGTTTTAGAAGAGATCTATTCAGGCATGTTCTGAAAATCATTTTTTGTGAAAGTGATTTGAAATCACAAGAAAGGTGTTCTGGCCAAAAAACTTTTTCCATAATTGTGATTTTAAACCGTTCAGCTAAGTGGGCACCGATTTAAAATTACATGCTTATTTTTTCCACCATTTTAAACCAAGTTAAAACTTTTGTGGTTTTCAAAACACCCTTAAATAATATTTGTGATTTTAAAATCACAAGTGATTTGAAATTTTGTGATTTTCAGAACATGCCTGATTAAAGCAATAGCTTCCGTACTCAAAAAAAAGAAAGCCATTTTAACATGAGTGAGTACGCTGTTCATCCATCAGTCCGCCTCCAGCCTATCTGTCTGCTCGACCGTCCCCTGACCGAATGCGAAATCGACCAAGAGGGGACTTACGGAGAATTACTGCTACTCCGAAAATATCTAACCAATTTTGATGAAATTTAAATGTTTTTCAAAGCTAGGAATATGAGATGGTCGATTTCGACATTGATGATGTAGATCGATCTACACACAATAAAACACATCGGCTTTAGATTTCTTTATAGCTAGTCAAAAATTCATTCTGGGTGGGCAACGCTGCGGGAACGGCTAGTTTGAAAAAAATGGGGGGAATATCTCAAATAATTTCTATAATTTTTTTTAATTCGAAGTTCTTTAAAAATTCTAAAGGGCAAAATAAACCACACAAATTGCTTGGCCACCATGTCAAAATTTTACGTTCGTGCAAATATTTTGTGTTGTTAAAGGCTGTTGTACACTATCCCACAAAGTCTAAAATATATAACGAAAATGCTTTCCTGATCTAATTATTGTTTGAACATTTTCAACAAAAAAAAAACAATAACAACTTATAATGACTGGGTTTCAATTTCGTAAAATACTTAAGACTTTGTGGGATAGTGTATAACGACCTTAATTGGGATGTTTCCTGTTTAAACAAAGATTTTAAGCATGTTTGTAGACATATTAAAAACTTTTAAAATTTGGCAGACATGTTGGATATTTGTCAAACTTTTTGTGGTGTATACATAGTGATAAATGTAATCATTTCGCGAAAACTTTGCAGAGTAAAGACGTTGATGAATAAGCAATAAAATAATTTTCAGTCGTTTTGAACCATTGTTTGCCACAAATCAGATCGTTTTTAAACCCCTCTTTACTTCAAATTCTTTTCTTTTTATACCCTCCATCACAATTAGTTGTGAAGAGGGTGTATTAAGTTTGTCATTCCGTGTGAAACTTTTTTATTATTCATCTCAGACCCCATAAAGTATGTATAAATATTCTGGGTCCTTGAGTGATTCTAAGTCGATTTAGCCATGTCCGTCTGTTGAAAACACGCGCACTGTCGAACAACTCAAAATAAATAAACAAACTTGGTGCCAAATTGCTTGTAGTTATCCTAAGCAGTTTGGGATTGAAATTCAGCAAAATCGGTGCAGTAGGACCAGAGCTATGAATCAAAATGGTTCCACACCACCTAAAAAACAATGATAATTTTGTTACAAAAAAATAACATAAATAGTGGAATAAGGCACGGAATGAGATACGATTTTGCAAAAATTTGTTTTATTCGACTGGAAATCACGCTGTAAAATTTCGTGAAGATCCGTCCATAATTTACCCTAGGCCCCATATAAACACTACTCCCGGAAAACAGTTTAGTGCGCCTAAAACCGTAAAAAATAACAAAACATAACAAAATTTGAATTGAAACTGTTACTCAAACTAGTTTAAATTGCTAAATAATTTAAAATAGATCTAAACCTCAAACCAACCAATTTTAATACTGATGTCTGTTTTTATAAAGATAAATTAATAATAAATAGACATCATATAGATATCCCTCCTGAAATATTCGAACAGTCGGTGGAGGATATTAAAGATTCGGCACAGCCGAATATAGCACTCTAACTTGTTTATATTATATGTTTTTCCTCCGTTTTAAACAAGTAGCAACAAAATTGCCGGTTGTTAAAAAAAAATTAAATAATCGATCTCCCAAATAGATACGATAAATTAAAAAGTCATTCAACTTTTGAGATTTTTATTTTTTACTTATATAAACTTGATTATAATAGAGTATTTATTAATATCCATTTGTTATGGGTTGAGGTCAATGAAATATTTTCTAATCAGACAAACAGAAAAAAACTCGCATTTTTTTAAGTTTGTATTAATTAGCATAAGTTTTAAACAAGTCAGCAAAAATTTTTTATCATAAAGTTTAAACCGAATTTTTAATGCACCATTGAATTTTTAAACAATCGTATAAAAATAAAGAATTGATTATATTAAAATTAACCGTAATAACAGAAATCAATAAAAACTTTCCATTTTAAATTACTAACAGAACATAAATTTTTATTTAAATATGAAGAAAACATAGTTCATCAAAGTATATATGAATTTACATGTTTCCTAGCATTTGTTTTTCCGTCTTAGTGGATCGATTTGGCGAGGGATCAACCTCCGGTTCATATTTTATCTTCTAAGTGAGTAAATTTAATTTTGTAAGTTCAATATAAAAAATATGGGCATTTCCATTATGATGTGACGTGATATTTGTACGACAAAATGTAAAAAAATTAAATGAAGAAGTCAAATTTGTAAAAAGGGTTTTTTTATGTGCAAAGTAATGAAGAAGAACTATATTCAGAAAAAAAAATTAAAACAATCGATATAAGCAAAAATATGTGCTGGCGTGACGATAAAAAGACAGAAGTGAATTTTGACTTTCATTACAAAATTGAATAAGACTGCGAAATGTGCAAGAAGTTTTGTATAAAACCTTTTTTAGTAAGCTTTGGACTTTATAGATTTATTTTTAACGCTATCAAAACAAAAAATCTTTGCTCGCTTAAAGGTACATATGCGCATTTTCAGTGAAAAGTCTACGTTTTTTTAATGTTACGTCAGAATGCCAATAAGGTTGTATTTTAGGACCATGTTGTTCATCCGTTATCCCTTTTGTTACTTCATGTAGACCTTAAAAGATGCGCTTTACACCAAAATATAAAAAAGTAAACTATACATACACAATTTTTTGAGAAACAATTTAAATCAATTCTGGCGTTACGTTGCAAAAAGTAGTCTATTCGCTGGAATGGACAGTTCAGAAAATATCAATTGAAAAACAAAAAAGTATCAAAAAAGCTCGTTTATAGATTGGATGACAATCCGGACACTGCATGTTTAATTTTATGTTTCCATGTCTAATATTAACGAAAATTAATTAAAGTACCAGATCTAGAACGAAAAAGTACCAAAAAGCTCCCGCTTGTACATTCTTATTCACTCAGGACGACCATGAATGTTTATTTGTATCTTTGTAGGTAAAATTTTAACAAAAATTCAAAAAGTACCAGATGAAAAACAAAAAGTTCCAACATTTTTCATCTTATAGGTTCTCATTCACTCTGTAACCTGCACCTTTAAGTTCAATACTATAGAAAGAAAATTTAAAAATTAATATATGATTTATTCACCTCAATACTGTCAAAATTTTACTTCCTTGAGTACTTTTCTATCGTTTCACACACCCCTATAATTAAAAAAAAAAACATGAATTTAAATAAAAAAACATGATTCTCCATTTCTTTATCTTCGCTCCCTGGGTATTGTTCGTCTTCCTGTTGGTAGTTTTCAACGGCACTTACGGCTTTTATTGCTGAGATTTAAACAAAATACTCGCGACTGATCTTTTAAATATTGTTTTAATTTATGGCGGAATACTTGCAATACTTAGCAGTATATAAAATAAAAGAGAATAGAAGAAGTGAGTTAAGCTAAAAACTGAATGGATGCTTGGCCAGACACTTCATCACAGAATTTAAAGATTATAAATTAAATTTAAAAGACAATTTTGAAAATACTTAACTTTTTTTTGCAAAAGAAAACTACAAACATTAATTTTGACAGCCGATCAAGAGACTCGAGCACACACAGTACAATCGAATTAAAAGACTTAGTAGTCAACTTGAAAAAATCAAAATCTTTTGATTTGTTATCCAAATTTTGATACTTTTAATTAGGCTAAAGTTCATCAAATTTAATTTTCATTAAATTATTTTTTATGAAGAATGGAATTTTACACAATGAATATAATTAAAATTTATTGATAATTTTTCATTCTTGACTGGGGCTCAAACCAAGGCGTTTTTACGGACAGGTTACCCTTACATGTTTCAATCGCAAACACTCGATCTCTTCAGAGGGGTTAACCGTTTAACACTAACAGCCATCGACGACTGCTGGCAGTCAATAGTCAAACATCAAACTTTAAACCAAATTGTATTTAACACTTGGTAGATCAAAATTTGCTTTTTAAATAATTATCTATTTTTAATTGATTTTCATGTTCTTCCTTACTTCGGTTTTTCGTACTTTTTATCAAGAATTCTTCTTGAAGTCCAATGTACATTTTTTATTTTTGTCTTTTTGTATGTTTTATTATGATTTGTCTTCAACCAATTCGACAACCGTCAAACTAATCAATTGACAAAGCCATACACGCTTTGATTTGAACAACAACCGACTCAGTTGACAATTGAATTGAATCGTGTATGAGCTGCTTTAGTCTGAAAAGATATCGTAAAAATGGCGCCTTACGTTGCATTTCAGTGAATTAAATCCGATTTGATCAAGATTTAAAAGATACTAAAAATTTGATTTTCCAATTTCCAAACATATTAATTAGGGTATTCATTTAATCGGGCTTTTGCTTTAATTGGTTAATCGCTCGATTAATTAACCGATCTTTTGGTTTAATCGGTTAATATTGCTATTTACCGGTTAGCCGAATTATAAAGTTTTGTTATAAATTAAGTAATTTCAATAAGTACAAATGCAAAAATTATTTATTATTTGGGGTTTATTAGTAAAAAAAAAACAATTACATAACAAACAAAACAATTCTTGAGCTCAAACGAGCAAACAATAAAAAATTCAATACATTTTTTTTTTAAGTACAAATTTAATAGATTAATTTTTTTTATATATATATATTTTTTTTAATTTCCTAAGCTAATCTCGCGAAGCTTTTATGCTTGTCTGGTGGAAAGAAACCAGAGTCTCTGGCGGGAATCGAACCCGCAACCCCGGCGCTGATAGACTAGCTCGCTACCAGCTAGTTATAGGAGATCTTATAAAAAGATCTTTTCCAAAAATAATTTGGTTTAAATGTTTATTATTATTTTGTTTAGTTGTGTTAAAACTTGACTTGGAAAAAATTCTTTCACTTATCGAAGATGTTGGAGAAATCCAAAGCAACCCATAATACACAATATCTTATTTCTCAGTCTTTTTCCTGGATTTCTCTAAACATCTAAAATCTTCCATTATGCCATTTGAGTACTGTTTAAATTTTTAAAATGTTTAATATTTCTAATTGTTTCGGTTACTATCGAGAGTTTCTTCGGTTGTCTGTCATCATCTGGCTTAGCTCAGCACCGAACATTTTGCAAATCACCGAATCAATTATTTTCTGTTTTTGTACTGTATTTTAAGAATGTATTGCTAGAAGAAAATATATTGTATGAAAAAATATTTCTTAACACAACATACCTTTGGAATATGAGACGAAACAGATAATAAAAAACACAAAATAAATTTGTTATAATACTACAAAAAATTTTTGTTTTTGTTATATCGGTTAATCGACTAAAATTACCCGGTTTAATCGTTACTCGAAAAAAACATTTTTAAATTAACCGATCAGTTAATCGGGTAGTAATTAATCGGTTAACCGAATAAATACCCTTGTCAAGTTTTTTTATTAGTATCTGTAGTATGAGGGGATCCCAATCCTGCAGGCAGACTTTCTTGGATGACGTCATGGAGGCCTTTGATAGAGTTCGCTTCGGATGTGATACATTGATGGCCTAAAATTTGCTCAATTATTGTTGACGTAAGCCCCCTTTTGTTGTAGAATCGCTCTTTCAATGTGTTCCAAGCTGTCGTGTAGTTGTATTCGGTAAGAGCTAAATGTTTGATGAGGCGTTCGGCTTCTCCCGTTAAATGGGTTTTTAAATACCACATTTTTTGTACTGCTGAGATAGGTTGCTCGTGTACAACCTTTTGAAACAGATCTGAGAATGTTGGTCATTTTTCGTAATCAACCGCAAATTTTGGTATGATTACTTTCGGTAAGGATATGTTGGTGGGTGTGGCTGGCATATTGTCTGTTGCCTTCGCCATAACCATAACCTTGTGGCGGCTATGGCATCTGTATGAGCGGATTCGTCCTCCAGCATCCTCTCTAAAGATGACATCATGGCAGATTGCCTGCGCATGAGTTTCACAAGCACTGAAGATAAAGGTTCTGATGCTTCACTTACTTCTGGTGGCTGCATGGTTGCTTCATTTATTCTCTTGATATGAGAATCTATGTAATCCAATGCTTCCCGGTACTTTGCTCCGAGTAGTTGGTGAAGATTGTTGATAATGTATGGGTCATTGTAGCCGAGTGTTTGATCTCTACGGATCACATTCTCCACTCTTTCAAATTCTAACCATAGATTGGATAGTTCTTCGGACCTTTTTTGTAGAAGTCTAGGCTTCTCCGGTCCAGTGGAGCTTTTTTTACGTTGGCAATAGCCTTCTCAAGCTCTATTGCCTTTTGTTCTTGTAAGCTGATTAGCTCTTGTATATTTGCCTTGGTAGACTATGTACTACGAATGTATAGTTGAATAATTATGCTCTTTTATTTGTAAATAATGATCCTGCACCTGGAACAGGATCACGTCGGGGTCACCAAAATTTATGTATAATTCTGTGGTTTTCTTGTTGCGATTCACAACAAGGATATGTTGATCTGATAGAACGGCACTATCACAATTTATTGAAGGATGAACAAAACAGCACATAAACTGATTGTTCACAATATAATACACCAATTGTTGATTATCCAAAGACTAATAATAATTTATTGCAAATAAATGACTTATATACAAAATATTAACAAGTAGAATTTAATTACTAAGCAAAGTAACAAAATTAAAAATAAAGTAAAATTAAAAAATTGAAAAGAAGTGTAGCTTGCATTTTATTTCTTTGCCAGTTTAATGATCATTAACTAATCATTTATGCTTGTTCAGGTAAACTGACCTAAAGGTGAAAGAACTTTTTAAACAAGATTCAGCGTTTTTGGTTAAAAAATGAAACTAAATATGTAAACAAACATTTGGGTGAAAGAACTTGTTAACTAAGTTCAATGCTTTTCTTTAAATATTAAATAAAATTAAAAAAAAATATGAAACTAAACAACCCTAATATTAATTGAAACTAAAACTTCTGCTTTGAATTCTTGAAATTTTGCTTAAAATTTAGACACGTTCTAGATCTATTCGTTTCTAATTTTTCAATTAGCACAAAAGTACAATCATGGACTGAAATACGACAAAATGGTAAATAAATCTAAAATTAAAAATGTAGTTTAAAAAAACTGTAGCTCTAATGAATTTGAGGCGTTAAGTCCGTAGAATAGGATAGATAATGGTTCAACATTTTTTCGTTTAATTGGTAATTAACTCAATTTTAATTAAAATTCCTGTTTTTTTATTAATTCCAGTGCCTGCAAGTGGCCACAAATGTAACAGAACAAAAACATCAGGTAACCCGTGAGGTAAGAGGTAAAAATCTCGGTTTTTGTCGTGGTTTTCGAGGCTGTACCGTTTGGCTGACCGGTCTTAGTGGTGCTGGCAAAACTTCCATTGCCTTTGAACTTGAAGCCTATTTAGTATCCCGTGGTATACCAGCATATGGTCTAGATGGTGATAATATCAGAACCGGACTAAATAAGAATTTAGGCTTTACCCCTGCGGATCGTGAAGAAAACATTAGACGTGTTGGCGAAGTTGCAAAACTATTCGCCGATAGTGGTGTTGTATCAATATGCAGTTTTGTTTCACCATTTGCCGATGATCGTGAAATGGCCAGAAAGATACACAAAGATGTCGGCTTAGAATTCTTCGAAGTATTTGTTGATACTCCACTATCGGTGTGTGAATCCCGGGATGTTAAGGGTTTGTATAAGAAGGCGAGAGAAGGTACAATTAAAGGTTTTACGGGCATTACACAGGATTATGAAAAACCCGAAAATCCTGATTTAGTTGTAAGCACAGATGGTTTTACTATTAAGGAATCTACCCAAAAGTTAATACAACTTTTGGAAAAAGCAGGAATTTTACCAAAATCTTTAAGAGATGTGGAGGAGCTGCCTGAGTTATTTGTAGTTCCTTCCTTAAAAGAAGCCATTTTAAATGAAGTTAATTCTTTACCCTCTATACCCATTACTCAAGTGGAATTGCAATGGGTGCAAGTATTATCGGAAGGTTGGGCTTATCCCCTTAAGGGATTTATGCGTGAAGATGAATACCTACAAACTTTGCACTTTAATTCGATTTTAAGTGATGATGGGGCCTTTAGAGAAAATCATTCTGTACCAATTGTCTTATCAGTATCTACAGAAAATAAAGACAAATTGGATGGAAGCTCGGCCATATGTTTGACATACAATGGCAAGCCTATAGCAATTTTGAGAAAACCCGAATTCTATTATCACCGTAAAGAGGAACGTTTGTCCAGACAATTCGGTACCAGTAATCCCAATCAACCTTATATTAAGGTAATTTAATTAGCAACAAAATCAACCACTGATATAGATTAGAAAAACAATATTTGTTTCATTTTAAGATGGTTTTGGAATCTGGTGATTATTTGGTGGGTGGTGATTTAGAAGTTATTGAACGCATAAAATGGAATGACGATTTGGATCAATATCGCCTTACACCTAATGAATTGAGGAAAAAGTTTAAAGAATTAAATGCTGATGCCATTTTTGCTTTCCAAGTAAGTTGTGTTTTTAAAAGTCCTCTTTGGTTCAATTGCTAACTAAATTTTTCTTAAACCCCAGTTGCGTAATCCCATCCACAATGGCCATGCTTTGCTCATGCAAGACACTAAACGTCAATTACTTGAACGTGGTTTCAAGAAACCTGTACTTCTTTTACATCCCCTTGGAGGTTGGACCAAGGATGATGATGTGCCCTTGCCAGTACGTATGGCTCAACATCAGGCTGTTTTAGATTCTGGTGTTTTGAATAGAGGCGATACTGTTTTAGCCATTTTCCCCTCACCCATGATGTATGCTGGTCCTACAGAGGTACAATGGCATGCCAAGGCACGCATGAATGCTGGCGCCAATTTCTATATTGTGGGCAGAGATCCAGCTGGTATGCCTCATCCTGATAAGGAAATGTATCCCGATGGTAATTTATATGATGCCACTCATGGTGCTCGAGTACTAAAAATGGCACAAGGCTTGGATAGCATGGAGGTAGGTAGATGGGTTTCATATTTCTTCATACGTTTCTAAAAAGTACTCTTTTATGGTAAAAGCAACTTCATTCCAAAATGCACCTTTGGATATAAGAAATAGTTGCTAAATTAAATTTGTTTGTTATAAGTCCAACTGAAATTAGAGGTACCAGTGGAGTAGATAAATTCAGTCCACGATTTCAGTTAGGTCCAGCACTGTTGAGGGCATTAGAGTGATCAACAAAAAATTAAATTGAATAAATAGCCTTATTTGGTTGCTTTGTATATAAAAAAAAACTCAATATGAAGTTTGGTGCCGATTGGATAAAGAAAAGTTAAGTCGGAAATCGATTGAAAATTTGATCGAGCAATTCGAGCAAATGCAAATTGCAAATCTTTGCAAGTGTGCAACTTGTGACGTGAACACCCTTATTAAGAGAAATCCCGATAGGCAGTGCAAAGTGAGCAAACGATGCAAATGCATTTAAAAATATACACATTTTCACAACAAAACAACAACTAAATTAACGTATTTGCATTTGCTTCACTTTACTTCGTTTACACTAAAAAAACCCCATGAGCAAAATTAGTAGTGCATATTTGCTCAGTTGCAAACAAATGTAAACAATAAAATTTGACATATTAAGCGCAATATTCTTTTTTAAGATCACTGATAAATCAATTTAAAAAGAAAAAATTTATTTTTTAATTTGCTTGTGTATAATTGTAAGCAAATGCAGATTTTTGCCAGTGCTGCCAGAAGTTTTTTTTGTAAAATAACACAGTTGCACCAAAAAAATGGTATGCTTTCGGTCAATCATAATATGCACTGCAAATTTACAGATTGCAAATTTGCACAATGACCATCGTGATTACCCTTACAAATAGCAACCAGTTTCTCTTGAATCTGACGCACACAAATTCAGTTTTCTCCTTTTCAAGCAAATATTAATTTTTTTAAGGAATCCTTTTCTTTTTTTTTTAATAATGTTAATTATTTGTATTTTTTAGATATTACCCTTCCGTGTTGCTGCTTACGACAAAAGCGTTTCCCGAATGGCCTTCTTTGATCCCAAACGTAAAGATGAATTTGAGTTTATCTCAGGTACTAAAATGCGCACATTAGCAAAGACTGGCTCAAATCCTCCTATTGGATTTATGGAACCTAAGGCCTGGAAAATTCTATCAGAATATTATCAATCACTATTGCAACAACAATAGTCAATAACTATTTATTTATTTATTTTATCGTAAACAATCTAAACAAGATTTTATCTACATATTAAGTGCAATGTTTTTTTAAAAACAATTTTATATTAAAGAAAAGTAATTATTTATCTAACTTTATAAGATAATATATTTATGTTCGTTCTTTCATAATACATTACCATTAGCTTAAGTGTAATGCTAATTAAAATATTTATGTTTGTCTCTTTTGTTAAACAACAATATGTTGCCTATGTCCGCCTAATTATTTTATATTTTTGTGTATAAGGGCTTTAATACTTACTACTTTTCGTTAGTGAAAATGTGTGCAGCTTTTGTTTTAAATAATATTTTAAATATTATGGTTTTGTTAACCAAGTTAAAACTAGAATTGATGTTTTAGAGATATTTGACTATCACTTGCTTGAAACACATTGCAGATATTAATATATTTTTTTTAAGTTCTTCCATGTTTGTATGATAATTTTTTTATGTTAAGTATCATCAGTGTTTTGCAATAAACGAAAATATAAAAAGTTAATGTTAAATAATTAATTCATCATGCAACATAACTAGTCGTATCTCAAAAAAAAAAAATCAAACTTGGGAAAAAATATATTGATTTAATCAAAAATATTTTGCTATAACTTCGGTTTAGTTTGAAATATAAAACTGATTTTTTTTACATATGTGACAGTTTCAGTTAAAAGCAGGGCTGTGGAGTCGGAGTTGAGGGTTTTGTGTCGGAGTCGGAGTCGTAGTAAACACAAAAACTCGCGACTCCGACTCCAAAGTTTTTCGGCATAAAAAATTTTCCAAAATAAAAATTATCTTCTTAAAACATACATGCATACTATACATGCAGGAACTCCATTGGTAAGAACTGGGGTCTAAGGCCGGATATGGTAAACTGGATTTACACATCGGTTGTTAGGCCTATACTTACCTATGGATGCACTGTTTGGTGGGGTGCGTTGGGAGTGGAAAGCTATAGGAAGATGCTCAGCAAGGTTCAAAGAAGTGCATCTCTTGGCATCACAGGGGCAAGGAGAAGCACTCCGCAGGCAGCGCTGGACATCCTACTATATCTGTCACCTATTGAGCAGTACGTAAGGAGTGTGGCCGCTAGGAACTTAATTAGACTTTACGAGTCTTCGTTAGTTAGACCTAGACGGGATGATCACACGAGAATCTTGTACGAGATGGGTCTGCTTGATCAGGGTATTTCTCTCGGGAGAATTTCGGATCATATGACTATGACCCTGGACTTCGGTGCAACACCACCAGTGGAGTTCCCGGATAGGGAAGTTTGGAGTGGATCCAATGGACTGTTTGAGGGGTTGACAGTATTTACGGATGGATCCAAGATGGAAACCGGCACTGGTGCCGATGTATATATAGCGGACACCGAGGTGAAGAGGTCATTCAGACTCCCCGATGAGTGCAGTGTCTTCCAGGCTGAGATCCTAGCGATCTGGAGGGCGACGGAGGTGATACTGGAACACATCGTGGGTGGATCTGAGGTGACAATTTACGTCGATAGTCAGGCGGCGCTTAGGGCATTGACGAATTATACGGTGCGATCGTGCCTGGTCGCTCGGTGTAGGAATGCTCTTGGTGGACTCATGGAGGCATTCAATGTGAGGCTGTGTTGGGTACCTGGACACTGCATGGTTGAGGGAAATGAGGTGGCGGACGAACTCGCGAGAGGGGGTTCGAGTATGGACTTAGTGGTAAGGGACAGAAGGGTAAATCCTCCCCTATGTTACTACTATGGTGTGATACGGGAGAAATTCCGTGATGACGTTAACCGATCCTGGGGGGACAGAGTGGATTGCAGGGCGTCTAGGGCATTATGGCCCGGATTGGACGCGGGGGCAACCAGGGTTCTATTGGGATTGGATAGGAGTAGTCTTAGAACGCTTGTAGGGTTCTTGACGGGTCATTGTCCGGTCAGGGCTTTTGTAGGCAGATGGGACAACGCCATACCGGACTTCTGCAGATTGTGCGAGGATTCGGAGGAGCTGGAGACGATCGAGCATGTACTTTGCCATTGTCCCAGGGTGCAGGGTCTCAGACAGAAGTGGCTAGGAAATAGGTTTCACGACGAACTGGGGTGCATCGCTGGATGTAGTCCAGCTGATCTACTGGGGTTTGTCAGGGAAATAGTGCGGTTGTTTCTGTTGAGGGGACAGTAGAGAGGGAATATGTTCTTCACATCACCTACTAACTTTCCTATATTCTATACTCTATCAACCTCATACTTCTTTTCTTAACCTTTCTCTTTTTCTATCTTCTTTATCTATTCTTCATCATGTTGAAGGGATTCACAATGGACCGTACTGGTCTCCGGGTGGAAGTGTGCCCTTGGGCACATAACCCTTCTGAACCTAACCTAGGTTAGGTTAGGTTCCATGGGCAGCCATCAAAGACAGCTCACTTGGGTCCTTTATTGGTCCCTTTGTGATACCCTGCGCCAATGCCCATCCCTTAGAGCAGTCACTCAGATGGCGTCACTGCAAAGTCCAACCACCTCGTCTTCCTAGTGAAGAGAAGGAGCGATTTCAGTTCCATCCCAGATAGATCCTCCAAACAGGCAAACACCGGTTCCCCCAGGCATTCCACCCTAATACCCCGCAGTCCAGGGCAATGACAGAGAAAGTGGAGCACAGTCTCCTCTTCCTCCTCGTTCTGACAACTTCTACAGTAGTCGTAAAATTCCAGACCCATTCTCCTAGCATGAGTCCCCACCGGCCAGTGTCCAGTTACAACTGATATCAAAGTCCTAATCTGGTTTCTGCTGAGCCCAAGTAGAGAGCTAGTTCTCCGTCCATCATATCCAGGCCAAAGGATCCTGGATATCGAGCAGGTGGATTCACAGGTCCACCGCGTCTGCGCAACTCTATAGGACTCGCGCCCTATAAGTGATTTACAGTGAGCCATTGGAAGGCCAATGAATTGGTCAATGAATGCATCATCCATGCGACCACCCTGTTTGGCCAGCTCATCCGCTACCTGATTGCCCGGGCACCCAGTGTGCCCCGGTATCCATATTAGCGTTACCCTTGAATGTTTCGCAATCTCATCCAAAGACATCCGACATTCTACAGTTAACCTCGATGTCGTGTAGACACCCGCTAGGGTAGGAACCTAACCTAACCTAACCTAACCTAATAAAAGTTTTTAAAAATAGCGAAAAAGATATTACCAAAAATGTATACATACGATCTCCATTTTGTTTTCGATTTTCACCGAATTTAAAAAAAAATAAGCTTTAAAGGGTCTCAACAGTGGCCGTAGCAATTGTTCCTTTTTTTCATAAAAGACAGATGAGAACGGTTATTTTTTTATTTTTATTATTTTTTTTTTAAGCAAAAATGACAGTTATTTTTTGCTTTCATCAATCAAAATGTTTAAAAGCACTTTATTTATACCCACACCACAATAGTGGAGAATAGGGTATAATGCATTTGTGCTGATGTGTGCTACACCTTAAAATATGGGTCATGGACCCACCTTTACGTACGGTTGGCTGGCTGTCCATGTAACCTTGTGCGCAAAGTACAAGTCGCAATTCTGAAGATAATTTGATAAAATTTGGAACATAGGTTCTTATTGACACAAGGAGCAAGCCTATTGAAAATGTACCGAATCGTAATACAACGAGGGAAGTCAGGGGACAATTTCTGCTTCTCAGAAACTATCAAACCGATTTTAATGAAATTAAAAACATGGATAGATCCATATTTAAATGGACACATAAGCATGATTCTCCATTGTTGCGAATAGTGTTGTGCACTCTCGTAAATGTGTTTTTAAATACTGTGGTGCAGGGTATCATATGTTCGGGCTTGACCGACTTTACTTTCTTACTTGTATATAAAGATCAAAATGGTATTTGTACTTGAATTTGTTTCTTCTATATGCTTTTTTTTGCTTTAAAATGTCAAAATAATAAAATAATCGTTTTTCAATAAAAAGACATGTTAGTTTTTTTTTTGGATATTTTTATAAAATTGTATAAGTATAATTATTACAATTATAAATACTAAATAATTAATATCAAATTGTAGATGTTTTTAATGGTATTTTATTATTTTTTAACTTCATTTTATATTTCTGTTGCAAGTTTTTTTTCTTACCTTATTTAATTTAATGTATCTGAACATTCATTTACACACAAAACAAAAAGATCTGGTTAATGTGTTATGTTTTGAATTTGTTTGTGTGTTCATATGTTTTTTGAATGTTTAAACTAAATATTTATGATATTTTTTTTTAATTAGTATGTACTTGCATTTATTATGTATTGTATTATTTACTGTTTGTTTTTAAAAGATGAGTTTAATATATAAAAATTTAAAAAAAAAAACTAAAATATACAACAAATTTTTGTAAAAAAAAAATGAAATTTAAATATCGAGTTATAACCGCAAAAAACTTGAGAGACAAAAACAAAATTTTACAGAGGTTTTTTTTATTTAAATTTGTTTTTGGTATCGAAACGGTACCTTATGCGACTATGACATTTTAGGAGATGATGCAAGGGTTGCCAATAAAGTCATTTATTAAAAAAAAAAAACGTAAATTGAAAATGATGTCGCTTACGCTCTTTTGGCGGTAGTGCCTCGATATGTATGTAAGTAAGCACCTTAAAACAAAAAATAAATAAAAAATCGAATAAAACGAAAAAATAATAAAAATTATATGTAGTATATAAAATGTGATAAAAATGTATCTACACAACCCCGATTAGAATGTGATTTTATATCAATATATAAATTAAATAAAACTTAAAAGAAAAATAAAGTGCTTAGATTTAATAATAAAGAAACAAAGATTAAAAAGCGTGAGTGGAATTGGTGAAAAGAAAGTGTGTGTTCATTGCTGTTCAAATAAAGGATATACAATTATTTATTTTTTTATTTTTAATATTTATGAAATTCTTGTGCGTAATCAATTTTTTTTAATTTAGCCAAAGCAGATTTTGAAAAATAACATGGCAAATTTTTAACTTTGTTTTGAGAATTTTTTTTTGTTTTCCTCTTTTTAAATTTTTTATTATTATAAGCAACAAAATAAAAGTGTTATAAATTTTGGTTTTTTATTTGTTTTATTTTTATAAAAAAGACGCACATTTGATAAGAGTAAAAAAAAATTAACAAAAACTAGATAAACAATTTATTTGTCCACAAAAATTTAATACATTTTTTTTATTTCCTTGAATGAATTATAAAATGTACTAACAAGGTAATACAAACAACTAAATTATTGTTAATATGCAGATAAAAAAAATCTAAGAGATAAAACTAAATTGAGATCTTGTATGTTTCTTGAAACATGTCACAAAGATTATTTTGCTGTTTCAAAAATCATATTAAAGCTCAGCAAAATTTTAAACCAAAACTTTAAGTTTTAACTAAATATAAATCGTGTTATACAGGCATGTTCTGAAAATCACTTTTTGGTAAAGTGATTTGAAATCACTAAAAAAAAATTTTAAAATCTCGTGATTTAAAGCCGGATAGCTTACATCATGGCGATTTCAAATCACTTGAAGTTTTTTAAAGCATTTTTTTGAAATCTAAAATAAAATTATCACATACACTTTAAATGATTTGTCCTTTATTTGTTTTTGCATTAACATTAATTATTTTACACGGGAGAACCCTAAAATATACAAATTTAGGAAGCCGCTTTATTTTGTTTACATTTTTCGTGATTTTCTTTTCACAGGGTAGACTCGTCAAAAAGACTTCAGCAGTCACTAGAGCAAAAATTTCTTCAATTAAATTAAATTAATTTGTTAAAAATTAAATTCATTTGTTTGATTGGTTAAATGTTAATATACGAAGGTAAAAAATAAACGAAAATGACAGCCATACGTACTAAATGAATGGTAACGTTTTAAAAAGAAGCGCACAGTTGTTTTCTCGTGATTAAGAACAATGAAAATCACGACAAAAAACTAAAAATCTCGTGATTTTCAGAACACCAAAATATTTTTCGGGTGATTTCAAAATCGTTCGTGATTTTAAATCACCGCGATTTCAGAACGTGCCTGTATCACGCATTGTTTGGTTTGTAGTAGAGTTTCTGGCCTAGTCTCTTGTGTGGTCTATATTGTAGACTCTTCTCTATAGTCGAGCAATTTCCGATTTGAAAGTTAAATCGTACTGCATAAGTCATTCGAAACGATGACAGAGTTGTATTTATGAACAAATTGGAAATTTGATTAAAAGTTGGTAGCTCTGATATTAAAATACCAAAATGGACTAAAATGCCTCAAAATAAATAACAATATACTAACCCACCCCAGATTTATTTTAGGGTGTTCTGTAGTAACTCGTGAGTTTTTCTTGCGATCTGCCATAGTTTCTTAAAAAATATTCTAGTTCTCTTGAGCATATTTTTGCAATATGCTTTTACAGAACAACTATTATACGATTTCAAGTCAGAATCGCAAATGTTAAGCGTTTTGCAATTGTCAGAACATGCCCGTATAGTATACAGTATAGTCTAGCAAGCGATTTTTTCAATGGTCTCATATCTAATGTAATCTAAGATCTGTTCTCCGATTTATCTTAATGACTACCATATGATGAACCTTTTTAGCAGGGCTGTTATGGAAATCACTTGGTTTTAATCACGTGAATTCGAATCACATGAGCTTTTTTTTAAATCACACTTGTGATATTGTGGTATTGCGTTTTTGTGGTGATTTTCAATTGCCGAAAGACCACCGAAAAATACCAAAACTGTGTAAATAAATAAATAAAATAAAAAAAAGCACTTGATTTTCAGAACAGGGCTGTATATTCCTGTTTGGACTATAATAGTCAAGTCGTGACTTTTTCTAAGTCTATTGTTTATGCCCGTAATTTCTACAAAATGAAAGATGGTTGCGTTTGTACCTAACAATTAAATTTACATATTTCAACCAACGTGAGGCCATTGTGTTTAAACCTCTAGTTTTCTTTTAAAATTTGACAACATTTACACCATAGATTTCTATTCACAGCTAGATTTCTTTTTGTAGAAATTACGAGCATTAGTTTATACTCTGGTATTTAAACTAGTCTATCGCTAGTCTAGTCTGTAGCTTAGCCTATTGCTTAGCGTATAGTTCAGTCTATAGCCTGGTATACAGTTCAGTCTATAGCTTAGTCTAAAGTGTATACACCTGTTGTTTACAACTCTGTGTAAATGCGGTAATCAAAAACATCAAATATTTACAACTCATCACAAGCAGTTGGTTTAATTTTAACTCAACTGAGTTGATTTGTAAACCACAATAGGGGCATAAGTCTCCAGCCTTATTAATCGGCTTGTCTATAGTATTGCCCAGAAAAGTCTACAGTCTACAGCCACACTTTATCCTATAGTTAAACTACATCAAACCACTCATAATTTAAGTATTCCTCGTTAGTACTTGTCAATCGAAATATCCCTATTCGAATAAAAAGTGATGCTTTATTTAAAATTGTTGTTACCTTTTTGTTTGTATACATACATTGGTTTGCTTTTTTTTAATGTTGATTTGTATTTTTTATTTCATTGCAATTGGCTTTGTTTAAACCATGCAGATTATTTAATTTTTATTTTCATATTCATATTGACCTCATTTCTGTATACTCGTACTATATAGTATTTTTATATGAACTGATTTTTTTAATTAACGTTCTTAATAGTCGCTTTTATACGTGGCTGTTTGTTTTATCCTTTTGTGGTAAATTGCAATAATTTTGTTTAAACATCTATATTTAATTAATTATGATTAATTTCTGTTCCGCTTTTTTTGTTGTTTTTTTTTTTTTTTTTTTTTTGTATAAATGTTATATTTAATCAGTATTATTATAATTATTTTTTTAATATTATTATTACAATAAAAAAAGTTTAAGTTCTTGTTAAGCTTAACAAGATGTTAGAAAACTACATTCATCGTTGTATTTACCTCGTCAAAGCAGACTGCACCTTGACAACCAACTTTCTGCTTTTCTATGATCATTCGATTTCAATTGATGTCCACCTTTCGGGGGATTATTTGCCTCCTGCAAGAAAAAAAATATTTATATTAAACTTTTGTTAATGGAATTTTCTTTTTTATTTAATTTAGTACCATTCGCTTCTCCATTTTTGCTTTTATATCACTTGCTAGAGTAAGGAAAGCCTCTTCAACATTAATGCTGGCCTTGGCGGAGGTTTCCATAAATTTAATGCCATATTCGACAGCTAATTGTTCACCCCGTTCTCTGGAAACCTTTAAAAGAAAAAGAAATAATCTATGTATATAAAAATGAAAAATGTTTGTATGTTTGTTGGCTAATAGACTCCTAAACTACTGAACCGATTTTCCTGAAATTTTTACAGTAACGTGAGCCCTAAAAATAAAATAGGCTACTTATTTTTTCGATAGGGGCAGGGGAATTGGTGCCCCCATTGGATGCTAATATTAAATATCGCATATCTTAAGAGCCGCTGCACGCATTTTGTTGAACTTTTGGTAGTAGGATCTTTTGAACCCCAAAATTGAAATAAAAAAGCAGCGGGGGAAGTGGTGCCCACCATAGAACGCCAATGTTTAATATCGCATATCTTAAGAACTGTTATAGTGAGAATGTTTAAACTTTGTGGAAGTCACTTTTATGGTATACTACACTTTTGAAAATAAATATAAAGCGGGTAGGCTCAGGGGAAAAAACCTCCCATAGGATGCATATATTAAATATCGCTCAACTGAAGAACTATTAAAGGGGGAGTCTTCAAACGTGGTTAAAGCTAGTACTATGGTAAACTATAAATTTCAGTATACAAATGGGCGGGGTAGACAGGGGAGGAGCAGTTCCCCTCATAGATAGAAATATAAATAAGGGCCACTGCACGCATTTTGTTGAAGTTTTGGTAGTAGAATCTTCTGAGCCCCAAAATTGAAATAAAATAGCAGAGGGGGAAGTGGTGCCCAGCATAGGACGCCCATGTTTAATATCGCATATCTTAAGAACTGTTATAGTGAGACTGTTCTAACTATGTGAAAGTCACTCTTATGGTATACTACACTTTTGAAATTAAAAATAAGGCGGATAGGCGCAGGGGGAAATACCTATTATAAGATGCATATATTAAATATCTCTCAACTGAAAAACTATTAAAGGGAGGGTCTTCAAACCTGGTTAAAGCAGTGTAGCGAAGCGCACCGGGTTAAGCTAGTATTAAAGATAAAATATAAAATAAGTGCGTGATATATTCTTCAATTTTTATGTTTTGTTTTTATTATAGAACAAAAGACCCACAAAAGTTTTTTTGATTACACCACTTTTCGCTAATGTTTTCTCTTTTTAATAATGGCTTTTGACAAAACTTAACACGGCTCTATATTTTGATCTTGGAGGCCACACGATCAAGTTTTGCCTTTCAATTTGCAATACTCTCTCCCTTTTTATTAACACACTCACACTTTTTAAATTAACTAGGAGATTGCTTTCAATATCACCTTTCTATTTGTTTGGCAAGATTAATTGAAAGTGATCTACATAATTACAAGTTTGTATTTATAAATTGTTTTCTTGATGAAATCTTGATAGTAAATTGCTTATAAATTGAATATAGCCTACGTCACAGCTTTCAATTTAGGTTAATTTTGACAAGCAGTACATGTAAAAAATAATCAAGAAACATTATATCAGGGTATATCAAGATTAATGACTACTATACAAGTCCACAGACTAAACTATAATCTAAAGCGGCTCATACACTTGCAATAAAATTGCCAATATTGCCAATGTGTATGTGTATTCGAAGGTGGCACAATATATTAGCAACAATCAAAAGGCTTTTGATTTTTATTGCACAACGAAAAGAAAGTGAAATGTGTTGGCAACATTGTACAATGCTGTTTATGTTATTCCTATTATAGGTTTTGTTCACCATTTATATATAGGACAAAATGGAAATAAAATGGTGAATATCATATACAATAATATTGCATGTGTATGGGCCGCTTAAGTCAGGGACTAGACCAAGAGCTAGTCTATATACTAGGGAGATCGCTCGAATGGTATTCGACCGGTTTTAACCGGTTATTTTAGTTTTGCCCAAGTCGAATATTTTACAATGTCCATTTTTTGAATATCGTATAAACCGGTTATTTATTTATTTATTTTCACATTACCTATAACCTAGCCTTTAAAGGCCGTAATCGGTTACAAATTTCTACTAACAATTGTAAATAAAATTTATATATGAAAGTATGTATGTATATGTATATAAAAATTCAAATATATTAAAGTTAAAATATAATTAAAAAAGAGCTAGATAGCCTAATTAAAATGTAAGAGTTCCAGCTATGAAAAATCCCAAAACGAACGATTCAGAAGATTAAATGTAAATACATGCATACACATGCATAAGTAATAAAATAATAAAAATTTCTCCAAAATATCATAAAAAAAATAATATATTATTTCAAGTTTACACAGAAGAAAAATATAAAGTGGATATCTGTTAACGTTAGAATAAATAAAGAATAAATTTTTAAATATCATTCCTTTAAAGCATATTTAACACATCAATATCAAACAGTTATATAGAAGATTGATTTCTTGAAAGTTCCAGAAAAAGTCGTTTTTTATATGTGTTAGCAGAAACACCAAAAGTTTTCAAAAAGTTAGGCAACTTATTATAAGACCGTGCAACTCTAACATGGAAAGAACGCTCCAATACGGCAGATAATTTCGGTATCTTTAACTGTCTATTCCTCGTTGATCTACAAAAATTAAATAGCTGAATTAAATACCCAGGAGTTTGCAACCTATAAGACTTATAAAAGTGAACAAGATTTCTGAAATCTACGAGCTCTACAAATGAAAAACCTAAAAATTTTAAAACAAATGGTGAGACATGTTGTCTTATTCTCAATGAGTAAAGATACCGCATAACTCGATTAAAAACCAATCTTACTTTTTTTAGAATATAGCCAAAGGTTCCAGAATACACCTCCAACCCATATAAAAAAAACTGGCATAACAAGCCCATGAACAATTTGCTTCTTTACATAAGTTGGCAACATTAAATCCGTATTGTACAATTTACGCAAAGTAAAATTCACTTTAGATATTATGTAATTAACATGACCCTCAAATGATAATTTTGTGTCAAGTATTACACCTAGACAATTAAGACGATCAACAAACTCAATTTCACCACCATTGAGAGTAATAGTGAACTCAGAACTACTACACTTGCCAAACAACATAGCCTTAGTTTTACCAGTATGAACTACAAACGCATTATCCAGAACCCAACTATCTAACAATTGAGCTGTATAATTGATCACATTTTGGAATACAGCGTAAAATTCAGGTGTACCCTTGAACAAAAGCTGCACATCATCAGCAAAAGAAAATGGAAGACCCGTATTACTAGAAATTTGATCAAAAAGATCATTTATAAACATTATAAAAAGTAAAGGTCTAAGGACTGATCCTTGAGGCACTCCGCTGTGAACTGGAAGCAAGCCAGAAGCCCGATTACCACTAACGACGTATTGACTTCTACCGAAAAGATATGAAGATATTAACTTGCAAGCAGAACTTGAAAAGTTATAAGTAAAATAAACCGGTTATTTTAGTAATGTGTAATTTATATACGTTTTCCTTACTTTTGTCATAAATGTACCCGTAATTTAAGTATTTTTCTAATCGAATATTTGGCAAACAAACTTTTTATAAAAAATGTCAAAACAAAATGTAACAAAAGTCAAAAAAAACATTATGAGTAATGTAAATACGAATCGCTTATATAAGCGTGTGTTCTTGTAACGAAAACCAAAAACAATTCAAAATACAACAAACAAAAAGATCAGCTAAAAAGGTAATTAGCAATTTGACAATATTCTAAATACATACTAAGGGTATTCACGTCACAAGTTGCATCCTTGCGAAAAAGCAAAGTGCAAAAATTTAACAACAACACAGACAATTAGTTGTGCGTAAATAAGCGCGAGTTTATACACCACGTCGAACACCTGTCCTTGGTGCAACCAGTGACCACACGACACACTACACCTGTTTAACTGTTCTGCCAAGCCTACTTAACTAGTTCACAGGTCTCTTTGGAATCATCCTGTAGTAGAAGCGACTTTTCTAAACCTTACAGCACAATACACTTCACAAGGCGAACTAGACAACAGATAATATACAACACAATCACCAGTACTGTTACAACAGCAACTACATATTTTTATATTATTAATATAATGATTACATATTCTGCAAAACACTCCTTTTATTGAAATTGTTTGCAATTATGTATATATAAATACCAGAACGACCATGCAAATTCACACAGGTAAAAACAATAATATTACATCATATCCTTTTGATAGCCTTTTACCAACACATCTTAACTTAATAGATTTTGTTGAATTAACAATAAGAAGAACATATTATAAAATAACAATAGGCTTGGTTTTGGGAACAGGGAAATAGACAATTTAAATTACATTTTATTTAATAAAATTATATAAAATAAGTATTACATTATAGGGTGTTCAGTCGATTAATTCTTGTTTGATTAATCAAACAATTTTAGACGATTAATTAAAGTTGGAATATTTTATACCGATTAATCGAATGATAATAATATATACAGGGGTGTGCTGAAAATCGAAAACGTAAAACGAATGAATTTGAAACGCCGTGGTTTAATGAGATTTCTGTAATAGAAGAATTTTATGACAAATATTATTCAAATATTTCTCTATTAAACAGAATTTTATAACAAAAATTAGATTAAAAGTGTACAAAAAGCAACATCCAAATTCTTGCGTTTTACGTTTTCGATTTCCAGCACACCCCTGATAGTATTTCTGTTAAATGTATAATTTTTTTAAAGTTTTAAGTCGAATAAACAAACCAAATGTATGTGTCCGTTGGAATTTAAAAAAAACAGTCATGTTAAGTGCGTTTTTTAGCTTATATTTTTGTTACTTTTTTCAACACAATTTAATAATTTATTTCACAAAAGAAAAAACGAAAAAGTTTTATATTAATTTTTGGAGTATGTTCTATAAATAGAAATGAAGTGAAATTGAAAGCGAACGATAATTTAAATTCAATTATTTGCAAAATTACCGTTGTTTTCCGTGGTTTTAAGTTTTCTTTTTGCAAACAAAATAGATACTTAAAGAATGAAGTAGACAAAATGAAATATTTTTATGAACTTTCATTGCAGGGTCGTTTCTAGTAGCCTTTTCACACTTGTCAACATTTAACATCAATTTGAGAAGATGTTGTAATTTTCCCATAAGAAATACATAGGGCTAAAAATCAATATTGTTTAACATAATTACAAAATGTTCCTATCTCATTGTATTTCATTCTACATCTTCCGATTATTTTAGTGTAATCACTAGAAAAATGGCAGTAAATTCATTATTATTGGCATTTGGTTTGAAAGCAGCGTTACCATTTCTCAAGTTTTTTCTTTTTTACAAGCCTTATGTTACTTGATTTTATTTTATATTATTAAACAAAATGAGTTCTCAGTCATCGTCTAGTATTCAAAGCGTACGGTTGTTTTTTTGATATCCTCTTTATCACATAATTCGTTCAGCGTATACACAACTAAACTTGTATTCTTCTTTTTTTTTTAACGCGTGTTGATTTATTTTATCTTTTTTATTAGTGAATAGAAACACAAATAAACTTGACTAACCTCTACAATCATGGCTCCGGGGCCTCCGGACAAACTTTCTAATAATAGATTTTATGTATTGGGGGATTATATCGATAATCCATCCAAAAAACAGAAACCCAACGAATTCCCAGACTTACCAACAATATCTAACAACAACAAAAATAACCCTAAATACGTTTTAATTTCATTTGCGATTAAAAAAGGCGTTGAAAGCATTAGCAATGAATTCGACTCTATATCTCTATTGCGCGACGGAAATTTACTTATACTCGCACGAAACGCACGTGTTGCTGATAAATTCTTAAAAACCAAGACACTATCCAACATATGCCCAATTACATGCAAGCTTCATGACTCCCTTAACTCCGTAAAAGGGGTTATCTACCCACCGTGCCTAATAAATGTTGCAGAACAAAAAATCGTTCAAGAAATGAAATCACAAGGCGTCATCGACGTATACAAGTTTACAAAACCGAGCGAAGACGGCAAAACTCGAACCCCAACTGGTAAAATGATCATCACCTTCGATCTCTATCGCCTGCCCAAGACTGTTGATGTCGCTTGGTACAAATGCAAAGTGGACTTTTATATCCCGAGCCCAATGAGATGTAAAAATTGCCAAAAATTAGGCCACACAAAAAATCGATGCAAAGGAGACGCCACATGCCCCACATGCAGTTTACCACCTCACACTTTGGAAGAATGCACCCGCATATTTTGCACAAATTGTTCTGGAGAACATTCATCTGCGGACAAAAACTGCCCTAGATACATCCAAATGAGATAAGTTCTGAAATTCAAAACTGAAAACTATTGCAGTATAGGTGAAGCCCGCCGAAAATACAAAGATAGCAACCAACTACCCAAAACAAATCAAACAACCTCATATGCCTCGGTTTCCAACTCCCCTACAAAACGCAAAGAAGCATTAAACAATAAATCTGAAAAAAATGAAAACGCCACCACAATCACTAATTTAAACAAACAAACTGCACCACCAACAAACCCGCTAAATGAAATAACCCCAACTTCTTCCAAACAACAACAAACATCAATCATCAAAGAAACATCACAACACAAAAATAACATCAATAAAACCATAAAAAAAAATTGAAACGCCAAAAACAACTACAACAGAACAAAACAACATAACTCACAACAGTAGCTCTGCAACTAAGGGCCAGCTAACATCGCCAATATCACGATTAACGCAAACTCTAATCAGAGACAGAAATTACTTCATACAACCCCTCGACGAGGAAACTCTCGACGGGGTGACGATGGATCTCTCGTCTCCTTAAACAACTAAATTACCCGCCCTGATTGTGCAGCTAGCGGCAGGTGTTGCCGCGGCGGTGATTTTGCCGCTGACTTATGGAACCACGCAAGTGATTTTTGGGTCCGGGGTGGGGTTGCCGCCGCCGGGCTGAGCACCGGTATGCAAAAGCAGGGCGAATATATATTAAAAAAAAAAAAACATTATCCATCGAATCACCATTTCCAAACCAGTCCACCCACTCATCCCGCCTTCACCAATTAATAATTGAAATTATGGATTTCGTCATTTTACAATGGAACATCAACGGCTTCATAAACAACTACCATAATCTCCAATTACTTATGAAGGAAATGGATCCCAGCTTTATCTCGGTACAGGAAACACACTGTGCACACAACTTCACTCCAATCCCACCAAAAAACTATAGTAGTTACTTTGCAAACGTAGCTAATAACACCACTTCAAAACAAGGTGTTGGAGTTCTTATAAAGACAAACATACCACATAAACTACTATCTGTAACCTCCACATACCAAGTAGTCGCAATAGAAATCAACCTCAATGTAACATTCACTATCTTATCCTTCTATATTCCACCCAACCAAGACGTATCTGTACCTGAAATAAATAATATAATCTCATCTTTCAATACCCCGTTAATAGTAATCGGGGATTTTAATGCTTGGAACACTATCTGGGGCTCTTCACGCAATAATAATCGTGGCATTCTACTTGAAAACATAATACACCAACTAAATCTTTGTGTTTTAAATGATGGCAACCCCACGCATTTCTCCACCCACAATACGTTCACCAATATAGATGTCTCACTCTGCTCGGTCAACTTACTACCGCTAACATCTTGGAATGTCTTAGACGATCTACACAGCAGTGACCACTTCCCTATAAAAATATCTATGAAATTGTCAGAAGAAACTAGTAATCCAATTAAAATTAAAAAATTTCTAACCCACCTAGCTGACTGGCCAAATTTTTCTCGAATAGCTGAAAGAGAAATTTCTAGGCGCCACCTTACCTCATCCAGCAATAAAGATGCAGCCACAATAACTAAGTCCGTACGTACCGCAGCTAACATTTACATCCCACAATCAAAGCCCCACATAAAAACAGAACGGGCATTAGTCCCCTGGTGGAACCCAACTCTATCCGCTTTACGGAAACAAAAAATGAAGAAATGGCAATATTTTAAAGCAAATCCAACGGTAGACAACCTTGTATCCTACAAAAAAATAAATGCTATATTTCGTAAAGAAATAAAAATCGCCAAACGCTATAGTTTTGAAAACTTCACAAAAACAATAAACCGAAACACAAAAACAGCAGTCATATGGAACAAAATAAATAGAATCTCCCGCAAGGGTCTACCCACAAATATCAAGGTAATAGCCACCCAAAACGAAACACTCATTGATACTTTCGAAATTGCCAACCACTTTGGTAGAGTTTGGGCGGACTACGCATCTGATGCTAATTTCCCTTCTCTGTTCAACGATTCTAAAAACTCATCCAATATTAACATCAACTACACGCCAGATAAAGACGCTCTTTTAATCGATGTTCCAATTTCTATGCTCGAACTTAACTGCTGCCTAAGCAAAGTTAAAGGCACAACCCCAGGTCATGATCGCATCTCCTACCAGATGATTAAAGCTCTTTCCAACCCAAGCAAAGAAAAACTCGTAGAAGTATATAACACCGTATTTCAAAGCAGAAATATACCACATTCCTGGAAACTAGCCACCATAGTTCCCATCCCTAAAGCAAAAAACTCAGCATCTGTTGATGATTATCGGCCAATATCGTTACTTCCCTGCCTCTCCAAAATTATTGAACGGATTGTAGCTACAAGACTTTCATGGTTCATGGAAAAGAAAAAGCTTATTGCCAAAGAACAATTAGCTTTTAAAGCAAACAAAGGATGCGATGATGCGCTACTCCACATGGACTACTACATTACAAATGCTCTATCGGCTAAAAATCATGTAACAGTCCTATCAATAGATTTCGAAAAAGCTTTCGATAGAATCGGCTCCCACGTTATCCTAAATACATTGAAATCTTGGTCTGTTGGCCCAAAAATGTTAAAATTTGTCAAGTCATTTTTATCAAATAGACGTTTTAAAATTAAGATAAATGGACAATTGTCAAAAACGTTCACCCTGACAAATGGAATCCCACAGGGATCGCCGCTTTCAGTAGTGCTTTTTCAAATCGCTTTTAAAGAAATCAGCAATATTGTTAATAAACAACGTTATGTAGACCATTGCCTGTACGCAGACGATTTATATATACTGTGCAAAAGAAACAACAACAGCGAAACAAAAGCCATTTTGGAAAACATTGTTCAAGACATCACTGAATGGACCGAATATTCTGGCGCGAAAATTTCTTTATCCAAATCAAAAAAGTTCCACATCTGTAGAAAACGCAATTGCGACTCCAACGATCACGTCATTCAAACTATACAAAATGTTAACAAACTCAAAGTTCTTGGGCTAATATTCTCACAGAACTACACTTGGAAAGAATACCTACTTAAACTTAAAAACGCCATAATATCCAGAGTTAATATTATACGATACTTGTCAGCCAAAAGTTTTGTTCATATAAATACATTGACCTACCTCACCAAAACTCTTATTTTAAGTAAAATTGATTACGGTCTATTCATATATGGCAACAACTGTAAAACAAGCATCAAAATCATAAAATCAGTCTACCATCAAGCTGCCAGAGCTTCTGTATACGCCTTTAGAACAACCCCCATCTTCAATATTCTTTGCGAAGCCAATCTTCCATCTATAGAGGATAGAATATACGAAGCAAATTCTTGAATACTACCTAAACTGCTCAATAGCACAAATTCAGTTATAGACAAAGACATTACCTCTGTCATTAACTCAAAAAAACCTAGACGCATCAAATCTGCAATAGCTTATTCTCTATCGTTGTGTGAAGAATTAAATATACCCCTTATCATTACAAAAAATTACATTATTAAACCCCCATGGAATTTGAAAAACATTTCGTTTAACACTTCACTTGCAGGCGTTAACAAAACTGATACACCAAAAAATATATTTCTCAGCCTCCTGGCAGAACAAAAAAACTATTTAAAAAACAACAATTGGCGATTCGTCTATACAGACGGTAGTAAGTCTCTAGGTATGGCCCCAGCGTATGCTGTAGTAAATGAAAAAGGGGAAAATATTGTCCTCGGCACTCTTGCCGAACAATCATCCGTCTTCACAGCAGAATCCTGTGCAATATATCAAGCAATGCGTATAACACTTTCCGATAAAAAGAAAACTGTCATCTTTACAGACAGTCTTTCGGTAATAAAGGCCATAAGTAACCCCTTTAATAAGAAATGGAATATTATTAATAGAATAAGAGACTCACTCATCGATAATGAAAACAAAATACGAATACACTGGATTCCAAGCCACATACGCATTTTTGGAAATGAAAATGCACCAATAATAATGGACGGCACACTGGAAAAAATAGACATCCGACGCCACATCTCAAACTGCATTAAGGTCAAATTCAATCAGAAAGAGATTACTCACCACCATTACTCCAATACAAATCCAAATAATAACCAGCCTATCTATCCGACGGTTAACAAGAGCAACATAAAAACTTTCTCTAGACTACGCCTTGGCCACGCCATCTTCTCCCATGAATGGATTTTGAAAAAAATACCGCAACCAACTTGCACCAGATGTAATCACACTCTCTCAATAAATCATATTCTTTCTGAATGCTTATCATATACCGACCAAAGACGTAAACTATTTGGGAATGAGTCTGCATTAAAGCTACTCAAGGACCCATCCACTGAGAATATTAACAAAATCTGCCACTTTATCAAACTAACTAAACTTAAAATTTAAACTTTTACCAACATTGTAAATATTAGTTGTAAATTTATATCACTTTATTTTTAAGATCATATGTAATTAAAACACACATTTTTATCAAATTAGAGCTGATGGCCAACGTCGCTAGTGCTCACAAATTAAATTTAATCTTAGAATTATATTCGTTAAGATTAAATAAATAAATAATAATAATAATAAAATGAGTTCTAAATACATTTTGGTGTTATCTTTTAAAATTTTGGCTCTTTTGTGGAAAAAAGTATTTAAAAAAATAAAAGTTTTTTTTCAGAAATTGTGACCTTTTTATTGATAGTTAGATGTTTCAAGTGTGAACGCGTATTTCACATTTTCAACATCTTCCAATGGGCGTTCCTCCGAAATGGATGCATGTATACAAACGGTATAAAATTTGTTCGATTCTAAATCCAATTCTTTTCGATTTCTAGAACACGTCCTAGTGCTGCCAGATTTGACGATTTATAGCCATATTGACGATTTCTTGTTCCGGAATTAGCAAGATCCGATTTGCGGAATTTTTTCTAAAAAGTGGCGATTTTTCAGTCTCCAAATTCTGCATAGAACATTAAATTTTCTGACACGTTCGTTTTTAATCGTGGAATGTGTAACAGCCGTACATTAACAAGAGCGAAAGGCGGAACGTTTTCTTTCGCTTAGCTTATACGCTGATGTGCCATACCAAAGCAAGGGAGTGAGTCAACGTAGTGTCAAGAACAGTAGTGAAAGCTTTCTTGTTAAATAAAACCACAAATTATAAATAAAAATAGATATAAAAAGGCTAGATTGACCAAAAAATAGCTAAATTGTCATTATTAATTAACAATAGCGGCAAACTTCACTGTTAAACAAGCTGTCAAAATCGGTTGTTCAATTGCAAAGCGTTGAGGCTGCTCTATTCAAAAACTAGAAAACGCGTGCCGCTTCTGTTTAGGTACGGCTGTAATATGCAAGTCTAAAGAAAATCTTTAAATGATTATTTTCAGAGTACAAAAACAACAATGTTACAATTTGTTTATCTGTCGTCAACCCATTATCGAATGAACCTTTTACGACTATCTGTATAAATCATATTTTCAATAATTATACGGCGGCGAACATTTCACGGGTAGTAATAGTATTTATTTATTTATATATATAATAATATAATTGGATTATTAGAGCACTAGTAAGATAATATCTACACGAGTCTCAAACGATTCTTGACATAAAAAAATTGGTTAGATAATCTTTACGCACATCTTAAACCAGCGGTTTCCAAACTTTCTGATACTGCGATCCAAATAAGAAAAAAAAATAAAAAATTGGCGACCCCCTTATAAGATAGAACAAGTTTAACCATATCAATAGCTGGGGGTAGTACTAGCGTTTCACCTATTGCAATTCTATAGGAGACTTGGTATGATGCAAACAGGGCTTTTGATGAACAGAAACTGTTTTTAAATGTTTTCTTTTATTAATCTCTTCTAGTCTTCTTTAAAAAAAAAGAAGAAAATGCCTAATTTCAAGATGTTGCCTTAATTTACTTGGTTTCATACTCTCAGACAAAACTTTAAAAACTTCACAACCCCCTTGAGGTTATTACGCGAACAAACATTTTTTAAAAAAACTAAATTTTAAGTTGTTCCATTTTTTTTTTGAGGATTTTTGAAACGTAAAAGACAATTTTTTTATTTTTTCTCAGGAAATTTACGATTTCCTCACAAATTTATCTGGAAGTCCTGACACGCCCGTATTTTTTAACAAATTAGTTCATGCGTTTTATCTCTTAAGAATAAGTTTGGTTTTAAAATATTGTTCGAAGGATAATTCTAATATGTAATGCTAAATGTAACAGGTGTCCATAAATGTATTAACGTAATTGTTCTTCTACAACTTCACTAATTTACTACTTGCACAGTACATACTTGAAGAAGGTGCTCCACCAACAAAATCAAAGGGGGTTACAAGTGGTCCAATGAGAGGAAATTATTTGCAGAAGCATAGCAGAGGATGGAATGTCCGTGAAAAGTTTCAAAAAATCCCAAGTTATATCGACTCTTTTAAAATCTAAGTGCCCGAAAGTGAAGACACAATTTGGAGCTACATTGACAAGTTTTATTTTAAAAAGAATGTTTATTTACCCAAGTACTACATAATTTTTTCTAAAATTATCGAAAAAAATAACGTAATTTATAAAATTTATACGTTTAATCGAATAAGTTAAAAATGTTAAATACCGATTTATAAAACCCGATTAATTGAACACCCTATTACAATATGATAAAATTTCATTTAATTTAATGAACTTACCTGTCTTTTTTCATTTAGTTCACATTTATTGCCCAATAACATTTTTTCAACATCGGCTGATGCATTCTCCTCAATGTTGCGAATCCAATTTTTAATATTTTCAAATGATTTTTCTTGAGTTATATCATAAACTAGCATAATACCCATAGCGCCTCTATAATATGCGGTGGTAATTGTTCTAAAACGCTCCTGACCAGCAGTGTCCCTGAAAGATGATAATGTTTTTTTTTTCTAATTGATAGTGCTTTAAACAGTTCTTACCATATTTGTAATTTAATTTTTTTGCCATCTAACTCAATAGTTCTGATTTTAAAATCTATGCCTGAAAAAAAGGAATAACAGAAAATGAATTAACATGGAGAATTATTACACAATAATGTAAATATTTCAGTAGCAATATAACAAACTTATAGAGCCATGTTCTGAAAATTAAAATCGGGTGCAATGGAAATTAGGGAAGATTTCCATTACATTTTTTCTGGTTTTAAGAGTAAGAGGCATATTATGGCAGTCGTGACTGAATACTTTTCCGATTCAAACGCAATTTTGTTTTTAATTCTTTCTGTCCATACTAGAGAGATCGAATGGTTATTATTTGTTTTTGGGTTTTTGTTTATTCGAATTATTCTTAAAATACTTAACCGAACCCCGTTTTTTCAATAGCACCTATTCGGAATATTCGAAAACCGGTTTTTGAAAAAAAAATGAATAATCGATTTCCCTAGTCTATACTAAATACGGATCAAAATTATATTTTTAGCTTTGTAAAGCATTTATTTGAGTTTTCTTAACACTGAAAAATTAATTACGATTCGTTCAGTATCAACTGAAATAAAATTGCTTTTGAATCGAAAAAGTATTCGATCACGACTGATACAATTTGCATCCAGTTCTGATGAAGATACGCTGTACTCCTAGTAAGAAATATATAAAACGGAATAGTTTAATAAACTTTAAACACTGTATCGTTTTCAAAGTTTTTTTCGATTTTAATTTCACTCGAATGCGATTTCCAGAACATGCCTGATCACACTCTGTTAGTCGAAAAATCTGTCAAGTGGGGCACCCCGGCGAGTTATCCCAATTTGAGTACGCTGAATTACGTGGTGCTAACAGTTTTTTTTGTTTTTTTTTTTTTTGGTGTGGTTAATGGAGGAGGTTGCACAACATTTGTATATTCGCGTAAATCAAAAACGGTTTCGTTTATAAATAAATAAAATTACCGCATTGTGTGAACTCCGCTTAACGTGAACACTTTTTTGGTCAATTGACTACTCTTAAAGATGAATAAAGTTAAAAAAACCGTATAACATGAACCATGAAAAATCAATGCAATATTAAAAATATAAATCGTAATTATTATATGTTTTTAGTTGCGGGAATCCCTTTTGATATACAAAACTGTATGGGTAAACATATACATACATTAGGGCGGGTCGATTTGTATGGATGAAAAAAAAATTAAAAATCGTATAGCAATCGAGAGGCGCGGATTAGGATTTTGTTTAACACCCATGGTTTCTTCGGAGAATTTTCTTAGAATTTTATGTAGATTACGTTTTTGCTTTACGATTTTTAAAAAAAAAATCGACCCGCCCTAATATACATACATATGTATGCAGTAGTGAACCAGGGGAAAAACTTAGATGTTCTTTTTAAAGGACTGCTTCAAATTGTTTTTGATTCAATTACTATTCTTATCTGTATCATGGATTTAAGTTATATTTCAAAATTAATGTCCTATAGATGATATACTTTGCTCAATCCACCGCATTGAATGCATTTTCAATTTGTATAAATCTATTGGAATTTTCTTGATGTTTAATTGATCCAATTCAGTTGTCGATATTTTTCTTGCGATAATTAGGAAACAGCTTGAAATGGTAGTATGATATAATATATAATATCTATGATAGTAATAACGGGTCCGTCATCTAACGTTGTTTTTTCAACTAGTGCTTATTTCGTGAATGGTAACACTTAGCTCATGTCTGATTTGACAGATAATTAGTTTTATCCTTCCGCTGAACGAATATGGTTGTGTATACGTTTGAACAACTGGCCATCCAATGCGTTTTCGCTTCGCTAAGTGGGCCTGCGGTCGACTTACAGATTTTGCCAAAAAAAATCATCTTTTCAGATGAAGCTCATTTTGATCTTGGCGGGTATGTAAACAAGAAAAATTGTCGCATTTGGGGCACAGAAAACCCGCAAGCATACATGGAAAAGCCGTTGCACCCAAAACGAGTCACTGTTTGGTGCGGATTTTGATCCAGATGCATAATTGGGCCATTTTTCTTCGAAAATGAGCAAGGAGTGGCCGTGACAGTCAATGGCGATCGTTATCGGGCCATGTTGAACGAATTTTTGTTCACAAAAATTGAAGGAGGATATTGGCAGCATATGGTTTCAACAGGACGGCGCTACGTGCCACTCAGCCGAAGCTACACTCGATGTTTTGCGCCCTGTTTTTGAAGATCGCATTATCAGCCGCAGAGCTGATGTCGTTTGGACACCTCGGATCTGCAATTTGACACCGTTGGACTATTATTTGTGGGGTGCCGTCAAAGATAAGTGTTACGCCGACAAGCCAGAGACAATTGACGCTTTAAAAGACAATATTCGTGAAGCCATTGGTGAAATACAGCTGCACACAATCGATAATGTGCTTAAAAATTGGACCGATCGTTTAGGCTACTGCATGGCCACCCAAAGCAGCCATTTGAATAAAATTATTTTCCATTATTAACCGGAAGGATTGTTCTTTCAAATAAAAGAAGAAATTTGAGAAAATATTCAGTAGTTTTTTTTTATAGCATTTTCAAAAAAAAAGAAGTTATTTGGCGGACCCTGCATCTACGATACTTCTAATGCTTGTTTGTTTTTTACTTAACTAAAAGAAGATAATTATTTTGAGTTTTTTAAAAATTTAATATTAAAGTTAATATTTTTTTGTCTCATTTTTTTAACTTCTGTATTTTAAGGAACGTATTCGCAAAATATTCGCTTGAATTTGGAGAAGTCGTATACAAATATTCGAACATCACAAAAAAGCACAAGAATTTTTAAAAACACAATTTTTTTATAATCCAAATTAGTTTTTAAAGAAATATAGTTTTTTTTATAAAGGGAGCAACCAAATTTAGTTGTGTTAAATTAAACGTAAAGTTGCCAAACATATGGAAAGGTAGAATTGAATCTCGCGGTCAATTAAAAAAGTGTGAGTGTGTTAGTATCAAAGGGGAGAGTGTATTGCAAATTGAAAGGCAATACTTGTGGCCCCAAGTAACATTTAATTAAAAAAAAACCCCCCGAATCCTGAAAAATCCCAATATCACGGGATTTGATTTTTTAAATTCCGATTCCCGGGTTTTGCAAAACCAGTGGATATTTGCATCCCTACAAAAACATTTGTTAAAGATATTTATCTATCGGAATGTGTCTAAGTGATTCGGAAGTTGTAAATTGTTCAGTTTTTTAAATCACGTTACAATTTTTGTATTGTTAATTTAAGAGCAGATGTTTTATTGTAAAACAATAAAAAAACATAAGCCGCAAATAATTTTGGTTAAATGCCAAAAAAAAAAATATACAGTGAAAAGTCGATTTTTATAATAAATGGCCCGTTCCAGCGAAAAATCTACTTTGTGTAACGTAAGGCGAGAAGTAATTTAAATTGTTTCTCAAAAAAATGTATAAAAGCGCAAATAGAACTACATTTAGTAACAAAAGGAAAAACGTTTAAACAACATTGTCCTTAAATACAACCTTATTTGCATTCTGGCGTTGCATTAAAAAAGTAGATTTTACGCTGATATAGGCATTATCGAGCTAATATTTTTAAATTTGATAGCTTGAAAAATAAATCTTTGTATATTAGGGTGGATCAAATAAAATTTTTTTCCGTATCGACTTGTTATAGCGTAAATATGTATGTTGCATTTTTGTCCGAATTAAATATTAAAAATGTATTAAAATATTAAGGGTATTCACGTCACAAATTGCACCCTTGCAAAAAAGCAAAAGTGCAAACACATAACAACAACCACAAAGAAAATTATTTACGCACAACTAATTGTCTGTGTGGTTGTTGCTATATTTTTGCACTTTTGTTTTTTTGCAAGGGTGCAACTTGTGACGTGAATACCCTTATTATTAATTTATATTTAGTGTAATGGCCCGCACTTTGACCTTCAATTTTGTTAAATTTGGAATATAACAACAGTATTGCAGAAAAGCATATGACATACTATATTCTTACGACTTTAAAGTTCGTAAAAATAATGTTAGAAGCATCCATGACTCTATGCAATAAAAAAACAAGAGAAGGTTTAATATAGACGAAACTTGAATCGAGACGAAAGATACCCAGTTTTTACAGTAAACAAGATTTTGTGACCAAAAAATTATTTTATTGTTTTATGCTGCATAAGAGCAAAAGTTTTATTTTTTTAAGTTTAATTAAAAATGTTTTCAGTTCTAATCAATAATAACACAAGTGATAAAATTTTCTCAGTAAATTTTGAATTAAATCAAAAGTTGTGCACCGGTTACAATAAAACAAACCTAATTTCATTCGAAATTATGTTAAGCTAAATGTTATAAGACCAAAACTGTGATTTTTGGCGCGTTTTTATTATGAATAAATGTTTAAAGAACAAAAAAAATACATAGTTTTTTTTTCAAAATTTTCATATTTTTTCGTCAAAAACTCAATGAGATCTCTGCAACTACAGGGCATATTTAAAAACAATGTAAGCACGGTTTAAAGATGATATTGTTGCAGAGTTTCGGTTTTTTTTTGACTGAATATGGTCAACCGATTTCAAATTACTCCAATATAAGTAGTGAAAGTGCCTTAATTTTAGACATAACGGCTGATAGAGAAAAATGGACATTAGATTTGAAATCAGCGACCTCAAATTAGTAAGAATTTGCAATTAAATTCCCGACCGCAAACTTACTGTTCCGCAGTGTAATTGATAGTAAATAAAATATTAAAATTTTCCAAAAAAAAAAAATACATAATTCTTAGGAGCTCCGACGCGGGCCAAAGATATGACTTTCTTAACTTTTTTTAGCAATTTTTATTTGTCTTATAGTTAGACAAAAAAAATATTGCTATGAGAATATTATTCAATAGCTTTTATTTTTTCTCGCACATCAATGACATATATAAGTCCAAAGCTTACTTAAAAAGGTTTTATACAATACGTCTTGCTTAATTCGAAGTCTTATTCAGTTTTGTAAGTCAAAGTCCACTTCTGTTTTTTAACGTCACGCCAGCGCAAATCCTTAGAGTCGATTGTAGTAACTTTTTTCTGAATACAGTGCTACATACTTCATTACTTTGCATACGTATACGTATAAAAAAACTTTTTACAAATTTGACTTCATTTAATCTTTTTACATATTGTCTTAGAAATATCACGTCACGTCAAAATGGAAACGCCTATTTGTAGAATCGGGAGCATTCTGAATAACCAAATTTCCGGGTAATTAAATAACAATTTTGAGTAGTTTTTTTGTGTTTTTATACCCTCCACCAGAATTAGTATGGAAGACGGTATATTAAGTTTGTCATTCCGTGTGAAACTTTTTTATTATTCATCTCAGACCCCTTAAAGTAAATATATTCTGGGTCCTTGAGTGATTCTAAGTCGATTTAGCCATGTCCGTCCGTCTGTCCGTCTGTTGAAAACACGCTCATTTTCGAACAACTCAAAAAAAATGAACAAACTTGGTGCCAAATTGCTTGTAGTTATCCTAAGCAGTTTGGGATTGAAATTCAGCAAAATCGGTGCAGTAGGACCAGAGCTATGAATCAAACTGTGGAACTACCACCTAAACAAAATGATAATTTTGTTACGAAAATAATATAAATGGTGAAACAAGGCACGGAATAAGATAAAAATTTGCTTTATTAAATTTCGTGAAGGTCCGTCCATAATTTACCCTAGGCCCCATATAAACACTACTCCCGGAAAACAGTTGAGTACGCCTAAAACCGATAAAAATAATGCTATTTTAACGAAATTTGGTACGTCACAGTTTTTTAGGACTAGACATAACACTGTGAAATTTCGTGAAGATCGGTCCATAATTTACCTTATAATTACCATAATTTACCCTAGGCCCAATATAAACCCTACTACCGGAAAACAGTTTAGTACGCCTAAAACCGTAAAAAATAATGCTATCATAACAAAATTTGAATTGAAACTGTTACTCAAGCTAGTTTTAATTGCTCAATAATTTAATATAGATCTAAACCTCAAACCAACCAATTTTAATGCTGTGGTCTGTTTTTATAAGGATAAAATAATAATAAATAGACATCATATAGATATCCCTCCAGAAATATTCGAACAGTCGGTGGAGGGTATTAAAGATTCAGATAATAAAGGACAAAAAAATTAAAAACAAGGTAAACATTTTTTTCTTGGATAATTGAAGTTGCCGGTTAATCGTATCAGGGACGATCAAGGCCCTACTGTAATAAACATTTTGAAAAAGATCAAAACAAAAATAAACAAGATAGTATGTAACCTATTAATTTATTACAGTGTATCATAAAAAAATTGATAAAATACTAAAGAAAAAATAAATACCAACAATAAAGGAAAATGCATCGAAATATAAACAAACATCATTGATTAATTAGTTAACGAAGACAAAAAAAAATATTACATTGACAGACTTTAAGTTAATATGTATTTAGGTACCCAACACATTTTTATAATACATAATAATAATTAAGAAGCGCGCAGTTTGTTTTATAATTTTGTCTATTAATTTTAAATAAAGAAATAAGTACTTTTTTGTTTATTTAAATTTTTTTAAATTTTAAGGAAAGGAAAAATCGTGAGAAAAAATATTACCCAAATGTGAGTCATTTTCAATGTGTTTAATTTTTATTTAGAAGAGAGGAAATGAAGAAGGAGACCAACAAAAAAAATTAATAAAGTAAAAGAACTTCTTTTCTACATAGAAATATAAAGGGAATTAATTAAAATGCCTACCCATACATTTACAAATTAAAAATATATTAAAAACAAAAACAATGAAATAAAAGTGATGACTGTTAGCAGCAGCAGTAGTTGTAGTGATTATAATCACTCAGACAACGTCAACAAAAAAATTTAAAAAGAATCTACATGAACATACCAACACCCAAAACAAACCTTTATCTTAAATAAAAAAAAAAGAAAATGCATAGGTATACAAGCAGCAAAATAACTAAAAAATACGTTTATTTGGAACACAACACGGAGCTGCGACTCTTAATAACAAAACAAAGGAAATGGCAACCCAAATAATGAAAAAAATTGTTGTAAATGCAAGGTGTCCCAAATCCACCAGAAAAATATATATTTTTAGAAACGCATTCACTCACACACAATAAATTGTTGTTTTATTCCTTGTAGGAATAATTTCGAATTTTTTTATCTATTTTAATAAACGTACTTTGTCTTTGGGGTCTTTAAAGCCACCACACTAACGACTCCTCCCTGTCACCTATCATATTTTTTTTTACAATATGTATTAAAATAATAATATTTAAATAATTGAAATCGTTTCTTGATTTCATGTTGCTTTTCAGCTATTAGACGAATTTCACTTACCTATTGTCGATATAAATGTGGTATTGAAGGCATCCTCCGAAAAACGAAATAATATGCAAGTTTTCCCTACGCCAGAATCACCAATTAGCAATAATTTAAATAAATAATCGTACGTCTTAGCCATTTTTATTTGTTCGCGTTTATATATTTTCTTAGCAAAAATTCCTTTAGCTAATAATTTCTTTGAATTTGTTTTTTATAAAAAAAAATATTTTATACTTCTTTTGTAGCTAAAAAATCCAATTTTACTTAAAGTTTTTTTCTTCTTTCTTCTCCACTTTTGTCGTATAAAATAAAAAACCTAAAATCGTTGATGACAAAATCTACTATATAAAAAATGTCTACAATACTAAGCTGCCAGACTTATTTATTGGCAGCGTATTTTTAAAAAGTACGGTATCTCGTTTTCGTATTATAATGTAAACATTACGTTCTTTCGTCGAAAAGTTGTATTTAGAAAAACTTCTTGGTCTTTTGATTTGGAATAAAAAATGTTTTTGTATTTAACTTAGTGCCGGTTCACACAAGTCAAGTTTGACTAGTCAAGTCTTGAGTTTTTAGGAGAGAGGGGAAATGAAATGGCATTCTCTTTTCCCTTCTCTCCTAAAAACTCAAGACTTGCCATGACTTGACTTGACTTGTGTGAACCGGCACTTATTTTATTAATAAGAAAGTTTTGTTTTAATTTTCGAAAGTCAAAAATAATATTAATAATAATCTATTGGAACAAATCTAAAAAAGAAAAAATTTTTTGAAGAGGTAGAACATATAAAGCTTCGTTCACAATGGGAAAAATAACTTCGTTTTTTTTCTTCTATCTCCTTTCAACTAATGGTTGAATAATGATTTGCGCTAGCTAACGAGCTCCACGACAAAGAAAACACCATAATACGAAATTAAATTTGATATGGTGCTCAAAGCGACAAAATGTTATTTTAGAAAAACCATTAAAACTTTGTATTTATTACATGTAAATTCATGAAAATGTATAGTTTTGTTAAAAACATACGTAGAAATCAATGAGGAACGTTTAAAAAAATCTGTCAAGTAGTTTTTGAGAAAATTGATTGTAAACGTATTCAAACCCGACTTGGTGGCTATGGCTAAAACAATTATAACCTGACGATTTGCTACCATTTCACAAACTTAATTTCTTTATCATACAATTTGCTTCTATTTTTTTTGTACTTTGGTGGATAACTATGCGAAAAAAAACAGAGACAATCTCATAAGCAACGTTTGTGACCGAATATAATAAAACTTATGTAAAACAGCAATTTCGACAGAAATGTACAATTACACTTGACTTGCAAAGTTGACAGGTCAGATGTAAAAAACATGTCGTCTATATGCTCCTTTACTTTTTTGCTAGCACACACACACTTTTTAAATTGACCACGCAATTGCTTTCAATTCAACCTTTCCATTTGTTTGCCAATTTGACGTTCAATATTCATGACGTTTACACTTGCCAGTATTAATACATGCAAACTTTTTCACTAGCCCATGCAACTTTTCCAACTGTCTTATCTACTGTCTATCAAATTTTGCAGACAGTAAAATTGGATAGTGATTTGACATTAGCTAAGAGTAATTTAAATTTTTGCTCGAAAAAGAAAAAAAAATAAACATATTCTGCTTTGATTTTTTATATTTTCGTTAATTGTTATATTTGTTTACACAATATAGTTATTTTAAGCTATTTTAAAATTTATTTTGTTCATAAAAACACTAGCTGGACTTTCACTGCAACATTTACGTTTGACATATTTTTAAGCAACTGTATGGACGCCTACGTAACGAAGACATTTTTAAGGCTCAGTTAGCCGGGAGCAACAATAACAGTAACCTTACCGTAAAAAAGTAAGACCAATCTATTTCTAACAGTTTGAGACATAACATCTTACTGCTAACTATAATCATTCTAACTGCTTTACGTGCAACAAAATGAATCAACTGATTTGCAACGTTAAGGTAGAAGTACAAAACGCGTGTGTCGTGCGTTTAAAAACTTTAGCGCATGAAAAATTGCAAGTTGCACAACTTGCGCCATTAAAGCCATTCCTGTCAGCTGTTTTTTTTTTTTATTTTTTTTTTTACTTATTTATACATTGAAGACGGATTCGAAAATAAATCAAGATTATTTTATTTTATTAAATCTGCTTTATTTACACATTATTTACATACATATATTTTAATCTCTTCAATAAGTTTTTCCTTCATGCTTTACAAATTTGTTAAATTATTCTATTTGATTGTCACCTGATAACTTGTCAAAAACATACAACGCGTTAAAAAGTTCAAAGATAACCAACTTTCTGGCGCTGACACGTCAAAATATTTTGCATGTAGCTTGATCTATGAAAATACACTGGTTTAAATTTTTTTGACAGAAGTCTACACAGCGCGCGCGCTCTAACGCGTGCTATGAACTTCCACCTTTACTGTTACTCCCGGCTAACTGAGCCTTCAGTAGTGTTTTTGGCAACTGAGTATTTTCTTACTGTCTTGCAAGGACTGTCAAATGTAAACGCTGTGTTACCAGCTGCTTAGACCCCTTTCACACTCGGCAAGTTACTTGCGCAAGTCTCTTACACTGCGGCCACACGGTCAAGTTGTTCTTGATAGTCTTTTACATATACTGCTTGTCAAAATTTACAAAAATTGAGAGCTGTGACGTAGGTGGCACTCAATTTACTTTCAAGATGCCATAAAAAAAAACAATTTATAAAGACAAACATGTACTCAGCTGTTAAATTGAAAGTAAATTGTCAAACAAATGGAAAGGTGAAATTGAAAGCCATCTCGTGGTCAATTTAAAAAGTGTGAGTGTGTTAGTAAAAAAATGAGAGAGTTGAGTAAATTGAATGGAATTGAAAGGCAAAACTTGATCGTGTGGCCGCTATGTTACGCAACTCATAGTTTGTAGACGTCAGCGGTAAGGTCGGGGTAAGGAAAAAAATATTACAACAGACTTTGTTGTACTCGGCAAGTTACTTGCGCAACTAACTTGCCGAGTCTGAAAGGGTTCTTACATGCTTGTCTTTATAAATCGTTTTTTTGATGACATCTTGAAAGTACATGTCTGTTTTCATGTATAATACACATATACATACAAATTAAAAACATGAAAATTCATATTAACAAACATGAAAACTCATTTCGTGTCTGTTTGGTAACCCCTTTTTCGTCTCTACCCCGATGACCAAATCCTCTTGTGTATACAATGGAGTAGTCTTAAAACTACTCCTTTGTAATCCAAAGCTGGGTTATATGGCCCTGCCCTAGGACATCGTTATGTTAACTGCCCGTCTATACCAGAGATAATTATTGCGACATATATTGCAGTAATTGTCAAAATTATGTTATCTTTAATGTAGACACCAATTTTTTGTACATATTTATTGCTAACAATTTATGTTGCAATAATTGTTAGTCCATTTTCGTTGACAATTATTGCTTACAAAAAACGTCAATTTGGTTGTCAGTTGAAAAAAAGTGCTGGTTCACACACGTCAAGTTTTTCTCGTCAATTCTTGAGCTTTTAGGAAAGAAGGGAAAAGAGAATGCCATTTCTTTTCCCCTCTTTCCTAAAAACTCAAGACTTGACGAGTCAAACTTGACGTGTGTGAACTGGCACAAAGAAGCAAAAAAGAAAAAAAAATAGAAGCAAATTGTGTGAGAAAGAAATTAAGTTTTTGAAATTGCAGCAAATTATAATTGTAGTAAAATAATCAAATTAAAAAATTAAATAAACACTAAAATAAAATTGCAAAAATTATAATTTTTTCCTTATTCGATCTTTATTGTTAAAATTAATAATTATTTGTTTAAGTTCGAGTTCTTTTTTATATAAAAATAATAATTTTACATTAACAAAAAAAAAAAAAAAGTTAATAAAATTAATATATTTGTATTAAAAATGACCTCAAGCTTAAACAAATTAATATACATTTAAATAATAAAGTCGAATAAGAAAGAATATATATTAATAATAATAATTCTTGTAAGATACCGCCATTTTTTACACTGCACCTTCTTTCTTGATTTTTTTCCAACTATGAGTTAACATAAATACGTTTTCCCATGCCTTTAACATAAGCTGAGCCATAAGAAATATTGCTCTGTTATTATGCCGACGTTATTTCCAACTTGCTGAGATAATTATCTTTAATGTATACCTAGGGTAAATATACCATGTTTTTCCATACGTTTGGGTTACTTTTGGAGTAGTCCTAGTCCCTTGTGGGCTACATTTTAGACGCGTGTTTGGATTAGTCCAATTATTTGCAGGGTTGTTATGGGTAATGGTATGTATGTGTATGGTTTTGATCTCTACTCATGCATGCCCATACATGTTTTCTCACTAATATTGAAAGAGTACTTAAAATGATATTTTTGTCATTCTCTGATAAAAAAAATGGCAAAAAGTAGGGTGGGCATAAGGAGGTCTGGGTAGATTTCGCCCATCCCAGCCTCCTATCTAAACCAAATGGACTTGTTCATACTAAATATTTTAGACAGCTATAATATTTTTTATGTAAAAAACTGCAAAAAGATAATCGGTTTCAGTTTACCCATATCATTTTATAATTTATATATTATATGTGTATAACTATCGATATATATGATTATTTTCGATAACAATTCAACTACATTTCAACCTAATAGTTCATTATATTTTATTTATATAACCACTAAACTAAAGATAAGAGTTTGATAAGATTTAAAAAATTATCTCTCACCCATTTAGGTTTTCAAGTATGTACAATTATTCCATATTTATAATGAGTATGGCAGCACTAAGCTTGTAAATCAATTATTATTTACAACAAGCTGGCATCATCGCATATCATTGTTATTCTATTTCTTTTTGTGCAGTGGAAAAAGTCATAAGATTTTACAAGAGAATTTTCAGAATTTTCCTTGATTTACAATAAATAAATTACAATGAACTTGTGAAAAAATTTTGGGGAATAAAGTGAAATTAAAAACTATTATAATTAGAAGTTAATAAAAAATGATTATGAAAACATAATATAAATAATTATTATGTATTATGAAAAAGATACAAAGTAATTAAATGGTAGTTGGTTGAAGAAATAAAATATCAAACAAAAAAAGGCAAAAACAGACGTCGTAGTATTGTAACACCTTTTTTTGTAAACTGCTCATAAAGCAGTTTTAATACTGTATGCAAGAGTGTGCTCGTAAGCCCGTTTGAGTTGGTGAAGAAAATTGGAGTGTGTGTGGTGGTGTCCGTTGCTTTTGGAATTCGATTGCAGTTTGCAAGTGCTGGCAAGCAGACACCCCACTTTATACACCCATTAATTGGTTAATCAATCATTATGGGTGGCAAAGAATCCAAACAGTCCTGCATAAATTACGAGGATGCAGTCAAACGTGGTAAGCTGGAAATGTTTTTACGTTTTTGTATCTTTTAACTTTTATTAAAATTGAAATATGTATTGTAATTGTTTTTTTTTTGCAATGGGTGGGAATTGTTGATTAGGTTTTGTGTATTGTTCTGTCTAATTGTAAAGGGAGTGGTAAAGCAAAAGCGTTTATTTAAATAGGTTATTTTTCCTTAAAAAGAGTTCTTTCATTTTATCGATTGTTGTTTTCTTTTTGTGCTATTTTTGTTTTCTTTTTTGTGTAAATTTGATTTTTTTTTTAATAATGAACAAATAATATTACTTGTGGTGTTTCATTTTTATTTTGTTGTTTTTTTGTTATTGTATTTGTTTAAGGATTTTTGGTCGGATTTCTTCACATCCTCCTCTTTTGCGAGTGAGTTTTTGTTTCTTTTTTTCGTGATGTCACAAAAGAAACATGTAAATTATTTAAAGATGTGAATTTTTTTAATTACAATAAAACAAAAACAAAAGTTTTTATCACAGAAATTCTTAAGTCTTCTTTACTAGTGGAGATGATTTATTATCGCTTTGTTACGTCACCAAAAGAAATTAGGCTGATTAAATTATCATTTTAAATAAAACATTTATTTGGCAATGAAAATTGTGGAACAAATTCATGATATGGATAATAGGTATTAAAAAATAACAATCTTTTCCTGCAATAGATAGGTATAGAAAGGCGTTAAAAACGGTTTTCAGTTATAAAAACCTAAATCTTTATATGTAGGTACTGTACCTATCTACCTACTTACGTTCTGTAAATTCCTGCTTAATAATTTTAATTTACCTTCAATATTTCTATTATTAATTGTTTTTTAACCAGCAACATTCTTTGTTTAATAGTAAATTCTTACCAGGATACCCTAAACAATTAAAACATAAAAACTTTATGCCAAAAATTAAGGAATTTAATTTCAAATGTAAATTTACTGTTTATTAATTCTATGTAACTTAAAACGTTTTCCACTACCATTGTCTTTTCGATAAGTTAGACGAACTACAAAGTTTGAGAAGAGCTTTCTTGTCACGAGCAAAAAATTCCACATTTGGGGGGAAGGATCCGAGATGGCATAAATAAATGCAAAAATGAAGACATGAATAACGATTTGCAATATGTTATGATCGGTGTTTTAAAATCCATATTTAAAAATTTATTCAGTTTTTTTCGTTTTCTAAAAATTGAGTTGTTGACGCTTATATGGCGTAAGAAGAAACGCGACGATGTGCATTAGAGACAGCAAGAGGAATTTATAATTCTAAATTGCCAAAAGTTGTTTTTATTTTATACCTATGCATGAACCAAAATATGGCAATTAGATGTATTTCTCAATAACTTTAATATCGTCGGCTTTTAGCAAATTTTACAGGAGAGACAAAATACTTTTTATTTTTCATATTTGCAGCTTGAGAGGATAATATATATAAAAATATATTTAGTTACACACTTCAAGACTCAAATTGAAAAAGAACTACATCCTGGTCGGCGAGGCATATCTTTCTGTACCACACGGCATCAAAATCTCAATTTACTTAAAAAGTGGATTTAGCAGGTTTGCATGTTAAGCCGACGATATGTATGTTTTATTTGCTTTTTTTGTATTTTGGTGTAAAAAATGGGAAACATTTGACAACATGGCCCTAAAATACAAGCTTAGTTGCTTGTTGGCGTTACGTAACAAAAAGTAGACTTTTCGTTGGAAATGCCCATATGTGCATGTATTTTATATGTAGAAAATTTTGACAATTTAGAATTTTTTAAACAAAAGAAATAAAGAGATCAAAGATTTTACCTTGTTACATCTCCGTCAATATTTTTGTTCATACTTTTTCTTTGAAAGGTTTTTGTGACACCCTAATATCGCATCTAACAACTGCTAAACTCAAGTGTTTGTGTAAACACAGTTGAAAATTATGAATTAAAAATGATTTAGCAATAAAACGATAAAACAATAAATAAATTAACATTTTTTTTAATATTTATAGATAATATTTAAAAATGAATCATAAATTTGTACTCTATTTGCTTTGAATTTTTTTCTTTCCCACAGTTTCCGAAACTGAGCTAAGGCGTCTTAAAGAGGCCTTTAAGAAATCGGCAGGAGTTGGACGATTCTATTTAAGTCGAAATGCATTCCAGCAGGATGTCTTGTGCGAAGGAGTACCGCCAAATGTTACCGATTTACTCTATACTGCTTGTGGTGGTACAAGCAAAGGTATTTCTTTCAAGGATTTGTTATGTGGTTTAGTTTTAATAACTCGGGGTACAGAGGAGGAGAAAACAAAGTAGGTTTTTATTATATAAAAAAGATTTTTAATGTTTTTATTTAATTTCTTTTAAAGATTTCTTTGGAATTTATATTGCAATGACAGTGGAACTTATATTTTAAAAACCGATTTCACTAAGGCCATAAATTTACATCCTTATGAAAGTGTGTCTTTATTTTCACAATCCGATCGAATTAATTTTGAGCAATTTCAAGCTTGGATTTCAAAAAATCGGACCTCTACAGTACTCTCGAAATGGTTGTTATCTGATAGTTGTATAAGTTTGACTTCAGAATTGGAAACACCAACTTTTTATCAAAGTTTAGCAGGAGTAACTCATTTGGAAGAAAAGGTTTCTTAAACATTTTTAATAAACATATTTTATAATATTGTTTTTATCAATTTTAAAATAAAAAAACCACAATTCTAATTATAATTTTAATATTTAGGACATTGGTGATTTGGAGAAAGAATTTTGGCGATTGAAAAACTCCTCACCCAATGGCCAGTTGGATTTACAACTGCTGGGTCCTTTATTAAGTCCTCCTATACCGAAAAATGCGTTACAAGGGCTTTTCAATGCTTTCGATGAAAATCGTGATGGTCATATAGATTTTAAAGAACTTTGTTGTGGAGTAAGTGCTGCCTGTAGAGGACCGGGGGTTGAGAGAACAAGATGTAAGTTACTCTTATTGGATTTTTTTTTAGAATATTTTTATTTTTAAACAACAAATCTTTTTTTTACAATTACAATATGTAGTTTGTTTCAAAATCTTTGATGTGGATCGTGATGGTATTTTAAATCATTTCGAAACTTTACAAATGATAAATGTTTTATTATTTGTGGCCAAAGAAAATCGTAATGCTAATATGTACAAAGATATAACGAAACAAGAAGCTTTAAAAGATATTGTTAATTTTACTACTTTAAAAACGGAACAGAACCAAAAATTGGTAAATTTTGTTGAAAGTGTTTTTAAGTATGGATGTAAAATTTGTTTTTTTAATATTTTTTTAGGATTCCCTATCTTTGGAGAATTTAAATGTCAACATAAGAGCCGAAGATTTTATGATGTGGAATGTAAAAAGTAGTCTGAAACTTTTGCAGCCCTTTTTGGATTTGATATTTGAAGTGTGTCATATAGTGTTTGGTTTGTGGCCTCAATGTCGTCATATGGAATATGATATAGGTGAGTTGAATAGATTATTATTTACAAAATTTTATTGTTTAGTTGAAAATTGTTCTTTTTGGAAAATGGCGGACATCGTTAAATTAACATCTACACTAGTAAAGACACTGAACCTAGAATAAATATAATTTGTGGGGTCTAACATCAATATTGTTAAAATTACAAACGGGAAAAAAACTATATACTTTTTTATCTTCGGTGAAGGGTATAAAAAAGGTACATTTACCAAAAAGTAAACCTTTTTATACCCTTCATCGAAGGTAATAGGCAAATTTTTGCGAGACAATATCATTGGGAATAAAATTTGGAAAATTTTTAACTGCTAGAAACGTTTTGAAAGTTCCGTGCTTTTGGTATTTTTTGTAAAAATAAAAATTTTTACAAAATAATTTTACCAAAAATAAAGTCATTTTATAGAGCCTGTGGCCATTATTATATTATTTATTTTCGATATTCCGATACCCTTCAGATATTTTCCTCAAGGAAAATGAGTAACAATAACACGAATAGGACGTCAAAATTACATCACATAAGTTTAATATCTTGTTGCTCATTAAAAATCTTATTATATTGGCATTAAAATTAACTTCGGCCTAAAAATATTTTGTTGTAATTTTAATCATATTACCAAATTTTTTTGGGGGTTTGTTTATTTCTTTGAGGGTTTATTTTATTTTCCAAATTGTGTTTCTATTGCATATGAAATAAGGTCCCACACTTTGAGGGGTTATTTCATTACTTTTTTTGGGGGTTATATTTTGGGGGACTATTTCATGCCAGAGTCGTTTTTTGTAGAAGATTAAAGAACACGGGTTGTGTGTCACTTTAATCTATTACAAAAACGATACTGTCGATGACGATAAAGACAACTGGAATAAGGCTGAATATTTAAAAAAATAATTTTCGTAGGAAAACAAAATTTAATCTTCTCTGTACCAGTGAAATGCGCATAGGAATATACAATGAATTTCAATGTTTTTATCAAGAATAAAAATTGGGAATTAAGCACGAATAACAAAATCATTTAGATTAAATTTCGTATTCCCACGAAAATTATTTTGATAATAAACTGGCAAGTGCACGTCCTAAAAAAACCGACTGGATTTTTTGCGAAAACAATAAAGCAAGTTGTTTATGCTTTTATTTTGTTTTTTCTTAACCTACTTACAACTACAATTAATGTTCGAAGAATTCCAATCAATTGTAGTGGGAAATGTTAGAATAGATAAACTCCCTTTTATTGTTGATGGGTTTGTTGAAACTTTGATATTGTTACAAGTAGAACTGTTGCTTATAATTCTTATACGCTTAACAGTTTTATTTGGTTTAATATCTTTAGTTTTAAAAAAAAATCTTTTTGGATGAAGTTTCCTGAGGATCTGGCCTAAGCAACCAGTGAAATGCGCATAGGAATAGCTTAGCCCATCAACAATAGATTTCAGTGGTTTTATCAAGAATAAAAATTGGGAGTTAAGCGCGAACAACAAAATCATTAAGATTATATTTAAACAAATTTTATTTTTTAAGTAATTTTTTATTGAATTAGGTACATTCAATTCCAAAATGTACTTCTAATTAAAAAAAAAATTATTAAAAAACACTATCTTATTTAAAAAAATCCTTTTTGTTATATTTTAAACATTTTTTTTCAGTAAGAGGTTGGCTAGATCGCGAGGAATATCGTAGATATCGTGTTGGACAATTTTGGTATTTAATATCACGTGACTGGTGGATCACTTGGCTACAGTATGTCAACAATAATAATTTGACATGCGAGTATTGCAAGCATACAGGCGTCAACCAACAGCGGCAATCAAATTCTAATAGTGGCATAGAGGAGGCATTGGTATGTGATGAAAGTTTTAATACAAACTCCTTGGATTCGGTAGGAGTGGATGTGTGCATAACAAGCGATAATTGTAGCATTGGTAAGAAAATTATAATTTAAAATCGAAAAATTCATTTTTTATTTTTATTTTTTGTATTTTATAGGTTCTGTAAGCAGTAGTATATCAAGTGGTCGTAATTTAGGCTGTCGTCCGGGACCTATAGACAATACGATTTTGGTAACACCAAATCCCTTTAAAAATGTACGCACTTTAACAGGTGAAGGTGGCCATTTGAAACGCGATACCCCACTAGTACAAAATCATGATTTTGAATTGGTACCCAAGTCGTTGTGGAAGGCTTTAAATCGTTGGTATGGAGATAATTTACCTTTACCAAGGCAGGTTATACAACCGCCAAATGCCACAGATGTCGATTTGGAACTATATCCTTTAAATTTACGAATTTTACTACATCAAAGTGTGCCGCAAAATCATACGGCCAATAATTGGGGTGCAGTGTCGGGTAAGAGTTTAAAAATATGAAAAAATATTTTCAAATAGTTTAAAGGTTTAAGTATTTAAGGGGATTTTAGCACATTTAAACGAAACCTTGGTTATTAATTTTTTGAATCCCAAGAATCCATAAAAAAACAAATTGAGAAATAGTTCATATCGTTTTGGTTAAATATTTAGACTTACATACTAAACTAAAAGGTTTGATTTATTAAGGCCCGTTTTCACAACTTACCGATAGCTAAAGGTAGGATTTTATCGGGCTTATAAATAGTGTTCCATTATTACAACATTACTTTTACCTACCAGGTAGGATGGTCTTTAATTTACTTTATCGCTCACTTTAGGTTAAAGTATAATTTTAATAATGGAACACTTTTTATAAGGCTGGTTAAAGTCTACTTTAAGTTATCGGTAAGTTGTGAAAACGGGCCTAAAATGTTTATAGTTCTGTCTTTTTTAACAATGTCGATTTTTTTAAAATACAAATCCAGCTAAAAATAGAATTACTTTACAAAAGAAGATAAAAAAATAAACGAAATATCTATGTATGTATGTACTTAGTAGAGCGTAATACCAGCGTTTAAAAAACTGCAATCAAAGTAGAAAAACTGTCAATTCTTCAACTTCTTAAGTAGTCATTAGAACTCAAAAGCGAAATGGGTTTTGTTCGACAGTTATTGGTTTCGACAGCAGTTTTTTAAATCCTGTGTAATACGTCGATGTTTCACTCAATCAAATAAACTTATTAAGTTTTCGGAATGAATTCATTAAAACAAATGTTCTGCATTCTCTTAAATTATGCAATATTTTTTATTTTTGCCCCGTAGGTGGTTATGGTGTTTTAGCTTCCGGCGGTGGTTTTGCTGCTATTACCGCTTCCAGTGTGCTACAGCCGCCAAAACGTTATTTGGCCTACACAGCGGCCTTTAGTCGTTTAGCAACAGTTCAACAAATTGGCGCTTTTCTTTGCGAACAATTACGTTTGCGTACTGAGGATATACGTTTGTGGCATATACCAGCAGGACCCCTAGATAATAGTGCCATTTTGTTAGAAGAAGATAATATGACTCTAAAGGAGCTTATGATCAAAGATAATGATCAGATACTTTTGGAAATACGAAATAAAGATCAAACATGGCCTGAGGAACTGGGTTCCTTGACTTTAACACAAACAGGAGGCTCTTCCATAAACGATCGCAGACTTACACGTTCTTCCATAATGTCCGTACAGGCACCAGGAGCTACCGGGTTGCATAATCTAGGAAATACTTGTTTCATGAATGCTGCTTTACAAGTGTTATTTAATACACAACCTTTGGCACAGTATTTTCGACAAAACATGCATATGTTTGAGTTAAATACTACAAATAAGTTAGGAACTAGAGGCCATTTAGCTACCAGGTATGGTGAGTTATTAAAGGAGGTTTGGAGTGCCACAACCAGATCGATAGCTCCTTTAAAATTAAGATTTTGCGTAACAAAACACGCTCCCCAATTTGCTGGGGGTGGTCAACACGATTCACAAGAATTACTAGAATGGCTGTTAGATGCTTTACATGAGGACTTAAATCGAGTAATGGAAAAGCCTTATAGTGAACTAAAAGATTCTAATGGACGTCCAGATAAAATTGTTGCAGCTGAGGCATGGATGCAGCACCATGCTCGCAATCAATCTGTTATTATAGATTTATTTTATGGTCAACTTAAGTCCAAAGTTAGTTGTATGTGTTGTGGTCGAGAATCAGTACGTTTTGATCCCTTCAGTTTATTGAGTTTACCCCTGCCGGTTGAAAATTTCATATACTTAGAGGTTTTGGGTAAGTTAAAAATAAATTGTTGAACGTTTTTGTTTTAATTGAACTTTGTCGTTGCAGTCGTATTATTGGATGGTTCAGTGCCTACCAAATATGGATTACGTTTAAATTCGGAGTCAAAATATTTCGAATTAAAGCGTAAACTAGCTTCTTTGTGTTATTTAAATCCCAACTTTATGCTTATATGTGAAGTGTGGAATTCCCAAATACGCCATTCTTTTGCCGATGAAGATAAAATCAAACCTTCTACGGCCAAAGAATTATATGTTTATCAATTACCCGAAGAATGTGCTGATCGTTCGAGGTCTAGTTCAACATTGGGTATAAATATAGAAAAGGGCCTTAAAGACATACAAAGAAGCTCAGGTAAAAATTTAAAAAAACTCACAGACTTTAAAAAAATTTATGTTTGGATTGCTTTTTATTTTCCAGCTATGTTAACTGCTTATGATTCATATTCTTCCTTGACTTTATTAAATAATACTAACAATAGTTCGACAAATAATCCAACAAATTCCATAAATCCTCTTAATAATGATAACCAACAACATTTACAATTAAATGCTGAACAGCAATTACAGCAACAACATTATTTTGATGAATCACTGCCAATGCAACAACAAACTTCGTTGACTAAATCTAAAACATCTTCAACTACGGCTTCTTTTATGACTAGGCATAATAATTTTGATAATGTTCGCTGTAATATGACTTTGGCCGATGACGATGATGAAGAAACTGAAGATGATGATGTACATGTATCAACGAAGGTAAGGCGGTGCTTTGGAAACACTATGTGCATGCCCCAGAATTTATTATGCTTCAAGGTATGGCTACTAGTTTAAGGCAACACAATTATGTATTAAATACTGTATAAGAATATAAAGTTTACTTTTTACTCTTGTCTACTTTCCTTTATATTTCTGACATCTGTAAATTAAAGAAGGAAATTTTTAAGAAGACATTTCTTTGTTTAGAATGTTAGTGATGCAATAATGAGATAGAAATAAAATGTTTCAATTAAAAAAGATTTGGAAAAATGCAAAACAAAAGAAGCTAAGCTGCTAGATAGTAGAATTTCTTATAACTAGGTTTGATGAATCAGAAAAAAAAACAAAATAAATCCTGCTTACCGTTTGAATTTGTTAAAAAGGTTAAAATTTATTTATTTATTTTTCCATTCTTTCAATACAAAGAAATCCTATAAGGCCAATTATACTTATGTGTGTACATATATGAATTCACATATATTACTTTAAAAAATATAATTCAGCTAAAATATTTCGTTATTCTGCTAAAAAAATATTTAAAAAATGTATTGTGTGCTTATATGTATAGCTAATTGAATTCCTTTAAAGAGTAATAACATGTGTGAGTATAACATAAAGAAGCCATTCAGCTAAGAAGTTTTACAATTCATATACAATTTTATTGAGTGCTAATTCAGCTAACTGAATTTTACTATAAGGCAGTAAAAAATAATTTAAACTTTTTTTTTTAACATACACTCAATAACAAATATTTGCTATTCAGCAAAGTTATTCAATAACTCAGCATACAAAATTAATAACAAAATGAATTAAGCTTACATATATTATTACTTAAATGTTTAAACACTTAAAAATGTATAAACAAAATGTTTGTGTAATTTTTAAATCATTTAAAAAATCAATAAAAATTTTGCATTAAAAACTTTGTAGCCTTAACACTTTGCTGTTAAGCTTAATTACAATTCAGCTTATGAAATTTCAAAATCACAAATATTTAAAAATATTCTATAGAAAATATTTCAGCTTATGTAAATATTTTAATATACATTAATTTATGTATTTAGCTGAATAGGTATATACGAAATAAAAGTTATTTAAAATCTAATTCATGCACACAGTTTGTTTGTATTAAGCATTTATTTATGGTTCAGCAAGTGAAATATTCGATAAAGTGATGAAATTTTTTTTAAAACATTTCGTTACTCACCGGATTTTTTTTTTGCAATTTAACTAAAAAAATTTCCGCAAAATTAAAATTTTAACAATTCTACAAGATGAATTTTGGTAAAAATGATTAAGAATTATTGCATCTTAACTTTTTTCTTTTATATATTTCTATTGTTTTGTTTTAAAACGCAATATTGTATAGGCTTCGCTGTCTGTCGTTGTGTGAAACTTTGCCAAAAAAGATTTAAAAAAAAAATTTATTAAAAAATCATACATAATTCTGTTAATGTTAGCCAAAAAAAAAATTGTTGTTCAGCAACAATAAATACCTTAAATATGGAAGTATTCATACCTTTTTCCAAAAAAACACACATTTTTGGTAAAGAATGTGTCTTATTTTTTCTTTTAACACATAAATTGCAAAAATCTGTTTTATATAGTAAAACAAATTTCTTATTTTAATTTGTAGTGGTTTTGGTTTAAAAAAATTGTATAGAATTTTAGTTTCGAATTTTTATTTTGCAATATTTTTTCCTTATTTTTATCAATGATGTACAATTTGGATGAATGAGAAAAAGTCGGTTACATAAAAATATTGAGAGGTTCGAATTTCAGTTTTAAAATGTTGGTGTAGAAAATTGTTCTATTAAGTTGAGTTTAGGTAGTCCAACCAAAACGCACGATGTTAATTGTAAATGAAACAAAAAGTTTCCAAAGAATTATCTTAATATTTTTTTTGGGATAGAAGGGTTTATGACAATTATGAGGGGACATATGTATATCAATATATGATCTACATATTTGCGTAACATCAAATTTTTGTGTTTTGTATTTCGGTTTTAAAATTATGGTCACCGTATAAATACTGCTTCCAAAAACCTGACCCCTTTTTACTTTGATATACCCTTTTTTAAATCCTCTTTTTGTGATCCTTCGCTTTAGGGTCGAAAAGTACCAGTATGTTTTACATATTTGACTTTGGATGGCGGCTAAAAGAGAAATGCACACCCAAAAACACAAATTACATACCGTTATCTTTTAAATGTGACGTGGCTCTAGCCCCATAATCACAAAAATATTTCAGGTTTACCCTACGTTTCCACATGCAAGTAATCACTTGCAAGTAGTGTATACGTGTATTATCAACGAAAAATCGAGGAAACAGCCGATTGGCTGAAAGTACAAAAATTCTGTGAATGTAGTGAAAAAGTGTGAGTGTATTGAGTTTTTCGAACTTGCACTTGCATGTGGAAACGGGGGTTATGAAACGAATTTTCTATGAAAAATTATATTAACGCTTCGACTTTTGCTGCTCAACTTTTTTCCAATTCCCTTTTAAAGCTGCTAATATGATCACGCAAAGCAATTGGCTTTAACTTATATCGATTATAAATACTTCAAAATAACAACAATTTTATTCACAGCGAATCAAAGTGAAAAAGAAAAGCAAAATATTTACATGCAGCCATCGTTGTGGATAAATCGATCCCTAACCGCGAAAATAACGTAAGCGATATAAATATAAAATGTAAGAAAAGATAAACTCACTGTTTATTGTTGGTGTATTGTTTTGGCTTTGATATTGTTACAAGTAAGACCTTGAGTGTTTATAATTCTTATTCGCTTTAGGGTTTTATTTGTATAATATTTTTGGCTTTTTTAAAATCTCTGGAAAAGGTTTCCTGATGAGCTGGCCTAAGCAACCAGTGAAATGCGCATAAAAGCTAGCTTTCCCTCAACAATAAATTTCAGTGTATTTATCAAATATGAAAAACTGGGAATTTAGCACGTCATACGGAAATCGTATTAATAATAAATTTTGTATTCCCGAAAATAACTTTGATAATATATAATTTTTAATTTTTGTTTTTTTTTTAATAAATGACTTTATTGGAAACACTTGCATCATCTCCTATAAAGTCAAGGTCGCATAAGGTACCGTTACGATTTTATAGAAAGAAGAATTTTATCGTAAGCGACAAATTTCATACAAAATTTATATGAAATAAAATAAAAAAAAACTCTCTTCTGCAAAATTTGATTTTTGGCGATTGCGTTAATTTTGCGATTAGGTCTCGATATGTACCTACAAATAAAACACAAAGTGTGCTGACCGAGTACAATCTTCTCCGTAGCCATGAATCAAAAAAAATTCCATGTTCTTTGGTCTTGCGTGACGCCATCTCTGTTTGTTGCTTTATGTCCGACTAACCCCCTTTCTTCTTTTTTTCTATCCTTAAAACTCAATGGTTGAGCATCAAAAGTTGAAAGGTGTAAACCTTGACTTTTACAAATTTTAAGGCTTTAAATATCTCATCTTGAAGTTCTTTGGGAATATAATTTATCGACAATTTTGTTGAATATGAACTATAAATGTTGCCGATAAATGGAACATCACCAATTCTCCTTTTTGTATATCATTGAATTTTTTTAATTAACAACAACAACAATTGTAAATTACTTGTTATCACTCAATTTTTGCTTAAATTTTTCTAATTTAGTTTCCATTTTTTTAAGTAACGAGTAGCAATCAAATGGCTTGAATAAAGCCTAAATTGTACAGTTCCTTTTTTTTTTGTTGTAACTATAATAATTGTCTTTTAGTTTTAGTTTAGAGCACCCTAATTTTTAGTTAAAATGTTTTTTTGTTTATAAACCCTGTTCATTTATAGCAAAGTATTTACTATATTGTTTATTTCGTTGAAAATCGTTTCTTTTAGTTATTATAAGGGTATCCACGTCACAAGTTGCACCCTTGCAAAAAAGCAAAAGTGCAAACACATAACAACAACCATAAAGAAAATTATTTACGCACAACTAATTGTCTGTGTGGTTGTTGTTATACTTTTGCACTTTTGGTTTTTCGCAAGGGTGCAACTTGTGACGTAAATACCCTTTATATGTATGTATTCTTTATCTATGCTATCTGTTTTACTTTCAAATTTCCAATTAGATTTAATTTAGGTTGTGGTCCTAGCAAATGTGCTTTTGGTGTTTAGCTTTTTTTATAATAGAATTTGTTTCACATAAATGCTTAAAGCACCCACCTGGCTTAAAAATTTAATAATTTATACTTTTCTTAATAATTAAAAAAAAAAAAACAAAAAATAATGCTGCCTTTAATCATAACCAAAGCACACTTGCTAACTAAAATAACTTTTAACTTTTTCCTCATTTTCTTTTAATTTTTCAAAATTAAATCTAATTTTTCTTTAATGTATACTTTGAAAATCAAACCACTTGCGTTATTTAGCAAACACCCAATATAAGTCGTAGTCCTGAAAATACTTTTGTTAATGGTAACACTTTACAAAAGCATATATCCACCTCTAAGCTATTACATGCCACCGAGGCAAATACTTGTTCCTCTTCATCTGTTACTGCTACACATTCCGGTGAAAATTCCATGGAAAGTTCTACTTGTGATCCTTTAACAAATTTAAATACTGCTAATTCCTCAGAACCTGCTTCTATATGTGAAGGTTCGAGACGCATGAGCGATTGTCCTTGTCGCCTTAATGCCACGGCCGATGAAAATAACGCCCAACGTTTAAGAGAGGCTGAAATTAATCGTCAAAATTTTTTGCACCAAGATTTAAATGATTCTCTGGGAGCTATTTCGGCTATGGCTTTAATGCCTGGAGGAGTACTAGCAGGAGCTGGTTCGAGTACAGAAGCTGCAGCTTTGGGCAATGGTTTGTTTTCAAGAGTTCCTTCACAACATTATAAAGTTGGTAAATACTTATTGGCCGTGCATCGTAAGATAACACGCCAGGATAGTTACTTTTTATCGCATCATAAAACTCGACCCAGTATATTTGGGGTGCCTTTGATAATACCCAATTTGGAGGGTGGTACAAATAAGGATTTATATTGTGCGGTGTGGCTGCAAGTAAGCCGACTACTAAGTCCACTGCCAGCATCAACGGATCAGGCAAATCATGCAGCAGATTGGTGAGTAGAATCTTTTTTTTTTTTTTTTTTTAATAAAACTACAAAAAAAAAAAAAGATTTTCATCGTTTGACGAAAAAAGTATTCATAGTTAATTTTTTAAAAAAACAATTATTACGAGTAAAGTTTTTTTAAATCTCCAATTGGTTTTTAAATTTTTGTTTCTAGTGATGATAGCTTGGGCTATGATTTCCCATTTTCCTTGCGTGCCGTTAAAAATGATGGCCTTACCTGTGCTTTATGTCCCTGGTCAAATTTTTGTCGAGGCTGTGAAATACCCTGCAATAATGATTATGTATTACAAGGTAATCTATTTACCAGCAGCTTTAATACAAGTGAGGTTTCTTAATACATAGGTATACAGTTTGTATCTTAAACTCAATTCAAAATTAATTCCAGGCAATACCTCCACACCTAAAATGATGCCAAAATATACAACAGGTTCTTTACCGAATTTAGAAAATAAAAAAATCACAACAACCAACTCATCCGATAGAGATTCATTGCAATCACAGCAATCAACAACACAAGTGCAAACAAGAAATAGTAGTAGTGAACACTTTACCATAGCCATCGACTGGGATCCAACAGCTTTACATTTACGTTATCAAAGTACTTTGGAAAGGGTAAGTACATCGTTAAGGGGTAGTAAGACAAGACAAAACTCTTAAAAATAATGTATTTCAGCTTTGGATTGATCATGATACAGTGGCCATTTGTCGCAAAGAACAAATAGAACCGGTAGATCTAAATCATTGCTTAAAAGCTTTTACCTCAGAGGAGAAACTAGAGCAGTGGTACCATTGCAGCCACTGTAAGGGTAAAAAACCAGCTACAAAGAAACTACAAATCTGGAAATTACCACCCATACTGGTAGGTTGAACTTGAGAATTAAAAATTATATGAATTGAAATAAATGATATATCTTTTTTTGTTTCCTTCTAGATTATACATTTAAAACGTTTTAATTGTGTCAACAACAAATGGGTTAAATCTCAAAAGGTGGTACATTTTCCATTTGATAATTTCGATCCCACCCCTTATTTGGCAGCAGTACCTCAAGAAACGATCTTAAGACACAAAGAATTACTCGAAATGAATGAAATTTCCCAAAATTTAGCGGAAAATTCCGAAAAAGATGATTATTCTTCTACTTTAAATGATAAAGCCTTAGAAACTCAAACTCCACTAACACGTACTACTACACCATCTCCAAATAATGGCAATACTAGTAATAACACTCCCACCACGTTTAATACTACCCTCAATACTATCACAAATGCTAACAATAAACCTCTTAATGGTCTATCCAAAGAGGCACAATTATCTTTGAACGATCAAGTTAATAATTTGCTGAATTTACAAAATCATACTCAAATTTTAGATAATTGCAGTAATATTGTGACTAATAGCACAGCGACTGCTGCAACATCAACTCCAACCATTAAAAACTCGAGTAATCAGACCAACAATGATAATTTAAATCAAATCGATGATATAAATGACGAAGATGAAGAAAGTTCAGATAAAATGTTGGACAATGCCTCGCTGCGTAAAAATGATGGTGATCGTACAATGACCAGAAGAAAACGTTTGATATCGACGAGCTTAACCAAAACACCCATTATTGATGGCGAATTTGAAGATTTTCACCAACACCGGCTAAAAAGTGGTGAAGATAAATTTGATCCAAAATATAAATTATATGCTGTTGTGGTAAGTTTGACATTAACATGAATATTAAAATAAAGGAAAAATGGATTTCGTCATAATTTTACGGGGGAATTTTTTAAAAAAGCTCGAAGAACAAATATACGTACAACTTCAGATTAAAAATTTCAATACCAAAAATTAAATAAGTTAGAAATATACATAGGTGCCTATTATGAACTAAACTCGATTTGCGACTGCTGTCGAATTAGCTGATCGGACAAATAAGCTAAAAATGAGCTATTAAATAAAAGTTTTTGTTTATAATTTGATAAATAAAATTAAAGCTAAACACGACCACGACAGAATTATGTATGGTTCCACACATTTATGATTATTATGGGTTTCATTCCACTTTTTACATGCTGAACTTTTATACAAATCTTCCAACTCATAATACAAACTGTACATTCGATAGTCAACGAAAATCGTTTGACTAATCTAACTCATAATAGGGGCCATACTTTCAACAAAGTACCAATTCGTATGCAAACCGCTTGGGTTTCAAAACATGTTTGGCGATTTGCAACTCACAGGCAGTGTTGCCAGAACTTTTAGAGGAAAAATCAGCAAAAACCCATAATTTTTCGTCAAAAAATCTGCAAAATCTGCGCCATAGTTTTAAAAATCTTCAATAAACCTTTAAAACAAATTTATTACATTTTTTATGTAGTTTGTTTAGAAAAAGATATTACAATTAGTTTCAAAATATGTTCTCGAAGTTAAAATCGTGCTGGTCAATATGAGTGGTCCTCGAAGTATGAGGTATAAAAAAGGTAATATTTTTTTAACCTTTCAACACAGAAAAGTTTTAAAAATTTGTTCGATTTTAAGAACATGACTAATAACTTTCGGATATTTTTACATTAAAAATATCTATCTATTTAATTACTCAGGGTGAGTAAGGATTAATCTTTGTTATTTTAAAAAACAAATTAAACGTTAATTGTTTGAAATGTTATTTAAATTATCAAGGGTCTTTTTGAAAATTTAGAAGCGTTCAAATATTGCAACTTTTAAAGATATTTGTACATAAGTGCATATAAATATATACGTATGACATAAGTCCGACATAAGTCCGGCGATATTGATGTGTCAAGACAATGCGAATTTTTAATTTTTAAGTAATCTTTTGTGCATAAAATGTCTACTAATGAATGTATTTCCACACGGTTCTTCCATGAATGGTTGATATACTATATTTATTTATCAATGCAACAACTGGAAATAGTACAATCATGACAATGTTAAGAAGTTTCCACCGAGCTAAAAATCTGCAATGTTGAACCAAAAATCTGCATTTTGACAATTTAAGGGATAAAATCTTAAAAATGCAGATAAATCTGCACTTCTGGCATCGCTGCTCACAGGTTATTTGACAACCGTGCAAGAATTGAAACATAGTTGCCAGGTAAAATATGTTGAAATTCGCAAGACTTTGCGGAAAGAAATCGTCAAATTGACTTACTTGAATGTACACAAAAATTGTCATTGTTTTGTTTCAATTAAAACAAAAAATAACTGCATTTGAAAACAATAATAAAAAAGTTAAATTTGTATTTGTTTTCAGTATAAATATTCGAAAGAATGGTTCTTGTCGACATTGTGGGCCAGGCAGTAAATAAACAAAGTCTATTGGCCATGTTCTGGAAAAAGAAATCATTCAAGATTTCTAGGTTAGTTTTTTTTAATGACCGTGACTTTTCCTCACTTTAAGAGTAATTCTAGTATATGTATATAAGCGGTATTCAAAGTAAAACGTATTTTATGTTTTGATGAACTTTCAAAGCTAAATCGTTTTAAAAATTTGTTCGATTTCAATTTCACTCGAATTTGATTTCCCAAACATCGCTGTATATATTTTTTTGACTTTATTTCTTTTAAAACAACATCTCTAAAAATAAAATAGGGTATTGACGCTCCTTTAAACGATGTATGTAAGCTTTAACCTCTTTAACAGGCCAACGTTAATAAGAACGGCTAGAGTTTTTTAAATGTAAAAAATTAAGTTTTTTAAAAACCCAAAATAGTTTTCCTTTTTTGAACTTTGGATGTATAAGTTTATTTTCGAAGCATATCGAGCCCTAATAGCAAAAACATGTAACCAACAACATTTTAGATTTTTGTTTTTTGATGAAAATCGATAATTTTTGATCATTTGCATCATCCCTAAAAATCTCATATCTCTGGGAAGTACCGTTACGAAATGAGAGCACAAGCAATTTCAAACGAAACCCTAGACTTGAAGCAAAAATATTTAAAAAAAAACCTTCTCCTGTCAAATTTTATTTTTTTTGGTTACATCATTTTTGCTATAAGGGCTCGATATATGCAGATGATTTAACTTGTTGTATATTTTCAGTATGTCATACATACATCAGAAAAGGCTACAAACGTTTGAGAATCTAGAATAAGAGACTGACTCGACTAAGATTTATAATCATTGGAGTAACACAATCAACAATCCTGTTTAAGTGACTTCAAAAAAATGATTGAAAATTAATCTACAGTTTAATTCCTACAATTCGTAATCGCAAGGGACAAGTCATTTTTACGAATAACAGGGATATCTATTTAACGACAAAACAAAAACAATTTTTTACTAGAACTAGAAGTTATTAAAAACTAAAAAAACCACAGTATTTGAAAACACATTTTCGAGAGCGCATTATTTTCGGGACCCATGGAGAATCATGGACCCGGCTGAACAAAAAGTTATTTGTGTTAAATATTATCTCCCCTCGTAATCCTTTTTTTATACCCTCCACCACAATTAGTTGTAAAGAGGGTATATTAAGTTTGTCATTCCGTGTGAAACTTTTTTATTATTCATCTCAGACCCCATAAAGTATATATGTATATTCTGGGTCCTTGAGTGATTCTAAGTCGATTTAGCCATGTCCGTCTGTCTGTCCGTCTGTCTGTTGAAAACACGCTCACTTTAGAACAACTCAAATTTAGCAAAATCGGTGCAGTAGGACCAGAGCTATGAATCAAAATGTGGAACCACCACCTAAAAAAAATGAAAATTTGGTTACAAAAAATAACCTTAACGGTGGAACAAGTCACGGAATGAGATAAGATTTTGCAAAAATTTGTTTTATTCGACTGGAAATCACGCTGCAAAATTTCGTGAAGATCCGTCCATAATTTACCCTAGGCCCCATATAAACACTACTCCCGGAAAACAGTTTAGTATGCCTAAAACCGTTAAAAATAATGCTATCATAACAAAATTTGGTACGTCACAGTTTTTTAGGACTAGAAATAACACTGTGAAATTTCGTGAATATCGGTCCATAATTTACCTTTTTGAAAGTTCATGAGAGGCAGAAATTGCCCCTATCTATCCTCGTGGTCCTAAATAAATTATATATAAATATGGATCTATCAATGTTTTAAATTTCATTAAACTCGGTTTGATAGTTTCTGAGATGCAGCAATTGTCCCCTATCTTCCTTCGTGGTCCTACAATTCGGCCTACCCATTTCCAATGGGCTTGGTAGGTGTGACAATAAGAGCACGTGTGCTAAATATAATCAAATTATCTCCACAATTTCGACCTGTACTTTGGGCACAAGGTTACCGTATATCGAGCCCTTATGATGTAACCAACAAAAATAAAATTTTACAGGAGAATGTTTTTTTTTTAATATCTTTGCTTCAAGTCTAGGTTTTCGTTGCTTTTGCTCTTACATATTTCGTAACGGTACTTCCCAGAGATATGAGATTTTTAGAGATGATGCAAATGATCAAAAATTATCGATTTTCATTAAAAAACAAAAATCTAAGGGGCTCGATATATAAAATATAAAACGGACAAGATAAAAATACAAAAATTTGTAATCTTGATAAATAATAAAGGTTATTTGTAACCAAACAAATTTATTATTTGTTATAATAACTCGTTATGGAAATAAAGAAATTGGCTCATAACCTTAAAAAAAAGAAATGAAAATAACCATTATTTTTGGTCCTTGGTTAAAGGGTAATAAGATTGATATCAGGCTAATTAATTTCTTGTTGTTTAAAAAAATATAACCATATTAATGTTTGCAGATTTATATTAATTTAATAAAGATATATTTTATCCATTGTTAAAATTTTTAGTCACACTCTGGCATGTTAAATGGCGGTCATTATGTTTCTTATGCCGCTAATCCAAACGGTTCATGGTATTGTTATAATGATAGTTCATGTCGTGAAATATCCAGTCAGCCCAACATTGATCCCAGCTCAGCATATTTACTTTTTTATGAACGAAAAGGTTTGGACTATGAACCATATTTGCCAAATATCGAAGGGAAAACAATACCAAATGGTGGCTTGGGTGTTTTAGAAAGTGATGAAACCGAAAATGACCTGAAGAAAATGTGCAGAATATCATAAAATTTTGTATATGGAATTTGAAAATTAAAAAAAATTGGACAGAAAAAAAAACAAAATACAAAAAAGAGCATTACAATATTTAGCGAACAATTTAAACCCACTAAGAACGCTGAGCGTATAATTAAAATTGTGATTATTATATAATTTATAGGTATGTTAACATTTTTTTTTATATAAATAATACTTCTGTAATTTGTATTACTTTAATGTTTAATTGTTTTAAGAGTGAATAAGCTATTGAGAGAAGGTTTAAAAATTGAAATTTATGAGAAAGAGGGATTTTTTTTAAATGTTTATGTTTATTATTTTTATTATTATTCGTTTTTATTTATGTTTGTTAATTATATTATTATTGAAATCATAACGTTATAAATAAATTATAATAGTCAAATTTAGGATTTATTTTGCTTTTTTTTAGTTTAGGTGTTATTTTGTTGTATAAAAAAATAATCTTCTTCTATATGTATGTGTATATTTTTTTTTTGTTTCAATTTATTATTTTTCTTTTTGTTAGCTTAAGAGCAATATTTCAAAACATTTTAATTTAAATAGAGATTGCTGTTGTATATATTTAAAAATATATATAAATATACATACATGTATGTATGTATGTGAATATTTTGAGTTAAAAAAAAACTTAAGAAGAGTTTTTAAATAAAAAACATACTAAAGATATTTATACATTTATTAATATTTCTTATACATATTATGTACTACACATATATTTTTTATACTTTAAATTTAAATATTTTTTTTTTTAAATCCGTTAAAGTTTAAAAACTTTGTTTGGAAAAATTAAATGCCTTTCACAAAGAATATATACTGGCCACTGATGAATATTTTATGGCCCTGTGGTTCGTTCTTATAGATGTATTTACTAAGCCGTTCAGTAAATTTTTCAATGTTATTTTCTCACTGTTTTGAAACTTTTTTTCATTTGCACGATTGTTTTTTTCTTTTAAGGCCAAATAAACCACAAAATCGTTTAGATCACAAATATGAAACTCGTTGAAATCCGTGCTTTAACGATATGATACGATACCGATATAAAAAAATATCGCCGATACCGATACGCATATTGAATTTGGTTTCAAGTTAAAATTAACAAAATTCAAGTAGGTATAGTTTTTTTTTTATTATGCAAAGTTACAGTGTTACTCCCGTATTCATAAACGATTATTAAATTTAATAAACTTTTATTGAGGATACTTTTCATAGAAAATTTGGTTTTCAAAGCTTTATTAAATTTAAAATATTTTTATGAATACAGGCATTAATATTTAAAATTTAATACGATTTAAAAAACAAAAAATAAAATTTCAGTTCATGATAAAATTAACAAAGAAAAATAATTTTTGCATAAATAACAGCGTAAGAATTTAATTATTAATATTTAAAATTGACATTGATTTGATTTTTGTTTAAACAACAAAGTATTCTCAACTTTTGCGAAGATAGGCGATTTCGAAAGGCCGTTTGAACCAGACCTGCAGTGGAAAATAGTGTCAGATGCGACAGAACTAATTAGACCCCTTCCACACTCGGCAAGTTACTTGCGCAACTCTTGGTTTGTAGATGTCAGCGGTAAGGTCGGGGTAAGGGAAAAAAATGTTGTACAGACATTGTTGTTGTGTGAAAGTGGTCTTAGAAAATTTAAGAATTTCTGCGTTATTTTTTCAAGTTTGGGTAGGTATAACATGTCATTACGGCCATAAACAGGTGGATCTGCTCTCTAGAAATATTAGAAGGTCTAAGGGTATCCTTCGTATTCTTCCTTCTCGGATTCTCTCACAAATTGTTCACAAACGCTGCAAAGACTAGGTCTTTAAGGCCCCTATTACGGTTTACAACTCAACTCAGCTGAGTTGTAATTAAGACAACTGGTCGGACAGTTGTAATTTTTGTTATGTTTTTGTTCACCGAAATATAGCAAAGTTGTAAAACATAATACAAAAATTAAGAATTACAACTTACTGAACACTTTCGGAATGCAGACATTTTAAGTAGCTTAATAAGACGTTTTTTCGATATGATTTATGTCGATTGATTGTCGATTTAAATGTTAAACTTGTAAAAAAATTTAATTTTTCTGTTTTTATTTAAACCTCTGCTTTATTATTTCTTTAATGCCTGTTATTTCGTGTAATTTTGGTGTAAAAGCTGACATATTTTAAAGAAAAACTGAAGGTTAAAACACGAAGGCCAATTAAGCGTTGAAATAGGTAAAAATAACTCTTAGGTACGAACACGACCAGTGGGTCTATTCTCTATTACCATTTTCGCAAAATTTTCTGTAAAAGAATCTGAAAAGTGGCAATAAAAATTAAAGATGGCGCGGATTTACAGTAATGAAATGGCAAAAAAATGTTTAAAATTGGAAAATTTAAATAAAATAAAGTGATGATTTACGAAAAGGAAACAAATTATAAGATGCGAAAGACATACATACCTATTCGCAAACGTATTAAAGAGTATCAATCGCTAGATTTGCTACAATTTTCTTTCACATCGCAATAGAGAGTAGACTCCCAGCTTTCTTTTTGTAGATAGGTATAACGGGCATTAGTTGTTATGCAAAAGATAAGACATACCTGATTCCTGTTTCTTTGCCTTCACTGTAAAGCTTTTTAGATATTTGTTAAAAAAATTGAAACTTTAAAGGATTAAATCGCACCTATACCCATAACCTTAATTGTACTAATTTTTCTTTGAATTTTTTTGTTCTTGATTCTTTTTTTGTAGAATGATACCTACAACTTAGTTCATAAACGTTGTTATAGGTAGGTTCTTATTTTAAGACAAAATGTATGAAGTATTCCAGTAATTCGCTTTGGCCTTGAAGGCTGTTTGTATTACATACAAGCAATAAATAAATAAATAAAATAAATAAAAGATAAGCATAGAAAGTTAAATTGTTTGTTCAGAAATACCTACATACTAAAAAAAAATTATACCTAGGTATATGTAGGTATGTACCTATGTAAGTATCGCCGATGCCGGTATATCGGAAAATCTGAAGTATCGTTGTAAAACTCCCTAACTTTATTTGCAAATCTGTCTTGTAAATAAAAATTCTAAACATGCTACTCTTGTTACAGCGTAGTCTTTTAAATGTAGTGGCTTGCATTTACACATCCTTTCACTACAAAAAAAACGCTTTTCAACACTTTAAAAGCTATACCTACCTACTTGCAATTGATTGAGGTTTTTTTCGTATCTGTTCTACTCTGAGATTCTTGTGGAATGTGAATATGCCTCTGTCTTAAACCCATTGGAAATTGTTAAAAAAAATACTAACTTCCCATACCTGAATTAACGGCAGAAATTATAAAAAAACGAATGAAATATTTATCTATAATAAAATTCTCAAACAAAATCCGATACACCAATCCAAAGAACTCGAACAATAACAAAATGAACACTGTTCAGCAAATCAAAAACTCTCATAAAAAAAAGCCAACAACAAATGCATTAAGTTACGGTTAACTCTTAGCCAATGAAAACGACTCTAGTTGTTAATAGTAAATACTGGGGATGCCAGATTGGTTAAATGCAATTTTTATTCCGGTTAACTGAAAAAGGAAATTTAAGTTCAAAATGGAATCAAATTATTAAAATTTCACTTTCAAAATGCCTTAAATAAAGAATTGGACAAATATACAGCCCAATTATGAATAAAAATTCTCCTGGAGTTTTCCTCCATTTCCCTATGTTAATTCAATTGTAAAAATGAGAATGCGAAAAAACTCCCGGGGAATTTTTATTCATAATTTAATCGTTTATTTCTGAAACCCGTCAACTCTCATTTAAAATAGGCACACTTGACGGGTTTCTGAAAAAAAAAAATCAATTGCGCTGATAGCTAATGAACTTAATAATAAAAAAAATATTGGGCATAATTCACAGCATAGATTCCCCGCCTTTTTAATAAATTTTATATTTATAAAAACAAAAGTAAAGAAAATTCTGAGATATATTTTTTAACTTGCAAAAATATTAATTTCTAATAAAATGCAACTATCAACAAAGGACAAAAAACTTTTATAAAAAATTTAAGGGTTGATTTGGAAATAAATTGTAGCCAATTAAAATCAATGCTGCCATATTTTTTAACAAAAAATTCCTATAACGATTGGAAGAAAAAACCAAAAATAAAAAATGTAAATTAATTTTCAAAGAAGACAGATACCAAAAAAGTAACAAAAGAATTTTGGTAAATTTTTTTTCTTAATGATAAATTAACATTGGAACTACATATCAACTTAATTGCGAGAGAAATTATTGTTGTTAAGGCCATAGTCGTTTGAATTAACAACAATGTTAAATACATAGAAATATTGTCGTATTTATTTCGACTATTTCGAAACTTTCAATAAGGCCGTATAAGACAACTGCTGCTCTATAAAACTTAGAACATCCAAGCTTATATCTTTTTTGTTTTAAAACCAAATAAATTTCAAATGTTGTACACCATATATCTCAACCATTTTCCAAACAAGTTTTTGAACCTAAAAAATAACCAAAAAGTTCAAAAACTTTTTTTTAAAAGATTTGTAAAAATCCTACCAAATTTACAATTTCCTAAACAATAAACGATTATATTCAATACTAATTTTAATTAAAGAGAATTTTGATATTAATTTAATAATAAAAAATATATAAGCGTCATATTGCAAAACAACTTAAAATAAGTAAATTGTATTTTGAAATACTATAAATAAACTCAAAATAAAAGTTACAAGCTAAATACCTACGAGTAAAAGCTGGTAAAAGTTTAAAACTTTTATTTAAAAATGATATTTCACTGCACTGATATTTCTCTTTATGGAGAAATTTTATTTAGTTAAACTATCTGGCCCAATCGAACTAACGCTTTAATACTATCGGGCATGTTCTGACAATCGAAAATCGCCTAACATTTGCGATTCTGGGGATCTACTCTCTATTGCGATGCGGAAGAAAATTGTAGCAAATCTAGAGATTGGTAATCTTTTATACGTTTGCGCATACCTATGTCTTTCGCATCTTTTAATTTTGGCATTTCATTAATGTAAATCCGCACCATCTTTAATTTTTATTGCCACTATTCAGCTTAATTTTCAGATAATTTTGCGAAAGTGATAGAGAGTACCAAGTTGGAATATAGCTTTCGCAACGAAATTGTTTTCGCATCGCAATATAGAGTAGACCCCTGACTTCAAATCGTATTAAAGGTGTTCTGTAAATCGCAAGAAGTTTGCCGATGATACACTTAAAAAACCAATAAAATTAAGCACATACAAACTTATATATTTTCTCATAATTTGCGCTAAAACCCCATCATATTTTTATAATGTTTTAATTAAAAGTTTTGCCGTAAAAAATGTCTTTGGTTTTTGCAAATGTCTTTCTCAGTTGGTCTTTTCAAGCGATTAAAACAAACCCGGAAAAAATCCTAAGGACTCGTTGTTTAATTATGTAATTATATTCTGTATTAAAGTTCTTTAAACGGAATAATGCTTAATAAGGAAGCTGATGGATTATTTTTTTATCTAAAATGGCAGATCGCAACCAAAACGCTCGAATTTCAGAACTCCCCGGTAGGATAGCTGGTAGTGAGCTAGTTTGTCAGAGCCGGCGTTGCGGGTTCGATTCCCGCCAGAGACTCTGGTTTCTTTCCTGCAGACAAGCGTAGAGCTTCAAGGGATTAGCTTAGGGATTAAAAAAAATAAAAAATAAAAATCTGGCGTTTTGCTAGTCCTTGTGCGATTTCAAATCGTGTCAGAACATGCCCGTATTATAAATTTGCTTTTTTATATAACAGTACATATGTATATCAAAATTTCTTTGGCTGAAATTTGCAAAAAAAAAATCTATGTAATTTTCTTGTGTAATAATAACATCAAATATAATCAGTCAATTCACAAAATGTTCTATTGTGTCATATTAATGTAACATTCATAAAACTATAGTATGTATGTATGTATGTATATATGTACAACAATAATTCCTGATAGAACAATTTGTGAATTGCCTAAATGTATGTATATTAAAACTAAAATTAATTTTACTTTATTTACATAATTATATATTAAGCGATTTATTTACTAATAATAATAATAATTTATTTATTAATACTAATAAATTAAAAGCAAAATAAAAATAATATTGTAAATTCAAAACAAAAATTAAAAACTATTATAAAAATATATTAAATTACATAATTGCTGTTAATATGAGAAAGATTGGATTAAAGTTTATTAATATATTATTAAAAACGCTTTACAGTATTGCAATAATAACTCTAAAAAAATTATGTTATAGGTATTAATTATTAGAATTTGAACAATGAGGTGTGCCACAGAAACCAATTCGAACGAAAAAGAAAATCGCAAAAAAATTAAAAAATTTGGAAATTTGTTTACTTTCGTTCAAATTCTGTGACATACCTAAATACCACGATGGCTTAATATAAAAAAGGCGTTACTCGATTTATTGTTTGTTTCCAGGGGAAGAAATAAACTTAATATGACATTCGTAAAATTTAAGTTATAATTTTTACACTCAATTCACATGAGGGCTTTTACGACGTCGTTTTATCTTGATTTCCTTTTAAATCAACTTCATGCGATGATTTTTGGTTGCATGTCTTTTATTTATTTACAGTATGGCCTCGATTATCCCTCATTCGATTAACCGGCAGCATCAATTAACTGGAAAATAATTTTTTTTTGCATTGATTTAAATCACCCCTGTTATCCGAAATCTAACACAAATTATTTTTTTTTACTTTTGAAAATAAACAAATTTAAATAAACGAAGAAAGAGAATTTCCCAACGTAATGGAAGCATATGCTCCCAATTACTTTTTTCCCCATGTTTACATATTAATACATTACATATTTATATAAAATATGAAACACACCAAAAAAAAATTATAAATCAAGAATGCTGCCGGTCCCGTCTGTTATCGATAATCGAGGACTCAATGTATTTTCAACCACGCACTTCAAAGTAAGAAAAAGAATAAAACGTAAAAAGAAAAAGTTAAAAGACAAATATAAAAAACGACATAAAAGTCCGAGTTCAGACGAGCGAACATTTGGAAGGAAAACATCTGGAATTGTCTCTTGTTTTTTCATTCTCGGTCACACAGACGAACATGTTTCCGGAAACATTCTGTTAATGTTGTTGTTTTTTTCTCAAAAAGCAAAGTAAATGTCAACAAAGAAAATGAGAACAAAGCGTGTCGCCGAGTACCGAACACAAAAACCATTCTCTCCTCCCCACCCGTAATTTGCTCCCAAACAAAATGTTTCCCTGTCTTAATGGGCACAAAAACACAAAACGAGTCGTTTTGCTTACCCCTCTCTCTTCTCTACACCACTCGCCATCAAACCAAAAGAGACGTCGACAAAGCGACGTCGTAAAAGCCTCCATGTGAATTGCCTGCTAGTAAAAAGATGTAACAGATTTTAAAACAAAAAATGCTTTTGGCATTTGCCTACCAGAATAAACCAAAAAAGTTTAAAAAAAATCGAGTTACGCCTTTGTTATACTAAGCCATCGGATATGTACTTAAGTATATTTTGAAGTAAGTATGAGCATTTTTATACCCTTTACCACTGCGCTCGAAAGCGTACACTTCTTGGACGCTGCTGACAAACATGTGGGTAATTTTCAGCATAAAAGAAAACCGTGGTAAAGGTTTGCTAAATAGTGCAAAAACGCGTAGCCAAAAGTTTGTAGTTTGCGAGAACGTACAGTGACCTAGATGTTCCTATGCTCCTATTTGGAACGGCGGGAATAAATTATATATAAAATATAATATAAGTATATTATGAATGGTATAAAGGTTTGTATTAAGAAGTGTAACTACGATAAAAAATTACGCTTTTGTTAGCAAAAAACAAGGGGAAGTACATAAAACTACAAGTGTGTTTATTTGACGACGTAATTAAACATCTTTTTTCTTACAAAATATGTAGGTATAATGAAATGGGGTTCTTTGAAAAATGTTTAAATAATTCTATCGACGATTTATCAATACATATCGCACACCCCGTTCAAAACTGACTTAAATCAAAATTTTATTTTTTCGTGTTTATATGCTTTGTTTGTCTATAAAAAAGATATTAGTGTATTTTGTTGTTGTTAACTGTTGCTGAAATACAGTTATGCCTTTCTTTATGTTTCAATTGGTATAAAGTTGCAATTCATAAAAGTGACTAATTTTTTGTTGTGTCAGAAAAGATAATGGTAGTAGATCCCTACTACTTAGTGCTAAATGGTCTTAACTCGCATTTGGCAAAAGTGTCAAAACTGGAAAAGAATTCAGCTAAAATGACACAACTTAAAATAATTTGAATTTTCATATTATCCTTTGGCTAGCAATGAAGTAAATTGTACAGAAAATTTATTTGTATAAATAACAGAAATATGCAAACGAAAATTCTGATAGTGCATAGAAAATATTTAAGGTAGGTATAAGACTATTAATGTATAAATAAAAGCTTTTCACGATTGTAATTTGACTAAGAATACACATTCGAATAATATGAAAATTTTTATAATAAATGTTACTCACCATAAGAAATAAATTCCCAGATTCTATTTGTTATAATAATTTGGTAACTTGTGTAAATAATACATCATCAAAATGACACAACTAAAAATTGTGCATTTTCTAGTGTATAAATATTCACCCTTATCGTAGTTGGCGAATTTAAAATACGCCTCCGACTGTTTGGTTATAGATTTAAATTTAAGTTTTTCTAAAATCTTTGGATGAAGTTTCCTGAAGAGCTGGCCTTAGCTTATCCCATCAAGAATGAATCTGTTGCGGTCCAATCTGTTAAAATCAAAAACTTGTTAAGAAATTGTAAGTGACAGCAAAATAAATAATAAAATAAATACAAACATATCCGTCAACTAAAATACAAAACAACGTACATACCATCAAAAAATTGGAAATTGACTGTCGACTTTATTTAAGAAATTAAAACACTCATTACACCTTGTTGTAATTGATTTTGAAAAGTTTTTTTTTGCTCCTCCTGTTAACTTACAAAAAGTGTTGTTACGTTTTTTTGTATTTTAGGTTACGATATGAAATAAACTGTTTTTGACAAGGTATATTTACACAAGGTAAACTCGTTGGCCCATATGTTTGTCAGCTGTTTACCTAAGTTGGAACACCAATGTCAAATTCCGTGTATATGAGCCAAAATTTGTACATGTGTGCGTTAAATTTATATGAAGACAATTTTGACAATTCCGTTCCACTCGGTTATTTTTATAGAGCAGCATGTCTACACTCCCAAATAAGTCTACCTTGTGTAAATATACCTTGGTTTTTGATTTAAGAATTCATAAAATTTAATTTCTTTAAATTTAAGTACATTAAAGTTATTGAAATAAAAAAATGGAAGATGATAGACGAATAACTTTGTCATAAATAGCTGATAAGTTACTACAGAAAATGTAACTATTAAAATAAAAATTTCGTAATAGAACGGCACGGAACAGAACAGAAAATAGAGACTAATTCTGCCCTAAGGCTTTTGATAATTTTGTTATCTTATTTTTATTAATAATAAAAATTACATTTAAAATATACATATAAATATTTTAATTTTACTTTTTCGTTTCCTGTAGATGTAAACTTTGACTTAACCAAACAGCCATGTATGTATGTATATTTCTATATAATATTGCTCTATTACAGAATTGTGTTGTTTCAAAATAACTTCCTTAGTTTTCAGAAACAAAAATTTGAACAAAAGAAAGCTTAGAAAACATTACGGCAAATAGGACAAGTCGATTTTGAGCTGGTAGTGAACCATTTGTACTAAAAATAATTTAAAACAAATTTAAACAATAATTAAAAAAGAAAAAGAAATAGTATACCAAACAAGGTCCATGGAATTTCTTTTTACACGTTTTACAGGTTAATTTGGGTAATTGACATGTGTCTTGATGTATAACCGTATAACAAACGTAACATTCTTCCACACCCTCGAATTTCTTGTCAAGATTATTTTTCCACAAGGCCAGACCATCGAAAATAGTTCCGTTCTAAGGTGTTTTTCAAAGAGATGTTTTTTTTCAATGACTTTTTTTGAATGCTTTTTTGAAATGTTGATATTACCTGATGTGTTAGGAAGATGGTCAATTGCATGGCAACATTACGCGATGAGGAACGGCCCCCAATTTGTTTATTACAATCTACTTTCACTGAACCTAAGGGATAGTTAGGCGCCAAAGTTATAACTAACTCCATGCGTGCCTCATCTATGGAATATACCGCCAACACTTCACGGGTCGATATATGGACAGTAACCTGGCAAACGAAGATTTTAAATATTATTAATTAATCATAAGTTTTGTATAAAAAAATATAGATTCGGGTATCACATTTTATATTTACACTCAAGTTCTGGAAACGGAATTTTTAAGAGACGGTAGTTGGTAAAGATCAATTATAACACTGTGCTAGTTGAAAAAAACAGACAAGCCGGGTCTTACTCCGGTACGCTGAATAGAGTGGAGTAACCGTTTTTTTTAGGTTAGCTTTTGTTTTCGAAAAATACCGTTATTTCGAAAATATAGGAGGTTGCACATATATTCATTCACATTACACATATTTGCGTAACTCATTAACTGTTTAGTTTATTGAACAAACTTAAAACCCCGAGGTTTCGCAATAAAAACTTGTTTTCACTCAATAAAATGGTTTACATTTTATGGTTGAAATTCTTAAATTTGACCATTGCAGCGCCTATTACATGCCCCTAGACGGCTCAAGACAACCCCAATTCTTTTTTCATCTTTATGCTATTCCTTAAGGGGCTCCGATACAAAATTTTAAATACGGACAAGAAATATATTGAAGAAAAAATCCAATAACTGCAAGGAGGCGCCCCTAGGGGGATAACATGTATAACGGACCTTCATTCGTATTTTGTTCTTAATACTTCTTCAAAACATACGTTACATATATCGTCAATCTCATGTAGAAAGACCCTAACTCGACTTTTTTTCGAAATTGAGTTTGTTTTAGTGATTTCAATACATTTCCCAAAAAATACACCTCGTCACAAGAATTGATGCAATAGCATCAAAAATATCGGTTTTACAAGCAATTGAAAAAGCCATTTTACATTATGATACATACAGTTTCTATAATATTTTTTCCTTCTCCTGTAAAGTAGCAATTATGTGAGTTAGGGCCTTTCTACATGAGACCAACGATATTTATCTCCACCCCTAAGAAGGGCTCACAGCGCCTAGAATGCCCCAAGATGGGTCAAATGTATGATCGACCCAACTTTATAATTTATCCCCATCGATTGTTTTAAACATAACTTGCGGATAGCTCTATTCTTTAAGGGGGCTCCCATACAAAATTTTTATTACAGTCTAGAAATTTATTGAAGAAAAAGCCCCATAACTGCCAAGGAATCGCCCCTAGAGTGATAAAATGACGGACATCTATTAGCTTTTTGTTTTTAACAATTTCCTAAAACATACTTGTCATTTATCTCCACGTATTAGGAGCACTCCCATTAAAATATTGCAGAAACAAATCTTTCTGGAAATTTTGCTAAAAAAAATTATTAAAAAAAAAAAAAAAAAATATTGATATCACTTTCTTCTTATCAAAGCAATATTATCAAAGCTATTCGAAAAAATATTCCTTTTAAGTATAACTCCCTATCTTAATGAACACGCAATCATTCCGGATCATCAGTTCGGATTCCGAGCAAGGCATGGTACAATCGAACAAGTGCATAGAATTGTTACCCAAATTAGGTCAGCGTTTGAGAGAAAAGAATATTGCTCAGCACTGTTTATAGACATTTCCCAAGCATTCGACAAAGTTTGGCATGATGGGCTGATCATTAAAATAACACGAATGCTTCCACAAAACACTCACAAACTCCTTGAGAGCTATTTAACTGGCAGAACTTTCATGGTTAGATCAAAAAACCAATACTCCCCCACCAAGGAAATATCTGCTGGTGTCCCTCAAGGCAGCATATTAGGGCCGTTACTGTATATAATATATACAGCTGATATGCCAACTAGCCCGAGCACACACACTTCTACGTTTGCAGACGACACAGCATTTATTAGTGTTAATCAGGACAAAAAATTTGCATCGCAGCATTTACAGTCCCACATCAATGAACTAGAAGCCTGGCTAGAAAAATGGAAAATAAAGGTTAACCCGGCTAAGTGTGCCCACTTAACTTTCACGCTCAGAAGACAAACGTGCCCTGCTGTAAAAATAAATAACATCACTGTTCCGGTAGAAAGCCATGTTAAATACTTGGGAATTCATATAGATAGACGCCTTACCTGGTCTCGTCATATTGAAGCGAAAATAACGGCTATGAAACTTAAAGCAGCTCAACTACATTGGCTAATCGGTCGAAACTCAAACTTGTCCTTAGACAACAAAGTTCTCTTATACAAGTCTATCATAAAGCCAATATGGACATATGGCATCCAATTATGGGGTACTGCATGCGCATCAAACATCCAGAAGCTACAAAGAAGACAGTCTAGGATATTACGTCAAATTGTCTGCGCCCCATGGTAAATACGTAATGACATGATCCACAGAGATCTTAACATCGCTACCATCCAGGAAGAAATTAAAAAGTATTCAGACAAATACATTGATAAACTAATGGTCCATCCTAACTACCTCGCTCGGGATCTAATAAAGTTCGAAGGTCACCGGAGGCTGAAAAGATCCGACACTTTGAGCCTTGCAGGCTTTTTTGGCACTTGAATGCTATTAATTAGCGGTTACATTGGTAACGGCTAACAAATACAAATAAGAATTAGGATTAAGCTTTGAATACATATTGTAATTTTCGACAAGAAAGATTCAATAAAACAAACAAAAAAAAAACAAAAAAAAAAAAAAAAAAAAAAAAAAAAAAAACTTTCTTCTTGTTAAGCTTGTTAGGCCTGGAGCTTCAATGTAAATAAAACATTATTTTATTGAAAGTTATGTTTGTAAAACGACTCCGCATTAAAGAAAAAAGTTTAACTTTAATTAAAGGCAATTTTATTGCAGAATTTCTGTGTTTTTCGTTTGTTCAATAAACTAAGCCGTGTTTCAGTTACGCGAATATAATGTGAATGAAAATATGTATGTGCAACCTCCTCCATTTTCGAAATAACGGTATATCTCGAAAACAAGAGCTTACTTTAAAAAAAAAAAACGATTAGCACCACTGGATTCAGCGTACCTGAATTATGTTAAAACTCCAGGTGACCCGCTTGTCACAAAAAAGTGAAAAATAAATACAAAATAAAAAGTGGAATGATTTGAATAATCAATTTAGAGTTTCACCTAATATCGATTTCCATAACTTTAAGCAAAAAGTTTCCTTATACAATTATGTATATACACACCTGCATATTTTCATGTTTCTCCTTTTTACTAGCAATGGCCATAAGTTCCTCTTGGCATATTATCGGGGAAACGAAATTTGTGGTTAAGGTATCGACAAAGGTCTTTTGTCTAGATGGGCTAGTATTCCACCATTTGCGCACAACAGCGGGCAATTTACTTAAAACATCGGTATACAAATGGCAGACATACTTTTCCAAAGATAAGTTTGGATCTAAAAAAAATATATCAAATAACAACAAGTCAGATTTATTTCAATAAATTTTTTATAAAATTTTTTTTTTTTGCTTTAAATTAAAATTAAGTATTTTGTAATAAACTCTTAGAAAAATGTCTTTTAATTTCGAAGAAATTCCTAGTGTTATTGAAATACCCCATGAACCTGCTCCGAAAACTAGAACTGTGCTAGAAGAACTAAATGCCAGACAACATTTACTAAATGAACGTCCCATCAAATGTCGTGACATAAGGCCATTTTTTAAAAAGGCCAAAAAACCTTCCCCTCGTTATACCTACAAATATTTGTGTGTTTGTCCACGCTACAATCCCCAGTATTCTTGCAAACATGCGGGCAACATAATAATCGATCGTGATGTTTTGACTCCGCAAGAACATCTATTATATTTGGCTACACCTAAACCGAATTTTGCATTTCCTCGGAAAATGCCTCGTTATTTTCTTAAAAAATCTATTATAGCCAATTGTACGGCTCGTATAAATCGTTTGGCCAAGCCTGATTTGAAACGGGTAAGCGAAACTTTAAATAATTTTGATCACCTAATCTCAAGACGGCACAAAAGAACGCTGAGCAAACGTTTGGAAAAATCTTCTGACATTGAGTATACGAGCATACAGAGGGCATTGGAGTTGATAAGTGAAGAGAAGCGTTTAAAAAGAGTGGCCAAAAGGCAGGAAAGAATACGTTGTCAAAAGTTAAGACGTAAAATTGCCAGGAAAGAAAGGCAGAAAATTAAAAAGATTATTTGCATTATGTATGAGGAAATGAAGGAGTTTCTATTAAACGATCAATTTATTATGAACGAAAACTCTTCGCTGGTAACGGTGATATTGGAGGCATTAAGGGAACTTACAGGTAGGTGGAAACTTAGTTTAAAACTATTTCAGAGTGTTAATAAGTAAATTGTTTGTTCAAGACCAAATAAATTTAATGATACATATTTAAAATTGAATTTATGAACTTCTTGTGGTAGCGGTAGTTTTTAGCGCCATGCCTTCCATTAAAAAAATTTTGGGAAGAGTATGGAGTATAAATATTTTTAATACCCCCTTTCTGCATCCAAGGCCTGTTTCACGACATTTTTTTACGGTTTCTGAGATATTAAGCCTTTGGTTTGCACCATATCAACTATTTTAAAGTTTGTTCAGTATTGTTTTGCTCTACACGCCACTGTTTGCGGAATGCAGGAAATTCCTCATAGAAAACGTACAAAATAAATTTCGCTCTTGCTTTGCTTTATTAACGTAAGAAAAAAAGTAGTTAAAGCGAAGGCAAAACAAAACACAACAAGAAAATACATTTCTCTCCTGCTTCGCTTAATCGTCGTAAGAAAAAAAGTAGTTAAAGCAAAATTAAAAGTCAACAACTCAATACACAGCAGAAATTACATAAACATATGCAGCACAAATATTTAATTTTTAGAAATAAATTTAGACAAGTGGCGTATGCGGCATAAATCAATAATTTTCACCACTGCCGGAAGCAGTAGTAGTTTCACCACAAAATAATTATATCGGGTATATTTTTCCACTTTGTGAAGTAAAACTTTAAAAAGCTAAGATTTGTTTTGTTATAACCCGACATTTAACATTTTAATTTAAAAGTTACGTCAAGAAGACATTTTTTCTATATTAAAAAAAGGTATGAAAACAAATTCCAAAAATTGCTTTCGATAGTTAAAAAGGTTTAAAACTTGTCCAGCTAAAGCAGATTTGTATATCTGAATATACCGTGATTAATTTGAAGTCCCTTGTGTTCCGTTGTAGAGTAAATAATTGTTTTTCGGCGCTTACAAATATATATTTTATTAAACATCATCCTCAACTTGCCATGAGTGATATTACCGTTTAGGGAGAACTGGTCATTTCAAGGCAGATTGTATGGGAGGTTTGGTATTTTCACTGATGGCTCGAAGATGAGGGGCAAGGGTGCGGGAGATCATGGAAGAAATAGATATTAGAAGGTCATATAGGCTTCCTGACGAATGCAGTGTATTTCAGGCGGAGGTTCTTGGGATCCTGAAAGCCGTGGAATCGATACCAGGGACAATTGCTGGGGACTCGGATATCACTATATATGTGGACAGCCAGGCAGCTCTGTTTTAGGCCTTGATGGGCTGTTATGTGAACTCCAGGGACTAAATTACGGCATTCGATATCGATCGGCATTCCTATTTAAATTGTATTGTAATTTTAATCGTTATCGAATGCCGTAATTTGGCCCCAGGCCAGTGGGTGATTGTAGGAGGGCTCTAGGGGAAATTTGAGGGGAGTATGTAGTGAGGAAGTGCTGGGTAACTGTTCACTGCAACATCACCGGCAATAAAAAGACTGATGAGTTGACAAGACTGGGCTCCAAATTGAAGGACCTTGACTGTTTGAAGACAGTTAGGACTCTAATAGGCTTTTATATTGGAAAGATTATGAACTAATCGGACCTGGGGAAACAGAACGGAGTGTAGAGTACAAGGTCGGCGCTTAGGAAGATCAATTCGGATTCGCTGCTGGGCAGAAGTATGGTCTGCGTAAGGAACATGATAGGTGTTATCTGATTAGCACGGTTGTTTTTCTTTTTGGTCCGATGTTAATATTCCACTACTTTTTCCATTCTTGTGCTTTTACTCTTTTCTTATTAGTACTCTCTCCCTAACTAAGGCGGCACAATGCACCTAATTGTTCTTTCGGTGAGCGTGTAAAGTTTAAAATTTTACCTAAATTAAACTCAACTCGTGTAGATTTTAAGAAATTCTTCGGCATATTATATATTTCCGTAATGATGCCATATTAAAAAGAAAAAGAGAAATAAAGTAAAAAAAAAAGTTAAAGGAGAAAGCAGTGGAAGATAACAAATCGAACCAAGAAGAAAATCAGCCCTACTAAACACAAACTGCCCTATGTCTACCGCGTACCCAGTCTCCTGTTGCGCAGCAAGGTCTTTCCCATTACGAATCCTGTAAGATTCTCGAGCCCGCAACCCGAGACTTACCCCAATTCGCCTAAAAATCTACTTCCTAGCGAAATCAGTCTGCTGCTCTGCCGCCTGGGACAGTGACACAAAATGTGCTCAACTGTCTCCAGCTCATCCGGGGCCTCACACAATCCGCACATATCCAACATGTTAGAACCAAGAACACCATTTTTTTTTTGTTTTCGCCATAACGAAAAAAGCCTACAAGATAAAAAATTTTATTGTACATATTTGCTTAGCTTCACATTTCTATGATGGGCGAATGAAATTTAAGCTTTTCTTGTTTATACACAAAGATCATTTACTTAGTAAGTGCTTGAGTGGTACACGTGTTGCCGGTCTATTAAATTTCGGTTTTAGTTTGCTCGAATTACATACATGTTTCCTATTAAAGGAAATAAGTTCACGATCTCTTTTAGTCTATTAACAAACAGTCGCAATCGTGTTTTAAATTCGCCAACCACCATAACGGTGAATATATCTTGCTTAATTTGTTAATGAATTTTTTTTTTTAAATTCTAGACAAAGATTTCTCTATAACCGGCAATTTAAGGGAATATCAAAAAATTCTAGCCTTCAATTTGGCGGTATGGATTAATAAATTTATTTCCAACTTAAATATACACGTAGCTGAACTGCCTACTCAAAAGCAAATGTCTCAAACTCAACTACAAATGCCCCATCCTCAGCCGGAGAGGTTTACCCAGGAATTATCATCATTTTTACCGGTAGCTGAGTATATTTCACCATCAAGTGGCTCCGAAGAATCATACTATGAAGAAGAAGAAGATGAGGATTATTATTCCTATCATCAAGCAACCAGTGAAAAAGAACAATATAATAAAACCGCGGATATATAACAATAAATAAAAGAGAATTTAAATATACTTATTCATATATACCTTTAATTTGCGACCAAGAGAGACCCTTAAAAATGTCGTTGTTTAATTGTTTGGTACTGTGGTTTTTTAAAATTTCCGCAGGCATAGAGCGGAATAAAAAGTGTAGTAAATTCTGGAAAATAAAAAAAGAGAGTTTTTGTAACATAGATATGTTTGTTAATTTTGAAAATTTGTCCACTACTGACCTCTTCATATTTATTCTCATGTAACCAGGCGGTATATACAGAACGTAAAGCTACCGGCGATTTGGCGCAAGCATAAATTATACAATCCCATAACATTAAATAACTAAAAGATTCATGTCTTTTTATAGTTTCCATCTCCGATATTTCCGTTAGTTTAAAACTAAAAAAAAAAACTTTATTAAGAAAACCATTTCTAGGAAAATACAAAATTTTTTGTTAGACATTACCTAAACTCTTTAATATATTTTTGTATTGGCATATCATATCGTCCTATATAGTCTTCAAAACGATTTAAGAAATGCCATTTTATTGATTTATGCTCATTTTTGTCAATTTGCTCCGATTTCTTGTCATACACTTCTATATCATCGGCTACAAAATGTGGAGTTAACTGACGCATCATATAGATACTTAATGTACGTATTGAATGTACCGGACTAGATAGATTTTTCAATAGGAAATTACAAACATGATCCAAAGAAATTTGAGGGGAATTTTTACAAAACTAAGAACATAAGAATACTTTTTATTTCGAATTTATTTGTTAAAAATATTTTAAGTTAACAAAACTTACCGCATAAACAATGCCATAATCCATATTTTCCATCGCCGTGGTAAGTTCATTTAAAAATACTTCCCAGCAGTCAGAAAAATTGGGCGGAATATCTTAAAAGAGGTGTAAAAAAGTAAAAAAAACCAAGATTTTACAATTTTCATTTGCAGCCATAAAAAATCTGACGTTTCTTAACAGATTTTTGAACAATAAAAACTCTTAAAAAAATTTGTCGAAAATTTTATAATTTTGTTTTTCTTGTAGGTGCAAAGGATATTGATCGATATTTCATGTTCTACATATTGAAATAAAGTGAATTTAAAATCAAACGAGACAAAGTGACCACAGTACTACAACAATGAAACAATAGAAAAACAACAGGTATTTTGTTGCTAGAATTGAGACAGCAAATGTCAAAATGCCTTTATAAAAAATGTAAATAAACAAAAAAAAAATGACGCCAAACGTCACACACGAAGAAAATCAATGCAAACAGCTGCGCTTGTGAGGCCATTTTGTTAGTACATTCTGGAACGAGATTTTGATTTAAACTATTTACAAAATGACTGTAGTTTTTCCAGATTTTTAGAGTTGTTATTGTAAATATAATTGGTACTCAAAGTATGAAGTACATATATAAAAGGGATGGTATATTTTTATGAACTTTCTTTACAAGCTTGGTTTCCAAAATTTGTTCGATTTTAAATCCACTTAATTTCGAATTACAGAACATGCCCGTATGTCTATAAATATACTTTGTTTGATCTTTTTTTTTTAATCTTCAGCTTACCTTGAAATTTACAAATTTTATAGAAAGATTTAAACAATGTTAAGTACACATCACGTGAAAATACTTGAATCCATTCGTCGTATACATTTTTAATAAGTTCCGTTGAACTCTTTTGCTTTTCCTCAGCAAAGAATGTGGTTAAAGCGTGAAACAGCTTAAAGACATGGAGAATAAAATATAAAGTCTAGAAAAAGAAAAAAATATAGAAAACAAATTTGAGAGAATCCAATAAAAATTATTAAATAATTTTGCGAAAATTTCTTTTAAATTGAAAAAATTAACCCATGTTATGAAACGGCAACGCAACAATAACAGTATATTCTTAGTCGCTTTTGACGATAATTGATTACAATTGACAGTCACTTGTTATTTTCTAAGGCGCTTTTAAGTCGACGTCGAGTATAATTGACTCTAATTTAGTTGACAGGAAATTTAAAGAAATTTTAGTTCAAGGCGAATTTATTACAGGTGGTCTTAAAAGCCCTGCTGATATTGGCTAAAATCACTGTTGGATGTCAAAATTTTGTTTATTCTCTTTTATTATCTTTGTTTCTGTTTTGTTTTATTTCTGTTTTTGACATTGTACAATGATTTTACAAAAACAAATTGCTTGTGGTTTTGTACGAGTTGTACTTGTTGTTGTACCGAGATTACCTGGGATGAATTCACCTTGTTTTAGTTAGAATTTTTATAAAATACGTTTAAAATAAAAAACACATTTCAAATAAAAACAAGTAAGAGTGCTTTATTCGGCTGTGCCGTAGTGGGATCTATATTTTTTTTTTCCTCTTCTATAATTTCCTAAGCTTATCCCGCGAAGCTTTATGCTTGTCTGCAGGAAAGAAACCAGAGTCGCAGGCGGGAATCGAACCCGCAACGCCGGCGCTGATAGACTAGCTCGCTACCAGCTTGTCTACCGGGGCACTCAATATATTAATTATTAATCTTAATAAAAAGCTATATAAAGTTATTGACCGACAGTCGGAAAGGACCTATGGTAACTTATGGAAAAATTATCCCAAAATTCTGTAGTGATTTCTGGTATTAAAAAACATTAATTTCAATACAGCAGTGAAATAAGTTTTAGCGTTTACAGTGCATTTCAGAAGGCTGCTTAATATGGGATCTCAGGTTAATTATGGACCGTATATCACAAAATTGCATGACATTTTTTCTTTTTTTAAACTTACCTTTTGATCAACATTTTCCAAAGCATAATCCAGTGACTTGGTTAAACTTAAAATCCAATGACCTAAACCAATACGTATAACATCCCAATTTTTGATAGACAATTGGTGGGGTATTTTGCGCAAAACTTCCGTTAATAAATTCATATATTCCACAGCATTTAAGACATTAACTATGTCTTGTTTTGGTATTTCCCTAAAAAAAATATATTTTACTTAATTTAAATTGTTCTTTAAATATAAATAGCTTAAACTAACGTTTGATACAGTAAGACATCCTTTTGTGTATGCAATTTATCTGCATGCTGCGTTATAAATTGCACTGTAGAAGTAACAATATTATGATCAGACTTATCATTGTATGATGAAGAAAAATTATTCTCAATTAAACAACGAAATACGGCTGCCTTTATCCAGATATCAGAGGGTTCACAACTCATTATAGGACATTGACTGCTAATAGTTTTGGCTTCTAGTTTGGGCAGAAAATATTGTAAAGCACTTATGTAGGCTTTATAAGCTTTTTGTGTTACAAAATATTCCTGTAAGTCTTCGGCCAATAGAAGGGTACCACTTTCTTCAAATTGAGCATATTGCTCAATGTTCACTAGATAGGGCAGAGAACGGCAATAGGCTATGTTTTCTTCTTTAGCTGCTTCCTCTAAAAGTCTTTCTTTAAGAGTGACACTAAGTTCACCAGATTGCCGTAAGAGTAGTCGGACTTTTTCGGATAGTTCCAGGCATAATATTTCCAAATGTTTGCCTAGGTTATCTGTGTATGTTATTAAGGCATCCGAACAAGCTGCTACATTAATGTATTGTAATAATTGGCTTTTCAAAAATTCAGACCAAATTTTTAATAAATTTTCATTGGGATCACAATAATCTTCCGTAATTTCATCTTCATTAACGTCTGGATTTTGTAGTAAAACCGAAGATTTGGATGATTTACAAACCAACTTGCAAAGGGTAGACAAATTAAGTAAAGATCGCTGTAATACCAAGTTTAGGTCACAAAATTTTTGTATGTGCTCTGTAAAATCTGTATAGGGCGTTGCTGCTTTCTTTAAAGACTCTATAAATAAACAAACATTACAAAGATCTTCTATATCTTTTGCATTTATTTTTAATAAAGCTCTAAGAGTCTCATCAATTTTCGAAGATTTATCTTTATCTTCTTCTGTATTTTCTGTGGAGCATGTGATAAACTTGGCCATGGCTTCCGAAATAGAGTCTATGGATGTAATAGTTAATTCCTCTTTTTTGGCTTGTTGTTCCACTATTTCAGCACATTTTTCCAATAAATGTTCATCTATTATAATATCTTGACTGGATAATGCATCCTGCCAGCAGGTTGTAATTTCCCACAGAGTATCTTCTGATATATAATCGTTAACTGATTTTTCTATACTAAATTTAAACAGCCTTAAAAATACTTTTTGTTGTACTTTACTTGAGGAGTTTTCATTTGAACAAGCAACTGGCATTATTTGTGCTATAAAACTACCACAGGCATCTACATCTGTGTTTTCATTATCCTGCTCGGCCTCTAACGTTTCTGAAAGGATGGTGAGTATTGAGTCAACAGCTTTGGAAGGAATTAAAATGTCTCCTGAATCCGTTTGAAAGAAACACTTGTGTAACAAATTAAACAAATCTTTGGAATTATTTCTGACAACATCTAAAGCAATTTTGGTAATGATATCGTTGGTTTCATTTAACGTAAGGATATTGCGAACCTCCGGTTCTATGCACAAGGGATGTGAAAGTAAACGTTGTAAAACTAAAGTCTGAGTCAAATGGTGGGGAATCTAAAGAGCAAATTTTAAATATATAAACTTTTTACTTTCGATTTTCTTTAATTCTACTAACCTTGATTAGTTCCTTTTCAATGAACTCAAACCTTTGACGTTTCTCCAAATTTTGTAAAATTTCAAATACCACATCCACCACAATTTCACAAGCTTCATTGTCCAAAATTGAAGAATTTAACAAACCCACCAGAGTTTTTAATGTTGAATCTAATTTACCATCTTCACTAACTTTAGCGAAAAATTCTTTGTCGTTGAACATGTTACACAATAAACGAACATGTTTTATGTACTTGGAAGTTTTCATAGCCGAAGTTTTACTCATACAAATACGTAATAATTGTAAAACCAGTTGCTTTAGTTCCTTGTGAATAAAAGCTGCAGTTGTGTGAGGCTCTTTGGGTGTTGCAGAGCGTTCGGATATCTCCACATCTTCCTCAGAGTCCTCAATGAACTTTACTTTATGTTCTTCTAAACTAGGATTTGCTATATACAAGTCATTTATCAATTCAATAACACGCTCTAAATACAATTCACTAACATCCTGTTTGTTTAGCTCCTCGGGTATGATAGTGAATAGTAAAGACCAAAATTTATCTAGTAATTGTTGATATGAAGGAAATACGACTGATTGTTTGTCAAAGAATGCCGCCAAAGTGGCAGTATGTTGGAAGAAACTTTTGGTTGTCACAGCCTGGGTACTTTTCAGGCACCATTGTATGGGTTCCACAATATTTTCCTCTAGCAACTTTAGAACAAATTCCATTGCCTCTTTTTGTGAGTTTTCCCTTTCCGTATAAACTTTTTGTATTAAATAACGAGCACATTCAAAGTAAGTTTTAATTATTATCTTATTGTCCTGTTTCGATATGTTGAGCGTGGAATTTTCCGTAATAACATCTCTAGTATTGTCAAAGAATTGCTTTACTAAAGTGTGATATTCAATAACATCGCTAGTAACATGTGACAGCTGTGAGAAGAATGGCAAAATATTTGGACAAATAGCTTGAGCATTTCGATTAAAAGCCGTGCGAAGTAAGTGGTTAAATTTAGGCCAAATATTTTTATGAAAATCTACAGTTTGATACCTAGAAATTGTATCTATTATAGTTTTGAGTTATTCTACTTTTTATTTATTAGAAACTTACCAATCCTTGTAATTTGTTTGTATTAATAAAATGCAACCCCAAACATGGGGTGCCACTAGAGGATCTGATTCGTCAATATTTTGAAATGATATTGTAATCATTTGTGATTTTTGTAAAGCAAAAATGTCTTGTTGTTTGGGACTTTGTAATAAGTAATACATAAGTTCAAACCAGGAAGCTCTAAAAAAATGATAGTATACAATCAAAATTCTACTTTTCACAAAACAATTCAGGGGGCTAAATTGGGCAGTCGTGAGTGATCGAATACTTTTTCGATTCAGAGCAATTATATTTCAGTCGATACTAGACGAATCGAAATAATTTGTCAGTGTTATAAAAACTTAAATAAATGCTTTACAACACTGAAAAAGTTTCGATTCGTTTAGTATCGACCGAAAGAATCCAAAATAAAATTGTTTTTAAATCGAAAAAGTATTCAATCAAGACTGCCGTAATTAGCCCCCAGATTTAATTCGTTTCTATGGTTCGGTTCATATTTGATAAATTTTCAGTCAATATTTCATGCAGTTCTGTGGCCGTATTCTGTAATTCGCTAAAGCTAAATCTCTGTCGCTAAAAATCTAAAAAGTTGATTAAGCGATTTTTGGCTACGAATGCAATAATGTAACTTGCATTGCTAAACTTGGCATTGCCATACAAATTTAATTCGCCGCAATTTCATCGCAAACATTTTTCAATTTTGTATTCTTTAAGGCATTTTAGCGAATTACAGAATACAGCTGCTGTAAGTTCTGTTTTATTAAAACTTTTATTAGCTAGTTTACATTTTATTTGGTTCTATATGAACCGGTATATACGGGCCTGTTCTGAAAATCACGTGATTTCAAATCACGTGTTTTTGAAATCACAAGTGTGATTTTGTTGTGTTTTGAAAGTCATACCGTTTTTGTGTTTCTAGGTGTGCTTTCGGCAAATGAAGATCACATCAAAACATACAAAAACAGGCCACTAAAATATCACACGTGTGATTTTAGTATGCACTTGTAATTTGAAATTACGTGATTTGAGTGACTTTCAGAACAGGCCTGATAGTTTGTTGTATATTACGAATTCTATATATGTATACATATTTTATTCGTTTCTTTATGAGGCGGCTCTGCACATTTCATTATTTTCTAAATAAAATGGCTAACATTTTTTTAATTTGTAAACGAATTGTTTGAATTTAAAAGAAGCATTTTGAATACATACTTGATAGCATTATGTTTATTCTTAGGAAAACTCCAAAACTTTTGATGATCCAACATCTTCCTAAGGCCCTCTTGAATTTGCGTTTGATCTTCAACCTCCGCAGTGTGTTCCACAAAAAAGGATAGTTCCTTCAAACTACACATAACAACGCGTTGATATTTTTGCTCAGCTTCTATAGGTGTTAAACTCTTTCCCGTGGAAAGCGTGGAAGCTGTATGGAACGTCAAATTACGTGTGGCATATTCCAATATCTCGTTTTGACAATGCAGGCAAACTTCTCGAGTACGGTTTGCATTATTGGCAAACGTTTCACGAAATGAAGCACTGGCTATACTAGCAGCAGGAGCATAATTATCGAACTGGCTGGCCAACCAAACAGGAACTAACTGCTTTAGGTATGGTGCAACAGCCTTTTTACACTTAGACACCAAAAGTTGTAGCACAGTCTGCGACAATTCGCGTACGGTGTGGTCTGGATCGGTTGCCAAATTTTGATAGAATTTGGGCCATAGAGGTAATATCATTTTTAATTCATCCATTTCAGAGCTATTAGTTAAATCGATAAATTCTTGTAAGGCCTTTTTCTTAGTCATCGGATCTTTTTTCGAAAGTTTCTTCATGGTTAATTGATAGTGGGAACTAATACTGGCATCGAAGGTTTCTGGCATCTGTTCCATGGTTGCGAACCCAGGCGCAAATGGTATAATACCCAGTTCTGAATGAGCGGAAAAGCCCACAAAAATTGGTGCTGAGCCTAACAATTCTGCACTACGGGCACTGCTCGAAGGCTTTAAAATTTTGGAGGGATTAAGGGGATTCTAGAAAAATGTATTAATTCAAAATATTAACCTTTGCGTTGTTTTTAGTACGTTGTGTCTGCTTTGTTTTACCACCCATTTTTTGGACAAAATATGGATGTTTTTATTGAAATGCGCCTTCGTTCTGAAAAATAAAAAGTGAAAACAATCATAGATAGTGTTGCCAGAACATCGTTTAAGTCGTAAGTTGAGCACCCGAAAAATGTTTGTAAATTCCTAAAATTCCCAGATGTTTGTTAAGGCTAGTTTACACTATTATACTTTGTATTAATGCATGTCAAAAACTCAAGTAATATGTAAAAGTCTGATAGTGTGAATGCATGTGTGATGAAAATGACAAGTATTATGAAAAAAAGTTTGACATTCCATACGACTTCATAGTTTTTTGAAAAATTTCTAAACAATAATACTTTTCATTCGGTCAGGACTGCATTTTATTTCATGTGTGAGTGTTTATACTTTGTGTGATGGTGTAAATACAAACTGTCATGTTAAATTATATTTTTTGAAACAAATCTCATTAGATTTCTATCTCATAAAGTATTATGGAATACGTAAGACTTGTGAGATGGTGTAATCTAACCTTTAGGTTTATTCATTAACGATGTTAAAAGTTGTTTACATTTTGCTATATTTGAGCTTATATATATACATGTTTACATGTAGATATATTTTTTTTGGCGTTTTTCTTATGTAATAGTAAGCTTTTGACAGCGCCGAGGAATTTTACACAAACAAAAGGCCTGTTGATTTTTGTATTGCTGTAGAGGTAAGCAGACCTATTGGATAGGCCTTGTTACATATTTTATTATTTTGAATAACATTTTTTTATTTTAATTTTTATTACTTTATTTTATTTCTAAAAAACATATAATTTTTCCCTCAGATTGAACATGGAATTTGGTGATATGGCAATATTAGTTGCATCAAACGTCAGCAAAAGTTCTTAGTGCTGGTTAGTGCTTTTGGTGAGAAGGGAAAAGGGATTGCCATTTCTCTTCCCCTCTCATAAAAACTCATGACTTGATGAGTTAAACTTGACGTGTGTGAACTAAAGAGAAGTGCAGCCGGATATAAAAAGTTCTTCATAGTTCATAACAGAACTGTAGGACAAAAATGTAGAGTATAAATTCTAATAAGGCGGCCCATACACATGCAATATTATTGCATATGATATTCGCCATATTATTTCCATTTTGTCTTATATTATGCAATAAGTCGCACAATAGTTCCATTCACTCAATAAAAATGTGAATATAACCTATAGGAATAACAAAACAGCATTGTACAATGCTGCCAACACATTTCACTTTCTTTTCGTTATGCAATAAAAATCAAGTCTTTTAATTGTTTCCAATATATTGTGCCACCTTCGAATATCACATACACATTGGCGATATAATTGTACAGTACGTAAAATTTAACAATTTTATTGCAAGTGTATGAGCCGCTTAAAAAAGACTCTTTACCCTAGGTCTACACTAAAGATAATTATCTCAGCAAGTTGGCAATAACGTCGGCAGAATAACAGAGCAATATTTCTTATTGCTCAGCTTATGTTAAAGGCATGGGAAAACGAATTTATGTTAACTCATAGTTTGAAAAAATCAAGAAAGAAGGTGCGGTGTAAAAAATGGCGGTATCTTACAAGAATTATTATTATTAATATAAATTCTTTCATATTCGACTTTATTATTTAAATTTATATTAATTTGTTTAAGCTTGAGGTCATTTTTAATACAAATATATTAATTTTTTTATTTTTGTTAATGTAAAATTATTATTTTTATATAAAAAAGAACTCAAACTTAAACAAATTAATATTAATTTTAACAATAAAGATCGAATAAGGAAAGAGTTATAATTTTTGCAAATTCATTTTAGTGTTTATTTAATTTTTTAATTTAATTATTTTTTTGCTACAATCTCAAAAAACTTAATTTCTTTCCCACACAATTTGCTTCTATTTTTGTTTCTTTTTTTCAACTGACAACCAAATTGACGTTTTTCGTAAGCAATAATTGTCAACGAAAATGGCCTAACAATTATTGTAACATAAATTGTTAGCAATAAATATGTACAAAAAATTGCTGTCTACATTAAAGATAACATAATTTTGACAATTACTGCAATATATGTCGCAATAATTATCTCTGGTATAGACGGGCAGTGAAATGTTAAACATTTAAAATTATTTATACCTTTTTTTCGGACCATTTTTTCAAGTGTATTTAGTGTAAAAACGCCCATTAAAACATATGTTCACGTAGAAAATACAGCCATGTACAAAATTGTAAACAAACTAATAATAAGCACGTGTAAATATAAATTTATCAAAAAAAATCAGATAAAAGAAATATTTTGGTAAAAAAATAATAAGAATGACAAAATTTATAACATATTATAATTTATGTTCTATACCCGAACCTAAGGACTTTCTCGGCATATCGCCGGATAAGGAAGAAGGCAATATTATAACAACTTTAGACAAAAATATTGTTATAATAATCAAGGTAAAATTTTTTCACAATATTTTGGTCAAATTTATTTCAATAACATTTTTTCTTCAGGTTTCGACACAAAAACAAATAAAGAGTTGGTCTGTACTGGAAAAATTATCTTCAAAAGTTGTTTACGACAAAAAAACTGAAAAATATGTCGGTGTATTTGGCAATAAATCTATTAGATGCTGGGATAAAACTACCACGGATGTTAATAAATGCAAAAAATTAAAGGCATGTTCAAGACTTAAAAAAGTTTTAAAATACATATGTGTGTTTAATATCATAAAATTTTTTTTAATAGTTCCAGAAAAGTATAATAGATTTGGTAACTGACATAAACGAAACTTTTGTATTGTATTCGGATGGATCCTGCGAACCTTTAAATATTGCTATAGAGTCCCGTAAAAATGAAAATGCAACTAATAATTCTCAGCAATTGGAATTGGTTTCAAGTTTATTATTTACAAATGCTTGTGTTCAAACTTTATCTAATGGAAATCAAATTATGACATACTTTGAACGTAATACCAAAACAGGAGACCATTATTTAGTGAAAACTTCTTTGCAAGAAAAAGAGTCAAATCCAAAGAGATTTCATTTAAAAAGAGGAGTTTTAGATGTTCATGTAGCTGGTGCAGCAGTTATTGAAGGAGATGGAACACCAGTTTTAATTACGATATGTAAGAATATTATTTCTTATTTACTTAAACCGGTCTTACATTTCATTATAATATGCTAAATCGATTCTTTATGAATCTATTCACATTTTAATTGATTCTATACGAAACGATTCACATTTAACCATTGCTATTAGAATCAGTTCATATTTCAATCGATTTTATACGAAATGGCTGAGATTTAATTTGATATGAAAATGATCACATATTGCTTGATTCAATATATGTACCTCAATCGCTTTAAATATATTTCTTCCTACTAGATATATAAAATCCAAATGAATATAACCATACTAAAGTTGAATTGGTTTTAATTTAATATGATTCTATTAAAAATACGTTTCTTATAAAATTTAATTCTATGAGAACCGGTTAATTTTTATTTTTATATTAACGCATTTACTTCAGTCATTAATTAATAGATTTTATATTTTTTTTAAATGTTTTTATATTTTTTTTTGCCCAGGGTCGGACAAGCGAATTTTTCTTTTAAGTCTTGCTGAAGACATCGAACCAGAACGTTCTCCTGGCAATTTTGTTTCAATGTTGACACAACTAAAAGTAGATACAACTCTTACGGTCCTGGGCATTTCCAAACATTTTGTAGCGATTTATGGTGCTAATCATGGTCAAGAAGGAGCATCTCTTCTGTTGTACAATACTCAATATAAAGTTATAAAAACAAAACAATTCTTTAAGGTGTACTTTAACTTTTCACAATTGTGGTCTATTGATGACCACATTCTATTGGCTATGGGACAAAATCTGTCGGTGGTTAAATATAGAGTCTTAAAGGAGGTCCTTTCCGAATTGGTTGGTACACAAGTTAGTCATGACTATCAAGCAGCCCTAGAAGACGCTCATATTAATGAAGAAGATTATTTGGAAGAATGTTTACAATACAGCAATGAAAGTGGACCTTTACCATTGCAAAAGTCTCAAGAGAAATATAGGAAGCTAAAGGATTTAAAAGAAGCTGATGGAAATTTTGTTGCTTATCTAAATACAACAAATTTTGATAAAGAATTAAACGCATTGAAGCAGTTGAGTTTATACGTTAATGTGGTGCAGGTGGATCAGCCACTTGATGATATTCAAGTTTCTATAATGTCTAACTATAATGACAATGGATTCGCCTCACCCGAAATAGAAATTATTGCAAAACAATTAGAAAAATCGGGAGCTAGTGAACACGAAATTACCGAAAAACTATTGACCGCGTTAATAAAAGCTAATCTAATGCAAGATATTGGTATTTGTTTGAGACGTTACAATAACATATCCGAAAAAATTCTCTCAAAAACTTTAGGTTTCCTATTAGAAAATTGGAAATCGAATAAAGAAAAGGGGAAAAATCATTCTTTCATATCAAACGACAATGAGAAACATTTGGAAGTGGATTTTAACGTTGATGTGGAAAATATGGATGTTGATGTTAAACTCAGTAAAAAACTAGGGTTTCCAAACTTAGATTTATTAGAAGAAAAATATACTATAAATACAGCTCCCACTAAAGTAAAAGATATTTTAAATATTTTACTATCATGTTCGTTTGATAATCAATCTCTTGCTGTCCACATTACAAACGATTTAGAATACAAACACATTTTAATATTATTACAACATCTATATGAAATGCTGAAAAAACCGCAAGTGTCTCTGGTCGAAGAACGTCCTTCGCCTGACCACTGTAGTACAGATTATGAATTTCAACTTTTACGTTGGTTTGGTATTCTTATCAATTCACATTTCCAAAAGCTGGCTCTATCCAAAGATGTGGAACTAATAGAATTATTATTTAAATGGCATAAACTCTTCCAAAGCTATAAAGATGAAATCGGTAAACTTCAAACAGTTGCTGCCTTGTTGTATAATATGGTTGAAAGAAGAAAAAATATAAAGGAAAATCATTCTGCAAAATGGTATTCAATTGAAGAAGTCTGTTTGTTTTAATTGTTTTTTTTTAATATATTTCAATTAGCAACTATGTGTTTTTTTTAAATAAAAATACAAATTAAATAAACATAGGATTTTTATAATTTACATTTTCGTTTTGATTTCAATTATACATATATGAACTACATAGTTCTCTTATGGTTTTATTTCGTTCTTTTATCATACATTTCGTCAGCTCATTATTGGTTTTTCGCATATGCCAAAAAGTCGGCGTGGAGAAAAACGACAATGAAAGTTTTCATGAATTTTTCTCAAAATATAACCAATTTAATTTTCACCACTTTTAAATAAAAATTGAAATTTTTGTGAACTTTCATGAATTTATTTTTTAAAATTAACTTTTTGTGCTGCATATGTACGTATACTTACTGCTGTGTATTAAGCAAATTGTTGAGATTAAAAGTTTTTATATTTACAATGGAATAAAAAGTCAATATTGATGAAAATTTTTCTTTTATTCGGTTTTATTTAAAAAAAAACATTCCATTAAAACAATTTCATACTTATTCTATTTCATATAAACCGGTTCTTTTTCTCGATTCATTATAAATCGCTTCATATTTAAGTCGACTCCATATGAATCGTAACATGTTTTTATACCCACACTACAATGGTGCAGAGGGTATTATGAATTTTTGCTGATGTGTGTAACACCTTAAAGTATACCGATCGAACCAGAATCACTTTCTGAGTCAATCTAACGATGTCCGACCGGATGGCTGGCTGGCAGGCTGTTCACGTTACTTTGTGCACAAAGAACAGGACATAATTTTGGAGCTAGTTGGATAACATTTTTGCTCAAGGATCAAGTCGATTGAAAATGGGCCGAATCGTAGGACCACGAGGGGAGATAGGGGTCGATTTCTGGCTCTCAGAAGCTATTAAACCGATTTTAATGAAATTTAAAACGTAGATTTATTCATATTTATATGGACACAAGCTATGCAATTTTTTAAAAAATATAGGACCACGAGGGCAGATAGGTGGCAATTTTCGCAACTCTCAGATACTATCAAACCGGTTTTTTAGATTTTATTCAAGCGGTTCAATGTAGGTCCATGATTCTTCATGTGTCCCAAATAGGGTGGACTCTCGAAAGTTTGCTTTTAATTACTGTGGGGTAGGGTATCACATTAAGTCGTCAAGGGCTAGCACAACTATGAAAAGATCTGGTGGAATTGTTACCTTGCCTTCGGTTTGAGGACATTCTCCGCTTCCAATTATAAGGAGAACATCGGCAAATAATCCAGCACAAACGTCGTCCTCTATGTATGCTCGCATGTTTTTCGTATGGTAAAGTTTTTCTACAAAGTATTCATATAAAATTACGAAACATCTCATTCGAAAACGAGTGTCATGATAACAAAATAAAAAATATCGATATCGTATGCGGTGACTAGTAGACCCCTGACGGAAGTCTACAACTAACAACAATGCGACTCCATCCATCATTTCCTATGATATCTTTTTACACGCTTTGAAACACTTTCTATTCACCATCGATTTTTTCATCTCAAACTATAAGTTTACAATCGCGCTTTACTTTGCAAATGTTGCAGATCGGAGTTTCGAAATATGTATGTAAGTATGCTTTAACGGGAGCTTAAGGGCAGCGTAAGCTGTCTATCCTCCCTCTAATAGTGTTTCCACGATTCCGGACGATCCGATGGCTAAGGCACACTATCTTGCAATTCTCTCTCCAGTATACCGATCGACTCAGAATTACTTTTTAAAGTGATCATACGAAGTCCATCCGTCCGTCCGGCTCGTTATCTCTTCTTGTTAACTAACCTTGTGCGCAAAAATCTACACGATTGGATAATTTGATCAAATTTTATAAATAAATTTTTATTGAACTAAAGACGAAGTGACAATCGGTAAAAAATTTCACATATTCCACATATTTTCATTTCAAATAAGACTCTTTGTGTTCGTAAGCCATCTAATTATGTTGGTATTTTAATTAAATTCGCCCCAAAAACATATTTTAATGCCAATTAAGTTTTTTTCGAATCAGTTTACATTAAACCAAAGCTCCCAACTATAAATAGCTGTAACTTCCTTTTAAATGTTACCATTAATAAGCAATTTAGCAACCGACCCTAAATTCCCTTTAAGACAAAAAATCTCACATGGATGTTGGTATCTAGATAATATTCGGCACAAATAACTCTTATATGAATTTTAACCTCTTAGCACAACTTTGTTGTTGTGAGCCGATGACTGCCCATCGTTTCCAAATATGATAAAATCTTGAAAATTCGTCTGTAAAAACTATATTCTTTGGGCCTTGCCGATCATAATTTTAGGATTGTTTGTATTAAATGGAACTGTTATTAAATTGTTAAATATTTTGTTTTCAAATAAGCAATTTTCAATTTTTTTGGGGCATATTTTTAACAATTTTCAGGGCATATTTTTAAGTTTTTACTGCATATTTAATGCGCATAGAACGCGTTTTTTAGAGCATATTTGTGGTTTTCCTGGTAATGACTTATTTGTCAGAATTATAAAAATATAACCAAAACATATTCGAGATGTTTTCAAAAAGAGAACAATTCGATTTAAATTGTATTCCTATCTTTAATACTTAAACATACTTTGGCTGCATTCATAAACTTTTTGAATTCCACTTGTCTTAATTTCTGAGATGTTTAGTTAAAGACATTTTTAGTCGTTTTTAGCCTGTTTTAACCTTCAAGCGATCGAGTTTCAAAAATACCTTCTTAGTGGATTTGCTCATTAAAAGAGCTACCTGGGTACCGAACTTCAAGTCTCTAGATTTGTGAATTAAAAAAAAAACATTTGTTTGAAAGAGTACCAAAAAAAAAGAAGGAACACTTTTAAAAAAGTACTAAAACGCATTCAAGATGTTTTGATGAAGAGAACAATTCGATTTAAATTTTTTGTCCAATCTTAAATACTTTAGAATAAAAATTAGTTAACAAAAAGTTCTAAAATTAGCTGTTTACCCGCTTTAACCTTAAAACGTACAATAAGCAAAATAGTATTAAGCACGTGTCCCTTCTTAGTAAATTTGGTCCTCAAAAGAGGTGCCTGGGTACCGAATTTCAAGTCTCTAGCATTGTGAATTAAAAAAATAATTGTTTAGAAAAAGAAGTTAAATTTTGTTCCCTTATCAGTCAGAGTTTTAAAAAGTACCAAATCGGTGATGGTCCAATCAATAATGGCTAATAAATCAATGAATGTTTAAACGTTGGTTTAGTTGAACTTAAATTAAATTTTTATGTAGTTTAAACTTAATAGATGTAAATCAGTGCCCCATATGTTATATGTAGTGCTAACATAAAAATGTGGCAGCACTACGATAAATGTTGTCAAATTCTTATGGTTTGTATTGGTAGTTTAAACGCACAATTTTATACGTTTAGAGATGGTTTAAATGTTTACTTAATTATAGATTTGCTGGTTTGAACACATTTTAAACCAACAAAAGAGTTTAAGAATTAAGCAAAATGCCTGCTGATTTTTTGCAGTTGTTTTTTTTTGGTGTTTAAAAAAAGTTCTAAAATTAGCCGTTTTAACCTTTAGAAGTACCGTTATTAAAAAAAGTATTTAACACGATTCTGCTAATTTTCGTTCTTGGTGGATCTGCTCATCAAAAGAGGTACCTGGGTACCGAATTTCAAGGCTTAACTAGCTTTGTGAATTAAAAAAATAATTGTTTAGAAAAAGTACCAAAAATAAGTTAAATTTTGTTCCCTTATCAGTCAGAGTTTTAAATAAGTACTAAATCGATGTTCAAATCATTAGGTCTAACTTGAGGGTTGCACGATCAAGTTTTCCCAGCAAATAATAGGACTAGTCCAAACACGCGTGTAAAATGTAGTCCACAAGGGACTAGGACTACTCCAAAAGTAACCCAAACGTATAGAAAAACATGGTCTATTTAACATTACGATGTCCTAGGGCAGGACCATATAACCCATCTTTGGACTACAAAGGAGTAGTTTTAAAACTACTCCATTGTGTACACAAGAGGATTAGTTTTAACTTCGTTTAAAAACGAAAACTTTTTAACAATGACATGGTACATGCTTGCATTACATCGGACCTGTCCATGGAGTAGTCCATTTTAGCAAAATGGATCAGGTGGTCCAATAATATTTGCAGGGTTGTCTATTAAGGTTTAATACACTCACACTTTTTTACATACTTTTAAACATTTTAAAGAACTTGCCTTTAAAATTCTTTTTCCAGTGAGTGTTTCAATTTACCTTTAAGAAAACAGCTGATTTCAATGTTAGTGATCAAACTTTTCATTTGTCTTAATAAATCTTGAAAGTAAATTGCTCAAAAATTGCGTGCAGCCTACAGGTCAAAGATTTCAATTTTTAGAAATTTTGACAGACAGTATATGTAAAAGACTATCAAGAAAAAGTTGAGCGTGTAACTGCAATGTAAGCAAAAAGTCTGCTGATTCTTGCAGAGTTGTGTTTTTTTTTGTTGATGTTTAGCAGTTGTTTTTGACATCTTTATCATGTTATACACAAACAAAATGTGTGTAGTTTTTTCTATTGTTGCATTGTTGTAGTTCTGCATAGACCCAACGATTGGACCCTAAACAAATCTAAAACACGCATCACAAAAATGGCTGATGCATGTTGTCTCAAAAATTTAATCAAACTGCGCAGCGAACAAGCATTGGCATCAGCTAATAAGCTTAAGCATCACAAGCTTATTTAAGATGCGCATCAGATGCAGCCCAGTATTGCATTTCAGAACAGGTCCCCGATTTGCAATTATTTGATTTAATATCAACCCCTTTAAATTTGTAAATTTCTTTTTAATTACAAAAAGTACAGTTGTTTTATTTAAAATTTTTAAATTTTAACTGATTTTTTTACTATTCCCATAAAACAATTCCTACTATCGTTTAAATAAATTGATTCTAAGGCTGTGATATTGTGTTTCTTTTAACAAAAAATCTTCTGCTACTTTATCTCATACATATTCCCCTAGAAAAGATACACATAAGAGTCAAAAGCAACAAAAAAAAACATCACCCCCTTTCAGAAAGAGTTTTTGTTTTGTAAAAGACAAACATGCCATTAAAACCTTTTTTTCTTCTTAAATTCAATCTTAAGGCAACATGCTGCTGCATGGCTTGTGCAGCCGGTTGCACCAATGTTAAATTGCTTAAAACGAAAGACAGCAACAATAAAGACAAAAAAAAAAAAAAAAAAAAAAAAAAGAGAAACGATTCTTTATTTGAACATGTTAACATTTGGTGGTGATCTTAAGTTACCTGTTGCCTTTTACTAAAATCACCATCATGATCATCATTGTCTTACTCACTGTATATACACCAGCCACCTTAAATACTTAAACGTACTCGCACAGACACACAGACGGACAGATACGTCTTCTAAGCACATACGAGTTGCATACAAACATACAGGTAGGCGTCTTGTCCACATGCCTTTCTGAAATGCTCTTAAGGCATTTCTTTCGTTTTTCTTTTTGCATTTGTTGGTTGGGTCCTTTCATACATATATTTTTTCAAGCCAAGGGTCATTGGAAACGATTAACGACTATTGCATCTAGAAGGCAACATATATATACAGTCTCTTAACACTGACAGCAACATCGTACTAGCAGCATCATTAATAGCTATTCTTCGTATAAAAAAATAATAAAGCAGAGCTGTGAAATAATAAATTCTTTGTAGAGATTGGATTACAAAACAGTTCTTAGCAAATTAATTTGTATTTTATTAATACTTCGTCTATTAATTTTTTTTTTAGTAGATTCTTTAATTCAAATCAATTTTTCATTATTTGTTTTACATTTAATTAGATGATTATATTAAGGGAAATCACGATGGGAAGTGCGAAGTGTGCAAACGATGCAAATGTGTGCAAAAATACACACATTTGCACAACACAACAACAAAATGTACGTATATGCAATTTGCTCTATTTTACTTCGTTTGCACTAAAAAAACCATGAGCAAGATTAGTAGTGTATATTTGCTACGTTGCAAACAAATGTAAACAATAACATTTGACATATGGAGCGCCATATTGTTTTTAAGGAAACTTCTAAATTCAACACTTTCGTAGGTTTTATTATAAAATAGAGAATAAAATTTAATGCCCAATTTTCAGGATAGTATTTAAATCTATATTAAGTTAATTTTCATAACAAACTTAAATCGTATTTAAAACAGATTGTGTTTTTGAGTTTTATTTGAAAAGTCTTATTTAATTAAGATAAAAGTATGGTAGCACTACTAAATACAAAAAAAAAATATAAAAAAGTGTAATTATCTACAAGGTGGTCTGAAAAAACAGCTGACTGTTAATGCTTTGCCTGTTGTTGTTGTATTTTTGTGATATTCAGGCCACCTTGCTAAAATATTACAATGGAAACTTAAGTTGAAATTAAGTGTACCACATCGGTGACTTAAGTTTGATTTAAGTTTTTAGTGAAGAAAAGAATTTTGTATTTAAATCGATTTTAAAAATAAATGTGTTTTAATATCAATCCTGAAAACTGGGCATAAGTTAATTAAAAAGAAAAAATTTATTTTAATTTGCTTGTGTATAATTGTAAGCAAATGCAGATTTTTTGCAGTGCTGCCAGAAGTTTTTAGTGTTGCCAGAATAAATTTTTAGAAAAATAGCACATTTGCACAAAAAATAAAAGTGGTATGCTCACGATGAATCATAATATGCACTGCAAATATACACATTGCAAATTTGCACAATGACCATAGTGATTACCCTTATTGTAATTAAGGTAACATGAGGTAACTATAAAGAAAAATCACTACCGAAACCTGTAGAATCAACCTTGTTTTCGTCGATTTTACACTGATTTCTCTCTGTGTGTACAAATTAAAAAAAGGAGAAAGCCCGCTAAATTGACAGAAAATAGCTAAATTGCCATTATTTATTAAACACGTTGGCAAAATCCGATTTTCCAACCGCAAAGCGTCGACGCCGCGCTATTTAGGGATGCTTCATACAATTATTGTATGGGCATGCGAATTTATGAAAGCTAGAAAAAACGCTTTCCGCTCTTGTTTCGCTACGTCTGTTAGTTCCGCCTAACCTCAAAATGAATTAATTCTTTTCAATCCAGTTTAGAATCTTGAATATAATGTATCTTTTTCTTTACTTTGTTTATGATGCTACAATGAAAATACCTTTTTTTTCCATAAAATAACAACAAACAAACATTCTCAAACCAAGAAGCAAAAGGTTTATGTACTAAAAGACAAGATACTAAAATCATCTAAAGGTTGGCTGAGTAAATATTTATGTATGTATGTATGTATGTATGTATGTATAAAAGAATTATGTATATACATAGTAAATATCAAAACACTGTACAAATAACTAACTACTAGTATATGCAATTTATTTGTGTGCACATAACTCGATTTATTCTTTATTGCTTTATACCGATACCCATGCATGTGTGTATTGAATTTGTACCTGTATTTAAATGTTTTGTATGTTGCAAGCATGTTTTTTACGTTGCATGTACAGTATGTATTGAATGGTTTGTTTGGTTCAGCATCTTTAAGTCAATAATGTAATTAAGCGAAAGAAAAAAAAAAACAAATCATTTAGGGTCTACACAAACACAGGTTTTCTTTTTGCTATTGCTGCTGCTGTTCATTTCGTTTTAATGAATAACATTTTCTTGTAATTTATTACAAACATTGAGTTTAATGAAAGAAATCAAAGGTTTTCTTCGTTTTTAATCAATTTTTATTGTTTTCTTTTTTACCTTATTTTTGGGGTTTGTTGTTGTTGTTGTTTTTTTTTTCTTAATTAAAATGCTTTTGTTCAATACTTTACAATGATTTTTGTGGAGAAGTTTTTTTTTTTAACCGTATAACAGAAATGGGTTTGTTGCTTTAATCTTTTGTTTTCGGCTTATGCTTTTTATTTATAATGGAATCAAAATTGTGCGATTAGACTATTATTTTAATGAAACGAAATGAATTGTGGTTATTTTGTAACATTTTTTTTCTCGTAATTTTAGTTAGAAAGTAATTGTTAATTATTTATAAAATTTAAGTAATGAAGTACAAAAGGTACCAACAAAGTTAATCATAATTAAAGTAAAGAATAACAAAAGGTACCAAAAAATTGATTTGATTTAAGTAAATATGTAGTAAAATTGCTTGATTTTTAAACGTTTATTATGACACATTTGTGCTGTATATAATTTGATGCATAGTTTTGGTCATCTTTAGTTATGAGTTTATCTAACTTTCTGCCGTTATTTGAATTTGGCGACAAAAGATGTTTCAAGGTTAACAAAAAATCAAGTCAATATCGATAACCTATTCTTAAAAGAAGCATATTCCAGTGAAAGAATTTTGCATCGATCGAAACAATGGCAGGCAAAGAGCCAAGGTCTAGACTATACGGCGGGTGAGACAAAACGTTCCAGCCACAATTTTTTTAATAGTTTTTATTTGGTCTTGCAACTTCTGGCCAACGTGTGGCTTGATGGAATATTACGACTTTGGGGTGTTCGCGGATTCCGAAAGTTTTTTGTCCAATGCTCACCTTAAACGAATCCATTGTGTTTGGTACAACCACCAACAAATACAGATCATTATCTTGACGCCATGGATGGACCGACTTTCGCGTTTGTCATTTCCGCTAATGACTTGATGAACAATTTACTGCCTTTTATTGCGAACAAATGCTTTTCAGACATGCAAAATTGTCCTTAAGCTTTTCGCAGGTTTAACTCATGTGACACCTAATTGTCTTGCTTAAAGATAAATCTTGCTGCTTGCAAACGTTTTGAAATTGCTGTTTGAGTGGCTTTCTAAATAGAATATTGCCCGTCTAAATCAATGCTTAATGTGCTTAAGCTAAATTCAATTTTTCTTTATTTAAGAAGCAGCTCAAAACTTCCTGCAAATGATGATTTATTAGCTAAAATTTGTCATTTTCACAGGGGAAAAACCTTGTTATTTAGACCCTGTATAAGTTATTGCAGACACAAATCACGATTAGAGGATACGCCATTTGTTGTAAATACCACATTTATTATATGTAAACCCTTTAAGTTTGTAATTTATACAAGAACCTATAAAGTAGGTATGAAGTAGATATTGATTGCCCGTTGAAATGTTTTCTGAAGATCCAGGATATGATGGGGTTTGCTATTAAAATTTAGCTTAATCTGTGCACAATTAACTAAGGTATGAACAACCCCACAACTGCTTCTAATTTTACCCACAAATCTCTTATTGTTTTTTTTTCTCTGTATACCTGAAGGATACCTTAAGGATGGCAAGAGCCAAAGTTTTCAAAAAAAGGAAAAATTATCTTGGTTATCAATACACAGTATCCGACAAAATGTGGGCAGTAGTGGAGAAGTACACACAGAAAAAATACAAATGTTAAATTAACATGGCGAAATGTTGATTAAGAATTATAGTAAATATCTGCAAAAGTATGCCCATTATTTTAATTTATCATTATTTCACATTAATTTTAAATGAAAAATATTAAAATAATTTTATATCACGTTTTTTTTAAATATTATTCACTGTTAAAATAACATTGTTCAATATTGAATGCATAAAAACCTGTTTTATATTATTAAATCAAAAGTTTATCTTGTTAAATTAACATGCATACATACTTAAGTACGTAAATTTTTTTGTTTACATGTTTAAAATATGTTATAAAAAGAAGACAATTCCCGTATTCTTTTAATTAAAATTATTGAGTTAAATAGTACATCAAGTTTTCAAAGTAGAATGATGACGAAAACCATATCGGGTCATTCTGCTGATGCTTCTGTTAACAAAGGATACAAAATAAGTGAAACATGTTTTACAGGGGTAAGTGTTTTGAATTATTCTTAAATAAATGCATATGTTGTCTCTGAAGCTTCTTCACACTGTTATATCACACTCAACCCAATTTGATTCTACATGAAATTCACGTTGTTTCAACTTGAAATAACTTTCATTCAACGTGATTCGGATTGTTATTTCAATAAAAATTACATTTTGCTCTAACTTTAATGCAATGTGTAAGTAATTAACATGAATTATAGTTATCTTAAGAGAAAAAAATGTTGTTCGCAAGTTTTTGTAAAATCAGGTTAAATTAACAAGAAGTAACAATGAAGCAAAATCACTACCGACAAACGGTAAAATCAACCTTGTTTTCGACGATTTTACATTGATTTTTTTCTGTGTGTAGGCTTGGCACTTCCTATAAAAAGATATTATAGATTTCTGTATATCTGGAGAAGGATAAGAGCCAAAATTTTTAATTAAGGCCAAGCTTCTTGGTTTGCAATACGCAACAACCGACAAAATGTGGGCGCGAGCAAAAAAGTGGGCGTGGAACAAACAATTTATTTATATCCAAAGTACGGTAAGAGATAAATTGCCTAAATTTGGTACACATAGCTGTGTTATGAATACCAACCCCCTCTTTAAAAAATTGGCGGGATTAGAGAAGTGGGCGTGGCACCTCCCGTACAAAGATACTATAGATTTTTGTATATCTGAAGAGCGGCCAGAACCAAAGCTTGCAAATTTGGTACAACTATCTTAAATTGCCTAAATTTGGTATACATAGCTGGGTAATCAATATAAAACTTCTCTAGAAAAAATGGGCGGAATTAGAGAAGTGGGCATGGTAGCTTGGTAGAGAATGGTAAGAGCCAAAGTTTGTTAACAAAACAATGTGATTTCGTTTGAACTTGTGATCATTACATACTACCCATCAATATTGACTTTCTTCTCAAAATTCAAATCTGTGGCATTTTGACAAAACATCTTAAGTCGAGATAAGATAGCAAAAAAAAAGTTTTAAAAAAAAACTCGATGAAAAAATCATTTCTATTAAATAATAAAATAAACCGATATTAAAGAAAAATTTCGTTTACAATACAAAATTTTTAATACCCAAATAAAAATGTTTTTTGAAGGAAAATTCGTAAAATTACCAGCACTTTTTCAACTTTTTAAAATTGACTTAAGATGTTCTGTCAAAAGGCCACAGAAATGAATGTACATATAAACTAAACTAAAATCGCATTTATGTTCGAAACTTTTGACCTCAAAGCGAAAATGGTAAAAATCTGTAGATGTCCTAGAATCGCCATCATTTATTCTTTTACCAAGCATCACTAGAAAGTATTTCGTAAAACGTTTGCTTTTCTCTCACACCAATACAAACCAAAGTTTTCACAGTCCGCTTATTAATAAAAATCAATCATTTTTTTTTTTACAAATTTATTACTTAATAAGTTAATTATAAATTTTCTCCGACAAAAAAAAAAAACATCAATATGTATTACAAAATACCTACTAATGATTTTTCTCAAGAAATTTATTTACTTACGGATCTCCTTTCTAGACAAACGTTTCAATAATGAAGGTTATGTCTAACGCAGATTTAAAAAAAAAATATATCCGGCATATATGAAATCAATGTAAATCTTTATTTATCAAAAATACAATTTCTTTTTTAGAAGGAAGCTTGAGTCATAGAAAATATTTTAAGCAGGCATGTAAATACTTTTGTATATACATATGTATGTTCGTACATACATACCTATATTTTTATATGCATACAAATTTGAAAAAGTACTTGTATACATACATACATACATAAATATGCATACGAGTTTATTAATTTTTTAAGACGTTTTCGTAGTGACAGTTAATGATTCATGTTAAAACTTGAGAGCGTAATAAATTTATTTAGAGAAATAAAAAAAAGATTAAAGAAACAAAAGACTTAAGAAAGTAACATTTTAACGGGTGTTGCTTTGGACTGAAAAACCAAATAATTGAACGAATGAAAAAGAAAATGAACTAATTTATATGCAAACTTGTGTTTAAATTGGGTGAATTAGTTTTGGTTTTTGAAAATAAAAAAAATGTTGGAATTTTTTATGTTTGTGATACGATTTGAGCGATATTCTAAAAAAAAGAAGTTTTAATTTCCGTCAGTTTTGTAATTTTAATGGTGAAATTAGTTTAAGTTCTTGCAGAGTAAAATATTAGGAAGGTACTCTTCATTTACATTTCATATGGAGTTTTAACGAATCTAAGTGAACTAGTTTTTATTTCATACTATACTTTAAAAATCGGTTCATAAACCATACTATTTCATATGAACCGCTTCATTTTTCATATGATTCCTTATGAGCCTGGGGCCAAATAACGGCTTTCGATATCTATCGAAATTACAATACAATTTAAATGGAAATCAGTATGTTGAATGTCGTAATTTGGCCCCAGATCTCGTTTGATATTGAAGTCAATTGTACCAAATTTTATTTCCCATTCAAGTATGTTTATATGATTCTATATAAATTGGTGGATATTTTATTTGATTTTATATGACCAGGTTAATATTTCATACTATTCTATATAAATCGGTTAATATTTCATATAATATTTCATGTAAACATATTCACATTTTAATTGATTCTAAAAAAATTTTATAAGAACCGGGTTATATTTCATACGATTATACATAAATTAGTTTATATATTTCGTATGATAATATATTAACTGTATCATATTCCATTTAATTATATATGAAACTTTTTATATTACTTACGATAATATATAAACCGGTTCATAATCCTTATAATTACATATGAACCGGTTAAAAGTCTAGACGATAAAACATACACAGGTTTTCATTTTATTGGATTCTTTACCGGTTCATATTGCATACAGATCTATATGAACTGGTTTAAATTTATTTTAATCCTTAATGCACCAGTTGATATTTCATTCGATTCTAGATAATCAGGTTTATATTTTATTTGATTTTATATGAACCGTTTAATATTCCATAGGACTACATATGAGCCGGTTCATATTAAGTTCGATTTTAAAGAATTAATTCAAAACGAATCTGTGTGGACGGGTTCGCATTCCATACGATTCTATTTTAATCAGCATGTATTTATGAATTTGATACGATTCTATATTAACCGGTTCACATTTCATGTTATTTTTAATAAATAATTCAATTTTAATGTTATTCCATATTAACCGGTTAAGATTACATGTGTTTATACACATACATATAAATTGGTTTATGTATTTTTTGGATTTTTATGGACCGATTCATAGTTCATGCGTTTCTCTATGAATCGGTTTAATATTAATTTAATCCTTAATGCACTGGTAGATATTTTATTCGATTCTATATAAACAGGTTTACATTTTTTTGGATTCTATATGTGATTGTATATCAACCGGTTTATATTCCTTAGGAACCGGTGCGTATTTAATTCGATTCTAAAGAGCCAATACCATTCGATTCTGTATGGAACGATTCACATTCCATACGATGCTATTTAAATCGTGTATTTTATACGATTCTATATGAACCGGTTACTGTTTCATTCGTTATATGCATACAAATTGTTTAATATATTTTGTTTTGGATTTTTTTATGAACCGGGTTTAACATTAAATTTTATTAAAAACCAGTTAATATTTTAGTGGGTTTTAAGATGAAATAATTTATAATTTAGTCGGTTCTTTTTAAACAGGTTCATATTTCATTTGGTGATATAGGAACCGGTTTATATTTCATCAATTATTTATGAACGGTTCATATACCATTATGACCAGAAAACCAATATCGTACCAACGAACTTTTAAAATCGTACTATTTTAACCCCAATAGTACTTAACCATTTTTTATAATTTTTTTTATAAACAAAAGATTCTTAAAATTCATTTGTACATGTAGAGCAAAAAAAAAAAAATGATAAATACACGTTCATTTACATTTCATATATAATAGGGAGGATCAAATTTGTTCGCGTCAAAAGCACATCGCGATTTTTGTTCTAAAAGTCATTCTAAGAAACCTTGGCAATGAAACAATAGGACAAAAATGAGTTTCGAAACCCCCGATTTTTCAAAAGAGTTAGTTTTCCCAAATATTTAAGAATAAAGGCAAACAAATTGTATCTGCTCTAGCCAAACCTGTATGATGCAGTTTTTAGGATCATTTTATTATAATTTTTGATTGCCGCCAGAGAGGGCTTTCGTACGCTTTTTAGAAGTTATCGACTTTTTTGTGGAAAATTGACGAAATTATTGTAAAAATATTTCTCAAAATGCAATCTCAAATTTTAAACGAAAATAAAAGTTTTAAGCATTCTAAAAATATGCGCACACGAGAATCTTCGGATTGCATTTTTAATATGTATTGCAGAAAGAGGAAATACATTTTATAAGCTGAAGTAGAAGGTCCGGATACAATAAAAATGAATTTAGCGATTGTAAAATCTACTTCAAAATCATTTGGAGTAAAATAACAATAGAGTGGTCCCCCTTGTTGACAAACATTTTGTTGACAAATACATAATAAAAAATAGTATGTCGTTCCAAAATAATCCTGCAATGAAAGGAAGTCGTCTCTTCTTCTAGCACAATTGCGGAAGTGGTTTCCTGTATCTTTTAAAAACTTGTCAATATCATCAGAAGATGCACGTTTATATGCTGCCGCTGATACTTAATTTAGAATGTGGCATATGCAATCGTCCAATGAACCAGTGCAAAAATTTATTCACAATAGCGTAGTACAGTGTTCGGTGCAAATGGTCTTGCAAAGGGACAAATGCAAATAATTATAGCTGTTTTGTTAAATCCAACAGCAAAAAAAAACAGAGTTCCCGTTAGATTTCATAGCAAAACTACGAAATTTTGCATTTTTGCATAACCATTTGTACCAAACACTGAACTTCGCTATTTTTCATTGAAAAATTTGGAAATAGTACTAACTGAGTCACGGGTAGGATTTTTTCCCGGGATTTCCCGTCCTATTCTTTTATTTCCCGTTTTCCCGGGATTTTTGTTGCGGGATCCCGGGAAATCATAACTTGAGTACCACAATTTTTGTTTGTTTTTATTATTGTTGTATGATTTAAATTGTTATGTTTATGTTATCTTTTTATCTTGTATCTGGAGCATAATGATACGAAATGTACATATAAAAGCGTAAGGTAATAATAATTCAAGTTCCTTTTTCAACCTTTAATTAATTTTTTTAGTATTTAGGAATTTCTTTTGCTTACTTTGTAAACAAGTTCCCTTACGCTTTTAAAAAAAAAAAGTTTTTTCATTCATTTAAAACCAATTTACTTTGTATTATTTATATGGAGCGGGATCCCGGGAAATTTAAAAAAATTTCCCGTTTTCCCGGGAATCGAAAAACTCCGGCGGAAAAAAACTCTAGTCACGGGGGTACCAGAGTACTTTTAAGTTTTTAATTGTACCAAAAAAAAATACAATTTTACCAACTTTATTAACCGTGATTATGACTCACTTCATATTTCTTTCGATTATTTTTGAACCAGTTTCTATTTTTTTCAATTCTAAATAATTTCATATAAACCAGTTTATATTAGTGGATTTTTTAACATGAAATGGTTTATAAATTTATCGGTTCTTTATAATCAGGTTTTTTTTAATTTGATGATACATATATGAACCGTTTTATATTTTTATCGATTATTTACGAACCGGTTCATATACCATACGTTTCGGTTCGATTCCCAGATCAGTCAAGAATAAAAAATTATCAATAAATTTAAATTAATTTCATGTTGTAAAATTCCTTTCTTCATAAAAATAATTTAATAAAAATTAAATTTGATGGACTTTAGCCTAATTAAAATATCAAAATTTGGATTAAAAACACTGTGCTAGTTGAAAAAACAGACAAGCCGGGCACATGGCGCTTTGAGATAATTCGTGTACGCTGAATCCAATAGTGCTAACCGTTTTTCTAGGTTAGCTCTTGTTTTCGTAATAAACCGTTATTTCGAAAATAATGGAGGTTTGCGTAACTGAAAAACGCTTTTTGAAAAAACTAAAAAAACCGAAATTCCGCAATAAATTTTTCCAAGATACGCAGTCGTTTTAGAAACATAATTTTTTTTGGTAAAAAAAATAATTTTTTAACCACATTTTAAAATTTTTTGGTTTTTTAAAAATTCATAAAAAATTGGAAAACGCAGCTTTCTAATTTTTTGCAGACATACATATAAAAAACAAAGCTTTAAACAAAACAAGCCATAAATGATTAAAATCTGTTAGTAACTTTTTATTTTATTCACAAAAGTCGCAACATTTAAATTAATTTAAGTATTTCAAAAAAAACGCAATATTTGTATTGGAGCCCCCCTAAGAAATGGAGATAATTCTCGAGAAAATATTAAGGCCAACAAATTAATTGAGGTCCGTCACATATTATATCTCACTAGGGGCGACTCCTGGGCATTTATGGGACTTTTTCTTCAATATAGTTTTCTAGTCTGCATTAAACATTTTGTATGGAAGCCCCCTTAAGGAATGGAGATAGCGGGTACGTATGTCAGAAATAAATGATTAAGATGAAAAATAAAGTGGGGCTGGTCATACATTTGACCCATCTAGGGGCATCCTAGGCGCTGCATAAGCCAAATTTAAGAATTTCATTCAACGGCCAAATTTGTATGGTTAAAATTCTTAAATTTGGCTGCTTTTAGCGTACCCGAATTACTTTTGACTCACTTCATATTTCTTTGGATTATTTTTGAACTGATTTACATTTAATTTGATTAAATATGAACCATCAGATCAGATTTTGAAATGAAATTTATAAAATGTATTCGATTGTGTATGAGTAGGTTTATATTCCACATTTAATGCGACTCGTTATGAACCGGTTCATATTTTATTCGATTATTTATAAGCCGGTTCATATTTTATTCGATTATTTCTTGATGAATCGGTTCACTTTTGTTTTATTTCTATATGAATCGTTTTTCATTTTGTTTAATTCTATATGTAACGGCTTATATTTCATACAATTCTACATGAGCTGTTTACATTATTATTCGCTTATTCGATTAGAAGCGTATTTTATTTTATATGGACTGGCTTAAATTTTATTCGACGTTATAGAAAGCCTTTTGTTGTTTTATTAATTTAATACCATAACTAAATAAAGAAGTAATAAATACTAAAATAACAATTAAATAAACTACTTAAAACCAAAACAATGCCCTCTTAATGGCCATCACCACTTCAACACACGTTTTGCATAGAAAATGTGTGAAATATAAATTTTTTTAGACAAAAAAAATGTGCACAAAAAGAAAGTGAGAACTTAAATATTTTTGTTTAAGTATAAATAAACAATAGAGTTTTTTTTTAATACCGATATAAAAAAAACCGAAAGAAGACAACTAAAAATAGGACAAGGTCTAAACTTTAAGACTAACAAAATTAACACTTGCAGTAAAATAATATTGTTTGTTAAATAGAGAGTTTAGTTAGAACAAAGTTAAGGTCACAATGTATAACTGAAGCTAAAAAAAGGGTAAGATAAAAGCCATAATTATTATAGCTTTTCACTTAACAAGTTCACAAGTATAAAAGTAAAGTTTCATTTTATTTCCTTTTACCCCAAACAAACCATTTCAACAAAATTTACTTTAACTTTTTGCTGTTACAACGAAACTGTACCCCCTTTTTGTATTTTTCATAAAAGTTTTACGCAAAAGAGATGCTGGGCCAAAAGCGTACACAAAAAAAAAAACTTTAACTTAAGTCTTTATATACGAAATAAAAAAGAGGTAAGAAAAAAAAATCCAACATATAAAATGAACAAACTCACAATTGAAGCACAGTTTTGAAAATTTGTTGCTGGCTGGATATTGCTGTTGCTATAGAATGCTGTGATGTGATAGGAAGACAGTGGTTTGATTAGGACTGAAAAGCCAAAAAGGAACATTCTAAAAAGGTTTACTTGAAATAGCTAAAATAAAGCTATTTATGGACTTTAAGTCAAGGCTATAACTTAGTTTTATGAAATATTTTAATGTTAGATATGTTTACTATAGGCAGTATAAACATTTGTTTGATGTTTGACAACACAGCTTAAAAAGTAATTTTGAGTCGATCGGTATACTAAAAGTTTATATTTTGTATCGGCATCATATCGAATGTAATTTCGAGTGACTTGTGTTTTAAAATATGGATTAAGTTTTTCCAAAGAAGGCTATTCCGGGAGGTTTTTATTGAGGGAAAAGGTAACGTAATGGACTTAAATCAACTTTAATCAGACTGGCTTAAATCAGGTGGTCGCTACCGTGCAAAAATCCTTTTTCCTCCTCTTAAGACTTTTTATTGTGAATGTGCGACAGTGAAACATATCGGGAGTTTTTGCTAATCGCGGTTTTCTGTAGTGCGATTCCATTACTTAAAACGAACCGACAATCGTTATATTTGTCGACATATATATTCGCTTGCAGTAGTGATTGTGTCATTCTGTAATTTTTTTTTTTATAGTTAGTATACAACTGTGTTTTTGTATTCATTTAATTTTATATCTTGTGGCATTTCTGTCTACAAAATGTCAAAATAGGCATTTTAAACACAAAAAATACTTTATCGATTTAAAAAGCACTACGTTAATTATTGTCGCAAAAAAAACGAAAAAACACTGAATAAACTAACAGCTGACTTCATATGATACTGAATAGCAAATTCAATACTTCACTAACTTTGATAACGATAATCGTATCGTCAAAAAAAAAAAAAAAAATACAACTGTTGTGCGATTTATTAACTTTTATTGCGATTATCGTCTCGTTAAAATACATATAACGAAAATTTATCCAATATGCTATTTAGTAAAATTTTTAACGATATTCGCTGTCGTTTGAAGACAGCTGTTACTTTAACCATTTTTTCTATCGTTATTTTAGCGACAATAATTTACTTTCTGTTTAAACTTTTTACATACATGCATACAAACATATATTCATATGGATACGTATGAACAAAAACAAAATTCTAAATTCAAAATTTACAAAAATAAAGCAAATTAAGAACAAAATAAAATTTTAAATGTAAAATTCACAAAACAAAAAAATATAAAAACCGTAAATTACCTTATCGTCTTGCTCATGAGTCTGGCCAGAGCTTTTTCCATGTATTTTAAGTGAAAAAATATGCGTTACACGGAGGGTTAAGAACAATTTCATTGGTTTTTATTTTATTCTCTTCTGTGCTTTTCATGTTTTTTTCAACATTATGTAGACAGAGATGTTACAAAAATACAGCTGTTTAGTATCGTTAAAAAAATTACAGAATCACACTATCGTTAATGCAAGCGAATTTACGATTGTCAGTTCGTTAAAAGTTAGTAAATCGCACCCCTGAGCTATTTACAGACCGATATTATTAATATGTTTTCCCTTTCACTTCTAGCTTTAATTCATGCTTGCTGCCTCCGTCTCCGCTGAATTTTTTCAGGTACTTGCAAGCCGTTTGCAGGTTCTGCTCCGGTGCCTGCCTGGCAATGACTTTCCTAACGTAAGCCTGTGTATTTGTTTTTGTTTATCTGCGCTCCATAACTTAGTATCAAGGCGAATCGAGTAGAAGGTGAGGTCAACTCTACAACAACACTGCTTCTGTGGTCGGGTTGTCAAAAATATTGCTAGTAAAAAAAAAAATGTTTACAGAAAAAACTAGTTTGTATACAAACTTTGACAAGTCGACCACCGAAAAAACAGCATATGTTGACTTGGCCCCACCTTCTAGTGAATTCGCCTTGCTTAGTATGTATTTGATATTATAACGGGTATTTTTTTTTGACGTATAGAATTTTCGGTAGGGATAACTGCAAAGCTAGCTGTCATACTAAAAAAGTGTGATTGATTTTTTTTCAGTCTATCGTTAACTTAAATGCAAAAAGGCGTAACTAACAAAAAATTCAAAATCGAGTTTTGGATTGATTATTCTGAAACTACATGTCTTGACCAAAAATTTTACATTTTTGCGATCAAAAATGACGCTTTTATTAGCAAACAAAAAACAAGGGGACGTAACTGCAAGTCTGTTTATTTTATAAATACAAAACGACGTAATTATACGTTTTTATTTCTAACAAATATAACGAAATGTTTTTCTTTGAAAATTGTTTTAAGAATTACTTATCAAATTATAAGTTTTTTTTTTGCTTCTCCTATAAAATTATATTTTTGTTAGTTACGCCTTTTAAGCATAGCGATATGTACTTTGGCAAATCACCGTGAAACGTTTACAATCGTAGAAATTTATTTTCAAAATTTACGGTTTGTTCACCAAAGTTAAAGAGCACTACGTCTAAGCCGCTAACACGCAATACTTCATTATAAATATTCATCCAAATCTAGCCCGTTCTATGCGTCCAAAAGAAACCATTGCAGCTGTAGATGTGAGTGTGACAGAAGACTTGAATTTAGACATCCCAAGATGTTCTGAGTTCAACTCTGTCTCTGCCCATCCACAACTTGGATAATGTCGAGGAAAGATCTTAGCCTTTATCCATATAAGATCCATATGCTGCAAGGATTAATCAATTGCGTAGTGTGCTTAGTGATTGGGCTGATAATAAGATAAATATTGAGCCAGTATTTCATTGTCAAATCCTTCTCAGCGATGAGGCTCATTTCAGGCTTAATGGGTATGTAAACAAGCTGAATTGTCGTTTTTCGAGAGAGCACGATCCTCGTGAAATTCAATTACATCCCAAAAAAATCACTGTTTGTTGCGATTCACATGCCGACGCGACAAAATTGTATTACGTTATCTTTATTTTCCTCTCTGTTATGGTAATTTTAAATTTCGGGATATATGAAAAGGAAACGATTCCTTGGAATTAAAATGTCCGAACTTAAGGTTTAATATTGTTTTATTAGTCCAAACATGTGTGCCAAAACTCATCACTGTAGAATTACTCCTTCTAATTTTGGACACTTTTTATATGGAACCATGACAGTGTGCGACGGCGTCATCGGCCCATTCGTCTTTAAATCCGAGACCGGTGCCAACATTACCATGAATGGCGAACGCTATAGCCACATGATTCGTGATTTTTTTTATTTCTCATGTCTTTGCAAATCATTTGGAGGAGAAAAGTTGGAACAAAATGGCGCAACATGCCATACAGCACGTGAAACCATCACTTTCAATCGTTTGGTTACCGAATTATCTTAAGAAATGGACCTGTGGGGTCGATCACCTAGTTCGTGTGATACTACAAAACATTATCACTTTATACACATTGCGATGAAAGCACTAACTTTTAAGTTAAAATCTGTTTAGCCCAACCACTGTGTACCACAGCGTGATGCTTGTCTTAAGATTGCTATTTCATTTGGTATGTGTAGCTTTTTATATATTCTTTTTTTCTCGAAATTTTGTTAAGTAAAAGCCATATTGAGGGAAAAAAACCAAAAGTTAAGAACAGCAGCGGCAACAGTCAAGAAAAGACAAACAGCTTCACCTTTTGCCAGTAACAACTACAACAAACAATAAAAGACTTTACAGTCGAAAAAAAGTAAAAGACTATAAAATGAAAACAACAACAACAACAACGAAAAAGTGTTGTTGTATATATTATAACTGACGTGGTATATATAAAAATCGAAAAAGAAAAGAAATTATTGCATTCAATAAAAAGGTAAAAAAAAAAAAAAAAAAAAAAATAAAACCAGCCAGTTACTTTCGGCATAGCAACGAGTTTTATATCATTTGGTTGTTTGGAGTTTATTTCTTTTTCGTTTTTTTTTTTTTTTTATTCTAAAAATAAGACCGGCCGGTTTTTTCATTTAGGGAGCTACAAACATGTTTAAAATACCAACCAAAAATATATAAAAAAGATAAAACAAAATTGAAACAATTTTTTCAAACTTGCTGGTTTAAAGTCACTAAACTAAAGTCAAAAAGATATTTTAAAGGCTTTGAATAAAGGGGATTTCAAAAAGTACGTCGTATTTGGTTTTTGACCTCTTTTGTTTTTCGCTACAAGGCCATGATATCGATATGTATATTCTAGATGCCGGCTGAGCGTCAAAGGTGATCGTTAAGAACCATGATATCGAAGTACTTTTTGGAACCAGATATATGTTTCCAATAGGACGGAGCAACATAAAATACAGCTTACGGCAAATTAAAGACCAAGTTCGGCGAATAAACCAAAGATACATGTCAAGTTTCATCAACATCCACCACGCCCACGGCCTATATACACACACAGAAAAAATAGAAAATCGACTTTAATTAAACAATTCGTTCAGACAATTAAATATTTAACTAATTTTGCCCCTGCAAAGGAATTGATCATATCAATTAACGGATTTTTATTTTCGAGTCATGGGACACAAATTTAGTCAATTAAAAAAATTGATTGCATAAACTAAAAAATACACCACATATACACAAACATTTAATTTTATGGGGTTTGATTAAAAAAAATTAATTGCAGCAAACAAAAAATTAATTGAATAATTAATGTACACCAATTAATTATTTAATTGAATAATTTTTTGCAAAAATTTTTTCTGTGCAAGTATACACCAAATGAGTTCAAAATAATCAAACAAAGTTGATCGATAACTTTCATCTATATATTCTCTTCTATTTGTCAACTGATTTGAAAGGTATTTACTTATAGACACAATATATATTTTATTCAAATCAATTCGATATTTTCAGAATTATAATTATAATTAACCCACTAGATTTTTCAATCGTATGAGAGTCTACTGGGAAAAAGGTTAATTCCATGATTAAGAGACGACCTTGCCATAAAATGTATAAAAAAGTAATGAACAAAACTCTTTTAGGAGTTGTATATTAAACATTATCGTCTTACAAACGGCCTATGATAGGTGGGAATCGTTCAAATTTGCTACTTACACATATGCAGAACACATATACCAGCTAGCATAGGCTGTTTGTTAGACGATTATCTTTAGTATACAACTCCTAAGATAATCTTCTGATAATTATCTGACGAGTTAAAAAAACATCTAAATCGTTTTTTCATTTATTTTTTGACACGCTCCTCTTTTAATCTTGGAATGAACCTTTTGCGACTCTCTGTAAGAGTCGTATAACAATAACTGTGCTAAATAAATAAGAGCGTTTTTGAAGTATGAAAATTCTATTGCCAATACAATTTTAAGAAAACAAACCGGTCAAAGGATCTGCAAAAAAGGATTTTCCAACAGGATGGTATTGATTTCGCGACCTTAAGGTTTTCTTTATAGAAATTGTATGAAAAGTTTTGACATGAAAAATACGCTTGATGCCCTTATTTAGGTAGCTAGTTATACGGCTGAGCTTTTCACGGGTTGTAAAATAATCCCTACATGAGTCTCATACGACTCTTGGCATGCTTTTTGAAAGACTCGTTAGATGATCTCTACATTCAGCATAAACGATTCCCCTTACACAGAAAAAATAGAAAATCGACTTTAATTAAACAATTCGTTCAGACAATTAAATATTTTACTAATTTTGCCCCTGCAAAGGAATTGATCATATCAATTAACAGATTTGTAGTTTCGAGTCATGGGACACAAATTTAGTCAATTAAAAAATTAATTGCATAAACTAAAAAATACACCACATATACACAAACATTTAATTTTATGGGTTTTGATTAAAAAAATGAATTGCTGCAAACAAAAAATTTTTTGAATAAATAATGTACACCAATTAATTATTTAATTAAATAATTTGTTGCAAACATTTTTTCTGTGTATGATTAATGTAAGCGTCTTTTGCTGAGTTATGGAAGAATCTCTCATACGAATCAGCACGTGTAACAGTTTCTCCCGTGCGAGGAATCGTCTACAATATAAAAAAATGCTCGTCAAAGATCAAAAACACTGGAAATCGCATATTCTCAGTAGGCAAAACAGCTAAGAACGCTTTCTTACTTTGTTTCTAACCGAACCTCAATGGGGTGGAAAAAAGTACAAAGAGGGGAAATACGGGAAATAAAATATCTATCTTTTACTTTACCGTGATGCATGTGATAATTTTGAAAATTTCTACAATATTGAACTTATAAACATAAAATTATAGGTGCAGGTGAAGAGTGAATGAGAACCTAAAGGATGACAAATTTTGGTCCTGTTTGTTTTTCATCTGGAACTTTTTGAATTTTTGTTAATATTCGACCTGAGTGAATAAGAATGTAGGAGAGGGAGCTTTTTGGTACTTTTTCGTTCTGGTACTTCACCACATGGAAACATAAAATTAAACGTGCAATGTCCTGAGTGGGTGACAATCTATAAAGGAGATTTTTTTTTAACTTTTGTTTCCAATTGATATTTTCTGATATTTTTATATTGAACTTGCTAAATTAAATTAACGCACATGGAAAATAAAATATGAACCGGAGGTTGGTCTCTCGCAAAATCGATCCACTTAGGCGGAAAAAATAAATCATATAAACTTAGATGTACTATATTTTCTTCACGTGTACATATAAATTTATGTTCGATTTTCGACCATTAGGCGAACACTAGTTTATTTATTGAAAATACATTAATCTTTACTTCCTGTCATAACATGCATCTTCTGCCTAATCGGTAGTACTGCTTTTTATGGAAAATAGCATGCATGACGTACCAGTTATATTTTTTAACAAATATCTCAGCCCTATCCCACGTAAATTTTTGAAACTTCACAGAACCGATTTTTTAAGGTTTGACAATTTTGTTATACTTTTGCATTCTCAATCCTTTTTTATTAATTTAAATGGGTTTATAACCAAAATCATATGCTTTTGTTTTTCCTATTTCGTTAGCTAGTTCTTGACAATTGCTGTCAAGCACGGCGCCCGGTGGGTAAACCTTATTCGAGTAAGCTGAATCCAGTGGGCCTAACAGTTTTCTTCGGTAAAATATACCGTTATTTCGAAAATGATGGAGTTTGCACAACATGTATTCGGTTTAGTTTATTGATTAAATTTCTTATTTGTTTCTAACATACCGACTCGTTATCTCTATTCCTTCAGGGGGCTCCCATACAAAATTTATAATACAGGCTAGAAATATAAATTGAAGCAAAAGACCTACAACTTCCTAGGAGTCGCCTTTAGTCGGATAAAATGTATGACCGACCTCCATTAGTTTGTCGTCCTAAATATTTTTCCAACATACTTGTCCTTTACCTCCACCCCTTAGGGCAGCTCCCATGCAAATATGTCGTTTTATGAAATTTTTTAAATGAAATTTTGCATGTTTTGTGAATAAAATCGAAAGTTCTAGACATATTTTGGCAGAGAGATTTACGTGAATTGTCTTGAATTTTGTTTTTTTCCCCATTAAGAAGAAATTAAGAGCATAACTGTATTTTCCTGTTTCTATTTTTTATGCAGTTTGAAAACAAAAATTTCGAAATTTTGCTAAAAAATTATTTATTTTTTGCGAAAAAAAAATTATATTTCTAAAGCGCAGATTAAAAAATGTTTTTCCTTACTTTAAGGTAATTTTATTTCGTAGTTTCGGTTTTTACAGTTTATTCAATAAACTTAACCATTTTTGAGTTACTCGAATATATGCTGTGCAACGGTTAGCAGCACTGGATACAGCGTACTCGAATTAGGCTTAAGCGCCGGTTGCCCGCACAGTCTTAAGCTACGGTCACACTTATTAAATATTTGACCAAATAAGCGTAACCCCTTCTTTTGTTAATAGTTATTGAGATAATTATACTACTAGACATAGCAGAATATTGTTTTTTGTAAGATGTGGTATTATAATCTAAATAAATATTTGAATTGAAGGAAATAATTATTTAGTTTGCTTGTTGGTCCTGTTTTTTTTGTCAAATATTTGATAAGTGTGACCGCAGCTTTATTAACAAATTTTTGTTATAATTTACAACTGCCATATCATTAAAAAGTGTTTAAGTCTAGATGTACGCAACAGATTTTATCACAAACCTGCACTACAATATTCGTGACTTCTTTTTCAAGAAAACGTGTAAGTTTGTTAAGCGATCATTAAAATTCCGTGGACTTTTTTTTTTTTTTTGTTCCAAGTAAAACTGCAAACGCTAATTTTTTTAAGGCTATTTTAATCGCTCATTTCTACTAAACAATATATCGCACACCTATTTCTAAAGTGATAGTTAAAAAATTCAACATTTAACCGATGTCGAAATGGCATCGATTGCTAAAATAGATTCATTAACTCACCCAAAAAAAAAAAACAAAACAAAATTCGTCGCTATTAATGAAAAACCTTTTACTAAAAATGATGCTGTGAATACGCAGACATATGAATTTACTAACATTTACACTCTCAGAAAGCATTTTTTTTTTATTTTTGGTTAAAATACTGTTTGTAGTTTTGAAATTTATTTTATAACAACTTTTTGGTCAATTGAGTTCGTTTTTTTTTTGTTTTTTTTTTATTTATTTATTTTAGTTTGCTTTAGCAAACTTGACCAGAATTCGAATTTGCTTGAACAGAGTAAGGCAATTTTTAAACAAGTTATTTTTCTAGAAATTTTAAGTTTTTATAAAGTTTGCAACAGTTGAAAAAAGGGTCTTTTGATCAGTTTGAATATAAAGTGAAATATTACACACAAATACATACATATTTTTTTTGTTAATGTGTATTGTACTCTTTATGTGTATTTTTATTTTAAAAGTTAAGCAGTTTTTAATTAACTAATCAAGCTAATACTTTTTTTGTGGATTAAAATGTTAAAAACTGTGATTGATAACTTTTGCTCTGCTAAAAATTGTTGTAAATTACAAATTTTATTACACAAATTGCGAACAAATTAGAGATGATTTAAAGCATAAAACAGCCATTAATAAAAATCGATGTTTAACTGTTTAACAATTTACAATTGCAGTATAAATATGACTATGTTAGGAACTAAAATATAACTAAAGGATTTCCCAATATCATAGCTAAAAATATGCACATATCTTCAGCTCTTTATTGGTATCTTCCATTGTTTCCAACTATGATTCATGACTCATCCTCTAATTAATAGAAAAGAATAAAAATACAATTAAATTACAACTGAAATATGACTAACTAAATATTTAAAAACATAACTTAAATAAGTGTTTTAAAGCAGATATCAAATTAAAGCTTTATATTTTAGCTATTGCAACTGCTATTGATATTTAAAATTTTTTTTTGTATCAGAAGCCAATGTTTTGCTTTAAGTTTGGCTTTTGCTTTTTAAGCAGCCAGCGATAAAAATTGATTTGGGCTCTTGCTTTTTCACTTTTAGCTAATAAAAAATCTTAAAATTGCTATTTCATATAAAAAGGAGAAAACGAAATTTTTTCCTGGCTGAAAATTCCAAAAATTCTTATTCAAGATAACGAAGAGCACAAAAATCTGCACGAATAAGTGCTAATAGGAGCCGAAGTACTTGTAAATAGCCTCCGAAGTATGTGCTAAGAGCAGAGCGAGCGGTATCTTTAGCACAGTGGGGGTAAATACAAACATACATTCATACAAACTTACGTACATACACACGTGCATACATACGTACATACAAAAACTTTTGTGAATCGATGCGAAAATGTTTGAAACGATTTCGTAAAAAAGCTCAGCAAAAATATTTTCAGGAAACAAAAATTAGCTTAAAGCCTTTCGAGAATTATAGGTAAGCACACCAAAACGAAATACAAAGTACTCATTTCAGCTACCGCCAGGTAAACATTTTTACCTGTGTAGCTTGGCTGGTGCTTCATAGCTCTTTGCGGTTGCAAGCGATAAATTTACACATAATAAACACGACGTATTTATTTTTGTTTTAACCCTTTTAACCGAAATAAAAAAAGTTATTGGCATTTTTCAAAGATTATAATAGTTTCTGATGAAAACTGCGCTCGATTGAAAAACAAATATATATTTTGATAAGCCTGAATGACATTATTAAACAAATTTGCTGGTTCTTACGGAAAGGGAGCCGTTGTTGGAGTTTGACCTGTCATAAAAAAATAAATATGGCAAATAACCAAATCTTAAAACATTGTTTTACCCGACGCACTATCGTTGTATCAATTTGCAGAAAACAACACAAATGGAATTAAAACGTATTTTATGGCATCTAATCAAATTGAAAATTTGTCTCAACATTATAAGTTTGAAGAAAAATGGAGGGAAGTGAAGGCATATCAGAATTGCATTCGTTTTGTTGCGATGGCCAACAACTACAAGTAATACTAACTACAGTAATACTATTGTCAGTTAAGTTAGTTTTTGTTCTATATTTGTATTTTTCTTTATTGAAGATATTTTGTTAAGCTTATAATTTTTGTTGGGAAAATAAATATGTATATTGAATGCATTAATTTTCATATTATTCGAATGTGTATTCTAAGGCAAATTACAATTTTTAAAAGCTTTTATACCTTAATAGTCATATTCCTTCAGCGACTTCTGTTTTTGTCGCATGCAAATGCCTTGGTTTTTTTTTATTTATCTTGAAAACGAACAATTGCTCAACCTTAGCACAAATTATAGTGCTAATCAAGAGCTTACGAATGTCACATTCGACATTGGAGAAATGCCCATATATATATATTATTTATATGTATAAACATAGAAATCTAGTCCCCATCATATCTGGTGGTCTTCGGAAACCCCATTTTAAATTGCATATCCACTAATGACATAAACCAGTTAATCTATATACGGCCAAAAGTTAATATTTGTTCTCCATCTGTAAATCAGATATTCGAATCTCCAAAGGATTATGAAAATTCTGGACGATCTTACCTTGGATAACTTAAGTCTCAAGGCAATCTTGCAAATGCACATTTAATGTAGACACCATCAACTAACTCTTGAGAAATTTTTTTATTTAAACTTGAGAAATTTTAAAAATTTCAAACGAATATACTTTAACAATTAAAAAAAAAAAAAACAAAATTGTTGGCTATAAAACTTAAATATTTTAAGTTTTTAAACAAATAATCTATTTCAAACTTTTGTTATATGGAAATATAAACCCAATAAAATTCAACTTTCTTTAAATTTGCACTAAGAGCCAGAAGTACATTTTTGTGCACTAGATGTTATCATCATGCTAAAAGCCAGTTTATTTAATTTATATGCACTTTTGGCAAATCAAATTTTAAGAAAAAAAATGAGGGCATAACAAAACACTAACATTTTATAAATTTTTGTAAAAGAATATGGCAAAGAATAATAAAATGAGAAAAAAATCCGAAAAACAACTAAAGACACAAAATAAAAATGTTGCATACGCGTCATTTTTTATCGGTAACAGAAAAAAAAATAAAAAAAAATAAAATTTAAATAATATTGTTGGATAAAAAAGAAAGAATGAAACCCGCCTGCGCATATTTTTACTTATTAACGGGCATACATTTATATTCTAGATATTCTTATAAACATGTTTTACTTAAAGCTTTTTATGGTAAGAACACAACGCAATGTTAATGCCAACATCATATAAAAAACGTTTAAACAAACGAACAAATATACAGACGGACCCACTGACAAGTATGGTATTATACAAAAGCAATTGTGTCACATACAAATAATTCACATTCATATACATTCTCTCTGTTTAAACATAGTGAAAGATGTTAACTGAGCATTGAGAAAAAGGAAAAAAAAACATTTATATTGTATTTGTGTAAAAACAACAATTAATAACTAAATATAAAAAAATATATATTGTATGTATGTATGTATGTAAGTATATACATAAATAAATATTTATAATCAAATAGAGAGAGGGTGAATCATCTAGAGAAAAGGCACAAAAAAAAATAACAACACTGAACAAAAACGCAAATAAAACGTTCCAAGAAATTCAGATATAATCATATTTTTGTTTACCCTACATTATATATACAAAGTGTATCACAAAAGAATTTACATGCGGACACTGTTTGTGCACTTTTTTTAATGATTTGCAAAATAATATGCAAATTACTGCAGTTAAAAGGAATTAACAGTAAATTATTAATAAACAAAAAAAAAAACAAAACATTTCTTGAAATAAATTAAAATCAAGCAATTAAACATACATATTTACTTTTAACAAATTAATTTATAATGAAAGGCCTGGTTAATGCAATGTGGATTAAATTTACGTTAACGTTCGTAATCGACGAACAGGCTGTTAAACTTAGATTAACGTAGTCTGAAACATGTTTTTTTTCCGGTGAAATGTGATTTTTGTTTAATAATTTCACTAAATACCAACATTTTAAGCAAAACTAAGCAGTTCCGTCAAAATTTTATAAACAATTACCATGCAATGGCGGGACAAACCTGTTCTTAGAGTAACTAATAAACCTAGTGTAACTGAGATCTTAAAAACCCAGCCTAAGTGGTTTTACATAGATGCTTAGATATACATATGTATACATATATGTACATACATATGTACATACATATGCATTAAACATTTTTTATTTCGAATTTTAATTTACATAATTGTAAATATGTAAATGTATTTCGAATTCCTTTTAGCGATAACAAAAAACTAATTAGAATTTTTTTTTTAAATTAATAAAATATGTATGCTTAAAAAAAAAATTTTTTTGATAGGCAAATACTAAATTTAATAAAAATCGTTTAATTACTTTTAATGTTATTTAAATATAAATATATGTTTGATATAAAATCAAGTTTTTAATTCTTTCATTTTTATTTCAATCAAGTTCTTTTCTTAAGTCTTTCAAATTAATAAAATCCAATCCGCTTTATATGGGTGAAGTGTAATGTTTGTTGCTTAAGTCTTTAAATCTTCAAAAATCTGCTCAAAAAAGTTTGCTTTTTAAGTCTTTAAAGCAACAAATCTGCTCAAACAAAGTTTGCTTTGTAGATCTTTAATATCAATTCTGCCAGCAAAAAAGGTTTGTTGCTTAAGTCTTTTGCTACAATAACAAATTGGCAATGAATTGCAAGTTTCTTGCTTCAGTCTTTCTATACGATTATTAATGGCTGACATTAACCCAATTTAATGTTCGTTTGCTAAGTCTTTACATTAGATTAGTATTTAAAAGACAAACAAAGTTCATTGCTTAAGTCTTTTATAGAGTCACTATAGAAATAACGTTTGTTTTTTAAGTTGTTTAACCCATTTTTCGCCGCACATAGTTCCCGTCGAACAATTTCAATAAAACTTTATTTTTTACCTAATATAATGCTAATTAAGAAAATTTCAAACTTTAATTGCGATTTTTTTTTTTAGTTTTCCGGAAAATGAGTGGTGATTATAATCACCACCGGCGAAATATGTAAACAAATAAATTTTTTTAGAAACGATGAAAAACCTTTTATTTATACATAATTTTATATATTTTTACCACACTTCTTGCACATAAATGGTGTATGGCCGTGGAATTGCTTACATCGACGTTTTTTGCCTTCCTTTTGTCCTATAATAACGTGTTGTAACAATTTGGAACGTTTTGAATTTGGTTGTTCTGATTCTGTTCGCTGATGGACTTTATCCTCAGAAACAAGTAGAGCTCCAGCGATTTCAGACCGGAAGTCTAGTTGTGGTTTGGCGCGGGTTTTTCCAATATTAAAATATTAAAGGCCACCACCACTTCTTGCCTCTTACATTTATACGGTAGTTCGATATGGCATTGTCTGCCATATCAACGCCTCCCATATGCAAATTATAATTTTTTATCAAAGTGTTTGTAGTTAGACGACATGTCCTCTTGTGTATACAATGGAGTAGTTTCAAAACTACTCCTTTGTAGTCTAAAGCTGGGTTATATAGACCATGTTTTTCCATATGTTTGGGTTACTTTTGGTCCTAGTCCCTTGTGGCTACACTTTACACTCGTGTTTGGAATAGTCCTAATATTTGCAGGGTACTTATGACATTTTCGGTTATAACGTCGGGCAGTTGTTAGGGGATCGACGGTATCAAAACTAGACGCTAACGTAACAATTGCATTATCATTCCAAGTTACAATCAATATTTCAATTGCGCGATCAAACATAAAATCATAATCACCTTTTTTTAAAGTTTTATCATTTTTAATGCCCATAATGCTTGGCAATCGATTGTTGCGCACTGTACCGGTGGCTCGAAATTTTTTATCTGACAGAAGACACATTAGATCAAAGGAAGAAAAAAAAATTGTCAAAATAAAGGTAATGTCGTTCGGGATTCTTCACACATTCCAGCAAACTCAAGACCACATGAGCTCCAAGGCCAATTTCCTTACTATAGAGCTCCTGGGAACCAGCGTATGGAATACAATTATACATTTATTCTTTAGATGAAGCAAGAACCCATAACTTATCGTTTATTTACCGTTAAAAACCCAGTAGCATAGTGACTTCTGTTTTCAGTAGTATACATAAAATGTTTGTATTTATGTTTGTAAAGCTCACATTTAGGCATACCTTTTTCGCCAATGGTCATTATAATCACCACAAAGTTGAATACTCAGTTACTCGTTATAAAAAAAATTTTTTTGGAAAAAATCGATGCAGTCAGAAATCTAAATAGGAAATGTTAATGATGTATTCGAAATTGTTAGAAATCCTATTGTCATAGCATTTAAATCATCAAATGTTCAAATGACCTTTTTGACGACTTTTTAAAATTAGTAAAAAAAAAAATATTATGCATTCAAAAAAACTGAACCTAGTTAAATAAATAGGCATAAGGACTTATTTAAGTAATTAAAAAAATCATACGAAATAAAAAGTTTTTTCTTAAGCAGCTACAACGTCTGAAAGTGCTGGTGATTATAATCACCGGTCGGCGAAAAATGGGTTAATAAATCTCTGCCAAAAGGGCGTAATTAAACTGAGACCACTTGCAAAATCGAAAAATCGTTTTAACTTTAAGTACGATTGAAAAATGATATACAACAGATGATTTGCTACTTGATGTATTTTCTTAATATAAAAAAATCTCAGTGGTTACATTTTAAACAACTATGGACCGATTTTGCTGAATTTCATTCTTTTAGAATGTAGAAAAAAATGTTATCTAAAAGGATTTAAGTCTTCAAGAAATTATCTTTGTCTTTATCATATTGATTTTAATACAAGGGTGATATACAAGATAACAAAGTTGTTTAGCTCGTGGGTGTAAAACAGACGTTTTTTAATTCGGGGCAGTAACATTTAAAGACCCTGAAGAAACTCTGCAATGTGTTTAATAAAATTGAAGTATATTCTAAAAATCAGTTTAAAAAACTTATAAAAATCATCCCCAGTTAGTTTTTAAGGGTCAAAAACCTTGAGAAAATGCTGTGATAATACCGGGTAAGGCAAATAAATACTTAGAATTTTTCAATAGAGCCAAAGCGAACATTTTAAATCTAATTTTGGGTGTCCAAAAAGGTATACAAATTTGTTGTAACTGGAAAGCTTTTTATTTAAATAAAAGCTCAATGCGTTCACTAGTACTAAGGCTATTAAAAATTCTTTTCGATATTGTTCCTATAAAAAACTTAACACAACAAAGTGAGTACCGAAAGAAGTTAAGAATATCAAAAAATTTACATGTTTGATTGCAAAGCTTAAAGGTTGTAATTTTTTTTTATTAAAATAGCTTTTAAGATTTAAGTATAATGAAAAAACAAGGTTTCGTTTAAATGTGCTTAATTTCCATATCATACTATTGATTAACGGAAATTTTGTTTTCGAATTTTATTTTATAAACTGTTATTGATATTCAGTAATAATAATTATGTTGAATTGTAAATATTTCGAGCAAAACTTTTTCAAAATAAAAGCTTAAAGCTTATATATTAAAATGGACAAGCCATAAGGCTTAAACAAATTATTGTAAAAAGCTTAAAAATTATTGCCTTAAAAACGTATAATTAAACCATAAAACTTATATATTAAATAATAAAGTTTTTAAGCAAAGCTTAAAGTCTATAATTTCTCCAATAAACTTAACTAGCTTCAAAAGCTTTACAAAATTATAATAATATTTAAAAAAGTATTTTTATTTAAAGTGTATTTGTTTGGAAAGTTTTCAAAATAGTCGAATTTTAACTTTTGATTAAAGCTTTTTTAAAACAAGATGCTTATTCTTGCATTTCTTTGTGAAGAAAATGGAACTTCTATCCCAAAACTAACGCTAGATTTGATTTTTTTTTTGTTTTTTTTTTGGGGTTGCTAACACTTTTCTGTACAAATGGCGATGACATTCTTTTCAATATTAACAGAAACTGAACAAAATTGTCTTTTTTTACATGCTAACAAAACTATTAAGTTTTTGTTTAAAGTTAACAAAATTAAAAGCTTTTAGGAGACAAAAAAGTAAGCCTAAAGAGTTAAAATTTAAAGCTTTTGAAAAACTTTTTCAAAACAAAAGCCTTCACATAACAAGCTTTGATGTTTTAGTTAATGCTTTTTGTAATTAAAACTAAAAATAAAATTGCGATTCTTTTGATCGAAAGTGTTCTAAGTCTAAAATTTTATTGCCTTACAAAACCCTAAACGTCTATTTATCGTTAATTTTTATTAGAAATTTAATGCTATAAAAAATACAATTAAACATTTATTAGTATCAATTTTCCAAGTTTATTGCCCTTTAAAAAAAAAAGAATACTTAAACCCATTTGAATAAACTTTAGGTAGGGGTATTTTATGTAGGACTTTGATGGTCTATAATAATTTTTAGTTATGTGTGTTTATTTTTTTTTTATTGAATTTAAGTTTAATTTAACGATACTTTTTTTTTTAAATAAAAAAAACATAGTGTTGGTTGTATTAAAGTGGTAATGTATTAGTGATGACGGTTGTTGATGAATTTAAAATAATATGGGAAATTCCAATATTACGTGTGATTTTAAACTTTATGTAAATACAAAAAAAAAAAAAAATACTGAGTGATTTAAATCAGTTGAAAAAATAATAAAATAAATAAAAATACTTTCTAAGATTCTTTGTTGATTATGAAAGTCTAAGTTTTTTGGAACCATCAACATCTTAATAATTATAATTATTATTTGTGAACTCTTCAGCTTTAGATTTCTAAATAATCATGACTTTTTTATATTAAAATAGAAAATAATCGCCAAAAGCATTTCCCGTCTTTTGGATATACGAGTTGGCTTTAAGGTTGAAAAAGACGTTACTATTTTAAAGTTTTGTTTTTTTATTTTCAAATTATGTTTTTATACCTTTAGAGTTTAGAGAATATAAATAAAAAAAAAGTAAAATCAATTGACTTCATTTAACCGGCCAACCGCAAGCAATAGTTAAACCGGCATGACACAGTGGTTTTAAAGATAAATAAAAATCTTAAATGTTCTCTCACCCTGAGATTAAGAAGAAATGTTATATAGTCAGCTAATTATTGGTTTGACCCACCGACCATTTAAAAAAAATTGAGTTAGATAACCATATATTTTTTGAATATCCCCTTTCTGAATGCAAAACAATAATTTTGCACCATATTAATTTTTTTAAATTTTATTAAGTATTGTTTTGCTCTACCCGCCAATGTTTGCCGAATGCTGAAAGTTCCTCATACAAAAACGTACATAATAAATATCACTATTGATTTGCTTCATTGCCGTAAGGAAACTAGTAGTTGAAGCGAAAGTACAATAAAATGTCAACAACTCAATACACAGCAATAAGTATATATGTATATGTAGGTATGCAGCATAAAAAGATACTTTTAAGAAATAAATTAAGAAATAAATTTACTTTCAATAAAATACTATCAACTTCTAAGTTCGTTAATAAACGTTCACAAATATTTACATTTTTCTTCAAAAGATATGCCAGAAGCAGTGGTGAAAATTTAAAAATAAATTAAATCGGCTACATTTTCAAAAAACTTCATGTCAACCTTAATTTTTCGTTTTCCCCACTACAACTTTTTTTTGGCAAATGTGCCAAGCCAATAATGAGCTGACGATATGTTAAAACGGGATATAATGGCGCTACTTGATTACCTGTTTTTTTTTCTTTAGAGGCAACCACGTCAACTAAGATTTTTTTTGGTTATAAAGTTAACGTGAATATTAAAATATATAAAGGTTGTTTACTCGACAAATGCAAGTTTGATGATCCACTAAAAAAAACAAGAATTCTTAAAAGAAAACTGCATTTTATTTGTTTTGTTGCTAATATATAATTTTAAGTTTAGGTTCTCAATAGACGAAGTATCCAGTATTGTAAGGACATCGCCGGCGCTGACGAGATTGAAATTTTAGCTCGAAACAGGCGATATCTGGAAAAACTATTTGCAAATATACAAACAGCTGCAAAGGATTTTGGGGCTTGTGGTAAATTAATCTAAAACAAAGTATTTGATACTGCATAGAAGCGTTGAAAGAAGAATGCCACGGGATACCGACATATTTATTACACACAAAGGAACCATTAGTTACTTTATACCAGAAGTTTGGTTCATGGCGAAAAAAGAAAAAGAGTTCCTAAGAATATTCACGAAAAATATTCTTCGACGAATATTTTAACCAAGAAGAAACGAAAGAGGTGATTACACAAATGGGGTGCAATGCAGAGCTGGTACAGCCCAATAATGGCTACGATGTTGTAAAATACATTAAACTATATTGAACTCAAGGAATCTTTTCGTAAGGTTTTATGATACTTTTTAGGCAAAGAGCGAACGAAGCTTATCCTACATTTCGTACGGAATCAGAAGCTTTTTGATTTTACTTTTTTTCAATGCATTTGATAGATTTTTCGTTAATTTTTGACGTAAGATTCAGCTCACTCATGTATATTATGACTGGGCCTTAAGATAGTTAGGTCACGTTCTATGAAAGATTTAGATCTAGACACAAAAGTTTATTCTTGACTCCATTCAGAAATTTCAATAAATAAAGGTCGCTCACGTTCGTGACTAATTGCCAACTTTAACGAAATATGCGAGCAATGGACGGGGAGTCGTTGAGCGCGCTGAGTATTGTGTTAAGTGTATCTGTAGCGTCCCGTAAAAAAGTGTAGCCATTAGTGGTGTATGTATGTAAATTGAAAACAATACGTCTATCGATCAGTCCTTGTGTTGAAACTTACACAGATTTGAGTACATTATTATTTCCCTCCGCGACTGCGCTTTTTCGAGCATTCCCGGAGTTTGGCCAATAGTGCGTCGAATGTGGCCTTTTTAATGAGTATTTGTTGCAGGTTTATCATCAATAACTAGAAATTGGACGTACCACACAAAAAATAGCCCAAAAATGTTAAATTCACAGGTACATTTCTTTAAACAATTTGGTCACCAAAAGTATTGCTCAACAAATTGATGATTTCAAAGGGAAACGCTGTATAGCATGTTTCGGCGTCTTGTTGGAACTCCAAACGATTTGCAATGACATGAGGAGCGAAAAAATTACGAATCATTTGCCTGCAGCCCTCGCCATTCAGGGTAACTTTGGCACCGGCTTCGGATTTAAAGACAAACAGGCTGATGACGCCTTCTGCATGTAAACAGCACCAGTGATTTTTTCGGGACTTAATGGAGTCCCGTGAGGATTGTGCTCTCTCCAAAAACGACAATTCCGCTTGTTTAACGATGATTTGACGATAAAAATCGGGCTCAATTTCCAGTTGACGGTAAGCTGACTTAAATTCTTGCATGTATGTAGGACCATATCTTTCCTCAAAATCTTCCAAGTAGTGGACGGACGGAGACCAAGTTGGTGAGACCGGCGTCAGATCGATAAATGCGCGCCCTCTGTCACACTGACGTCTACAGCGACGAGGGCTTCTTCTGTACGCGTGATATGTGCTCGATTTGGATGAATAGTATCCAAAAGAGTAAATGTGGTCATGAATCGATCCATAGTATAGCCTATTAGCTGCTCAGATGGATGATTATGCGCACCGTAAGCGAGTGCTGTATAGTTTCCGTATTCAATTTCCACGATTTATAGACGTTGTTCTGGTGTACTGGTGTACATGGTGTTTTGCCAAAATATACTGAAATATACGGATGTTCTATACGTCTAAAAAAAATACCCTTTATTAGCTGCAGTTTATCTCCCGATCCACCGAACCCATTGTTTTGCTTGCTGCATCTTTTGCGAGTCGAAAGGACTCCGCCGTTATAATATTCCACATTGTTGTTAGGCGATTAAGTTTTTGGGTATTATGAAGCAGAACGATATGTCATGTTAGATATTTAACCTCTCACATATCTTTACCCCCGATATGAAGAACTTTTCGGTATTGACTTCATTCGGTAGCTCAGAGTCTTAGAACTTGTTAGTGTATGCACGATCACAATAAAATAAAGTATACAATATTTTATTGTTTTGAATTCCAAAAGTTCCCAAAAAGATATCTTTTAATAATGATGTTATAAGTATTTGAAGTGTACTCCATGTATACAAAAATGTTTTAATAAAGATAAATAATTTGTTTCTTTCACTTAAGACGTTATTTCGGACTTGTACAATTTTTAAGGAGCCTTTAACCACTGTTTATAGATTTTTTTTGTATCTTGGTTGTTTGCGATATTTGCTTGTTTATTGTTGTTGTAGTTGATCTTTAATTTTCTTAGCATCTTTTGTTAGTACAAGTTATGGCATCATCATCATCATACAACAACCCCTTTCAACTATTAACGTAAAAAAACAAGAAAAAAAAACTGACAGACAGATCAACGTAACATCAGTCTTGCGAGTTTAACTGTCTAACCAAGTTATAGTCAAGACTTTGATTATTTTCTGTGTCTCTCTGTCTGTCGGTCTGTCTATCTGTTTGTCTGAGTTAAATTCATCATATACCAATTGAACCACATTGTCATTTTGTTAAGTTTTAGTTCAATTACTTTCAAAGAGTAAAAATAATGAAAGAAAAGACTAAGAAAAGAACAAACTAAGAACATAAAATCACCAACACGCACACAACACCCGCCTACCCTTTAAATTCGAGAACAAGAAGTTTTACCTGTTGTTATTGCTATTGCTGCTGCCGCTAGTGGTAGTTATTGTGTGTACGCATTCCCTCCTTTAGCCGTTAAAGAATAAACATAAAAAAATGTACACATGTAGTGTTGGAATTGCAGATACACACACACTTATAAACAGTGACAATAAATAAGAGTGCTCCTCGTACATTCTGTTTAACAAGTCAACCTAAACTCTCCTCTATACAAACAACAAGTCATCAGCCTACCTTGGCTCTGAGATTGATTTTTTTTTGTCTTTTTTTCTTTAGGCAGACGTTACTTTTTTATTGTTGTTGTTGTTGCTATTCTTTTGTCAGATTCTCATACTTGTTGTTCTTACAAATATTGTGTTGTTGCTATTGTTGTTTCTCAGACTTTTATGTATAGATATATGTGCGCTTGTATATACAAAAATGTATATAAATACTTAAACACATTTACATTTACTAAGTGTTGCCATATGGTTTTGAAAAAATATGCATAAAATATCATTTATAGATTTCTTTAAAGTTCAGCTTAGAATGAAGTGAATTCATAATAGATTCTACGTTATAAAACGTACCTAACACAGATATTTATGCAAACTTCATTGGCCTTAAAACTAGTGATAAGTGGTTGATTGCATGAATTTAAAACTTAGGAAATTCCTAGCACAATTGAGCTGATACCCATTCACACATTTTCTTATGCAATTTCATGAAGTCGTCAATGGCATTACAATTCTTATCCAACAAACATTTTAAATTCATAATGATTACGAAAAACATTTAATGATTAATAACATATGTATTTGGTAACATGTAATAACTTTAATTCTATCAAATATTTAAGGGAGAAGGCAATTATGTATATAAATAATTTTAAAATGGAACTGAAGAAAGTTCGAAGCAAATTTAATGTTCTAGAGAAAATGAACTTATAGAATTCTGGAAAAATTTAGATAAATTATTATGAAGGGTTTGAAAGGTTTCAACCATAATGTACGATGTTAATTGTGAGTCACACCTTACAGTCAATTTTTTGCCCAACTTAATTTCACATATCTTTTTTTCAGTGTTTGACAAATTCAACCATGGAGAGGACCACAATTGAGAAGTGCGTTTAGATTGTTGAAGCCTTTTCAAAAATGGGAGTTCAATTCAAAATGCATTTAGTGCACTGCGGAAAAAATTTCTGTTGCTCGCGATAGTGTGGCAGAAGAGTAGTCAACCTCCACTCATCAAAGTGCCCAACAATTGAACATCTCACGCATATCACTGATGCGAATTTTGAATGAAGATATGAACTTACACGCTTACAAGGTTCAATTGACGCAAGAGCTGAAGCCTACTGACAATTTCAAGCGTCGAATGATTGGTTGCACAGCCAGATGTGAATGGTAACTTTACAAAGGAAATCATTTTTAGCGAAGAGGCACACTTTAACCTCAGTGGATGCGTTAACAAGCAGAATTGCCTTGCCGCATTTGGGCAAATGAGTATCCACGAGTGATTTTTAAAAAGCCGATGCATCAACAAAGAGTGACTGTTTGGTGCGGTTTATGGGCTGGCGGTGTCATCGGGCCGTGCTTCTTCGAAAATGAGGTCGGCCAAGCAGTTACCGTGATTGGTGTTCGCTATCGCGAGATGATAACAAACTTGTTGTGGCCAGAAATTGAGGATATGGACCTGTGGTTCCAACAGAATGGTGCCTCACAGCCAGCGAAATAATGGCTCATTTACGCGAGAAATTTAATGACCGTATTACCTGAAGTCGTGGCGATGTTAATTGGCCGTCACGATCATGTGATTTGACACCTTTGGACTTTTTTCTTTGGGGTTATTTAAAAGAAAAAGTTCACGCCAATAAGTTAAGAATAATTTCAAGAACTAAAGAATAATACAATTCGGCACATTAAGGGTATTGAACCTCAATTATGTCTCAGAGTCATTGAAAATATGGACCATCTGATAGAGGTATGCCACCGAAGCCGTGGCGAGCATTTCGCCGATATTTGGTTACACACATAATTGTCTTACATCTTTCTATCATAATGAGAAATATCAAGTTAATTCATTGAAAACTTTTTGTTTTATTTACAATTAACATCGTGCGTTTTGGTTGGACCACCCTTTATATTTTAAATTAAGCTATTTTTTTTACGCTTTTTTTAATTGTTTTATTTTTTATAAACACTACAATTTATAATATTATTCAATTCAAAGAAAAAAAATGTACGTCAAAATGGTAATTCTGCGTTGTTGTTTAGCATAGAGTTGATTTCATTCGTACTTTTAAAGCATTTTTTTCAATTTGGCAGTTCCATAAAAAGTTGCTGACTTAGACCCTGAAAATTTTGCATCGTTTGTGCGAAATAATTGTCTATGTGGTTGTTGTTATGTTTTTGACCTTTTGCTTTTTCGCAAGGGTGCAGCTTTTAACGTGAATACCTTTAATATTTTTTTTGTTATGTTTTCAAAAAAAATCCAAACTGTAACTGTTCACAAAACTTATGAAATTTAATGAAAGTATGGTAGAATCGTTGAATGTCTATTGTGAGAGCATAAGAAAAAACGCTCACGGAAAAATAGCTTTCTGTGGCATATTTTTATGTAAATTTTTATGGAAAATGTGGTGTTGATGTAGTTCCGTTTGAACAGTAACAAAGGAAAACATTTGTTTATAAAGTTTTGATTTCAAGAATGATATTTTGCAAGGGATGTAATCTAGTGTATAGGAGACCAACCTAAATCAGCGCGTAAAGCGTTACGTTTTCTGCCATCTAGCCTTAACGCTGAAATAACAAAAAATATTAACTTGAAAAAAGCGTTACGTTGTACAGTCGAACTTCCTTATAGTGAACTTCTATACAATGAAGTTCTCCTTATTATGAACTTAATTCAAGAACACAGCTTTTTCGTTCCACTTTCAATGTATTTTGATCTCCGTATAATGAATTTCCATACAGTGAACTTTTCTTTACAAGGAACAAAATTTTGGAACCAAAAATACATTTTACGTGTGTTTTTGTCTCCATATAGTGAACTATTTTTGCAGCTTTATTTTGCACTTGTAAGCAATACTATTTATTAAGAAAATAAGAAATGTACCGTAAATGAAAACAAAAAAGTTAATGATTTGACTTTTAACACCAGTTGCCCGAGTTCAGTGAACGAAAATGACGCACCGGAGTAGTATTTCTCTTGAAAAAAGTTATTAGTAAATAATAAAGTTGAAGAAGGGACATCAAAGAAAAAAGATATAGCTAAAGAGCTTGGAATTCTTCCCAGTACATTATCAAACATTTTAAAAAACAAGTCAGTTATATGTAGTTCAAACAAAAATACTTGATTATTTTAAATAAATAAAAAACAAACAAAAAAAAATTTCTTTATAATGAAGTTTCTATATAGTGAAATAATTGTCTTTCCCCGTGGAGATTCATTATAAGGAAGTTCGACTGTATAATAAAGAGTGATGTTAATTTATGTTGTACAAAAACACAAACCGAATAGAGAAACAAAATGGAGTTAAGACCGTTAGATTAATCCTATAGTTGTTAAATTGTCACTTCTTTTTAACAATAGCAGCCGATTTCACTACTTAACGCGCTGCCAAAATAGGATTTTCCAATTGCAAAGTGTTAACGCTGCGCTATTTGGGTTTGCCTTATATATTTTGTAAGAGCATGACAATTTTTGAATGAAAATGCTGGACGTGCTTTTTTAGGTTTGGCTGTATGTGGCGAAAAAAAAAAATTCCGAATCCAAAAAAAATTTTCCAATATATGATTTTAACCTTTAGAAAGAACTAAACATGTGTTCAAATATAAGTCCCTTTGCATTAGAGTTTGGTATCTCCTTTGCTCGAGAGCACGAATAGCTAAAGCAGAAACAAGCCTAGAAATTTAACTTTGTAAAGAGCGGCAAACATGTGTTGAAGGGTTATGAGTAGGGGCAGGATTTTTATGCAGTTAAAATCGAGTTTTATGTGCATAAAACATACACTTAAAATAGAAAAATATGCGCTATAAATTGAAAAAATATGCACTTTAAATTTTTCTTAACACATTTTTTAATCATAAACAAAACATTAAAATAACATAAATCCCCTAAAAATTCAGTCTCGTTAACGAAAATAAGGTACACAAAAAAAGCAGAAGTAAAAATATAGTAAAACACAAAATATTAAAATAAAGTCACTTGTTAGATATATATGTTAACCTTCATATAAAATTAATTTAGAACAATACTCATTTTCATATACATTCATTTCCACTACGCTGTTTTCGTAAAAATTTAAATTGAATATGCCAGCAGTTTGTGTTATTGTTTTGTGACCTTCATATTTCTAAAAACTTTATCAAGTTTGATACGAATTTGTTTACTTAAGTTACCCTTAACTGCATACATTCTATTTATGACATTATCAATTAATTGAATTTGCATTCTCAATGGATTTTATTTCTCTTATTTAACAATAGTCTCAGAGATAAACCCGTAATTTGAAGACTTAAAAATTATCCGAAATTTTATATATTGTAAATTTGTTTTTTTTTTTTGGTACTGCATTACCATCGTTCCATCACATCCTTGAATTGTTCAAAATTTTCAGCTTAATACACAACTGATTTCAACCACTTTCCCCGCATTGTTGTTATAGGATACTTTTCCTAATATGCGACAAAACGCGATGTGCTTTGCAAAATAATTTTTCCCCATTTTTCCCCAAAAATTAACCAAAAATATGCATTTAAAGCATAATATGCAAAAATATGCACTAACAAGTCGATGCCATTTTATTTAAAATTTCTTGATTCTAAAAGATATTAAGTTTATGTTGATCTCAGACTGACGACAACAAATATGCATTTGCATAAAAATCCGGGCCTTGGTTATGAATTTTCTTGATTTATCTTGTGCAAACGCCTTCTTCCAATAACATTGCTTGCATATAACCAATAACTCTCCCCAACAGGCAACACTGATTTATATAAAATATATTAAAAAAAAGTTTTTAAAAACACATCTTACATACATACATACATACATATGTATATTTCTACATCAAATAAATTCTTATGTGTATGACAATGATGGTATTTTACAAACATGTTCTTAATAGTGTATTTCAATTTATGTTTCAACCCGTATGTTCGTGGGCATGTGAATATTTTTTATGTAAGTAATAAAATATCACTCACTACTCACCACTGCCTGTCTAGAATATAAAAGAAGAAGAATTTTTTTTTAAATTTTAAACAAAATAACGCTTTAATTAGGAATAAACGTTTAAAGTGATTTTTTTTGGAAAATATTTATTTGTTTTTTATTAAATGTTATTATAAAAATTATTATTTTTATTCGAATAGCAAAAACAAACAGAACCGTTTCAAGCCGTTAAAAACGTCATTCGTTTGCCGATTGATTAAGTTAAATATTTTTTGTTTTCTTTTGACAAAAGTTGCCATCATTGTTTTTGAAACACGTTTAATACGTTTCTAAAGTGAACTGGTTTAAAGATTTCTAAAATTTATACAGGGTGAGAGCAAGTCTCAATAAAAGAAATTAGTCTTAAGTTTTTTTTTAACTCAAGCAAATTCAGCTGAGCATCGCAAGCTAATCATAAATGCGCATCAAATGCAGCGCAGTGATGAATTTCCGAACAAGCCCGCATTTAGATATACATATCTTTATCTGACACTACTTGATGTATTTGGTCCACAAAAGCCTATTAAAACTGATACCCAAAGACTCATCACAGACTTCAAAATAAACGCACGATGTTAATTGTAACACTCAAATTACATGAGGGCTTTTACGACGTCGATTTTCGAAGTTTCTTTTTGTTTGTTGGCAAACGGTACAGAGAAGAAAGAGGGAAAAACTAAATAAGAGGGAGTTTACACTGTGTCTTTCCAGACATGTCCGTTTTTGACATTCTCTTTTGAACATGCTACGAAAAACATTTTGTCTTTTTATGATGTTTTTACATGCCCGTTTTTTATGTATAATTGTCTAATGTTCTTTATATACAAAAACAAAACTGTTTCTTCTCTACCCCGATCGCCAACAAACAAAACAAACACGTTTGTTAGACATGTCTGAAAAGACACCGTGTGAACTGCCTCTAACTCGGCTTGAGCTTTTCATGTCGTTTTTTATATGTATTGTTCTATAAACTTTTTCTTGTAACGTTTTATTCATTTTCCTACTTCGAAGTTTGAGGTTGAAAATACAGTGAGACGTCGATTATAAAACATTTTTTTTGTGTGTTTCTTATTTTAATGTAAATATAAAATGTATTCAAATAGAATCTGGTGACTAAATTTTCATATTAATCGAATGTGTATTCTAAATCAAAATCACGTTATAGGGCAATTTGTTTTATGTTAACAACATTCAAGTTGAGATTTTGTGTCTGCAGGTTTATTTTTGTTTCAGCCAGTTTATACCTTTGAAGTTTTCTTTAACGCAGTGTATAAAATAAGCAACTCTGAGCTGATATTTAATTAACTTTAAGAACTTTTTGAAATGTTTTAGACAAGGGATTTTCAAGGTAACCTTGACACAAAACCCATTATAATTCTAAAAAGGAATTTTGTGTCCTAAGGTTTTAAGGGGTGCCGAAATTGGATGTCCAGTGTTCTGCTTTCGTCCTTATTTTAAAGACTTTTAAAATGGAAGATTCCGAAACTGACGTGAATGGGACTGCTTTCGCACAAGGCATCTCTGAAAATATTTAAATGCGTCCATAAGAACCCCTTTCAGGGTTTTAGGGCCGCGATGGCTAATGTGAGCTGAAGCTTCGGGATAAGAAGAATTATAGATTTTAAGGACTTAAAGAAATTGTTTTGATTTGAATAAGTTGATCGTACATACGTTGTCAAGTTAAATGTGTTATTTTTTCGAAATGTTCTTAAAGACCCTGTATGTATATTCCCGCTTATACAAATGTACATATAAATGTATGTATGTTTGTGTGATATTGCGAATACTCTTGCACACAAACAAAATTTTAAATCTTTTAACTCAAAACTCCCCCATTGTGGTGAAACAATCAACAGAATACAATGTTTTTTTTTTTGAAAAGATTTAACAACATACAACTCGTAGATTTCAAAGAAAAAATTAAGAATAGAGATCATAAAACAATAAAAAAAGAAAAAACAAGTAGACATACAGACGGATTTTTGCTTTTTCTTTTTAAAATAAAATGATTATATATTCAGTAGATATGAAGATGAAGGTAGGTTTGTATGCATGTATACATATATTTGTATATATAAAGGTATATTCACATGTATGTCTGTATATAGAAGTGATTGCGAGTTTATATGTATGGATGTATGCATGTATATACAGATATTGATCATTAAATATGTACAAGTATTATAAGATATTACCTGACTTTATACAATTAAATAAGCCTAGCAAGGTAAGAATTGATTGATCGACTTGTTGGCTTAGCCACCAAAATGAACGACTGCAAGACAGTCAGCCAGACAGTCGTTCTGTTTACTAATACATAGAAAAAGCTTGCTCACTTATACAGTTCCACAATGATAATGAGTGTAAGTAGTTTTACATAACTCTTAGATCACTTGTTTTTTTTTCGTCACTCTGGGATTTTATTTCATCTGGCTCTCTTGTCTTTTATTTTTTAAGCCATGTCAGTGAACTAAACCAGACAACAACACCAATAACTATAATAATGAAATCTTCAAGAAGAGAATTTTTAAGTTACAGACACTGTACTACTACAACAACAATTACATTAAGTATAAAGGTATAAAATAATAATAATAAAAAAAAAAAACAGAGGGTTGTTGGAAACGTATGCACGTAAAACCCGAAAATCAGGTAAATTTTTCAACTTTGCGGCATATGAATTAACCAACCAACCAACAGCACCAGTATTGGCAACAGCGTCAGTTAAGTCAACACGTTTTAGACATACGATCAGTTTACAAACGGACATTTAAGTGAATAGAGCTCACGGTCTCCAATACCGGTGCCACCACAAAACACACACTCTACGATTTTTTTGGGAAAAATTTTGCTGTTTTGCCCAAAAAGAAAGAAACACTAATACATGTAAAGATTTTTTTTTGGTAACAAATACATTGAAAATATTTTAAGTTTTTTACAAAAAAAAGCTTAAACAAACTTGTTGGATAAGAAAAAAAGTAAATTTTTGAAGAAGTCATTTATACAACGTTCGTGTGGTAACTGGAAACGAGACGTTGTGGTCAAAATTTTTTGAAATTAGTTCAAAAACGTTGGGCTACACTAAAGGAGCTGGGCAGTGAAGCAAAATTTGCTGCAAGAAAAAAGTTATATGCTGTTTTTTTTCGTAATTTTAAACAAAAAAAAAAATGTTTTAATTTAAATAAGTGTGAGTAGTGAGTGAGTGCGTAAATTAAATTGAAACGGGTGTGGCGTTAAAAAATATTTTTGAAATTAACGGATTTTATAAAAAAACACGAATTCAAAAATTTTAATTTGTTAAAAAAAAAATGGTTGGTACAGCAATAGAAAATTAAGAAAAGTTAAATAAATTAATTTCATTAAAATTCTAAAAACAATTTTATTATTTATGCATTTTTCCTAAATTTTTCACGATGTAAAGTGAATGTTTAAATAATTTACGATAACTTTGAGATTTCTACTAAAAATTATTTAGCAAATCCAAATATTTTATGAAATTCTTTTAAAAATAATTAAACACACGCTTTCTTTCAAAGCCTCAAAAGGGGGTTTGAATCCTGGCTTATTATTTTAAATGAGTTCTTGAAGTTTAAGTATTTTTGAAATTTTTACCCCCATATTTATAAAAATATTTTTGATTTTTAAAAGCTTTATTGCACAAATTTTCAAAGGAAATATTCAGTAAAATTTGTATAAATCAAAAATATATTTTATAAATATAGGGATTATTATTTTTGCAAGTTATAAAAAAAAAATATTAAATAATACTTTTAAGGCGGCATTTATACGACGACTTTTAAGACATGTTCTTTTATTTGACGGTGAATTAGAATTAGGTAGAGAGGAAATAGGGGTTGAAAAAAGGACATGATTTCGGTTCTTCGTTCCTATTTTCTTTGACTATCATTTAAAATTTTACCATTTTCTTTTCTTTACATTCGTTTGTTAAATTAAATTATACAAATAAAACAAATATTAAAAAAGTCATGTTTCAAAAGCCATCTTTTTGGTAACAACTTTAAAAAAAGAACTTGTTTTAAAAATCATTGTATAAACGCCGCCTAAGATTCGTACAGGAAATGGAAGTAAATTATTTTTTAATCAAATCGCCCAAAGAGTTTTAAAAAGTTTTCTCTTAATTTAGTTTTATGATTTCTTAAAGTTTGTAAGCTTAAAATTTTTGCGGCAAAAAATGAAAGTAGATTATTTGTTATTCAAATCGCCCTAAAGGTTTTTTCTAATTAAGCTTTACTAATTTTTTAATATATTAGATTTGATTTGAAAAAAAAGACAAAAAAAAAATTAATGATGCCCGCGTGTACCCCTCTTTAAGCCTGCCAGAAATACATGAAATAAATAAAAAAAAAAATTAAAAAAGAACAATGTTGGTTACAAAAATGTTTTTAAAACTGACTTTTAGTTTCAGCTTTCTGACTTCTTAAAGTAAGTCCACTTTTAGTAATTTTTTTTTCAAAGGGGACAGAAATGTAAACTTTTGTCAAAATTTTAACATGGTAAAAATTCAGTCGGGACAGCCTCTAAACCCAATTTGTGACTTTAGAATACCAGTGTTCGATTAGCCTAGGCGGGTCATGACCCCATGAGCAACCTCCCATGGATCCGTTCTTGGCTCTTAGTACGCTTGGTACGTACCAAAATGGTGCAAAAAAGCCAAGGGCCTGTCAACGCCAGCAACATCTAAAGAATTTGTAAAAGGTTTTTGAAAGGGGTTTATAACCCTCACAAATTTTTCAACCCACAATTTTCCAACTCATGCCTGTTCCAACGAGCAAAAAAGTTAAAGTGAAAATTCAGTCTTTTACTCGTTTAATTAAAATTTTGTTTAAATAAGTGGACTATTTTGAGTTTTTCGGGTCGATTAAGGATATCAACACAACTGAAGTTGAATTGCCAGCAGCGAATTTAGACAACACCGCTCATGTTAAGATATTCAACATTTTTTTTAATTTATTTTGTATTTTAACATGAGCGACGTTACTTGATTTCGCTGATGGCAACTTAATCGACCCATTAAAGTTTTAAGTGTTTTTCCACGCAAATCTGGATGACAGTTGCCAAAGTCAATTTTGATTTTCATTGAAACCTGACCGACCAAGCTAAACAAAAGCGGCAAGCAATTTTTAGTTGTCAGAAATGATCATGCAAAAAAAATTTGTTTGTAGAAAACTTAAAAAATGCGACGACAACGCTTTGCAATTGGAAAATCCAATTTTGACAGGATGTAATAAAAAATAAAAACTTTTAATATTTTTTACGTATGACTCAAGGCGAATTCACACAGGTGACCGCATCAGAGAGAGAGAGAGAGTTATGCCGGCTGTCCATTTTTTGTATGTAGTTATATCTATTCTGAATAGGAAACTCCACACTCACAATATTCTGTACGTAAAATTAACTGAAATTGTAATATAAAATAAATGAAAGTTCAATTAAAAACCGGTCTACCTATTTTTCATTTATTTTTAACAAAAAGTTCATTTAATTTTTACTGTCAAAAATTCAACACCATATTCCGTAAAATCAAATAAATATTCAGTTATTTTGTAAAATTTTACTGTCAAAAATTCAACACCATATTCAGTAAAAACGATTAAATATTCAGTTATTTATTAAAATTTTACTGTAAATTTTTAACTGTCAAATTGACCCCATATTCAGTAAAAACAATTAAATATTCAGTTATTTTCTTAAATTTTCGTTTACTCCACAAAAGAGCCGAATTTCTAAAAAATTCCAGACAGACACCTGTCCGCTTGTTTTTCTTATAAGCGAGAGAGGGAGAATATTTTTATTTACTTACCCAGTTACACACGTTTGTTTTACTTTTGTTGTACTGACCACATTGTTTACAGAAGAACTCTCAATTATAAGACACCAGCAGCATGACCGATATGGCTTCGCAATTATTTTACTTTTAAAATTTGATGTAGGTATTTAACTAAATTATTTTAACAAATAGAAAATGGGTATTGCTTACACAAAACAAGCAATTTATTTTTTATAGATAAGTAAAAATTAATTTTTGGTAGTAAAATTATATAAAATAACTGAATATTTAATTGTTTTTACTGAATATGGTGTTGAATTTTTGACAGTAAAATTTTATCAAATAATTGCATATTTATTTGTTTTTACGGAATATGTAGTTAATTTTTTGACAATTAATTTATATAAGATAACTGAATATTGATTTGTTTTTACGGAATTCGCGGTTGAATTTTTGACAGTAAAAATTAAATGAGCTTTTCGTTGCTTTAAATTACATTTTTATTTACTTTAACATAAAGAAGAATTTAACTCAATCAACGGACAATATTAACTGCAACTGAAAATCCGTATTAATATGCACTTAGTTTTTTGAATAACTGTTAGAATCAGTTAAAAATAAATTTGCTTGGAATTTTAAATGTTTATTTATTTAAAAATGACTGAACGGAATATTTTTTAAATAAACTACAGTCCGTTACTGTAATAATATTGTGAGTGCACATAATAAAATTGACAGCCAGCATAACTCTCTCTGATGCGGTCACCAGTATAAATCCGATTGGTGTGGTTTCAGATGCTTTTAGGTCAATCTGGCAATTTTATCTCTTTTTGTATTCATTAAGTAGGTTTTATTTATCAAGATAAGTTGACATTACTGTTCAATGGCTCTTATTTATATATCGTCAGCTCATTATCGATTTGGCGCTTATGATGGTAAAATAAACAATAATGAGCTGACGATATGTCAATTCGGCGTTAACGCTCTTATTTAGTCTGGTCTGTAAAATGTATCTTTTAATGTCGCTTTAAAGAAATAAATTAAATTGTTAAAAATATTTGAACTATAAGAAGCCAACGAAAAACAATTCAAATACAATTTGTTAAAAGGTTTCGGTGATTTGAATGACCTACCCTTAGTTTAAAGTTTAGAAGTTCGGAAAAGTTTGTATTTGCTATTTAACAAAACTTTTTATCGGATCTTTCTTAAAATACCAAAAGTTTCTCAAACAATTTGGATTTGCCAAAATATTTCATAAAACTCCTTACCCTAAGTCTCCGACAGCCATCTAATGATGTTAAGAAGTCATGTTATGAAAAAGTTTTCTAGACAGATTGCTTGAAAACATTGTTGAAAGTACACAGTACACTTTGCACTAACATCAAGTTAGTGTTAATGTTAAGCATTTAATTAATACAGTTGTAGACTGGATGTAACAACAAAATTCAAAGATTGAAACACAATCACGCCTATTGTGTATAAAAGTGAACAGAAGTTTCCTTCGAAATTTTGATTGCCCCTATATATGTTTTGGAAAAAATAGAAAAAAATTTCGAGAGGAATTTTTTCAACAAAATCTGCTATTTGATATTTAAAAAATTTCCTTAAAATCCCCAAAATACTTTCATTTTTATTTTTCATTACATCTCTCTCTCTCTCTCTCTCTCTCTCAGTTTTAATGAAATAATTTTTAAATTGAAATAATTATTTTTATTATTTATATAAGAAGTTTTGCCCTTAATTAATAAAACAAACTGGGTGCCCCGGTAGTCTAGTTGGTAGTAAGCCAGTCTATCAGTGCAAGGTTTTCGATTCCTGCCAAAGTCTCTGGTCTGGTTAACTACAACGGGCCGAAGGTCTTAGTTACAATTTATTGCACGGTTAATTAAATAGAAATATTATTTGTTACCAGGGCTGTGGAGTCGGAGTCGGAGTTGAAGAGTCGGAGTTGATGTTTTTGTGCCGGAGTCGTAGTACCCACAAAAACTCGGGCATACAAAATTTAAAAAATATTTCCAAAATAAAAATTATTTTAAAACACATTTAAAATTTAAATAAATGTTTTATGAATACTGCTCTTATGTGCTGTTTCCAAATGACAGGCGATGGACTGAGTGCTTTTCATATACAGGGGTGTGCTGGAAATCGCAAACGTAAAACGCAAGCATTTTAAAAGTCGTTTTTAAATAAGATTTTTGTAATAAAAGAATTTTGTGACAAATATTTAACAAAAATTTTCCTATTAAACAGGATTTTAAACCAAAATTTTTTAAGAATTAGGTTTAAAGTTTATTAAAAACAACTTCCAAATTCTTGCGTTTTGCGTTTGCGATTTCCAGCACACCCCTGATAAATTTTGCTACATAATCAATCGCCTGTCATTTGGAAACAGCACATTAATGTTTGCGTGGGGTAATTGCTTCTCAAAAACTTTAATTTTTAGAAGGCCATACGGTAATGAAAAAATAAAAGTTAACATCACTGAGTCTCATATACATTTAGCATCAAGATTATAGTCGGAGTAGGAGTCGGAGTCGCACTTAAAAAATTTCAGCATTTGGAGTCGGAGTCGGAGTTAGTACTTTTTTCGGACGACTCCACAGCCCTGTTTGTAACTCTTAATAAAAAAAAATAATTACATGAAAAAACTGACTAAGGCCCGTTTTCACAACTTACCGATAGCTAAAAGTAGACTTTAACCGGCCTTTTAAAAGGTGTTCCATTATTAAAACTTTACTTTAACCAAAAGTGCGCGAAATAACTAGTACATTAAGGTTCATCCTACCTGGTAGGTTTAAGTTAAGTTGTAATTATAAAAACACTTTTTATACGGCCGATAAAATTCTACCTTTAGCTATCGGTAAGTTATGAAAACGGGCCTAAATCTCCAGTTTGTTTTCAAACGTTGTGAATACCCTTTTATAAATTATTTAAATTGTAAAATTCATTTTATTTCTTTTTGTTTAAACGAAAAATATATTTAATTTTATTCAAATAATTTCATATTCATTTTCAAATTTAAAATTTGCCCAGAGATTTTTTGTCGTTTTCTATATTGTCTTACTACTTGCTTTGACTTGTCTACATCCGGCTAAATGATGACGAGATTTGCGTAAGCGTGTTTTTTATTGTTGTTGTTTTGGTTGTTTCTTTTTAACTCTCTGTTTCTCAAATATGTCTATTATTTAGCTGTGAGCAAATGTCGAGATTTGAGAATGTATTTGCAAATATGTAACGTTTCATATTTTTAACATGTTTTGCTTTAGACTGAGCTTTTTTCTTTAAACGGTTGCTAATTTTCTTTTTTAGAAATAAATTTATTTGAATTTACATATCGCACCCGTTCAACAATACTGTATTAACTCAAAATTTAAAAATTTTCAGTAGAAGCAAAACAATTTTCAATTTAACATTACAGGCATATGAAAAAGAATTTTTAAAGCAGCCGTTTCATTACAAAAAAGTGGACAAAATTGCACAATATTTTTACAGTGGGTAGATATGAATATTACGTATCCATTTTTTCCAAAAAGTGAAAAAATAAAAATTTTGAGGTAATACAGTATTGTTGAACGAGTGCGATATATTAAATAAAATTTGTTTTAAAAACAAAATGTGATTAAAAATTAGTACACAGATGAAAAGAAATGGTCAATATTTATTTTGTCAATATTTATTTTGTTCATGGGGACTTCGGCAGGTGGTGTTTGCATATAAGCCATTAGTGAGGTAAATCAGCCTGTTGGGGACGCTTTTACATCAAAGAGCACACGATATTGCATTGTCACTGAGGGTGTCGAAAGGCGACCTCCATTTAGCTGGTTGCTTGACAATAACCCTTAAGCTGCTTACGTGTTGTATACACGACCTATGTGGACGGAAGCCAGCTTGCTCCTTTCTGAATTCAGGGAGTATGGCGTCGGACAGTAGAGTTATGCCTCTCCAAGTCCTATTGAGGAATGTCTTTCCTAAAACGTTTTTAGTTTCAATCTTACAGGAAACAAGGATTATGTACGTTGTTTTAGATATTAAATATTATGGCCCCATGGTAAACTGTTGCCTTAAGTCATCGTGCATATTATGAAACATTTGATGCAGAAACTTTCTTCAATTCTCTTTTAAAAGTGTATTTGTGTCCTCCTCAAAATAAATCCTTTGCATGTACATAAAAGAAAGTTAACTTTTCCATTCGCCTTTTCTCTTTAACCGCCAAACCCAAATGTTTCATGGTATGAACGAGGACTAACTTGTTGACGTTATTTTGTGTAAATATTGAGGGTTTTTAAATAATTGTAATATTATTAAATAATGCAGCGATCAGACAAAATAATTGGATTTTGCTATTATCACACTACATATTTACATTCTCGTCGTTTGTTTTTTAACAGGTAAACTGGTTAGAACAGACAATTTATCGAAAGTTAAAACTTAATTTAATTTGTTAGACAATAAATAATATTTTATTTATATATTTTTATACTAACAGTTTAATTGCAAAAGAAAAATTTTATTAAATAGAAAAGTTAATTAACTTTTAAGCCGGCAATTCACGTTTTAGTTTTGCAATTTTAAAAATTTTTTAAATAAAATGATGGACTCATTGCGATCAGAGTTGCATTTTTTTGTAAATTACCTGACTCATGTTGGTCTCAGCTTATTTATGTGATAAAAGGGCATTGACAACAGATTTTGCAGACATTTTTTTTATGTCGGACAGAATTCTGTCAGATTGTCGTGTAAATGAATCATACAATTGAGTTGTAACATTTTTATTGTTTTGTTTACTCATTACAATGGGTCTACGATTCAGATAAGCTCTAATATAGTATGAGAGAGAGTAGCGAAACCAATATTCTTTTGTTTACATTCATCTTAAACATGGGGAACACGTATTTATTTTATTTAATCTTATGAGATTCCATAATTGACTGACTCTCGTACAGTAAACTTGTGTCGTTTGTTTGATGCTTTAAACGTGTGTGTATGTTGTATTTGACTATTTTTGACAGCTCATCTTAAAAGATGGTTGTTATGAGATTTCTCATAACCGTTTCATTATAAATATTTCAAAACTAACACTAGTTTCGAGTCCGCATGCAAAATAATACTCTCTGCGGATTGCTGATTTAAAAATCTTTTATCTTATTTCACGTGTAGACCGCAAGTTTAGAAGAGTTGCATTTAATAAGCATTGATGGCCCTTCTAAAGAAGTCAAGTGAAAAGTTTCTGTTTTTGAATTAATTAAATGTCTTAAAACAAAAACTTTTTCAAGTTTTCAAAACCTTCGTCTATTGCATTATAGTTTTTTTTTTTTCAATAATTTTTTCAAGAACTTGACATTATTTTCACACACATTTTATGTTTTACGGAAATTATAATAATACTGAAACAACAAAGAAGCAACTAAAAATTTATGATTTAAACGTCTCATAAGCCTTTAAAATAACAATTTTTAATTAAACAATTCCAAAATAACAAAAACCTTAACACAACCTTAGCATGACAACACCGAAAAAAGCATAGAAAAATTAACAAGTGTATAATTTGAATGACCTCTAGCAAATTTAAAGACCGTTTTTATGATTATTGTTGTCTTTGTTTTCGTGTGTTTTGTTCCTATTTTCTTTAAGTTAAACACCCTAACTGAAAGTAAGTGAAGCAAAGAAGACACTACAATCATTAATTTCTTACAAGTCGTCTACGTCTTGTCGTTTTCTTTGGTTCAAGTAATTGTGGGAAAAACTATGATTGCTTTTTTCCTGGGTTACCTAAGCTATTGCAATTCAGCTATTTTGAATTTATTAAATAATAAAAACGAAAACAAATTGTGGGGAAGAAATATTTCATAAAAATCCAAGACTTAAAGTTTCTTGAGTTGTTGTTGGTCTTATTCTTATTTGCGCTTTTTTTCTTTTTTTTTTTTTTTTTTTTGTTAAATATTTGTTTGTGACCATTCACTAAATCACTATTATGATAATGATTGTTAGCAATAGTAGTAATTTTGGTTAAAGTTTGTAATACCGCGCCTCAAACGTTCCAGTTACAGTCACTTGACCAACCGAAACGTTTTTTTTTTAAGAATTCAAGCAACTTTAACAAAGAAAACCCCAAACTAACCAACCAACTTCCATATGAAAATGAAATAAAACAAAGGAAAAAAAATTATAAAATGTCTAAGAAAATGTAAAAATAATCGCTGTAATATAATGTATACACACAAGACGTTATGAGAACTATTTTTTTCTTTATTATAAATATCGTAATAGTTATTTTTTAATTGTGAAACAGATTCAAGCCTACAGAAAAATACTTAGACAGGTATTTATTTCACTGTCTACTTTCTTGTTTATGGGTTTTTAGAGAAAAAAACTAGTTAAAACCAGTTTTCTAGATTTTTTAAAGATAATGATTAATGTTTAATGTTATTTAATAAATAATAGTTTATTTATAGTTTGAGTTTATTTAAAAAAAGGAAAATTTTTATTGAGAACAAAAATTAATTAATTTCTATCAGCACTTTACAAAAGTTGCATTTTAAGATCGGTGATGAGAAGTTATTTGTTATTGCAGATTTTTTTGGGCTTTTTCCATCTTAAAATTTAGCTTTTCAACTTTAAGAATAATAAGAATTGAAGTGAGCATTTTAAGGTCTTATGTGAAATTTAATAGGATGTTAAGCTTCGTACAGACATGGTAAGATCTTACAATATTGTCATTAAAATTGCCTAAAAATGTCTTGCAACTGTGTGAACATTGTAAGCTCATTTTTATTTGGCAGATGTGTAAAAGTAATGCATCTGACAATGATACCATTGTCAGAAAAATGACAACATTGTATGATCTGACCACCGTCTGTCTGTACGAAGCTTTACTTAGAAACATAACAAGTCGTCTTCCCTAGCCATCGCTATGGGTATGCTCGAAAATGCATCACTGCGCTGCATCTGATGCCCAATGCGTTCATACAAGTAATAACAGGTATCACTGCAAATATCAGCTGTTTGAAAGTACACAACAAAAGCAGATGATACGCAATAATGACAAAACAAGATTACGCATTGTGCATGTTTACAAAACTAAACGGTTCAATATGACGTAACATCAGCATATTATACACATGTTTGTTTTCTTGTTTTTCTATATTTTAGCTGTACTTTTACACTGATGTGGCGTAGATGCGCAGAATCATTTTATTTTTAATAACTGAATGCGCATTTTTGGTTTCTTTGTATCATGTACATATGTATGATGCGCAAGCAAATCTAAAACACTCATCACAAAAATGGCTGATGCGCATCATGTATAAAAATATAACCAAACTGCACAGCAAACAAGCATCGGCATCAGCTGATTTTCATGATAATCGTCAGCCAATCACAGATGCGCATCAGATACAGGGCATTGATGCATTTCCGAACAGGTCCATACGTCGTGCCATACGTTTTCCCTACATCATAGAATATGATTATATGCACATATATTTCTGCTAAAGTTTTGTTCTTGTGCACACTAAAATATCAAAGAATTCTATAGTTGTCAAATAAAAACTAACAGCGGTATGTATAATGAAAAGTTAGCCACAGTTTATACACTACGTACAACGAGCTGCCAACTAGAATACCGATTAAGCTTAGCAGCTTGTAAGCAAAATGTTCATGTATAATATACTTTTTCACTGGTGCAAATTTTTAATAAATCAACTCTGATATATAACGATGCCATACTGTATTAAAAAAAAAACATTATTTTTGCTGAAATCATCCCTGATTTTGACATTTCATATTTTTTTTCATATTGTTTTTTCCAAATTAGCAGATATTTGGCAACTCACTAGTCAGAGTTTAGCAGTTTGCTATCCACAGTCTGTAAGTGTATTATAATTCAACTCTGTGCTAACTTCTTGCCAATTTTTCATTATACATAACGCTGTAAATATACAAGCATGTTCTGAAAATCGTTTTTTGCGAAAGTGATTTGAAATCACAAGAAAGGTGTTCTGGACAAAAAATGTTTTCCATAATTGTGATTTTAAACCGTTCAGCTAAGTGGCCGCCGATTTAAAATTACATGCTTATTTTTTCCACCATTTTAAACCAAGTTAAAAATTTTTGGTTTTCAAAACATCCTTAAATAATAATTGTGGTTTTAAAATCACAAGTGATTTAAAATTTTCTGATTTTCAGAACATATGCCTGAGAGAAAAAATTTATTGTGAACAAAATTTAGCTGAACCTTAGCAACACTTCAATTCTATTGATTTAATGTTAAGTTGAAAAATGTATTAGGAACAAAATTTAACTACAGTTAAGCAACATTTTGATTGAATTGTTTTGTTAGGATCTCACCTCATTCTTCCATTTTTAAAAAAGAAAAAAAATTTAAAGTTATTCTTAGACCCCTTTCAGACTCGGCAAGTTAGTTGCGAAAGTAACTTGCCGAGTACAACAAAGTCTGTACTAAATATTTTTTTCCTTACCCGACCTTAGCGGTGACGTCTACAAACCAAGAATTGCGCAAGAGGCTTGCGTTATTGGTCTCGGCTTTTTTATTCTGGTCTTCATTCTTTCCTTTAATGTTCTCACAACTTAATATTTAAGTTTAGGCACCCTGAGGACCCTAAATTAAATGTCGCTAAAATTTCTATTGAAAGTCACTTGCAACAGGACAACTTTATGCTTTTTTAATTATCGAAATTTTCCTAAAAATTTCTTACTGATTTGACTAAAATCAATTATATATTTGCCTTTCTAAATATTTGATATCAATTCAATTAAAAACAGCATTAATAAAGAACAAATGAATGTACAGTAAAACCTGCCTAATGGACACATTCCATAACCGGCCAAATGTTTTTGATTCAAAATGTATTCCCATAATGGGAGCCTCTCATAACCAGACGCGGACGTTTTATTTATTATATTTTTTTTTCAAAATATCTCTCATAAACGGTTAGTAGGCTTTAAATACATCCACAAGAGTTGTATTTTATAAGTAGTTCTTTTTTTTGCAACTCTGATTTATAAAGTGTGCTTTTTTTAATGGCATTTAATGTTTAAGAATAATTTCTGGCATATGGCTTACGCGACTTACCGGTCCAATTCTACACGACTTTTTTAAAACATACCCTGTTTTATTTCGTCAATAGTCGCCGAAAGTTGGCTTCCAAGTAATCAATCAGTAAAGACCAGTAATTTGATGCACCCCCACAAAAAGTAGGCCAAAAGTGGCAAATCACACAAACAATTTGGCCCATACACAGGTAGATTGTGCTTACCTAAAAATTGATTGTTTACATACCCGTTAGGCCAGAAATAAGCCAAATCGCCGAATACGATGACTTGGCGATAATAATCTAGTTCAACTTCCAGTTGATTCACAGACCATTCACCGAACACACAACGCAATGCATGGTCCGCTGGCTTAAATTCTTGCAGTTGTTGGATCTTATATGGATGTAGACCAAGATCTTTCTTCAAAAATTTTCAAGTTGTAGCCGAGCAGATACCGATTTGAGGAGACCGGTGCCTGACCGACAAATTCGAGTCCTCCATCACACTGACGTCTACAGCGGCGCTGGCTTCTTTTGTACACACGGCCTTGATTTGGATGAATATTATTCAAAAGAGTTAATGTGGTCATAATTCGTTCCATAGTACTGCGTATTTTTTGCTCAGATAGACGATTATGCGCCCAGTAAAACCGACAAAGTGCTTTATAAGTTTTGTGAACAGAGCGCGAATTTTGGAAATAAATTTCCACGATTTGTAGACGTTGTTCTGATGTAGGTCTTTGTATCGTGATTGGCCAAAGTATACTTAAAAAAAAAGTCAAACACAAGTAAAACAGCTAGTTTTACATTTGTACCTATCGGAAGATCTACACGTTTAAAGAAAACCCCCTTTATTTGTGCTAATGCCAGTTTAACTGGTGATTCTCCTGGTAACAAACAGAAGTTGACAGAGAAAATGCTCTTTATGCTGAAAAGTCGTTTGCTAAGCTCGTGTTGTAGTGGAGATTAGCCCGTCTGAAGACTTGAAAGACGAGATATATGTATGTATAAATATCTGATTCCATACATAATAAAGCATTAACACAAATTACACCGAATTGCACACACCAAAATTATTGAAAGTCATTTGGAAACGCAACAGCTCGAATTGAACCGATGTAAATTAAGGTCTACTCTAAATAACCACAATGGACCATTCTACCATTGCTCTAATGAAATGTGTAATTTTAAACTATTTTAAAAAAAAAGAGTACTTTTCTCATGCGGGGACATCTCTTATAACCGGACAAAAACACCACGAAGGTGAGTGTCCGCTTATGGGGGTTTCACTGTATTTTGAACTGCTTTCGTGTTTCTGTTTAAGTTTGCTCGAAATAAACATGTCTTTAGTCACTGACTTTCTTTGATCTAAAAAAAAATTAACATTTAAACTGGTTTAACCCACCAGTTTATTTGTGAAAAAATAAAATAAATTACCATTTTTGAAAAGAAAACTAAATCACCGACAAAACGATCAAGCCTTTTCTGTCGTTAATTTAAATGACTTTTTTTCTATTTGGAGGCCACCAAAAAACTTTCAAATTTAAAAAAAAAACACACACAAACGATGACGATTATCACCATGATAATGATGTTGCGTTGGCGTTCTGGTACATGTTGAAGTGATTTTTTTTTATTTGAATTTTTTCAAATTAATTTTCTATTCACTTCACGTTTCTCTTTTATTTAAATTATTTAAGTAGTTTTAAAACGTTTACCATGATATTTTACCATTTTTGTGATTAATTGGTTTAGTTTTGAATTAGCTTTTTTCTTCTCATTCACTCATTTTTTTCTTAATTTTTCAGTTAAACGCTGTATGAATATTTTATTAATTTTATTTTTTTTTAATTTTAAAATTTTTATAATGTTTTTGTTATATGTATTGTATTGTGTTTTTTTTTTTATTATTTGCTGTTTTGCTAAGTGCATTTTGGTCAATGATTTTACGTTTTTTAAATATTAATTAAAAACAACAATTAACACATTAATTTTATTTTTATTTAATGTTTATACAAAACTTATTAAAATTTATTTGTAATGTGTGAACTATTAAGCGTTTGTATTTGTGTTATAATAATGAAAAAAGTGCTAAAAGGTGCCAAATGTATTCCAAATAAATTTATAACAAAAAAAAAAAAAAAATTTTAAATGGAGTAGATGGCGACTTTTGTACAATACGGGGTGTTATGTTCTCTTTGGTTATCTAGCTGTATGAGTGATTTTAAAAGCGTCATAAAGCTAGCTTACCGAAGTTAATATTAACACTTGAACAACGAAACAAAATTTGTGGACGAAAATGGTGTATACAAATAAATATTTATTATTAGTGTGTTCTAAAATTTTCAACATATGTATAAGAAATCCAACACGATTTCGATTGAAACTTTGATTCGATTCCATATTTAACAGAAAAATAAATTAAATTTAAAGATTGAGGTTTGCTTGGTAAGGCGGCTGGCTTCTTCAAAAGGTATGCTTAAAAGAAAATACCATCTCTGAAAATATTGAGAAATCAACGTAAAACTCGAAATTTTAAGAATTTAATCCATGAACTTTTTAAGATCCGAGAGGATTTTTTATACCCTTAATCACAGGTGGAGAGCGTAAAAATTAGAGTTGTCAACTTTTCGACATTTAAAACCCGAAAATCGCATTTTTTAAGAAAATAGTTTTCAGGTTCTTTATAAAAACCCAGTTCGAATAATCGGGTTTTCAAGTGTTTTATAATTTAGAATAAAGTATTTAAAGAAAACGACTTTCATATATTTATTTAACAAGAAAAAAGTTAAACAATTTTTAATTAAAACAATTTTTAAAAACAACCCCTGTTTTTAAATGATCGAGTTATAGACAAAATAATGGTTTTTTGCATAATAGCGCCCACATCATATGGCCTAGGTGGACCAAAGTTGGCGCAGATAAAGTTCCTAAATATTAAGAGTATAAAGTATTGAAAATGAACCCCCATTATAGGGTCCATACAAAACAAGCTAGATTGATAAATGGCGATTTCTCTACTGAGAAAAATATGTTACATTTGGGGGATTCACAAGGTGTTCTATCCAGTCATATCATCATAATGTCCTAAATAATATTTTACAATTGTTTAAAATAAATGTTGTTGTATTTTAAACAAAATAAAAGTGTTAATGCTGTGTTTATTGATTCGTCATAACTGTACAGGAGAAATCTTAATTATAAGCGGTAGCAAACAGCAGTCCTATATATTTCTTGTAATTATTTTAGGACATATGACTTTACAACTTTACGACTACCTTGTGAATCCCCCAATTATGTATATACATTTAACACTTTTAAATGTTACCAATAATCATTCGTAGTGTTACATGTTGTACAACTTTAATCGAATAATATTATCTGCAACAACTAAAAAACTTTTCCTATTAATGTGGCGGCATGAAATAACCCCCCAAAATATAAGCCACCAAATTAATAATGAAATAACCCCCCAAAGTGTGGGGCCTTATTTCATATGTAATAAACCCCTAATTTTGAAAATGAAATTTCCTCCCAACGAAATGAAATAACACCCCAAACAGAAATGAAATAATACCCTAATTTTTGGGGGCTTTCTGGAATGAAAGAGGACCCCAATATGTATAATACAATTAATTGTACAGTTTTGGTTTTAACTTTAAAGAATCATTCGACAGATAGCATGGTTGAGAGTTTGGCTGAGCGCAAGGATTTTCTCCTTTGTGAAATGCCAATCATCGGCCAATAATAGCAGGCCTTCGGCCGGACGCAAGGATTTTCTCCTCTACGGTATAACAAACACTGGCTTCGCTAACTTAATCTTCTGTGCATAGCCGGAATTCGACCGGGCGCAAGTATTTCCTCCTCCATGCACTGATAGAAAAGGCGTCATAACGCTGATGTATTTTAACATCAGTACTATGACAAGTGTCTTCGTTTTTGAGCCCATGACACTTTTCATCATTGCGATGTCAACCTTAACATCACTTGGCCAAAGTGTCATCAGGGTCAAAATGAAATTATGTCATCAATGGGATGACACATCGGCATCACAGAAATGACGAACATGTTCTCAGTGCGATGACGCAGTAACATCGGAGACACATTAGCATCAATTTAATGACAGTTTGTCATTAAGTCAAAGTCATTGGAATTGACTTAAGTCAAAGTGTGAGAATATTATTTTTTACTTACCCGTTACAGATGTTCGGTTCACGTTTGTTGAATTGCGACCTTTGTTTACAGCAGAACTCTCAATAATAAGACACCAGCACCATGCCCCATATGGTTTTCGTAATCATTCTGCTTTGAAAATTTGATGTTTTTAACTAAATAATTTAAAAAAATAGAATATAGGAATTTTTGCTTCTTATAATACATTTGTAATCATAAAAAATAATGTTAATAATATACAAAATGTGGCATCGAAATGATGTCACTATAGTCATAAAATAGATGACAAGTAAAAAATTAAAAAATTGTACGAAGACGTTAGTCATTGGATTGATGTTACTTTTTGCATCATAGATGCCATATGTAGTGACATTGATGTCACAATTCTGATGTTAGGGTATCATTAATATGAAGATGAATTTTTCTATCAGTGTGGTATAACAAATAAAGGCTTCCCTAATTAAAGCTTTACTGCATAGGCGGTCTTAGGCCTAGCGCGAGCCCAAATTTAGGAGCTTTACTTAGCGAAGACGGTGTTTGCTACAACATAGAGGAGAAAATTCTAGAATATACAGATACGCTTTTGTAAACGAAGCCGGTGTTTTTTATACCATAGAAAAGAAAGTCCTTGCGCCAAAATTGTTTTCGTAATAAATTTAAAAATGAAATAATTCCCAAAAAAAATATATTGGGGCTTTAGTTCATAATCACCCCATCGTGAATAAAAATTCCTTGGGAGTTTTTTCCCTTTTTCCATTTTTCCATTTTTCCTATGTTAATTCAATTGTAAAAATGGGAAAAGGGAAAGAACTCCGAAGGAATTTTTATTCACGATAGGAATGAATGATTTTTTGGGAAACAAAAATAAATAACCCCCCCAAAAATCGTTGTTATACGTAGATAAAAATCCATATTAAAAGGGGTTTTCTCCTAAATCTTCCAAATCCCATTAATTCAAAATCAAACAGATTCATTTTACTATATTTCCATGTATAATTTAACTATTTGTTAACATTTGAAAGTATATTCAGCATTAAGTAAAAGGAAAAATTAACTTTAAATTGCTAAGACTCCTCTCATTATTAAGCAAATTTTGTTGTGCTGCTATTTATTCCTTTTTCTCGGCATGAAGTTCATTATATCTCTTATGCCAGTCGAGATTTTGCTTACTTACAGTTTCACCACGTTTGGCCGCTTCTTTACCACTGTACACCATAATACAGCAACCGGTAATAGTGAGAAGAATCATTATATTGGCAAGACGTATACGAACCTTGTTGCGACAACGTTCCATAACATCAGCGCTAAACCAAAAAAAAAAAAAAAAAACATTTGTGGACGAAAAAAAATATCAATTAAAGAAGAAAGAAAAACATACTCGTATTAAAAATGAAGGAGAGTTTGGTACTTGAAAGCAATTGAAATTGATACGAATTCAATGTAGAACAGGTGGTGAACATAAAACAAAATCTAAATCATGAATTTTCAAAACACATGCTGAAATTATTGAAGGCCGTTACACACTATCCCACAAAGGCTTACGTATTTTTCAAAAATGCTTCCCTAATTTTATTATTCTTTGAACATTTTCAAAAAACAATAACAACTTATCACGACAGGGTTGCATTTTCGTAAATTACTAAAGACTTTGTGGGATAGTGTTACACGGCTTTTACCGACACCACAATTAGGGAAAGGGTATTATGGATTTGTGCTGATGTGTGTAACACTAAAAAATAATGGTTCTAGACCCTTTAGAACAGCCTTGTTTTTTGAGCCGATCTAACAAAGTCCGTACGTACACTCAAATTTGAAGGTGCATGAAGAATAATTAATTTTTTTTCAGATATTGGAAAAATTTTGTCACTAAATTATTACTTTTGCAATTAAATATAAAAAAGTCGAAATGTGTACGAAATTATTCTTTTAATGATATATAAAAGACAAAATTTGGTTAAAACATTTAAAAGTTATTAAAATTTCCCCAGGCCATAAACGTGTCTCAGGCCACTTGAACAAGAAATGTAGGAATAAAATTCCATACTTTTTTAAGAAATATTTGAGTGAGAGCTAATTTTTACTTTAAATATACCCGTATTTCCTTGTATGAGTTTTTGTGTTTTCAAAAAAAAAAAAATAAATGATTTTTCTAACGGTAGTTTCAAAACTCCATTTTCAAAGTTTTACAAATTTTGTTACACAAATTTCCGAATTTGTTGATCATCACATTGGTATTTATTGAGGATATTATAGGGAATAAAAATATATAAAATTATGCCAATACCTTCCATAGTTTTTCCGTACCTGCGATTTTCGGGAAAGTAATTTTTTTTTGTCATATTTTGGAGTATGAGCTCAATTCCTAACTGGAATGTATTTTTAGTAAAACCTTTTCCGCATATTATAGTCCAGATAATTGTTAGTAAACACTAAAGGTTTTACTAAAATCGGAAAACATTAAGGCTAGAATCACTGAAGAAAAATATAATCTAAGGTCATATGAAGACAAGACAGTGCAAAAATACAGATTAACCCTTAAATGCACATTGGAGTCAAAATAATCAAAACTATTAAGTTTTGAAAAATCTGTCAATTCGAATAAAATAAAATATAGTTAATGCATATGATTTTCGCATGGCTTCATATGTATATTTTTCTCCAGTTTCATAAGAACAATTTCGCAAAAATGAAAAATAAAGCGCAGCTTAGTGTACACCAATACAATACAATTTAAATGGGAATTCCGATTAATATCATATGCCGTTATTTTGCCCCAGGTCGAAGTTTTGACGATAATAGTATTTAGATTCAATTTGGTCCAAAAATATCTTATTGCAACATAAATCGTCTTACCAAATGTAAGCTTCGGTCCATATTTGACCACAGCTCCCTTTCAAATGGCGCTGTGAAATATATAGCCCCAGGAAATATGGCTCAAAAAATAAATGAAAATTAACCCAAAATTTGGGGCTATTTTTCATAATGCAATATGGCCCCATTTTTTTAATGAAAAAATAACCCCACACAAATTAAAATTAACCCTAAAAATAAAATAAAATATGACCCTAAATTTGGGGTAAATCTTCTTTATGAAAAATTACCTCAAAATTTATAATGAATTTTAACCCCAAAACTGAACACATAGAAAGTTTTATTTAAATAATTTTAGGTGGAGTTCATATGACCGAAATTAAAAATCCCAAATTTAGAATTCCGATTTCAAAATCCGAATAATTATAAAGTTTTTTGATAACATGGTTGGGCTTTCGGCCAGCTGCAAGGATTTTTTTCCCTTATGGTATAACGAACACTGGCTTTTCTTACTAAAGCTTCACGTTATAGCCAGATTTTTCTTCTCTATGTTATAGCGAACATTGGCTTCGTTCAGTAAAGCTTCTTTAAATAGTATTTTCAAGGATTTTCCCCACTTTGGCATTGAAACTTTTATATAAAATTTGTGTAAAAATGTGGTGGTTTTTCATTTCATAAAATTTGAATTTTTTTTTGGCATTAGTAAAAGGAAAAATGCCCCAAAGTAAAAATTGTGATTTTATTTGGGGACATTTTGCATTGGAGTCATTTTTAATTCCACTTAATATGCAAAAACACCCTAAGGGCCATTATTAAAACTTGCCAATAGTTAAAAGTCGGATTTTGTTGGACCGATAAATAGCTTTGCATTATTACAACTTCCATTTTTTATTGCTGTTATTTTCAATAATAATAATATTTAATAGATGAATTTATAATGCAAAGCTTTTTATCGGTCCGACAAAATCCGACTTTTAACTATTGGCAGGTTGTAATAATGGCCCTAACAAAATAATTGAAAATAACCCAAAAAAAAATCCCCAAAATTGCGTGTTGTTGTGTCTCATGTAAAATAACCTGGGGTCATTTTGCGCACCGCACTTTCAAATACCACTCACGAAAATACTCTGTAATTGGTGGAACAATAAGGGTAACATCTATGACGAACTGCTGAAGTAAGAACAGACGATTAAAGGAGACCTGTACCGAGCAAAATTGGATTCGTTAAAAGCGCGCCCTGTTTGAGAGTCTTGCCTCAGCCCGCCTTACAGTTTTGATATTGCGCCTTCCGAATGCATTACTTTCGAACGATGTTTATGGCTCCCACAAAAGTACGCTTCAGAACAGGATCTTCGAACTTGGGTTATTTTAGTTCACAATAAACAAATTTGCAATAAAGAGGAAGAGAGGTAAATGTTAAAATTAAAATGAAATAAAACAAGTTATTTGCCATTAATTAATTTTTATTTCGTTTTTTTTTTTAAGGAGTTAATGTGAAGGAATATGACATCATTTAAATGACAACCATTACTTTATGCTATGCTTCTAACAACAGAACATTCGCAATAGACGAAAATAATCTTGAAGATGTATCGACGTTCTGCTATCTCGGAAGTCTGTTGACTATAACCGGCGGTTCTGCAGACGTAAGAAACCGTTTAAAAACTCGTAAACACTCCTTTGGTATTTTAAGCCCCATATGGATATAAGCACACATCTCGAAAAGAACCGAGCTAAACATATTTAACTCCTGCATAAAATCATCTCTTCTCTATGGATGTGAATCGTGGAATGCAGTGCAGAAGTATGTTATCTCGCAACAGGTTTCAATCGCTGCCTGCGCAGGATTTTAAAAATATTTTGGTCAGTAAAAGTAAGACCATCTGCCTGTTTTTAGAAAACGTAAATAAGTGAGTGAGTGAGAAATTATATTGAAAATTTGTTTTTTTTTTCTAAAAACAGGTAGCATAACACACCTGGCGCCGCCAAATCGAAATTGAATCGGCCAAACAAGGCAAGAGCTGGAACGAAATAAAAACACTTCATCGGACAAATCAGAATGGAATAATTTTGTTATGGACCTATGCTCCTTGTAGGAACAACGGGAACTTATAGTATATACATAAAGCTTTATGCTATTGAACGGATTAGAAGTTATTTTTTTTAAGTTGATAGTCAATGTACTTTTAATAGTCAATACACTTATGTCTGTCCTGAAAGGACAAAACTTGTCTCTCTGACATTGTTTAGAATAGGATCCACTCCTTCATTGAATCAACTGAACGGCAGCCGGGTAAAATAAGACCCTTGGAGACGGTGAAGCATGGCAACACAACGGAAACCAATTGCTTGACTTAGCTGTGCTCTATGGTGGCTGCCAATGCAACCTAATCTAACCTAGCGCCGTCCTGAAGGATCCTGATGTCGTCTACAGTCATAAACATAGTTGAATTCAACAAAAAAAAAAAAGAGTTTCACTGATCTTTAGAGCACTTTGCTCACTAATCATAGAATTGTCAAATGTACCTATTTTGATGTCTTAAATTGATGTTAAATTTTCGGTTTGTTCATTGAATCCATAGAATCTAGAAATTAAAGCCTTAAATCATAGATAGCACTTTTAACTGCTTGGTTTGCTGTTTGTGAAAAAATTAAAAATTGTGTCTAATCACCAAATTCATATAACAAGCAAAAAGTTTGTAGCTTTTGCACATACATACCAAAATGATTATGTATATTGATTACTTAAAATTGAAAATTGTGAATTCTTTTTTCCATAAAGGACCATTTGTAATTTTAACTAAAAAAAAATTATCAAAAAACTTTGCCATTTCATTTAACACATTGTTTAATTGATTTAATAAAATATAGCACAGGTTTGACAATTATCAACAACAATTCTACAAGTTTAAATTATTTTATTTTAAGCGAAAAAATCAATTAAGATTTTTTGTTATTTAATAAATATTTCCATTAAAAATTTATTTCAAAACAACTAAAATGTTAATTAAATCAAAATTATTTTATAGTTTTTCTTTTTTCAACTAAAAAATATTTTGCTCCCGAAAAGCATGAGTTTTTTAGAATAAAACAAGCCACCCTTTTCGGGAGCAAAATTTTTAAGAAAAAGACACCAAATTGAATTTTTTTTTAAAAAAAAGGCACATTTTTTTGTAGAAAAACCATAAATTAAAATACTTCTCAAACAATTTTTTTAATTGATAAAAAAACTACTGAAAATTTTTTCTGTGTACATTTTTGATGATACAAGATAATTGTTAGGAACTACAAAATTGCATACCATTAGGATGCTTGATCCTCGAAACTTAAATTAATCCCTCTTGACATTGTAGGTTTGACCCTGGACTACCTACTGGAATATTTCATAAATACATATTAAATTTTTAAGGATTTTTTGTTTTGTTAGGAAAACACTTTCACCCTCATAGTTCAAGGTTATCCATTTAGCCCCAATACACCCACAATATTATATCAGTAAAGGACTGCAGTTTATTTAAGAAGTATTTCGGTTCAGTCATTTTTAAATAAATAAACATTTAAAATTCCAAGCAAATTTATTTTTAACCAATTATAACATTTATTCAAAAAGCTAAGTGCATATTAATACGGAGTTTCAGTTGCAGTTAAATTTGTCCGTTAATTAAGTTAAATTCTACTTTTTGTAAAATTAAATGACAATTTAATTTAAAATAACAAAAAGTTCATTTAATTTTTATTGTCAAAACAAATGAACATTCAGTTATTTTATATAAATTAACTAACAAAAATATGCTTTATATAAGCAATTCCCATTTTCTATTTGTTAAAAATATTTAGTTAAATAATTATTAGTATTGAGGTTATTTTGTTGAACTGTTCTATGGTTTTTTTATCCAAATTTTGATATTTTAATAAGGCTTAAGTTCATCAAATTTAATTTTCATTAAATTATTTTTATGAAGAAAGGAATTTTACAACATGAAATTAATTAAAATTTATTGATAATTTTTCATTATTGACTGATCTGAGGCTCGAACCTGAATATGTAAAATCAATTAAAATAGATAATCATTCAAAGCAAATTTCGATCTTCCAAAGGTTAAATACAATTTGGTTTAAAGATTGATGTTTGACTATTGACTGTCAGCAGTCTTCGATGGCTGCGAGTGCTAAACGGCAAACCCCTCTGAAGAGAAATAAGTTATAATGGATATGTAGCACTTGAAGTTGGCGGTGATTGCTTTCTTAGTATTGTTACAGCTTTTTCTGCCTAAAAACCTTAACGTACAATGCTATTGTAATACAATTTGGTATGCAAGTTTTATAGGACTAGAAATCACAGCGTTAAATGTCGTGAATATCGGTCCATAATTCACCATAGGTCCAATATAAAGTCCTCTCTGGGAAATCATCAGAATACGCCTAAAACCGTAGCAAATATAGATATACATATATATATATATATACATATGCAATTCCCTGTGTAACCTAGATATGTATTGTAGTAAAATTTGGTCTAATTTTAGCTTTATATGACCAGAAAAACCACAAAGCAATTTTGTGATTATTCGTCCATAGCTTGCCATATCGCAGCACTGGTTCCTCTAAAGAGTCAACCCAACATTTTTAAATTTTCACTTTCTGCAAGAAATCGATGCACAGTGTTCACATCTTTAATCTTTCGCAAAAAAAAAAAAAAAAAAATACAGTTGTATCCCTTTTCTTGATATAAAAGCAGCTTCTCCAGAGTCAAGAAAAGAGAAATATTTGTAGTTGTCACTAAATTTAAGATGAATTCATATCAGTTTTGTTTTAACTAAAGATACATATTTAAAGTTGTGCTAGTATTTATGTCACAACGGTTTACTTTGATAATGTGTTATTTTGTGTTGTCTCTTTTTAGTTGTTATAGGTAAGTTTATCGGGCTGTTATATTTCGTTTTGTTGCTGTATTTATGAAATGACACCACTATGTAAATGAACTAATTTCACATAAACAATTTAAAAAGCTTTTTTCCTTCCACTTCTACTACTTTTTCGATAATTCTACTACTTCTAAATCGTATTTCTTTACAATGCCATAATTGTTTTTTTTAAAGTTTTTTGCCTCTACTGAAATTTTGTAAATTTAAGAGGAACCAGTGCGTTATGTCCCATATAGAACAGCCTACTGAAAATTAATGTAAAACGTATAACACGCTAAAACGAATCGCACTACTGTATTGCAATTTGGTTTAATTTAGGGTTTTTAATACCAGAAATTGTTTTTCGAAATTTTGTGATGATTGATCCTTAATTTACCATGGGTCTAATATAAATTACCTTCCTGAAAATCATTTTATTACGGCCATAACTATTACAAATCGTGATATTTTACTCAAATTAAGCTCTATATGACTAGAAATTAAAGCATAAAACTGTCTGACGTCCATTTTTGTAAAGATTGGTAAATAATTTACAGATTCCATATAGAGCCCACTCCTGAAATATTCTAACTGTCGGTGGAGCTACTTAAAGATTCGAATAAGGCATTCTAACTTCTTTTTTTTTCTACCAATTAACACGGGCAGGTTTGCGTTAAAAAAAGGATACTTCCACCATGTCCTATCAAATATTGTTTTTTTTTTATAGCCCTAGTCAAATAAATGACATTCTTTGAACGTTCAGCTCTAAAGCTCTTTAAAAGTGCACCGACGTTAGGTTGTGGGCTGCTTTCGGTTCACTAAGCCTACACAGGAAAAAATATCTCAAGAAAATTTTTAACAACACAGTTTGTAGAAAATAAAACTTTAGGTCAACAAACTATTTATTTTATTCAATTAAAAAAAAATTCATCAAAATTACACTTTGCAAAATAGCAGTCAATAACACATATTTAATAATGAATATATTAAATAATTCTTCATCTTTAATAAAAAAAAAATATTTGAATCAAAGTGAAGACAGTATTTTTACAACTCTTGTCCATTTTTTAATAGCTTTGATAACTTTGCAAGTAAGACTTGAGTGTTTGTAATTCTCATTCGCTTTACAGTTTTATTTGTATAATATCTTTCGGTTTTCCAAAGTCTTTGGAAAGAGGTTTCCTGATGATCTGGCCTAAGCAACCAGCAAAATGCGCATAGGAACTAGCTTATCCCCCAACGAAAATTGTTTGTGTATTTGTCAAAGAAAAAAATTGGTCATTTAGAACATCATAATTAATGAATAAATAAATAAAGATTCGATAAAAGTTTTGTTTGATTTAATCAAAATTTCCAACAATTTATTTTAACAAATCAAATTTGAAAAAAATTATTTTGGGCAGCCACTTTTTTGACTCAATAAACTTGGTTGTTGACCAAAAATTCAATAGCTATACCTACAAACTTTTTTATCAATACCGCAAAAACCGTCGTCGCAGCAAATTCAAAAAAAAATATTTAATCAAACATGCGATTTTCGTATTCAAATATGAAAATTATTTTTTTTCCGCAACAGCTTTAACATTAACAAAGTATTATTCTTTCTTTTTTTTTTTAAAGAATTTTAAGTCATTATAAAAATTTGTATTTTAGAACTGATCTTCCATTTTGTTAGAATAACTTTTTAAAAGCACGCAATTTATTTTATTTTAGTTTGTAAATTTTTAAACTTTTCTAGTTTTACAAGTTAATACAAAGCTAAAGAAATATATGAATATCAAATGTAAAATAGTAAAAATATATTATAATGGGTATATAAATTAAACAAAGAAAAAAAAAATATCGAGAAAAATGCAGGAGTTTCAAGTTAGAATAAAAAAAATTATATGGAGGTATATAAAGTTTTTAACTTATTCCTTTGGTGTATCCTTAGTGGCATTAAGTTCATTATATCTTTTGTGCCATTCGAGATTTTGTTTGGAGACACTTTCACCACGTTTGGCGGCTTCTTTGCCACTGTAAATCATAATACCGCAACCGAGAATGGTAAGACCAATCATTGTATTAGCAATACGAATACGCATTTTATTACGGCAACGTTCCATAACCTCAGCACTATTAACATGAAAGAATAAACAAAGAAAAGGGGGAAGACATTACAATGGTTAGTCGGAGAGACATAATTTTATTTATTTTTTGGGAAAATGTCGAAATGATGATGATGAAATAATGTTTAAGTTTGATAAAATTTTTTGTTGTTTATACAAATTTAATATGTATTTTTTTTTGGGTTATCTGAAAATTGTTTTTTTGTTTTTTGTTAGTGTGGGTTTAAACAGGTGAAACGATCTCTTAAAATATGTATCAGCAGCTGGTTATTATCTTAAACTGATTGATTTTGCATAAAAAGTTTAAGTTTTATTTCTATGAATAGTTTTTACACACGCAAAATAATAATTTGTTTTAATTCCAACCGACACATGTTCTGGAAATACCATCTAGAGAAAGTTGGTCAGGCCTGGGCAAGCTTTATAATGGGTTTGCAAAATTCACTGGCGGCTCGAAAATTTAGTTTGTATGTTTCTATGTTTGTAAGAGGTAATCTGCAGAACCGCCGGGCGGATTTTAAATATTTCTTCAACAAAATGAAGAATAGAACCTCCTAACGGACATAAGCTATATAAGGTACAACTAAAGTGCTTAAGAAAGGGTCCAAAACTAAATGAGACAGAAAAAAATGTAATACTTATCGTTGCTCTTTAGCGGACAGGTGTCCAGTAACCTTTGGCCCTTTTAGAAAGTAAACGAGTAAAACCTGAACTTTGGTACCTTTTGTCACTCCGTCTACATTTAAAACCAATAAACGTAAAAATAAACGTTATATCGAAACTTATCTAAAAAATACAAATTCGGCACTTTTTAGAAATTCTAACGTTTAAGGGACAAAGTATTTTTCTGCATTGTTTAGCTTATACGTATTAAATGGACTCGCACTACAATATTGAAATGTTTGATACTTCAATGGGGGAAAAAAGTGCCAAATAGGGGAAATACGGAAACTAAATTTATTTTCGCTTTTTGTTCTACAACTGGTAATTTTTTTTAACTGCCGTTAATATTGGACCTAGAAACATAAAATTCGACATGCAAGGTCCTTAATGATTGATAATCTGTAAGAGGGATTTTTCTTTAGTACTTTGTATTTCACAAACTGGTACTAACTTAGGATAGGGTTCAGGGCTACTAAACCTTCTATATTCTGAAAATAATAATTATCGTTTTAGATTTTAGAAAGAAAAATAAAACCATTTCAGCATGAGTACGCTGTTCACACTTCATTGTTGACTTGACCGTCCCCTGGCCGAATGCAAATGCGACCAAGAGGGATCATATGGAAAATTACTGCCACTCCGAAAATATCTAACCAATTTTGATGAAATTTAAGTAGATTGATCAGCGTAATTAAAACACACAGGGTTTATTTGTTTTTCAAAGCTAGGAATATGAAGGGACATATGGGCAATTATGATATTGATGAAATTTCAAACTTATGTATATCGATCTACACACAATAAAACACAGGCAACACCACTGGAACGGCTAGTATTTTTATAAACTTTCAAAACAGGATCATTTTCAACTTGTTCATTTTAAATTTTACTCGAATGCGATTTCTAGAACATGGCTGATTATTGCATTTTCCATAATTATTTTATAACAAAAACTGCTATTTTCCTACCCCCGTATTTATAAACCATTATTAAATTTAACAAACGTTTATTATGACAAATTTTCATACAAAATTTTTTTTGTAAACCTTTATAAAATTTAAAAATTTTTTTATAAATACGGGCGCTAAACTTTACTTTTACTTTAACTTCACAATAGTTTTCAATTAATTTTTTAAACTTTTAGGAAAAAAAATTTTTTTGTTTGAAGTTAAACCACAAACAACTTTTAAAACAAATATTTTTCTAACTACAAACTACATACATACATACTTTAAAAATCAATTATTTTTTTGTTTTTTATTTGATCTACAAGGAGAAACAGTTTAGATATTTGATTTAGTTCAATTTTTTTTTAAGATTGATGTGATCATCGCCACATTTGGGCTTATTTCATTTAACTTTTTTCTGGGGGAAGCAATGAGTGAAACTTGTTGTATTAAAGGTGTTGAGTGCAATTTAAATTTAATTGTTCTTAATTATTTTCGTTGTCTTTTAGCTTAAAAAACAACTTATTTGGGGAAATATTTGCTGGCAATAGAGATTAATTGCTTTAAATTAAGGGGTATACTTTAAAATTAAGCAATCAAAAAACAAAACAAATTGAATTAAATAGATTTATTTGAATTTAAAACTTCCGAGGGATCCCAAACTAGAGTAAATAAACAGAAGTTGAAGCCTTTTACGAAAATGGGCGTTCAAATCCAAATGTATTTCGTGCATTGTTATGGCCAGCATAATCGACCAAATTTGCCCCAAATTGGGAGTATTGTGCGCAGATTTCAGCAAACCGGGTCTGTAGGAAATGTGAAAACACCTGTGCATGCTCGCCCAGTTCATTCTGCGGAAAACATTCATGTTGTTCGATAATGAGGTCGGCCAAGCAATTACCGTAAATGGTGTTCGCTATCGCGAGATGATAACGGACTTCTTGTGGCCAGAAATTAAGGATATGGACCTGGACGTTATTTGGTTCGAATAAAATGGTGCCACACAGCTAACGAAACAATGGCTTTTTTGCGCGAGAAATTTAATGGCCGTGTTATCTCACGTCATGGAGATGTTAATTGTCCGTCACGATCATGTGTTTTGACACCCTTGGAATTCGGTCTTTGGGGATATTTAAAAGTAAAAGTGTCCGTCAATAAGCCAAAAACAATTCAAGACCTAAAGGATGAGATAATTCGGCAGATTAACGATATCGAACATCAATTATTTCTTAGAGTCATTAAAAATATGGACCATCAAATGGAGGTATGCCACCGAAGCCTCACACATCTGCCAAATAAAAATGAGTATACAATGTGCACACAGTAGCAAGACATTTTTTGTGTAATGCAACCATGGTTGTCCCATAACTTTGGCACACGACCGAGCTATCCTGCGTGTTGGGCTTGCATAAGCACGGTGATAATACCTTCATCGGTATAGGGTTGTTTCTTACCGTAGGAAACGCCTGCGACACACTCGGCAAGTTACTTGCGCTACTGTTGGTTTGCTGACGTCAGCGGTAAGGACGGGGTAGGGGAAACAAATTGTACAGACTTTGTTGTTCTCGGCAAGTAACTTGCGCAACTAACTTGCCGAGTCTGAAAGAGGTCCTATTTTATTTTATCTTCAACATTAAATCAAAATGAAAAGAAAACGGCGAATTTAGAACATCAAATTGTTAAAATGACCAAAAACAATTTTTCAGCACGTAATATTGCAAAAAAATTAGGAATTTTCCATCGAAATGGGCTTTAAGTAGAAAAAAAGGGTGCAGGAAGCAAAAAATACCCACCAAGTTTTCTTACCTATAGAGATGCTCGAGCATTGCGGCATTTAATGGTTACAAAACAGGAGCAAGTTAGGAAGTAGACAGAATATAGGGCTCTTAAAAAATTGGTCTGGTTTCACACTAGAAAGCAAAAAATATATAAAAATGTTAAGACGCATTTTAAGTTCTACAAAGATCACAAAAATTTGAATGGGGAAGACTGGAACCGGGTAATATGGTCTTATGAAACCAAAATAAACTGTTTCCAGTTGGATGGAAAAGAGTAATACTGGCTCCGCTCTTACGATGGCTTAGGCCAGTTTTACTTGGTGGAACCAAGAACGATTAGTAAAAATCGATGGTATAATAAAAGAAGGATACAATGAAATTACCCAATCGAAAATGTAGTTTTTTTTTTGAAAAAACAGCTTGCGCGATACGAAAGTGCCCCTACAACTTTAAATAAGAGTTCATACACTGTGGTCAAATATTCCGAAGCAAACAATCGAGAACTTGGTTAAAAGTATGCCAAGACGTAAAGCGTTATTAAAGCCAGAGGGCTTTGGACAAAGTACTGAAAATGTTAACAAAAATACTGCTTTCCTTAAACGTACAAAATTGGATAATTTGGAGTTTTAAATCGAATTGCATGTATGTTAATACAGTGGTTTCCCGGTTTAACGAACTCTCGATTTAGCGAATTCGGGATTTAACGAACAGCCAAAAATGTTACCATAGGTACTGTGTATAACGAATTAAAATTCAATTTGGTACTCGATGTAACGAACAAAGAAAAATAATATACAAAAAATTCGTAAAACTTATTGAAATAAATAGATGGACTAGTCAGGCAAACAGTTGTAGTCTTGACACACACCTACAGGCATATATTTGTTTTGTTTACAATGAATTATGTGCGATTGCCTTCTATTTTTTATTTTTTTAGTTTCTAATCAACAAATCGTTAAATTACAGTTTAAATTTCTTTAGTAGCCTAGTAAGACCTTTTGTTTTGCATTTCTTTTTGCTTTTTGATCTGTTATTTACTTACTTGGTCACTACCTGTTGTGAACTTGTGTTGTAAACTTTTAAACTTGTCAACATTAAAAAATTGATAAAAGATAACGATTAACGTTAAATGAAAAATTGAAAAATTAAGATGAATATACAAATGAGACCGGGCTATTTTGGAAAATGCTTCCTGACAGGACTTATGGAAAACAGCGCCCCAGGTCGGTAAATGGCAAAAGAAAGAAAATGTTTACTATTGGATTACGCATTGTCACATATGTATGTAAATAATTTTTGACAAGTTTGTGCAATCAATTAACGGAAGAAGACATTAACCAGGAAGTTGAAGTTTTTTGGGATGAAGACGAAGATAAAGAAATTAATGCACGATTAGAAAACGATGTATCTGCTGATGACGGGCTAAAAATTAAAAACAGCGATGTAATCAAAAGCTTTGATGAATGTAGCCAGAGGGATCAGGAAAATAATATCGAAATATCAAAGACATTAATTTTACGTGAGCTTCAAGAGAAAGCAATTGAAAAAAGCTAAACAAACGTCAATAACAAGTTTCTTAAATAATTATGTACTTTTTTCTTATATTTTTTTTTTTAAATATTACATTAATTATGATATGATGTGAATTGTTCTGTTAACTTGTTATTACATGAATTAATATTTTTTTAGTACTGGATTTAACGAATTTTTCAATTTAACGAACAGGGCTGACAATCAATTGTTCGTTAAATCGGGAAACCACTTATCTTTACATATTCCTGAATTTTTTCGTATGTCAATACTCTCTGGTTTTCCGGGATTTGTCCTTATTTTAGACAAAATGTGCTGGTACCCTGGTCCACTCTTAAATTGTGCTTGATTTTTTTAATGTAGACAAACATTTACCACTACGTTCATAAAATAAAATTGTTGATTTATAAAAGGTTTATTGAAAAAATTTTCATAAGCCTTTTATAAAACTTAAATGTTTTTTTTAATGAATATGGAGGTTAGTTTTTGCTGATTTTTGTTATGAACAGAGGTTAAGCTTACATATAACCAATTATTTCAGTAACCGTTGCCTGGGGTAAACGTCTTTCAACTAATCTATTTCAATAAAGTAAAGTTAAAGTTTAAATGCATCTTTTATTTTTGTTTATTGTCTTTTTGTGTATGAGTTACATGTTAGGATTTGTATTAAGTTTTTAATGGTTGGTCGTTTTGATTTGTATTATAAGTGTCCTGGTCCCTGTTTCTCAAAACTAGAAGTTACAAATCTACAAGTAAAATATATTTGAAACAAAAGTTGAAAATTTGTTTCATTTGTTTAATGTATTTCGCTTGTAGATTTTTAACTTGTAGTTTTGAGAAACAGGGCCCTGGCCGACGGGTTCAGACTTCAAGCAGCCCGACTTTAGAGGTATAAATAGAATTCCGGTTAAGTTTTAGCAGCATTTTTAATTTATAATTTAATGTCCTGCAACCTAGCATTATTCTGTAATTCTTGTAGTTTAATCTTAATCGCTAAAATGCTTAGCAAAATCTGTAAATTTAATCGCTTAGACAAAATTTAATATTTGCCATAGCTAATTTGCTCTTAGTATAATATTGCTTTCTTTTGTTTAATTGTCTTTATAGTTTCCTAGCGATAGAGATGTAGATGTAAATAATTAGAGAAAAGGGGCTACAGTCCTTTTTTAAATTATAGATTCCTTATTAAACCGGGAAATGCAGTGTAATTAAAATTATATCAGCCAGGTTTTTTTAAGTTTTTTGGATTTGACAAATATGAATGTTTTAGCATTAAATTTGTAAAACTTTCGATTTTATCATAATCAAACACAAATTTTAAATATACCTACAGGTAAAAAAAGAAAATTAACATAAATAATTATTCTAATGAATATATTAATTTTAAATACCTATTACGTTACTAATAATAATCTATTGAAAGTTATCTGCAATTGATTTTAATAAAATGACATAACTTTAACTAGGTATAAATGACTTGATAAAGTCCAGACTCCGAATTCCTGCTCCAAAACATTCAGACTTCTACAATTTTTGCAGTTTCAAATCTTATTTAATTTAAACAAGCAGAGCAACAATTTTATAACAACATTTGTATGTATGTATTATTTAATTTGAAATTATTAACTATGAAAAATAGCTAGTTTATTCTTCACCACTATCACCGATCTTAAAAATAATTATTTATGTTTGTATGTAGAAAAGCGATCATGCACATCGGCGAAAGATACGTGAGTATACACACGCAAACAAAAAAAAACCTATAGATATGTATGTATAAAGCATGAAGAACAACAAAAAACATTTTCAATTGAAACGATAATGAAATGATGAGTTTAAATGATTTAACAGACAATAATATTAATATAAATAAAAAATTAATAAGCAAACTTTAATGAAATTTTTTGTTTTAAAATATTCTATATGTTTCTGCAATCTCTAAAAATAACTTACCTTACATGGCTAGGAATCTCCTCGATTGACTTATATTTGCCTGTCCACACCAAAAATCTTTTCTCCAAGTTATTTGGAATATAGCTTCCTACTTGTCCTTGCATAGGAGATTGGCTCATACCACGCCTAGCCATTAGAGAAGGCAGCAAACGGCTTACATTAACAACTTGTTTAAACATCCTTGAATTTTAACGAAAATTAAAGTTGCACCATTATTTAATATAGTAGTATTAATTAATAAACATCAAAAAAAAATACCTTGTATGTGTTAATCGTAGAAAAATTATACAACAAATAAACCGAAAACCGCTTTGCAAAAGTAAAAAAGAAAAACAATTCCAGCTGATTATAACATAGTATAACAGTTAATAACATTCATTGTGAAATGACAACACAAGTATTTTTAGGTTATGTTTTGTACATGGCAGTGATGGAATTTCAATACTATTGTACTATTTACAGTACTTTTTTATCTTAAAAATACCACGGTAAACCCACGGCAGACTTAGTTCTTTTTTCTTGTTATTGTTAAGAAATCTAGACTGGAATGTTATAGCTGGTAAGACCAAAGCTTAGTACTATTATTATTTAACTTGTTTCCAAATAAGCAAAGGAAATTCCCGATTTGCCGATTTAAAAAATGAAAAATTTTTGGAAACAATAATAACAAAATTAAAAAAGAAATGGTCGAACTTATGTTTACTGATATTTCACGTATTGTTATCAGAATTTTGTCAATAGAAGCAGTTTTCAATGAAAAATTATACATTAACGAAAAAAAGATATCAGCTTAACATGCAAACCTGCTAAATCCACTTTTTAAGTAAATTGAGATTTTGATGCCGTGTGGTAGAGAATGGAACGCTTCGTCGACCAACATTATATATTTTCTTCAATTTGAGTCTTGAAGAGTGTAAAACCAACTCTATTTTTGGTTTTTCTCCCAAGCTGCAAATATGAAATAAAAAAAGTTTTTTCGTCTCTCCTATAAAATGTGTTTAAAGGGAGTTAGCTGGTTTGCATATTAAGCCGACAATATAAAGCTTCGTTCACAATGGGAGACACAATTTTGTTTTTTCTTCTATCTTCTTTTCTTCCAAAGCATTTCATATATTTTTCTATCATTTTTCGAAAAAAATGTAACTATTTCAGCAACAATTTGTGTGAAATTGACAATGATGTTTATAATAATTTTGAAAATTTTAACAAAACGGTTTAAAAAATATGTAATAAAAAATAAGTAATATTGTTGTGGGCTTAATTTGCAAACGGTAATGAAAAATGTGTGAGCTTGTGAAAAAATTATTGCTGTGAAACTTTTTCCACAGTTATTTTGTAATACATGATTTCCTGCTATTCTTTTTAACAAATTTGATACAACAATAAAATATTATAATTTCTACAATTTTAAATATAACGTTAGTTTTAACTCGTTAAATTTTGGCAACAATTAAATACAACGCTGTGCTTTTGTATATTATTCACTGTGAATTGATAACTTTAACATTAACTAAGTGCTACCAGAAGTTTTTCTAAAATAATTATAAACGTTTTAACCTTAAAGAAAGTTGCGTTTAAAAAAATTTAATCAAATTTAATATGAGTCTTTAAAAAGTTCATTAATAAAATTTCCATTATTAATAATAAACATCTCTTTTTTTATATTTTTCTTTTTTAAATACAAGTTTTTAAAACTACATTTGAAAAATCTTTTTAACGTGTTTATCAAACATTAGCGTGGTAAGCTTTTTATGCGTAATTTGCAAGAGCTGGCAACAATGTCTTTTAAGTGACTCGCGTTTGTCAGTTTCGTTGTGGTGCAAAAAAAAATTAACAATATATTTTGGTGTTAAAACAATGTTTAAAAAGAAAAAAATCATTAAATAAGTATAATAAAGTGTAATAATCGGGAAAACGGTAAGTTTTTGTGTATTTTTGTAATAATCTAATACATTTTTGTCATGGAAACTTCAGGCAAGTGCAGGGTCTGAATAAATTTGTTTTGAAACAATAGATACCTATTTGGTAAAATTTTTAGTTGTTGTTGTTTCGCGCCTTAAAAAACATTGTTGTTTATCATTTAGTTATTTAAACAGGTATAAGTAATATGTATTTATGTTCATAAAAGCCCTTATATTAAATTCTTTTTGGTTAAAAAATTTTTCTTGAAAACTATAAGGAAGTGGGTATACCTTATAGTTTTCAAGAAAAAAATTGATGTTTGATTGAATTTTATTTATTTTTTTTCTCTGTATGTCTCTGTATGGGCACTATGTGTTTTCTGAGAGAAACGCATTTTCTTTTCCTGAATTAATACAGACTTTCTGAAGGAAAACTTTCAAAGTGAACCCAGGACTAAAGGCTCAGCCTGGAGAAACTGTAACCTTACCGTTTAAAGTAAGACCCATATAGGTATTTCTTACAGATTGAGGGGTAACATCTTACTGCTAACTATAATTATTATAATTGCTTTACATACAATAAAATGAAGCAACTGATTTGAAACGTTACTGTTACTCCCGGCTAACTGAGCCAGTGTCAATTTGGTAAAATAAATGCGAGTTATGGTTTTCTTATTCCCTTATCCCATTTTAAAAATTAAATACATATACATAAATAGGAAAAATGGGAAAAAAGAAAACACTCACCGATAATTTTATTTATAACAAGCTGACCCGGCAAAGGTTCTTCTGCCATACAAATTATTTCTAGTTAATTTTTGGTTGTTCAATAAAAAATATCGAATGTAAATATTTTAAGTGTGTTCGGATTAGATCTATGGCAGCAAGAGACAAAAAAAAAAAAGAAAAAAAAACAAAATAATGCTAACTATTTATTTTTGCAATTCAATTAATTCTATTACGTTACTTAAAACGCAAAAGGATAAATTATAAATTGCCAAATAGAATCAGGGAATTTATTTCTCATGGTGAGTACATTTATTATATAAATTTTCATATTATTCGAATGTGTATTTTAAGTCAAATTACAATCCTCAAAAGCTTTCATACTTTAATAGTCTTATTTCTTCAATATTTTCCAGGAATATTTTCTATGCACTCTCAGAATTTTCGTTTGTATTATTCTGTTACGAGACTTACTTTAGCTATCCATGGGGCTAGCAATGAAGTCAATTGTAAAGAAAATTTATACAACTATTAGCTTTTGAGGATTGTAATTTGACTTAGAATACACATTCGAATTAACGGGCCTGTTCTGGAAAACACGTGATTTCAAATCACGTGCTTTTAAAAATCAAACGTAGAATTAGGTGATGTTCTGAGCATCACAACGTTTTTGTGTTTCTCTGTGTGCTTTTGGCAATTGAAAATCACAACGTAACACACAAAAACGGAACACTAAAATATTCAGCCTTATTGTGGTTGTCGTTTTCGTAAACAAACGTGTCGTTTTTTGTAGTAGATTAAAGAACACATGTTGTGTATTACTTTAATCTATTACACAGTCGTATACGACAACGACAACCACAATAAGGCCGATTACACGTGTAATTTTAAAAGGCACATGTGATTTGAAATTACTTGATTTGAATTAAAGTGATTTTTAGAACACGCCTGTATATGAAAATTTATTTACTAAATTGCCTTTAACTGTTTATAATTAAATTTTCTTCTATTTTTCTTGAAAAACCTGTCAGTTATTTTGACAATTGGCAATGTTGTATACCTATTATGCAAACTGTTAAATAGTTAGGTTTTTTTTAGGATTTATCTTATAAGCGTTTGTTTCTTGTTAATAAAATTGCTAATGTTGGTCGAAAGATTTGTGGACATTTTTGTTGATTGAATAGGTACATCAGAGTAAATAGAAAATTCGATTGTTAATTTTTGGTTAGTTAGGGCCTATTGCGTTTTAGTTAACTGCACTGTTTAACATATTGAAAATGTATGGTAAAAAAGTTATTTATTATTTTTATCCTCAAATAGGAAAATAATATAAAAAAATCAATATCAATTTCTAGAAACCAACACAAACATGCTTAGGTGGTTTGCCCACGCGACGAAAAACGTGTAAAAAACATAGCGTGTCCAAATCTAAGCCGCAAAAAGAATTCGTTTGGCCTTGTGACTTATTGATTGTCATTGCGAATGCCAATCTTAAAAAAAATTTAACGCGTTTGAATTAAATCGTGTGAGAATCATTTAAATTCGTGGCAGAAAAACAATTTTGAAAATTTACCTTTCAAAATTATGGCTTCGACAAAATTTTTTATCCCCTCCGCCACAGTTAGTTTTGAAGAGGGTATACTAAAGGCCCAACCACAATGTGCTTAAGTTGACTTAATCAAATGTTCGAATAAATGTTAATTATATGAGTCAAACCAAATTGAACTTAAGGAAACTTTTTGCTAAGTTTAATGAAACTGTCATTTGCTTAAGCAAGGTGCGAATCTAATCGCACATCCCGTACGGAATCAAATGTTTTTTTATTTTGTTTTTGTTTTTTTAAATACATTTGAGAGACTTTTTGTTAATTTTTGACAGTAGGTTAAGCAAGGCTATGCATATTTTGGTTACGCCTTAGTTTGTCTTCCTTGTGAAACTTTTTTATTATTCATCTCAGACCCTATAAAGTATATATGTATATTCTGGCTCCTTGCCTAATTCTAAGTCGATTTAGCCATGCCCGTCTGTCTGTCCATCTTTTGAAAACACGCTCACTTTCGAAAAACTCAAAAGAAATAAACAAACTTGGTGTCAAATAGCTTGTAGTTATCCTAAGCAGTTTGGAATTGAAATCCAACAAAATCGGTTCAGTTGGATCAGAGGAAGTACCACCTTAAAAAATTAATAATTTTGTTAACATAAATGGTCGAGCAATGCACGGAATTATATCAGAATTTGCAAAAATTCGTTTTATTTGACTGGAAATCACGCTAAATTTCGTGAAGATCCGTCCATAATTTACCCTAGGCCCCATATAAACCCTACTCCCGGAAAACTGTTAAGAAGGCATAAAACCGTAATAAATAATCATTCATTACAAAATTTGGTACGTCACAGTTTTGTAGGACTAGAAATGATACTGAAATTTCGGTAAGACCGGTGCATGATATACTCTAGGCCCCATTTAATCCCTACTACCGGAAAACAGTTTAGTACTATTAGGTGTACTGAATTATGCAATTGTAATAGAATTTGATGCGTCGCAGTTTTGTAGTACTAGAAATGACACTGTGGAATTTAGTGAAGATCGGTCTATAATTCACCTTAGGCCCCATATAAACCCTACTCCGCAACACAATTTAGTACGCCTAAAACCGTAATCAGTAATGTTATCAGAATAAAATTTAATACTTCCCAGTTTTATAGGACTAGAAATCACACTAATAAATTTCGTGATGATCGGTCCAAAATTTAGTATAGGCCCCATATAAACCCCTCTCTGGTAAATTAATTAAATACGCCTAAAACCGGAGCAGATATATTTATTGTGGTAACATTTCTTCCAACTTATGGCGTTTTCTTTTCTAAAAAAAAGTGTTGCATAAGTGTTACATGTGACTTGGCAACATTTTTAAATGCTCCCCTAATTTTTAAGAGGTGTTTCATATTTTACGTTTACAAAAGAACACAAATTTCGGCATACACCAATAAAGTACAATTAGCGCAAGGTAAATTGGCAAGACTACAAAAATTCAAAGCCAACAGATGTTTTTTGTATTGCATTGTTAGTGTTTACAACTCGAAACTTGCCACCATCTTGTGCTGAATTCGCCTTGATCTGGTGCTGCACTCATGCCCCTTTAATTAAAATGAGTGTTGAACATGTAACATTTTTTTAATTTTAAAGGGAACATCATCAGAAAAGAACGCTTTACACTTTTAAAATAACACATGTTTTTCAGAAAAGAACATAAAAAAATGTAAAAGGCAGAATAAATGCAGAATTTTATTCAGAAAAGAAAACGCTATTAGTTTCATATAACCAGAAAAAATGTCATGCAATTTTGTGATATGTATATGGACCATAATTTACCTTTGATTCCATATTTAGCAGCCTTCTGAAATTCACTGAAAACGCTAAAACTTATTTTACCGCTGAATTGAAATTTATGTTTTTTTTAATACCAGACATCACTCTGCAGAATTTGGGTTCATAACTTACCATGGCTCCAATATAAATTCCCCTCCTGAAAATCATTTAAGTTCGGCTCAAGCTAGTTAAAATTGCTATAAATAGCTTAAAACTTTCTGAAGGTCGGTCAATAATTTAATATAGGTCTAAACCGCAACCAATTTTAATGCTGACGTCTGTTTTTATAAAGAAAAACTAATAATAAATAGATATCACTCCTGAAATATTCGAACTGTCGGTGGAGGGTATCAAAGATTCGGCACAGCCGAATATAGCAAACTAACTTGTTTTTTTTTTTTATCAATTTTTTAGCGACTTATCGCGTATCATTGCACATCAGTGGTGGGTTCAAATTGAAAAGTTTTCTTTTCTGATGCAGCGCCGTGATGCATTTTAAAACATGCATCAACTTTCGGTCGTAGAAGGTGTGGTGATATGCCTTTCAAATCCAGTGAGTTCAAAAACTCTGTTAGGTAATTTATAGCTTCTTTGCCATCACAACTTGTATCGATCGATTTGTATGATACGAAGTTGACAGACAACCACTTCTGTATCTTTAAGTTTGAATCGTTGAAGTCCACATTTTGTGCTGCAAAACTGGGGTTTTCTACCAGCTACGCAGGATTTATTAATTAACAATTGTGCAGAAATATGTTGGCAATTTTATGCATCCAGTATTTATTTTCATAGACAGCAATATTTCCATCACCGATATCTAAAAAATTGGTGTATATTTTGATCCATTTTTGTACTGCTTTTTTTCGTATGACTTTAAGGGTATATTTTTCTTCAGTTTTATAAAAATCGACACAAGAATATACAATATTTCGCTATCTTTCCTTTAAAAATTCAAAATACGTCAACATTTGACCTTCATAATTTTAGGGTTAATGTTTTCCGATTTAAGTAAAACCTTAAGAGTTCATTTAACATTTTCTCGACTTTAACATTCCGAATAGGTTTTTTTTTAATTCATAACAGTAAGGAAATTGGGCTAATTCGCCAAAAAATATAGCCAAAAAATTATTTTTTCCCGAAAATCGCAAGATTTAAATCGCAGGTGCCAAACAATTTTGAGGTATTGGTATAATTTGTTCATGTTTTTATTCCTTAATATAATATATAATGGCCTTGGCAAAAATTAATAACTTTAACGTTTTTTTTTACCAAATTTTCTCGTTTATAACTCATTAGAACGATAATTATATTTAATACATTTTATTAACAACAATTCAAACCACAAATAATAAAACAACTTATAATAATTTTACAACTACTAAAATGTTTAAATATAATAAATATCACAGTAAAAGCTTAAGTTACATTAAAAAAAATTAACTAGAAATGTTCAATTGTTTTGAAATATCACAGATTCCATCCATGAAACGTATTTGCTAACTCTCGTATAAATACCTGGTAGGCCAGGCCGGGCACAACCAATACCGGTAGAAACTACACCAATAAGGTAATTTTCTTTGGACATCAAAGGACCTCCGGAATCAGCCTAAATAACATAAAAAAATACTATAAAATTTAAAAGAAAACAAAAACTTTATGAAATTTAAAGAAACTATTCAAGAAATTTATTCTTAAAAACCAAGAACAGAGTTGCATTCTTTTGAAATTACTTACTTTAATGCATAAAATACAACCCTGTCTTAATTTAAGTATTTTTTCATATAAAGAATATATATTTTTTGTAACTTTACCCAACATGAATCAATACCGCCATTTTCATAACCCGCACATAATTGTGTATCGCTTATGATACTATTAGGTCTACCATTTAATTGATAAGATCTCTCGCAAGCATTATTATTCCAAACTCTAACGGCAGCTTTACGTAATATATCAGCACGGTCTCCTACGGCCTGATTTTCCTGTGTCCAACCCCAGCCTGAAACAGTGGCTACTTCATTTTCATGATTTCTCAAACTTGCAGAGGAGACAAGGCAACTGGGCTGTATGTGTCTGGAAAATCGTATGGGTTGAATTAACTCCAACAAAGCTTTAGAAAGAAAAGTGAAATGAAAAGAAAACAATATTTAATAAGAATCTTACAACTTTAATAATATATACTATTCATTTTTTTAGTACCAATATCATTTTTTGTGGTTGTACACTTATAATTTGGATGTGGCACAATATTTTTAAAATTCACTTTAACCGGTGCTCCACCATCACGCTCATTGTCAATTCCATTTAAGTATTGCGATATGCTGTGCAGACCCATTACACCTTCTATTTGAGCGGGTTTCATAAATTTGTTAAGTCCATTGCATATACAGTGACCCGCTGTTAAGATCCATTTCTCGTGAATTATTGTTGCTCCACAAAAATGCCCACCGCGACGCGTTAAACTCACCATAAAGGGCATTTCGTGTCGTCCCGCCTCTAGACCACCGACTATTTTCGGATTACGTTGCGAGCATGATATTGAGGTAACTAAATAAATTAATTGGGACGACTTAAATAGTGGCTCCTAACTTTGGCAGTAGGTTGTCGATATAAAATGGGATATTACGAAGGGAAAAAAATGGTAAAAAAAATTCGCCACAATTTACCGGGTTCTATGTACTTGTTGGCGTTTGAAGGAAATTATATTTTACCTTCATAGAGCGTAATTATATTCCATATCTGTAAAGTTCTGAAGTTTATAACGATTTGTGGTCAACAATATGGTGATTACGACACTCGGTATTATTTTTCTTAAATTTTAAACAAAGTTTTTAAACTGTAAAAATTCGCCGGCAAATGCAGATTTAATTCAAAACTATAATTTCGGGAAGAGGGTGTGGTGTCAAAAATATATGTTCTATTAAAGCCCTTATCAAATTGTGGAAGTAAAAATTTTATAATCGGCCGAGGGAGCAATTAATTCGTGCAGTTATTGATCGTTTTCGCACTAATTTCACTCTTCTCGATTCAAGACCATCAACAAGAAAGAAAAATGTGCTTACAGAAGAGATTATTTCTGCTGTAGCGCGAAGTATTGAACAAGACGTCGTTATCTATAAAATGCAGCTCGTGCAAGAATTAAAGCCAAACGACCATTGTTTGCGTCGCCTTTTTTATGATTGGGCTCATTTGAAACTGGCCGAAGATGAGCATTTTTATCAAAGAATTGTGTTTAGTGATGAAGCTTATTTCTGGTTAAACGCCATAACAGATTTTTTTTAAATTTTACTAAAAACAAATGTATAAAAATTCAGTCTATTCAAAAATATTTGAAATTATTTTATGTATTTTTTGAAATCCTTAATTTTTTTGCAAATCATTTTGGATTTTTTTATAATTTGTCGGGCTATTATTCCATCCACATTGATAATTTTACTTTCTGCAATATCAATGAATTTGACTTGAGTACCCTAGCAAAAACTGCTGCTTCCTCGGAAGCAGTAATGTAAGGAAGAATTCGGAGTGAAGCGCTTACACTTCTATGAAATATTATATGATTTTTGGTTGGAATTTCTTGCGTCGAAGCTCTGCTGTAGAGATCTGAAGAACGCTTATTTCATGCTTTGAAAACTGACATGATTTACGTGCATAAAATAAGAAAAAAATTAAGCATTAAACAAATTGTTATTTCATTGGAAGCCTTAACCATGTAATAAGCTACATCGGTTTAAATAGAAGGATCTTTTGTCGAAATTTGAAGATTTAAAATAATTTTTTTTGAAGGTTTTTTGTGTATTTAAAAATTTTGTAAGAACTTTTTTTTTATTATATGGAATGTAAATTAAAAAAAAATCACTCAAATATGCCAAAATATGCAAATATATGCATTTAAAACCTAAATATGCAAAAATATGCAAAAACAAATCGATGCAATTTTAACGCAAATTTTATAATTCGGAAAGATAATAGGTCAACATCGTTCATAGACTATCGACACAAAACATTCATTTGCATGGAAATCGCATCCCTAATAATAACACGTCTTCGATTATTAAAGCTCAAGAACAACTGGACCGATCGACACCAAACTTGGACAATTAATTAGTTTAGTCTGGAACCAGTGCCCATGTTCTGTAACTTTAGTGAGAACTTCTCACATCGAAAAGATGAGAAACAAAATATTCCATGTTTCTAGAAAAGTGAGAAAAAAGTGTCTGTCTCATGTCGAAAATATCAAAAAAAATTACGTCGTTACGTTATAAATGTCATAACATTGGACTCGCAGCCAATGTTATATTGCAGACGTTGAGAATGCCAGTCACACTATCGATGACAGCGACCAAAACTTACTAAAATTCAAAAATTTTCAACGACGGCGGCAAAAATACAACCGTCGGCTATACCAAACAATGTACTTAGAGTGCGACTTTAATGTCTGTTGTTTGCAAACGAGCTTTGCAAACAATCGAATATTTTATTAAAATGTTAAAAGCAAAATAATTAAACAATGAAAATTTTGCATTTTTAATATGTTTTTTAGTCTTGAAATTTTTTCTCACACTGTCTATATTCGTTAGTTTATTTGACAGCTAAAAAATCAGGAACTTTCTGACAGAAATTTTACAGACCCACTTTTTCTGTAAATTGGCGAGAATTTTTTTTCGTGACGCAGTTAAGTGAGAAAAACAGCTGTTTGTTTCAATTTTGGGCATCTTTGTTTAATTTCTCAATTTCAATCGAAAAGTTTTCCGACGCGAAAGCTCCAGAACATTGGCACAGGGTTTCCTGAAGTTTAATCCCGAAAGGTGGCTCTGTTGTCGTGATATTTAACTTTTTTTTATTTTATGGTGGTACGATTTGGCTGAAATTCACAAAATATATTTATTAAACACAAAGAAAACAATTTCAAACCCTTTTGCACTGCCAGGCAACGCGGAATGGGTTCAGCTAGTAGAATATATTAAGGGATTTGTTTGTCTCATTGTACAATTCACATTGGGGAAAAATTGATGGGAAAAAAAATTTTCAACCCAGTAAAAAATATGCTCCAAAAGGAGCAGGTTTTATGTATGAAATGCATACCTCAAATCTCTTCAAACCTGCTGATGGGATGCCTGATTTTTGTATGGAATGTTTCCGGTTTGGAGGACTATTTTCTGCTGACAATAAGCGCTTGTTAAAATAGCAGCTTTTTTCTATATTTTATTCTTTATCATTTACTGCTGTACAAGAGCTCCCTTATTGAATCGGTCGACTATGCGCTTTTTCTCTTAAGCGCTTCAAAAAACCAAAATGTTTTTTACTGGGAAGTGGCTAAGAATTATACTTAAAGCAAATTCACCCATTTGCTCCGAGCATAAGTTTTTTGTCTTCACAAAATTTTGAACGGAAGTTTTCAAACATTTATTGTTACTTTACCGATGGTGATAAAAGTAATTCAAGAAACATTTTTGAATGGCAGCCTAACGGCTAAAATGGACAACAAGTTTGGCAAAAAGAACTATTTGACTAAGCGAGGATATAATATTTGATTTTATGCACTGTGAAAAAATAATTTAAAGTATTTTATTTTACCAAATTGAATCTGGGAATTTATTTCTCATGGTGAGTACATTGTATTATATACATTTTCATATTATTCTAAGTCATAGAAAATATTCCTGGGAAATATTGAAGAAATAAGACTATTAAAGTATAAAAGCTTTTGAGGATTGTAATTTGACTTAGAATACACATTTGAATAATATGAACATTTATATTTTATTTTACTTTATATACATTTTTAGACATTAATGTCTTTTTTCAACCATGGTGAATTGATGCAGATGACATCGCTACGGCAACAAATACAACATAAGTCAAAAATTATTTTTAACAAGAATCAAAACGTTCCATTGAACGTGATAAAATTGTAGGTCAATATGCTATTTTTTTTTATTAAAATTGTCAAAAAGTAAAACACGAAACGTGAACTTCTGTCACCTGTTTATTTCACCATGAATTCAACTATTTAAACACATGAGAATCAATAAATCTCACTGTTGAAACAAAAACAACGGTAGTTTTTGTGCACTTTGCTCTAAATTCAAAATCTAACTTAAGTTTTAATTCGCTTTAAATCGATTGCTTGCACTTTTGTGCGAATAGTAACAGATTTGTAAACACTGCGTTGTTTTAATTGGTATTTTATATTCAACTCCCATTTATCTTAAACCACTTAATTGCCAAAGTTAGAATAAAATTAAATTAAAGTAAAAAAACAATTAAAAGACAAGACATTATTAACACTTGAAATTGGGATTTGAAAAGAATTGCAATTTAATTAAAATACAAATAAATTTAATTGTTTTTGTAAATTTTTTTTAACCAGGCGTATACGTGTTGTATGAACAATGAATTGTAAATTATACGCCGTGGTAGTTTTTTTAATTTTTAAAATTTTGTTTTATTGCGTTGGAACATTTTTTTATTTACTTTTGATTTATAGCAATCACGATTTTTTTTTAATTTTTTTGAGAAATTTTGTAAATTATTGTTTACAGAAAAAAATACATATTTTTTAAATACATTTTTATAAAAAACACTAATTAAAATTAAATTTTAATTTTGTTTCTACAAAAATGTTTGTAGTAGAATTTTGGTTAGGAAAACTCACATCCAATTTGACTTTGTGCATGTTGCACTATCAAAACTAAAAACCAAAATAATTTTAACATTTGTTTTAAAAAAGGTATTCTTAAAAAAATTTAAAGGTTTTTTTTCAATTTAAGTTTAAAATTGCATTTAGTTGAAATTTTGCAGATTTAACTTTTATGTTAAATAAAATTGAAATTTTTTTTTTAAAAACAATTTTTTTAAGTGAAGCTTAATTTTAATTTTGAAAATTAATTTTTATTTAAATTTTTTTTAATATATTTTTTGTTTGTAAAATATTCGTATGATGCTTTTTTAGAATAAGTTAGTTAACTGATTAATTATTTGAGTTTATTTATTCATTTATATACATTTTTTTTGCTTTTAGATTATTTGGTTTTTGAAAATGTTCTAAACATTGTGCTATAGTAAATTGTTTTAATATTTAGCACACTGAGAGCTTTTTTTCTAACAAATAAATTCTTTGTTTATAAAAGGAACAACAACAACATCTGAAATGTTACTCCAAATAGTTATAAAAAACCACGATGTATTGATAAGAAGAGCACGAAACGTTTAAGATGGTTTTATTTAATAGAGTTTATTTAAAAATTGAAATACCTATCAGCAAAAAAAAATGCATAAAGGTATACACACACACTCACGCACTTTCAATAAACAAAACAAATTTCAAGAATCTTAAAAAACAGAACTCGAATACTACTTAACACAACTGCTAACAACGAGAGTCGGAAATAATCTAAAAATAAAATAAAAAACTCCCAACACTTGTTGAATGCGTTTTACCTTAAACCAGCACCAACACCTACACCTTCACACAAATTATTAGGTTGAAATAAATAGAGAACAAACTCTTACAAAAATTCTCACTAATAGGAGTTATAGTTATCACTACCATAGACACACACACTCACGTAAAATTCCTGTATAATAAAACTTGCTTAAGTACAAGGCCCATCTATCAGGTCTGCTTACTTGTACAAAAACAAAAAACGATTCTTTTTAGTTGTCAAAAATTTACTACCACATATACAAAGCAAAAAGAAAAAACGTGTATGTGTCGCATACCATAAACGTATACATGCACATGTAAACAACTTTTGACAACTAAGAAGAACATAAACAATGATCATCAGGCTTCTTGCGCAGACCTTTTCAATGGGCCTTGCTTAAGTATAAACAACAAAAGCTTGATTAAAAAAAAGCTCTCTTATCTAAAAGGGAATACATACTAAATAAAAAAACAAAACTGAGTAACAATGTTAACATCAAAAACAAACACTTAACATAAATATGATGACAACAACAACAAATAAAAATGAAAACAGCAATTAATAAAAAAAAAAAACTAAGCCACTGGGTGATTGGGGTAATAAAGTCACTAAAATTCTCTTTAATTTTCCCCCCAGAACCGGGCTGCCAGATAGTTTTTTCATCCTCACCAAATTTAAAGAAAATTTCCCCCAATTATCCCCTCTTGAATTGTAAATAATGAGAGCGTTTTGCGAAACAGGGCCCTGGTCGACGGGTTCAGACTTCTAGCAGCCCTAATTTAGAGTATAGTATAGATATTAGTATAAATAGAATTCCGATTAGGGTTAAGCAGCATTTTGAATTAGTTTAGTTTAGTTTAGTTTAATGTCCTGCAGCCTAGCTTTATTCTGTAATGCTTGTAGTTAAATCTTAGTCGCTAAAATGCTTAGCAAAATCTGTAAGTCTAATCGCTTAGCTAAAATTTAACATTTGCCGTAGCTAATTAGCTCTTAGTATAATATTGCTCTCTTTTATTTAATCTACCTTATAGTTTCCTAGCGATAGAGATTTAGATTTAAATAATTATAGAAAAAGGGCTCCAGTACTTTTTTAAATTATAAATTCCTTATTAAACCGAGAAATGCAGTACAGTTAAAATTATATCAGCCAGGTTTTTTTAAGTTTTTCGGATTTGACAAATATATGTAGATTTTATCATAATCAAACACAAATTTAAAATATAAAAAAAAAGAAACTTAACAAATTAATCCAACTTTAAGTGCCTTTATTTATTTTAAATACCTATTACGTTTGTAATAGTAATCTATTGAAAGTTATCTGCAATTGATTTTAATAAAATTAGAACCCCAAATCTGGCACCTCTGCCCCAGAAAACCAAGTCACCCAACATTTACTCTCTGCCTTGTATCTCTTTTTAAATAAAAAACACTTTGACAAACAATAATCCCTTAGTATTACATGACAAAATAAAGAAAAACACATGTAAACAAAACATGCATATTTATGCCAAAAAAAGAATCATACGGGTCATTTTAATTCCAAACAATTTTAATTCCAAACAATTTTAATTACCAACAATTTTAATTATAAAACAATTTCATTTTTAAACGATTAATTACAATAACAATTTATACAAATGCAGTCACTCACTACGCTTTTGTCTAGGAAGAATTGTTACCGACAACAACAAAAATAAGTGTAAACGTGACAAGCGCTACAACAATTCCACAAAAAAAAAACTCTTACTCAACAAAATTCTCAGTTGACATTGAATATTTTGTCGGTTGTAGACTTTATTTAACAAAAAACAACAACAACAACAAATAAAAATATGCAAAACAAAAAATTGTCATCGGTCGTTGTACTTTTTTGTTAGTATATTTTTAACGTTTTTTTTTGTTGTTGTTGGTGCCAGCTTTTATAAGACACTTAAACAACAAACACACACACTTTCGCCTAAACAATAGTTGTAGCTTAAATAAGTTTTGAAGATAAAGAAACAATAATACAGAGATTCTTAAACTTTTTTAAAATAAATTTAAAATCTAACAACCTTTATGCATTGAGTGTGAGGTTGTACACCTTCAAACGACACCCAGTACGTTGTGGGTGCCACGTCATAAGTGCCATGTTGTACAAAAACGTACGAAATAAAAACCGTTATAAAATAAAAAGTAAGCAGCCGGAAGGATTAGGGACAAGTTTCTCAGAAATAGATTTTATTTTATTGAAAGCGCTTGGCACTCAATGTGTTCAAAATTTGTACTGGTTTCAAAAGCAGTGTGTCATTAAGTAATGAAACATTTGTAAAACTGCTGCTCTCGCGTCATTTTCATTATCGGTTAAAAGGGCCTGATTTTCCTCGTTTGTCTGCAATTTTATTTATTAATAATAATCTCGTACACTGTAGTTTTGCATAATATAAAAATTACTCTACTTGAGTTTTGTTAATTTTAACTTGAATTCAAAGTAGAAAATATAAAGTTTAGTGTCTGCTTCCTATTCGAAAGTGAAGGTTTTTCGTTCAATTAATTTTGGAGCAAGCTCGTCAGGTGTATGCTTTAATGTGTGATGGTTTTAGTTCGCAGAAGAATATGTTCTCTTAAGTGGCTTTGGTTGTAAAGAAGTAACTTTTACTTAACATAAATGGAAACATATTTTTTAAAAAACTTCATATAAATACTAACCATAATTTTGTATAGAAGTTGAAAGCGTCAAGGTCCATGTTAAAAGATTGGTGAGATAAAATTTCCTTATCACTGTTTTCTTAATAAGGCTAAAAATTAAAGCCTCATGTCTGGTGGCATATGTCTTGCTATTTTTTCCGTACTCTAAATTATTGTTTGTTATTTTATATAAAAAATGTTTTGGAACCTCTGGCCAGAAGTGATAACAATAACATTTACTATGTAATTTTAAAATAGTACAAGTTTGTATATTTACATATCCATTTATCTACATTAAAGTACAAATACTCCACTATGAACGACCTTCACATTGAAGTCAACAAATAGAAATTATTATTTTGCTGCAGTACACTACTGATTGCTAATGCAAAAGTATATTTTAATGTTTGTCTTTTTTATAAAAGGAAAAAGGTAATTCCAAATGTCTTATCGCAACACGACAATATTTTAAAAGTTTTGTGATAATAACCGTCCAAAAAACTTTATTCAGTTCTTCCCCAAATCATTAATATTTACTTTTTAACCAGTTGTACCTGTTCAACAATTTCGAACTTTAACGTTCGCATAGAAAAGTTTTTATTTTTCAGATTATTTAAAAAAAATTTTAAAGTTTTATTTAAGATTTGTGTTCACAATCAGCACAATTATGAATAAATATTCCCCGGAAGTTTTTTCCCTTTCCGATTTCAACAATTGAATTAACAAAGGAAAAATGGGAGAAGGGAGAAATCTCCCGGGGAAGTTTTATTCATAATTGGGCTGAATATGTTTTAGTGTTTATGCAATAATAGTACATTACTTATGTTTACAATTTAGTGATATTGCAATAATAATGCTCCATTGATGATGTGTTTTAATAACAATAATGCAAAAGTTGCGCATTAATTTACATACACTCTAGTGCCATTTAAAAAATAATGCACTATTTTTATAAGAAATTAATGAAGGGCAAAAAATAGTGTGTTTAAACTTTAAAGAATCAATTTGGTTTAATTTAAAAAAAAATTTTCAATTCATTAACATATTTAATGCATTGGTCCCATGCCTGGGAAATTCTACTGCTAAAATTTTTTAATTATACAATTTATATCCCTGATTTCATAGTTTAGGATTTTTTTTTTAGGAGTTAAGTTTTCAAAATTATAAGGAACCAAAAATCTTGTACCGAACACCTGATCTTAGCATTTTTTATTATATCCTGCACCGATTTCTTCTCAGATATCTAATAATATAATGGATTGATTTCGTTTTAGTTTTGACTTAATAATTTATTGAATACTGGAATTATGAACAACGATATGCGATATGATGAGATCGGACATTAAATGGCGTCGCTATATCGTCAACCCATTATTGGTTTGACCTACTGACTATTTAAAAAAAACTTTAGTTATATATGGGGTTTATATTTTGAATACTCCTTTTCTGAATCCAAAACCTGTTTCACGAAATTGTTGATGGTTTTAAGAGGCATTAAGCATTAATTTTGCTCCGCATCAACTTTTTTAAAGTAAAATAATTATTGTTTTGCTCTACACGCCACTGTTTGGCGAATGCAGCAAATTCCTCATACACAACGTACAAAATTAATATCACTCTTGCTTCGCTTCATTGCCGTAAGAAAAATAAAGTAGTAAAAGCGAAGGGTGTTTTTTTTAGAGTGTCACAAACGAGATTTGGAATCACTGCTTCATTTGAGCACCCAGTTAACAGCTGATAGTTGCTTTTTGTTTAGTTTGCTTTGAAATTTCATTGTGAATCAACTACAACAGAGCAACACGTGTAAATTATTAACATTTTTAATCAAAATAATTCGGCGAATGGTCTGAATTACAATTTTATATTGATTTTGAATTTCCATACAAAATTTTATTTTCCTATGAAGCCCATTTCTGGTTGAATAGGTACGTAAATAAGCAAAAATGTCGCATTTGGAGTGATGAGAATCCACAAGCTTTTATCAAAACACCATTACATCCACAGAAAATTACTGTTTGGTGCGCTTTATGGGCTGGCGGAGTCATTCAAAAACGATGATGGTCAGAATGCTTAAAATTGTTGAAAATTGCTGTTCCAGATTGCGCCTTCTACGCGCCAGCCGTGGCAGGAACATGGCAAAAATAATATTAAAACATTAATTTCATAAAATTTTCTTTCCAATAAAGCCTGTTTCATTGATTTTAAAAATATATTTCATTGTTTTGGTATGATTTAAACTTGTGTTACTCTATAAAAAAAACCCGTTATATGTTCGTATGCAGCATAAAAAGCTGCTTTGAAAATTGGGAAGAGTTGCGTATGCGGCACAAAACAATAATTTTCACTTTCAATAAAAAACTATTTACTTCTATGTTCGTTAAGGCCGTTACGCACTATCCCACAAAGTCTTACGTATTTTATGAAAATGTTACTTATCATGACAAGTTTTTATTGTTTTTTTGAAAACTTCCAAACAATAATTAGATCGGGGAAGCATTTTCATAAAATACGTAAGACTTTGTGGGATAGTGCGTAACGGCCTTAACGAACATAGGAGCAGTCGGGAAAATGCAAAAAATTCTATCGGGTATGTTTTCAGAAAACTTTATATCGTTTTTCTCCCTTACGACTTTTTGGCATATGCGCTAAAACAATAATGAGCTGACGATATCTAAAAAACAAAAGGTTGTTTTGGGGCGTGGCAAAACAATTTTTTGATGCTTTAGAAACTGCATGAACATATCTCAGTGGAAAAACTCAGAAGAAATTCCTACTTCGGGCTTTTTTAAATGTCTTCTTCAAAACTTTTGATTCAATTACTATTCTTATCTAACTGTCAATGACTGCCTCATAGAAGGCCTCTGCTCCTTCGTAAAAAAAATTAAATACACATTCCTCATGCATTCCTATGAGAAAGGAGAAGAGAGGGAGTACAATTTTTTGTATATTTTGCGTAGCAATTATTTTTTTTTCCCGTTACCATTCTTATGTAACCTCTGAAGAAGCGATAGCGGAAGGCCAACTCTGCAATGACAACGTGTGTAAAAAATATGTGAGTATGGAATGGATCGAGCAGGCCTTGTATATCCAAAAGAAGGAGTACAGTGTCCTGCTAAAAGGCATCCGTACTCATTCTTTTTCCGCTGGGATCTTTCATTGAAGGGCAGGGCTGCCAGGCTTGGAGATTTATCCCCAAAGTTGGGGATTTCATGCGAGCAAAAAAGACAAAGAATGTCGTTTGGGGATTTAAAAAAAATTGGCGATTTTTTTGGGGATTTTAAAATGTTTTCCTTTTTTATTATAATCGCTTATTTTTCTTTGCTTCCTTTTTTATTATTATCGTTTATTTTTCTTTGCTTCGTATATTAAATGTCAAAAAAAAGTAGCTGGGTCTTTCATTGAAGGGCAGGGCTGCCAGGCTGCCAGGGGATTTTAAAATTTTTTCCTGTTTTATTATTATCGCTTATTTTTCTTTGCTTCCTTTTTTATTATTATCGTTTATTTTTTTTGCTTCGTATATAAAATATCAAAAAAAAAGTAGCACAATTTTTATCTTGCTATTATCAACAATTAATACGGTGTAAAGGGTCCTAATTAGGATTACCATTTTGGATGAGTGTGTAAAACAAAACGAAGTTTGGGAAAAATAATGCTGGGTTATTGGTTAGTACTTGTGATGAATTAAAATATTAAAAAAGTTTTTTGACGGACATATAGAAATGTATATTCATTGTTGATTTAATTGATGGCTAAAATTGATCGAACAAGCTCCAAATTCGTATTAATTGGCTCATTCGTCTCCAAAAACAACATATTATTCTGCTTGTTGTTCCTCACTAGAAGCTCATGAAAAGGATTTAAAAAAAAAATGTGCAAACCAGCCAGTCGCTACAAGCGAAGAAAAATATTTTGTGGATTTTTGGGGATTTCTTATTATAATTTTTCTTTTTATTGTTTAAAGAACTTTAAAATTTGGTCAAACACAAAAAAAAAAGTTCACTTTTTAAGATTTTGTTTTTTAATTTGGGGAATTTTATGATTTTTATTTTTTGGGGACAAGGGAAAAAGTACCTGGCGGCCCTGGCACAACATTGGTTTTTATGGAGGCCGACCCGCCTTAATTTTTTTTTTAAATTTTGACCTTATTAATTGTATAAATAAGAATAAATCCTAAACCGAATGTCTGGGATGTTTATTCCGATTTTATGTATTTAAAAGATCCATTTGCATTTTGTTTATAATTTGATAAGTGATGTTCAACTGTATCTTAACCTTTGGGCAAAAACTAAAGATGTCTGAAACACTGATTTTTAGTCCGAATTTTTTTCATTTGAAAATTAGATCCAGCAGCTAAAGTATAATATTTGGTTAGCGATATCAAACATTAACTTTACCTTCGAGCATGAACGGATGATTTTAAATCCGATTTCTTATCCTATGATCTGTACTAACATCGTTCTAGAAACAGATTTCTTACAAATTTGACTTTATAAGTTGTTGAATGTAGTAATAATAAACCGATTTACCGAGCTTCTCTAAAACCAGTTTTTAGTCAGATTTTTATTGTCGAAAAAAAAATTTATCTATTGATCATTTTGCGTTTCCTATAAAAACAATATTATAAGAATTTCCCAAGCCAAAGCCATATCACCCATTTCTTAAAACTCCCGTTTCCGAACAAAATTAAAAGGTCAAACATATTTGTCTTGTTTGACACTTATTCACCTTAAAATGCGGCTTTTTTCTATTACCAAATACATACATACATTTTCTAGTTTTGGACTCATTTGCTTGCCAAAACAAAGAAAACAACCAGCAGAACTCCCAAAAAATTAGTTTTCGTTGGGTATGTGACAGCACGAATATGATCGTTTACGAGTCAATGCACTTTTTTTCCTTAATTGTTGTTGTTTTTTTTTAATGTTTGTTTTGGTCGGCAGGTTAGTAACCAGTATTAGACAAAAAAAGTAACGATGTTTTAGCATTTAAAAGAGTGCCTGTGTGTGCCTTAGAATTAATGTTGATAGTTTTAATAGTGTGTAGGTTGGGGTAAATGAACGAACGAATTAAATTGATAAACCGGCTGGCTATTCGCTTTTGACTTGTATGAATTTGAATTTAAAGTTGAATAAATTAATGCTTTTCTAAGTGTGAATATAGTTTGAAAAAAAATGATTTGCTATAATTTCAATAATTTGTCATCATTCAAGTCAATGAACTGCTATTATTTAATATGAAAACAAAAGTGTTTTATTTTTTTCTTTGTTTCTTTTAATTTTTAGCTTTACCTTTTTTTATTTTTTTTTTGTTATTAATTTATTAGATTAATTTGATTGCTTTTTTATTAGTACAATAAGATCTTATGCATGATTTTTTTTTTTGAAATTTTTTTATTTAAAAACTAGTTTGATTTTTTATAACGTTCAATAAAGTTGCTTTTTTATTAGAAATTCATAAGTCGACATTAATAAATATTAATATTTCTTATTTAAATGTCACTCACTGACTATTTTTGGTATCAAATACGATCATTTATTTCCTTCCTTATGACGAGTTTTGACAGCTGGTTTGTTTTTGTTTGTTTTTTATTAAGAATTATAAGCGAATTTTATGTGATTAATAATGAAAGTGAACTTTATTTGAAAAAATCTAATTTAATGATTTTGTACTGAATAAAGTCAGGTTTTAGAAATTTTTCGTTAGTTTGGGGAAAAAAGAATATTGGGAACCAAAAAACCTTAAACAAGAAATACATTCTTACTTAGTTTATAAGTTCTATGGTTAGCTGTCATTTACACAGCGCCAATTCTACTTTTTATAATCGCTCTATTTGTTATAACCAAAGCGTTTGATCCGTCTTTCCACCCTACAATTGGATTTTTACTCATTCGGCCAAAGATTTCCTACTCAGCAATAGCTGTATGTCAGCCGGAAATTTTCTGCAAAAAAATTAAACCTGACACTTTTTAAGGGAAAAATCACAGCAAAATGCTGGGATATTACGAACCCTACTTACATTAGGCAAATGCTTTTTCTGGAGAACTATACAATACCTCAAGCTTGCCTGGGACTCAAAATTGGCCGATCTTTTAAAAATCGGTTTACTAGAGTCGTAATTAGTAGCACGGGAATTAGAAGACTCCAGGGAGTATTATATGCTATGGACAGTTTTATTGGGGAAGAAACTGCAGGAATCGGATAGTAAATGTTATTTAATTCTAAAAAGGAGGGAAATCTTAATACTGCTGTGCTGGGTGGTTTTCACTACGAAATACGAAGTATTTCCAAACATTTCAACAAACTAATAGCCTAGGCGCAGAGCATTGCCTGTAATTTAAAGTGGAGTTTGTCCTGCTGGTGGACGTCCCTCAGTGCTGTTTCGGCCAACCAGAGTGCTATCTTTTACCACAGAACTAGAAGCCCTAATTTAGACCTAGATAGGTAACTGGTAAGGCCACTTAGGAGATCACGTGATAGCCTTGTTCAAACCAAAATTTTTAAAAATATTAGGTTAGGGGTTCATTTTTGTCCTTAACCTTGGAAAAGTTTTGCCTGCTTGCGAATTTTTATATTCCTGTGCTGTTTCTTTTCAACAAAATATGATTTTCTTTTCAGTTTAGAGAGCTCCAACTCCTAATCAACAACAAGAAGTCAACTTTTCTGATCGAGCAGCTTAAAGCAGTTTGGAGTGCAGTTGAAAGCCCTTCCTGGGGTATGAGCCTATGCATCTCAGGACGTTGCTCAATTTCTTTCTCTCTCTCTCTCTCTCTCTCTTATGTACTGAAAAAACACACTGAGTGTTGGTAGTGAGTTGGATGTCCACTAGCGTGGTGTTAAGACGGCGTAAGGTTAAGCCGTATCAGCTGGTATTTAATAGGTTAATGTGTCTCTATGAAAATATTAAACGGCTAAACATTTCCGTTATTTTTGTTTCCTATTTTTTTTGAGTAGTTTTTCAATAAACTACCGGCATAAATGCATTTTAATTATTCAAACTGCATTTTTTTTTAATGAAATTCATTAAAATTTTAGTCAATGTTAATGTCAAAGCAATAAACTTGAATATTGTTTTACATCAAATGTTAAAATTACGCACAAAAACGTTTGTGCAGTAAAGAATTTCAATGGAAACAATTTTTTAAAGTTATTTAAATAATATTTTTTTTATTAAATAATATTTTATTAATGACAATTTAAAATTTTTTTATACAAATTATCAAAACACGTAAAAACTATAAAAATGTTTATCAGACGGGGGAAAAAAGGTCTTCATAATTTTTTTTTTGCTTTTTTTTTAAATGACCTTTAAACATTTTTTTAAATGTAATTAAAAGGGTTTTGTAAATATGTGATTTGTTTAAAGTTTGGTAACGGTTTCAATGAGTGATTAATTACACAGGACAACAGGGTGTGGAGATATCGTTAGTGGTTTTGCTGCATGCAGTTTTGAGTCTACAGTCTGTTTTGCATATTGAAATCAGAATGCCAGCCAAATTAATGGCGCGGTGCCTCTTTATAGACAGCTCTTTAAACAATGGCAAAAACTATGGTTCAGTTCCCAATGCTCATTCAACAAAATAAAAAAAAAAAAAAAAGAATATCAAAATATTTAATTATTGCTAGACAACAAAATCAAGATAAGGTCCTAAAGCTTAGATCACGCTATCGCCGCAGTTTACCAATTTTTTTTTGCATTTTATGCACGTTATTTTTTTATATACGACAATCTGCGCCGAAATAGTGCTAACTTTATGGTGTTTTCTTTTCTACAAAAAATGTCACATTTTATTTTAAAAAATGCAATTTGGTGTTCGTTTCTTAAAAATGATTTGCTCTTTAAAAGGGCAGCGTGTTTTATTCTAAAAAAATGCACCCTTAAATGTCATAAGGCATTGCACTTTACGCCCCCGTATAAATCGAGATAATGCCCTGTAAAAAGATGGCTTCTTTTTATATATATGGTTACCAGACGAAGTTAGGAAAAAATCGCCTCTAATCAGGACAGAAAATTTATTTTTTTTTCTTTTATTTTATAGTAAAAACAAAAGAAAGCATTACATTGTTAATAGAAGGTTGTCAGTGATATAAAATTTAAATGGATTCGGTGTTATAAAACTGTTTTTAAAAAAATAAGGCAAATCAAGAAATCGTAAAAACTTGATGTTAATAAATCGGCAATCTGGCAAAGGAATTTTCTTGTTTACATATTTTATGAAAAGCAAACTAAAGAAATTGAAATTTCGTCATTAATTTTGTTCCTTCATTTATTTATTTAATATCGATCATACATATTAACAAATTTGGGTTTATGTATATTTTAAAGAACACACTTTCTGATTTATATACATATTCTTTTATATATTGAAGAACAAACTTTATGCAGCTGTTAAAAACAGGGCGATCCAATTTTGTGTTTTGTTCTCGTCAAATAAAAAATTGCAGTATTACATGTTCGGCAAGAAATTTTATACATGCCCCTTTTAAAATGTGGTATTTTTTTTGTAGAAAAGAAAACACCATTAGATAATTAAAGGCAACCCTGATGTTCCGATAATGTGAACAATCTTTACTTTAGCACAATGTTAAGCAATCAAAATGTTAAAAATTGGCCGGTTTTTATCGGCTTCTAACTGTACAAACATCCGTTTACTAATCAAATAAAAATATGAACGTGAAAACTATACAGGAATTTTTTTTAAAATTACTTTTTATAGAAAATGTTGCTAACATTTACTATTTAAAGGAAATTTTGCCAAAATTTATTTCTTATAGGAACTAAAGTTAACTTTTTATCGGAAATTTTGTTAAAATTTAATTTTTAAAGGAAATATTGCTAAAATTTAGTTTTTATAGGATATTTTGCTAAAATTTTAAATTTTGCTAAAATATAATTTTTATAAGAAATTCTGCTAAAATTTCATTTTTAAATTTAAATTTTATATAAATTTTTGTTAAACTTTAATTTTTAAAGGAAATATTGCTTAAATATACTTTTTATAGGATATTTTGCTAAAACTTACAATTTATAGTAAATTTTATTAAAATATAATATTTATACGAAATTTTGTTAAAATTTAATTTTTATAGGAAATTTTGCTAAAATATAATTTTTAAAGGAAATTTTGCTAAAGTTAACTTTTTATAGAAAGTTTGGATAAAATTTACTTTGTAAAGGAAATTTTGTTAAAATTTGCTTTTTATAGGAAATATTGCTAAAATTTACTTTTTATAGGGTCTTTTCCTAAAATTTAAATTTTGATAAAACATAATTGTTATAAGAAATTTTGCTAAAATTTAATTTTTATAGAAAATTTTGCTCAAATTAAAATTTTAAAGAAAATTTTGCTACAGTTAACTTTTTATAGAAAATTTGGTTAAAATTTACTTTTTATAGGAAATATTGCTAAAATTTACTTTTTATAGGATATTTTGCTTAAATTTCATTTTTATAAGAAATTTTGCTAAAATTGAATTTTTATAGGAAATTTTGCTCAAATTTAATTTTTAAAGGAAATTTTGCTAAAGCTAACTTTTTATAGAAAATTTAGTATAAATTTACTTTGTATAGGAAATTTTGTTAAAATTTTCTTTTTATAGGAAATATTGCTAAAATTTACCTTTTATAGGATATTTTGCTAAAATTTCATTTTTATATGATATTTTGCTAAAACATAATTTTTATAAGAAATTTTGCTAGGGTTAACTTTTTATAGAAAATTTGGTTAAAATTTACTTGGTATAGGAAATTTTGTTAAAATTTGCTTTTTATAGGAAATATTGCTAAAATTTACTTTTTATAGGATATTTTGCTAAAATTTCATTTTTATATGATATTTTGCTAAAACATAATTTTTATAAGAAATTTTGCTAGGGTTAACTTTTTATAGAAAATTTGGTTAAAATTTACTTGGTATAAAAAATTTTGTTAAAATTTGCTTTTTATAGGAAATATTGCTAAAATTTACTTTTAATAGGATATTTTGCTAAAATTTCATTTTTATATGATATTTTGCTAAAACATAATTTTTATAAGAAATTTTGCTAGGGTTAACTTTTTATAGAAAATTTGGTTAAAATTTACTTGGTATAGGAAATTTTGTTAAAATTTGCTTTTTATAGGAAATATTGCTAAAATTTACTTTTTATAAGATATTTTGCTAAAATTTCATTTTTATATGATATTTTGCTAAAACATAATTTTAATAAGAAATTTTGCTAAAATTAAATTTTTATATTAAATTTTGCTAAAATTAACTTTTTATAGAAAATTTGGTTAAAATTTGCTTTGTATAGGAAATTTTGTGAAAATTTGCTTTTTATAGGAAATTTTGTTAAAATTTGCTTTTTATAGGAAATATTGCTAAAATTTACTTTTTATAGGATATTTTGCTAAAATTTTAAATATTGCTAAAATATAATTTTTATAAGAAATTTTGCTATAATTTCATTTTTATAGGAAATTTTGCTTAAATTTACGTTCTATAGGAAATTTTGCTAAAATTTACTTTCTTTAGGAAATTTTGCTAAATTACTTTTTATAGGAAATTTTGCTTAAGTTAACTTTTTATAGAAAATTTGCTTAAAATTTACTTTGCATAGAAAATTTTGCTAAAATTTACTTTCTATAGGAAATTTTGCTAAAATTTACTATTAATAGGAAATTTCGCTTATAGGAAATTTGGTTAAAATTTACTATTAATATGAAATATGGTTAAAAGTCACTTTTTATAGGAAATTTTGCCGATATTCACTAATTTAAATAGAAAATTTTGTTTAAATTTACTTTGTATAGGAAATTTGGTTAAAATTTACTATTTAAAGGGAATTTTGCTAAATTTTATCATTTATAGGAAAATTTAAAATGCGCCGAAAAAAATCGTCATAACGTGCGACGATAACACGACCGCTCATTGTGGATTGAGCGGTCATTGCGAATTGTGCAATTTGTAGAAATGGGTGCAGATAAAGCACGATAGAAATCTTGGTGATTGTGCTATATGCGCCAATAGTGTGATCTTAGCTTAAGTAAAAAAACTACAGTTTCTTGGCACGAAAACTAGTGTTGACCAGTCTTACTTACTATTAGTTAATAAAATAAGTTGTAATACATTTAAATATGTAAGTTTTTAGTATATCAGGAAAATAACCTTTTTACCTTACCTCTTTTGTAGTTTTTTTTTGTTATTGCAGGACCATAGTTTACAACATTTCCGTTTAGTTGACCACTTTTAAACTTTTAACAAATTTAAACAAATTGCTTTGAATATCTTTTGATGTTTGGATCACTTATTTGTTTTTAATTGCGGCTCGAAAGTCAACTGATATCTGATTAAGGGCTTTCTGAGCAACAATCAAAATTATATAAGGACCCTCTTTGAAAAAAAATCTTAACTTTTTCACACTTTTAAATACTTTTTACCACAATTAAACTTAATTTTTGCCAATACTTTAATTAGTTTCATTATCTTTACAATAATTCATTTTTATTAATCATAATTTCTCATGTCCTGACGGTATGAGATGCTGTTGTTAACTGCATATCCGGATCTAAATCTTACTTCCGTTATCCTGTTATGATCTTACTTTTAACAAAATCTTATTTAAGCTTCGTTTTCTATTAAAACGATTTTACACGAGTCTTTATCATTTCATACATATAATTTCAAATAGCGGTTTTTGTTTCGTAGTGGTGTGTTGGGTTTTTTTTTTTTTGGAAAATTCTAATCATGCGCATTTAAATTTTACTTTCTCTTTTTCTTTCCTTCGTAATAAAACAATTGTGCACTTGTTGGGCTTTTTTTTTGTTAATTTTTTTTTTTGCCAGATGTATCGCTATTTTTTCAATAGACCAATAAAATTTCTATTATTGCAAATATTCGGATAAATTATTTTTAATTATAACGAAATATTGTGGTAGGTCGGTTCGTTAGAACCTAAAAATTAACAAAGTTTATATAGATTTTCTCGCAGGCGCATTAGTTTAATGCATGTTTGTTTTTGTTTATTAAGGTTCAAAACTTCAGCTTAAGCAACGCCTTTAAACTTAAAAATTCTAAAAAAATAAAAAACAATTTTTTCAAAAACTATAAAGAAATTTTTACAGAACGGTGTTCCATTGAACCCTTTCGAGGCAAAAAATCAAATTAGTAATAAAACTTTTTATATTCTTTTTTAAAATGGTTCTAAAAAAAAGACAGCTTAAAAATAAATAAAAAATGTTTTAAAAATAAATTCATGTGATTTACTTTAAAAATCTTAGCTGAATATAAAAATAATAACTTTTCTGTTTTCAATATTAGCGATTTTTGTACTGCTTATGCAGTTTATTTGTTTATGTTTTAATGAAAGTAAAAAAAATAAATTTCGCGAATTGTTTTTTAAACCTGGTCTTTTGTTTTTTGTTTTATGCGGATAAAAGTTAATTTTTGTAAATTATATTTTAATAAAAACAAAAAAGGAAAGCAATTTTATTTTGGCCATATTTTTTATTCAAGTGTAAGAGTTTGTAGTTAAATCACTGATTGAACATTTCAGCGATTTATGCAAATTTTGTTATAAAAATGGTTTTGACGACTTTCAAATGAAATTCAAGTCTCTTTTTTTTAGAGAAGTTTGAGTATTAATTTTTTTTTCTGAAATTACAGTTTATTTGTGTTAATTTTAGTAATTTTTTTTATGAAAATAGTGATTAAAAAACGCTAAATAAAAGATATTCTTAAGTTTGCCTTAAATATTTTTTTTAACAAAAATGTATTGTTTTTTTTTAAATTTAGCGATTTTTTTTGTTAAATATTTATTATTTTAAATAAGCGTTTTTCCATAAAGGTTTGTTTTAAATTAATTTAGCGGTTTTGAATAAATAATTGTTCAACTGTTAGTCACAATATGTTATTTTAGATAAAAAATTTTATTTTACTTATTTCTATAACGGTTTTTAAATGAGCGTTTTTCCTAAAAACTTTGTGTTTTCAATTAAATTAGCTGTTTTGGATAAATAAAAGTAGTAATACCAGTATTTTATTTTAGATAAACATATTTATTTTTATAGCGGTTTTTTAAATAATCGATTTTTTTAAATAAGCGTTTTTTCCTAAAAAGTTTGTGTTTAACATAAAATTAGCGGTTGAAATCAATAAAAATGCAGCTCAAATTATTAACAATGTTTTATTTTAGATAAACATTTTTATTTTTATAGCTGTTTTATAAATAATCGATTTTTTTAATAAGCGTTTTTCCTAAAAAGTTTGTGTTTTAAATAAAATTAGCTATTTTAAATAAATAATAATTCAACTCTTATTAACAATGTTTAATTTGAGATAAAAATTTTGCTGTGTATCTATAGCGGGTTTGTAAATTTTCAAACAAGCGATTTTTTTAATATGCGTTTTTCCTAACAAGTTTGTGTTTTAAATGTAATAAGCGGTTTTGAATAAATAATAATTCAACTGCTATTCACAAAGCTTTATTTTAGATAAACATTTTAATTTTTATAGCGGTTTTTTAATAGGCGATTTTTTTATATAAGCGTTTTTCTTAAAAAGTTTGTGCTTTAAATGAAATTATCGGTTTTGAAAAAATAATAACTCGACTGTTATAAACAATGTTTTATTTAAATAAAAAAGCGATTTTTTTACAGAACTTGGAATTTATTAAAGAAATTCTTCTTGTTTATTAACGATTTGTTTTATTTGCAAAATGAAGTCTTAAGTTTGGCTATTTTTGGGAAAGTTCAAGGAAAATAAAAAGGGTAAATTTGAAAGTTAAAACTTTATTTTAAGCACTTTTTTGAATTTCCCAAACAATTAAACCTTTTTCTAAATTTAATTTATGTAATTCTTTACCAATTTCAATTTAAAATCTACCAGGAATTTTATTTTATTTCTTAAAATATTACAAAACTACAATACAGTGTCTATAATTTGAGAATATTTTTTTTTGTGGTTGCTTGTCTGTCAAGTCGTTGTAGTAAATTTTGCGGATTTTGTAGCTGTGACTTTTAAACTCCATCAATAATAAATGAGAGTAATTGTCACGATACAAAACAAAAACTGATGTAACAATTTGAAAGATTTAACGGTAAATAAATATACTTGGATATTTTGTTGTTTAGGTTAAAATGTCTGGTGGATAAAACAAAAATAAAATTTCAATTTTGCATGATTTTCCACAACAATAAATGAACCTGAAAAAAAGACGAAGAAGATGTTTTAGTTTTTAAAAAAGAAAGAAAGAAAACTTTATTCAAAACAATTTGTAAATGTTGGAATAAGTAATCATTAGCTTGACAGCTAAATGAAGGTAAGGCATTAAGAGTAAGATGTACATAAGTAAATATTATTACGAATAGAGAGAGGGTTAAGAAAAGGTAAACATAAACATAACAGTAGCAGCAGAGTATTGAGATTGAAGAAATGTTGGCGGCGTTGGCAACTTAGAGTTAACTTATGTTTTAGAATGACAGTGGGCAAATATATTGGTTTTTACCTGGCGAAAATTCTCATGTTCATACAAAATGTATGACAGTGGGCAAAAAATGGTTTTATATCTGTCGAAAACTCTCATGTATAAACCAAAATAAGGCGGCGGCGTAAATCCTTGGCAATACTGACAGCTGTTAGCTCCAATTGCTTTTGTTATTGTTTAAAAGTAAGTTTTTAGATTAATCTAGCGGTTGTATCTCTATCATTTATTATTATGTTGTTAATGATAACTAAACAAAATGTCGACTGAAAATATTTTAACGGCAGTAGGAGACGAAAATCTGCAGCAGAAACTTTAAGTCTTCTTAATAAGCCTGCTTCATTTGTAAAAAACCTCGTCAGTAATTGTTGGCGTCGGAGAAAAACGTTATTGGTGGCATCAGCTAAGAAAAGTCATTGGATTAAAGACAGCAGTTGTATTAGAGTGCACAAGTCAATGGCGATAGTAATTTAAAGTTGACTTAAAGCAGATACATTTTCATACAGTAAATTGGGGTGTAGAGATCAACGAAAGTATATTTTATGTAACATCCTCCGGGGCATAATTAAGTGCAGCTAATTAGTGTGAAAATTGACTGATCACAAGAGATCTTCACAATTTCTTGTGATCGCGGCTAACCAGAGATCATATCTGGTGGCACGGTAAAATGTAGCCCCGGTGAAACGATACCGGAGTGACTATTGGTTGAGGCCTCCTTTAGTATTCTTCTTGCGGGAAATGCTTCCTGCCTTCAGGGAGAATGTCTTTGCGGAAGTTTCGCCTATCCGCTGACAGGATACATTCAGGAATGGTAATTGTGGCCTAATACACAAAATCGCGGCAGGGGAGGATCCTGAAAACCCCTGATTTTTCACCACTTGCGGGAGAGTTTGGCCTGCTGCCAGCATATTTTCAAATGCAGCGTAAGTTAGATAGCTCTAGCTCCTAAACAAGGGACGGGCGGAAACTTATTCCAGTCGTATGTTAAAGTACAAGTTGCAACTATATATTCAAAATAAATTTTCCTTGAGTTTTACGATTTTTTTTCATTGAAGTTTTCTAACATGTTCCGAGGCACCCTAATATGTTTGTGGCTTCTTGATGGAGGACTAATTTAACCATAATTTGGTAGCCGGTGACAATGGTTAAATTAATCATTATATGCTTAAAACTTTTCGTTTAAAATAGTTTTATTGGAGGTGACCACATTGAAAAATGTTTTTTCTTTGAGTGCAGGCGGCGCTTTTTACAATAGTTTGTGCATCACTACATCTCTATTGGTTAAACTATGAAGAGGTTGGGTCGTCTTCATGATATTGATTCCATCCAAGCCTCTTAGTTTAATGACAGATTGAGGTACCGGTGAATTGGCGGATTAAAACGCGTTGATGATGGGTGAGATGATTGAAAAGTCAAAAGCTTGGATGAAGAAGAAGTTAATTACTCTTTATAATGAAATTTTGAATCTCACGGAATGACTCCTTGGGGATCACGAAGTGGCCTTAGTGTTAATCTCAAAACGCAGAAATAGAGTTCCTGAACTTCATAAGAGTTTTCACTTGTGAAAATTCAAATTGTGGGGACGTCGATCAGTAGGTGCTATTGATATTCAAGAGATGCCGCCGACTATTATAATGCAGAAGTTAGATAGCTACAGGAGGTCAGAAGCTCCAGCTCCTAAACAAGTGCGAGACTATGATTTAAGCTAAATAAAAACTTAAGAAACGAGTCAGCAGGAATGGGATCTACTTAAAATACCTCCAATACGATATCAGTCGCAATTTAGCTTGGTTCTATTAACGGTAGCCCTTTCAGGTTATTTCTTCAAGAGGCTGGAAACAGTTGGCGTAAATTAGACACATGTAGAGTGGCCAAGCTCTTTTGATAAAAACGCGCTATGCAACTTATTACCCACAACAGAAAGGATAAACCTAGGTTGCTAGAAGAATTAAAAGGATACTAGATGCACAGCAAGCTTGTAAGTCGACCCGGACTTTCCATCATCGTTCACTGTCGCAGTTGCAAATACAGGAAGAAAGAACAAACGTTCCTTCACCAGCTCTGCGAATGCCGGGCTGTTGCTGTCTGGAGAAACAGATTCCTGGACTTTCCAAATTTGGTAATATACATATAGTTCAAACATAACGACCAACTAAGATATCGCACAGCTTCTGGTTGTATCTAATAGCGAATAAGTTAATAGTACAATGCAACTGTCAATACATCTGATAAGTGCTGTGGCCTTCTCAAAACGGTGCAATATTAACTGTACTTGAATGCGCGAAGCCAACTACAATGATAACCAATTAGTCAACAATCCCTTTCACATTGATTTGGAACTTTCCACTGTAGCAGTTTTCCTACTTTTCTACGAATGCTTGTCTCTAGCTGAAACAAATTCCTGGGCAACTACATATTATTCATCATTGACGACTTATCTGGATCTAGACCTAATGACCTACTGCACAGAAACATTTTTTTCACCAATTAAAGCGTTAATCAAAAATAAAATCAGTTTTAATTAAAAATGTAATGAAATGAATTAAACGTTTAATCAAGTGAATTTGTTTACTGGCGAAAGCCTGGGTTCCAGCCCCGCGGCAGTCAAGAGTGAAAAATTATCAATGAATTTTAGTTAATTTTCATGTTGTAAAATTTCTTTCCTCATAAGAACATTTTAATGAAAATTAAATTTGATGAACTTTAGCCTAATTAAAATATCAAAATTTGGATTAAAAACCATAAACAGTTCAACAAAATAACAACAATATTTTTTTCAGTCGACTTAATCTTTTTCGATTAATCGAACAATTTTAGACGAATAAGTGTTCTAATAACTTAAAATTGCTAATTTCGATTAAAGGATTAATAAGAGAATCTATACCTATACCGATTTAGAACTATTCGATTAATCGATTAATTTTAAAATTTTATTCGTTTAATCGAATAAGTTAAAATTGCCAAATATCGATTAATCGTTTAATCGAACAAAAATAATACCCGATTAATTGAACACCCTAAACAATACTAATTTTTGGTGCGAATTAATGGAATCAATTAAACGTTCAGTTCATTTGATTAAATTTTTTAATTAAAACTGATTTAATTGTTGATTAATGTTTTAATTGATGAAACATGTTTTCCGTGTGTATAAAGACAAGTGCCCTTTCCTAAATAACAACAGTACTAATTATTGGTGCGAGTTAATAGTATCAATTAAACGTTTAATCAACTTGATTAAATTTTTTTATTAAAACTGATTTAATTTTTGATTAATGCTTTAATTGATGAAACATTTTTTTCGTGTGTGTAAAGACAAGTGGCCTTAATTTTCTACGATACTATTTTTAGAAAAAAGGAAGCAGGAAATGTAGGGTGTCTTACAAGTCATCTATACCTGCCCTTCTAACTTCTAAGTAACTTTTATAACGTAGTAAGTGTTAAGAAGTGGTTGTTTATTTTTATTTATTTTTTTTGTTAATGTCGCCTTCAATATATTTTGGCAGCTTCTTTTTCTTCACAAACCTCGTTGGGGAATACATTTACAATCCGTTTTCTACAAAATCTAGCATTTACTGCCTTTACCTACTCTTTTTACTAAACTAATTTCTTTTGCAAACATGTAAATGTCAAAATATCATTTTGAATAATTGTTACTAATCTAAAATTCTTAATTTCTTTTGTTATTAAACCGGATATAATAAACAGAAAATGGGTGGGAATTTTAAGAAACAATAAACGACACTATTTAGTTTTAATTAAAGCAATTCTCTAAGTAATTAAATGTAATAATAAAAATTTCTCAATATTTTGCAGCTTGTTACTTGTTACAAGTTAATTTAAAATTTTTAACAATTAGCGTAAATATTATGAATAATTAACAAATAATTTACAGTGTTAATTAAGATTATTAAAAATGCTTACTGTTTTTCCTCTCTCTATCTCTCTTTTTCTAACTCTCTATTAAGATTGACAGTTACATTATCGTTAGTTAAACAAAATGGTGACAGTCGAAAAAAAATCAAGGGAAAGAGTTAACTGTTTGTTATTTGTTTTAACTTTAATAAGTGATAATGGTGTAAATTGAAGCTGTCAACAAATGTCAATCTTTGGATGCCAATAAATGATTTTGTGTTTTTAGGTTTTGGTTATTTTTTATGTTTTGGTTATTGTTTCTAAACATAACATACTCACATATTCTTAAAAGAGCGATGGTTGATGTTTTTTTTTTTATTTTAATTAAAATGTAGGACAATCCGGCATGTTCTGCAAATCGAAATGAAGTGGAATTGAAATCGAACGAGATTTTGATCTCAATTATTTACAAAATGGCTGTAGTTTATCCCATTTTCTACAGTGGGTCTTATAAAGAGAGTTAGTACTCAAAGTATGAAGTATATAAAAAAGAATATTTTCAAGAACTTTCTTTGCAGGATCGTTTTCAAAATTTCTGCGATTTTAAATCCACTTCATTTCGATTTACAGAACATGCCCGAATATAATTAACGAATGAAAAAATCGTTTTTATTTAAATCATAATTGCACGTAAATGTTAGATATGCCAAATCAATTTTTAAAATATAACTGGCATCCCTGAACCAAAAATTAAAGAAAAACATGTAAGAGTGCTATATTAGCCTTTGCCGAATCTTTTATTCTCTTCACCAAGGTGCGAAAGAATAGAAAATTATTTAAATATAGTTCTTTAGATTTAAATAAGTCTATTTTGTGCCAAGACCAGTTCTTCAATCCCGCCCACATATTGTCGGATGTCCTGTATTGGTAACAGTGATGCTTGTACCTAATTTTGAAACTTTGTCTCTTGCCGTTCTACAGAAATCTATAATGTCTTTATACTGAAGGTGCCACGCCCACTTTCCAATCTTGCCCATATTTTAAGAGGGGTTGTGTTTTGATAACCCAGCCATGTGTACCAAAGTTAGACAATTTTTCTTTTACCTTTATTTAGATATAAATAAATCTATTTTGCGCCACGCCCACTCCCGCCCACGTTTTGTCGGATATTGTCCATTGATGACACTGATGTTTGTTCCTTCTGAAACTTTTTTTCTTGCCGTTCTTCAGATATATACAGAAATCTATAAGGGCTTTGTATGGGAAGTTGCACGCCCACTTCACCAATCCCGCCCACATTTTTTTCGATATTATGTACTGATAAACCAGGTTCTTTTCCCTAATTTGGAAACTTGTGGGCATGTTAACACTGGTGATTCTGACTTAATACTTAAAAGGATAAAACAATTTAAATCTGTACATGCAAATGCCAGAGCTCTACAAAAAACTTTGAGAATATCCCTATATATTCTAAACATATCTTTGGTTTCGGTAATCGGCTTGATTGAGATAAGTACACCCAGAGAAAAAACATGTTTAAATATGGTCACCTCAAACAAAATTATGGTTAAATTAGGCATTCATCAAGAAGCAACAGCCAAATTATGGTTGCCTCCGAACATGTGCTTATAAAAGCATGGCTGATTTTCAACAATAGCATCAGTGTTGCCAGTGGATTCTTCGAAAAAGTACCTACACATGCTAAAAAAATCCGATTGTTCCCTACAGGGTGGGAAAATGTCCCCTTCAAAAATCCCTACGCATTATTGTCATAATAATAGAAGAAAATACATTACTGTATTAACTCAAAATTTTCAGTAGAAGCAAAACAATTCCTAATTTAATATGAAAGGCATATGAAAAAGTATTTTTAAACCAACCGTTTCTTTACCAAAAAGTAGACAAAATAGCTCGATATTTTTACAGTGGGTAGATATAAATAATACCTGTCGATTATTTCCAAAAAGTGAAAAACTTAAAATTTTGAGTTAATACAGTATTGTTGAATAGGTGTGATATGTCTGTACTACTAAAATTCAATTAAGGAATTTCTTAGAAAAAAAAAACACATACATACATATTAGTGTGCGCCACTTTTCAAACCATAAACAACTCTGAAAATATATTTTTAAGCAATTTAAGTGAAAAGAAAAAATTTTCAATCGTTTTGGACAAGAAAATATCACTAACAAAGCTTTTTTTTTGTATTTATTTTATAGATAATGCGAAATGACGAAAAATCCCTACATTTTGGTGATTAGAAAAACTCTTTCCGATTTCTATTTTTGTATCAAAAATACCTACATGTAGGAATTTTCCCCTACTTCTGGCAACACTGCATAGCATGTTGCTCTTCGAAAAGAGGAAAATACTATTGTTAATTTATAAACAAACTATTGTCATATTTAGCCATAACATGTTTATAGGCAACCATAATATGGTTGGGGTTACTTGATGAAGGACTAATTTAACCATAATATGATTGACGGTGACAATAATATGGTTATATTTAACATAATATGTCTAAAATTTCCTTTAAAAATAGTTTTGTTGGAGGTGACCATATTATTATATATATATTTCTGCGTGTATCTGATTGGTTTACATAATTAAAAAAATTTCAAGTTTACGAAAAATTACCCGGAAAAATTTCCATTTTTCGAATATCGAATAAACCGGTAAAATAATCCGGTTATTTTAGTAATGTGTAATTTATAAACGTTTTCTTACTTTTGTTAAATCTACCAGTAATTTAAGTACATACTTCTCTAATTGAATATTGGACAAACTTAAACTTTTTATGAAGAATGTCAAAACAAAATGTAACTAAAGTCAAAAAACATTATGAGCAGTGAAAATACAAATCGCTTATATAAACGTGTGTTCTTGTAAACAAAACCAAAAACAATTCAAGATACTACAAAAAAAATGATCAGCCTAAAAAGTAATTAGCAATTGGACAGTATTCTAAATATTTGGGGGATTCACAAGGTTGTCATAAAGTTGTAAAGTCATGTGTCTTAAAATAATTACAAGAAATAAATATGACTGCTGTGGGCAACCGCTTATAATTTAGATTTCTACTGTAAAGTTATGACGAATTAATGAACACAGCATTAAAATATTTATTTTGTTTGAAACACAACAATATTTTTTTTAAACAATTGTTAATTATTATTTAGGACATTATGACGATATGACGTGATAGCACACCTTGTGAATTCTCCAATTATATATATATTTATTACGATGACATCTCTGGTTATATTTTTAACTGATTTAAAAGACAATGGCGATTAAAGGCAGGGTTGGCTGCCCACTGGGTAACCCAGAAAAACACACCCGGGTTTTAATGGATACTTTGTTTAAAAAAAACCCAAGTGGCTTTTTTTCTTTATATTCATTTAAACAAAGATGGTAAAATTTATTTACAGAAACAAAAAAGAACGTAAAAGGGCCTTTCTCTATTAATTAATTGAAACATAGATAGTATACCACTTTAAGTTTTTAACTTTTAATTCGGACTTTTGAAAAATGCGGAATATGATTTGGAAAATACTCAATTTGATTTTGAAAATTCTGAATTTGTTTTTTAAAATGCCGAAATTGAAGTTAAAATCCTATACATAAAAACTTACAAGAAAATAATTAAAAAATTCATAAAATAGCAGCGCAAACACGCACATAAGTGGCTCAGATTTTAAATGTTGATGCATTTTTAAAAAAGCAAATGCTTTTTCCAATCCAATACGATTTGCATGGTTTTTCTATATTAAACAATAAGGTGTAATTTTTTTCTATTGATGCTGAACTAGCAGGGCAATTTATTACTTAAGTGAAAAAATCGTGAAAGGTTGCTGGTAAATATTTAAAATTTTTGACATTCAGATATTTTTTTTGATTGCAAAAAAATTCCTTTTCAAATAAAATCTTAACTGAATACCGTTATTGTGAAAAATATTCTGCAACTTAAATTTTAAATGACAAACAGGGTACAAGAAATGAGAGATGCTTTTGACTTATTCATTCTTCCGCTATCTTTACGTTTTCTTGACAGTGAAACAGGAAAAATATCTGGGTTGCGGCACCTTTTTCTCGAGTTGGTCTTGTCGAGCACAACAAGACTCTCATTGAAATTTGCCAAACACCTCCATAATTTTGAATTACGGGTACGATTTTTCGTACCTTACTTCAACAAAATCCCCCGTTTTGACAGTAGTATATCATTGTTCAACAAATTACATCAATGGCAGTTGCAATTGTAACGGAGTCACTTTGTAAAGCCTTTCGAGCTTTTTTGAACTTTGAGTAACATTTGTTGGATGTTCTAAGCTTCTTTATACAACTAAACGTTATTTAAAATTCTATAAATGTCATTGCCAAATTCAAGGTTCAAAACAGTTCCACTGTACAGAACTTGAAAGCTGAGACAAAAATGTAAGGACTTATTTAAGTCATAGCTTTTCTTTTTACCACGCTTGCATTTGATGATGATGTCATAAAAAATCTTGAAGATTTTCTTGCTAAATCTTTACCGAAAAGGGCTGAGTTGACAACATTGCTTAGACCAATTATTACATCATTACACGAAAAACATAAAACCCAATAAAACCCAAAAACCCCATTAAAACACCCGCTGGGTTGGGTTAAAAAAAAAACCCCGGCGTTTCGCCAGCCCTGCTTAAAAGGTTCTAAAATGATAAGTTGCAAAGATTTTTCAACGTCACAACAAATAAGTCACCTTCAATTACACAGAAGTAAAAGAAAGAAATTTAGTTTACCTTATTTTCCCTTTTAGATACTTTTTTTCTATTGAAGTACATATCACAAATTTCAGTGTTGTTGTTTGAGCCCATAATTTAATACGTATATGTCAATACATGGAAAAAGTACCAAAACTAAGTACAATTTTCACCCCATAAACGTTCGAATTTCGGAAAAGTACCAAATTTTTATTTGTTACGAATTTGGTATAATCTTTATTTCTATGTTTTTTTTCGCTTAAAAGATAGATGGGGTGACGAAGAAGTCCCAAGAAGGCCAAATTTCGAAAAAAAGTACCAGATTAATCTCCACTTATTTTTCTAATGAACAACGATAAGTATTCAATTTTCTTGTATCTCTTTTAGTTTTGGTTAGTCTGGGCTCACACTATGAAAGTTCTCTTTCAGAAAGTATGAGTTTGTTGGAGAGAGGAAAGAGAAAACCGACATTCGGTTCCCCTCTCACCAATGAACTCAGACTTTCGGAAGGAAAAAATTCATAGTGTGAACCCATACTTACCGAACTTACAAGTGTTTACGCTTTTTTACCCCCTCAGATATTAATAAAATGTATATTGTGCACTTTCGTAAGTAATTACCTTTCAAATGGTGTATTTTTTATATTGCAGAAAAGTGTTCTTAATTGTTTTGCCTTTACCGATTTATATACATATATAGATTATGTTTAGAAGAATTCTAAAAACCGTTTTAAGAAAAAATCCTAAAACTTTTTTAGGAATGCCCTTATTGAACACCATTTATTAAAAAAATAAAGATATTAAATAAAATCAAAATTGAATTAATTATTAACATCCATTGTCAGCTGAAATCACAGCTAATGGTTTGTCATAGAGTTACTTAATCTATCATAAATTGACTATAAATGTGATGGATTCACACACGTGAAAATGTCAAGACACTAATGGACTCTTATGTCAAATTTACCACAGCGCACACATAAGACATTTTAATGGGGTATAATAGCAAATATGTATGAATGGCATTTGCAGAGGCTTTACAAAAAAAAAGTGCAAAAAATAAAAGTTTTTATGAAATATCAAAAAAGTAATAAATTGGTAAAATTAAATTCCATTCAAAAATGCTTAAAATTTTCTGAAAAGTTATTAACACTAAAAATAGAAAAATACAATTTTTTTTTATTTTGTATAAATATACTAATTGAAATGCACTTGATAATGTGCCGAATTAAATTAGGAAAAGGTATGAAAAGTTTATATGTACTATTAAGGGTAAGTAACATAAACTCTTATGTAAAGCTCATCCTTTCAGCTCAGGCTGTTATTTTTGGTCTATTAAAAGAATTTGACAAGCGGCGAAATATCCTACACTCTGTTCCACTTTCTCTCTCTACTATTTTTAAATTTAAATATACAAACAAAAAATATTCCTCCGTTTTATTTTGAATATTTAATTTTCAATTAAGTATTTTGAATAGCAGTTACATGGAAAATGCATTTGCCCATACTGCTGTTACACATAAAATTTTCTACTGTCAGTTTAAAAAGAAATTAACAAACAGGTCGTACCGTAAAAATCAAATAAAAAAAATCCTCGAAAAATCAACTCAATTTGGTTTACAAAAAAAATTTTTACGTTAGTTCGAGTATTTATATTTTTTTACCTCTTCGTTAACTGCAAGAACACTGAGAGAAATTTTTAAATTAAATTTTTTGAAAATGTTTTATTAACTGAATGAGAAAAGTCGAAAGATTTTCTATAAAAAATGTTCTATACAAACCAACGAAAATTATATCTTTAAGACTAATTTCTATGGAAAATTTACTGTATAAAACAATTTTCTATAGAAAATGTACTGTATAAGACTATTTTCTGTAGAAAATTTTTGATAAAGACTGTTTTTTTTAAACAATTTTATGTGTAAGACTAATTTTTTTATTAAGAAATGTTTTACTAAGAAAATTTTCTGTATAAGACTATTTTCTATAGAAAATTCACTGCATTATTCTTTCTTTAACATGAAATTATCTGTATATGATCATTTTCTAAATAGAATTTTTTGTATAAAACTAGTTTTTATAGAAAATTTTTTGTATAAGACTATTTTCTATAGAAAATTTACTGTATAAGACTATTTTCTGTAGAAAATTTTTGTTAAACACTGTTTTTTATAAACAATTTTATGTGTAAGACTCATTTTTTTATTAAGAAATGTTTTACTAAGAAAATTTTCTGTATAAGACTATTTTCTATAGAAAATTCACTGCATTATTCTTTCTTTAACATGAAATTATCTGTATAGGATCATTTTCTTAATAGAATTTTTTGTATAAAACTAGTTTTTATAGAAAATTTTTTGTATAAGACTATTTTCTATAGAAAATTTACTGTATAAGACTATTTTCTGTAGAAAATTTTTGTTAAACACTGTTTTTTATAAACAATTTTATGTGTAAGACTCATTTTTTTATTAAGAAATGTTTTACTAAGAAAATTTTCTGTATAAGACTATTTTCTATAGAAAATTCACTGCATTATTCTTTCTTTAACATGAAATTATCTGTATAGGATCATTTTCTTAATAGAATTTTTGTATAAAACTAGTTTTTATAGAAAATTTTTTGTATAAGACTATTTTCTATAGAAAATTTACTGTATAAGACTATTTTCTGTAGAAAATTTTTGTTAAACACTGTTTTTTATAAACAATTTTATGTGTAAGACTCATTTTTTTATTAAGAAATGTTTTACTAAGAAAATTTTCTGTATAAGACTATTTTCTATAGAAAATTCACTGCATTATTCTTTCTTTAACATGAAATTATCTGTATAGGATCATTTTCTTAATAGAATTTTTTGTATAAAACTAGTTTTTATAGAAAATTTTTTGTATAAGACTATTTTCTATAGAAAATTTACTGTATAAGACTATTTTCTGTAGAAAATTTTTGTTAAACACTGTTTTTTATAAACAATTTTATGTGTAAGACTCATTTTTTTATTAAGAAATGTTTTACTAAGAAAATTTTCTGTATAAGACTATTTTCTATAGAAAATTCACTGCATTATTCTTTCTTTAACATGAAATTATCTGTATAGGATCATTTTCTTAATAGAATTTTTTGTATAAAACTAGTATTTATAGAAAATTTTTTGTATAAGACTATTTTCTATAAAAAATTTACTGTATAAGACTATTTTCTGTAGAAAATTTTTGTTTAAGACTGTTTTTTATAAAAAATTTTATGTGTAAGACTAATTTTTTTATCAAGAAATGTTTTACTAAGAACATTTTCTATAGAAAATTCACTGCATAATTCTTTCTTTAACATGAAACTATCTGTATAGGATCATTTTCTGAACATAATTTTTTGTATAAAACTAGTTTTTATAGAAAATTTTTTGTATGTATAAGATTATTTTCTATAAAAAATTTACTGTATAAAACTATTTTCTGTTGAAAATGTTTGTTAAATACTGTGTTTTATAAACAATTTTTTGTGTAAGACTCATTTTTTTATTAAGAAATGTTTTACTAAGAAAATTTTCTGTATAAGACTATTTTCTCTAGAAACATTTTTGCATAATACATACTTTCTTTTACATAAAATTATCTGTATAGGATAATTTTTTCTGTCTAAAACTAGTTTTTATTGAAAATTTTCTGTATAAAACTATTTTCTATACAAACAATTTTTTTGTATAATGCTATTTTCTTTTGAAAAATTTTCGTATATCTCTTTTCTATAAATTTCATAAATATATAATAAACGTTTGTTAAATTGAACAATCGTTTATGAATACGGGGAATTATATAATTTGTAAAAAAATCATAAATAAACAAAAATTATTAATATTCCAAAAATAATGTGAAATTTATTTTACTTCTTAGTAAAACACATCTTTCAGTGTATTTATTTACCTTGTATTGTCCACTCATACACAAACAACGAGTTGCTAAAGTTCAAATGTCGTTAACTTTTCTACAAGAATAACAACAATGACAACAACAAACACTTTAACAAATTTGTCGTACCCGTATCCGTACTCGTAAAATTACGTAATATTACGAATACTTGTAGCTATCGTGACATAATGTTTTGAATATTTTATGCATTTCTTTGATTTTTTGTCGTTTCTTTATTTTTTGGTTATACATACATAATTAATAACTCAACTGACATTTATTTGGACAATACATATATAAAAAAAGAAATAAAAATAAGAAGTATTTTTACTCTAGCGATTTTTTAATGGATAAAATGTTGAGAATATGTGATTAAATTAATTATGCGTATAAAAGTAAATTCAACTATTTTTCATATTCAAAATATTTACATAATGGTATGATATAATTAAAAGGTAAAAAGGAATGTTAATATAATTTTAATTAAAAGAATAAAGTGTAAAATTAACTTCTGAAAAAAATGGTTTGAACTACATAGTTTTTGAGGATTTTAAGTAGAAAACATCTTAAAATATTTATCAAAGACTTTTAAGTGGTATATGGGTATTTCCACAGGAAAGCCTACTTTTGTCAAGTTACGCCACCAAGCATTTTAAATTGTTTATAAAGGAATAATTTATGTATTCATTTTTGTTTTGTATTTTGGTGTACAGCGCAATTAAGTGAAAGAGAGAAATTTGAACAACATGTTTAGACCCATAAAAGATAAATTGCTTGGTGGCGTAACGTGACACTTTTGTGGAAGTGAGTAATTCTAAGTCGATTTGTATTATGTCCGATTGTCTATTCAACCGTCGGAAACACGCTTACTCAGTTCACGAACTGTTTAAGCAGCATTGTTTGCCACAAAACAGCTTCTAGTTTAAACCACTCTACCCCAAATTCGTTTCCTTTATTTTATATATTTCCTCCATTTTTTGCGAGCAAAATTGCCGCAGAACTATCGTCGCACACAGGGACCTAAGGCGGTGATTTTACGGATTAATTAAAAAAAGTTGAAGTACCGTGAAAACTAAAAGTGCTCGGTTAAGGTGCACAAAAGACATGCGTGATTTTTTAAATTAATTAAAAATTGTTTGTATGGTAGGTACCCGTCTCCTCTCTCCAATACTTCCAAAATTTTTTGGAACATGCAGCTTATTCTAAGAGTTACACACGCCAAATTTAGTGTGTCTTACTAATGGAGTTCTGCAGATATACCTCCAACATTTTGCTGGAACATTCGGTAAAATTTTCGCCGACCTCCGAACCTTTACCAAACTTTGTAAAAAATATTTTCTAAAAGTCGCACAGAAAAAATAGAAAATCGACTTCAATTAAACAATTCGTTCAGACAATTAAATATTTAACTAATTTTGCCCCTGCAAAGGAATTAATCATATCAATTAACGGATTTGTATTTTCGAGTCATGGGACACAAATTTAGTCAATTAAAAAATTAATTGTATAAACAAAAAATACACCACATATACACAAACATTTAATTTTATGGGGTTTGATTAAAAAAATTAATTGAAGCAAACAAAAAATTAATTGAATAATTAATGTACACCAATTAATTATTTAATTGAATAGTGTTTTGCAAAAATTTTTTCTGTGCGTGGATAGTTGTTACTTGTTAGCCATATCCCAACAAACACAAAGTCAAACCTTTGATATAAAACTACTCGTTTGATATTAAGCACATTTATAAAACCTTTTTCAATGGTTTGATTTTAACATTTGAATTCAAATTGATAATGATTTGAATATAAACACTTGACAAATAATATTTTTTTTTTATCAATTTTATATCAACTTGTTAACAAGTGTTATTTTGAAATTAAAAATGAATAAATAAATAATTGAGCTCAGAATTTATTTTAGTAAACAATGAAATTATCTTTAAAAAAAAAATGAAAAGAATTTGAATTTACAAAACAAAATTATTTTTAATAAAGGTTTCCTTCACTTTGTATTAAAATCCACACTTGAAAAACATTTGAGAATAACGTTTGAAAGTTAGAAAATAAAATTTCTTAATTTGAAAATAATTGCCCCTTTTTGAAATCATTTTCAATTTGAAATCAATCCTCCGTGTTTGTTGGGAATGCACATTTTTGTCTTTATTGGAAATAAAATAATTTCTTAATGATCTTTGCAACATCAAAGAGATAGAAAATCGGTCAAATAAATCAAAAAGGAACGTTCATAAAAGCACAAAGTACTCTGTGATAAAAGGTTTATCTTTATGGAAAAACATGACTCAGCACCACATTTAGAAAAGCCAAAAAAACATGAAATTATTGTTAACAAAAAAATGCAAAAGCAAATAAGAGATAAATTTTGATTATGACTAGAAATCACAATACCAAACAAAATTAATTACAGTACATATATTTTGCCAACTGTACTGTACTTATACTTGACTAACGTAAGATAAATTAATTAGTACATTAAAATGCTCTCATACCATTGGCCAGCTAAGAATTAAAAAAAATGCCAGCCATCAAATTGGAATGAAAATCTACTCAAAATACAAAAAAATACGCCTTGTAAACTAAATAAAAGTCATTTGTTACCCTTGACCACCACCACCACTATATTGCTTTACAACAAATTTATTTTTATTTCGAAGTAGACTCGTGACAACAACAACTTAGGGATGATTTGGAGCGGTCAGTTTGATTTTCACAAACTATGAATTTATTTGGTTTTAGTGATCAATTTGTTTACAATTTTTCAAACAGGGTTGCTTTCTTTTACTTACTCTTTGCAATTATGAGATTTGTTCTAACACCCTCTCTTTTCTATGTACAATGTATTTCATAAAATGTAAATCACACTGCTTGAAATAAAATGGCGTTTATTAATTTTTCAAAATGCAACAAAAAACAAATTTTATTTGTTTCCAATAGTTAAATGTTAATTTAATAATTATTACATATTTTTTTTAATATTTATGTTTAAATTTATTTAAATTTTTTCTAGTTACAATTATATTTGAACTAAATTTTAAAGTTAAATAGTTAAAAACTCAATCTAAATTGTATTAAATTAATGGAAGTTTTTGTTTGTTTATTTTTTATAGTGCCAGGAATACAATTGCAACGTTAAGCGTTAAAGCGACAGGTAAGATTTGTTTTTTTTTTCTTTTGAATTTTCTTAAACCTTGAAATATTTTCTTAAATTTCAAACAGTTTTTTAATATTTAACATAAATTCTTTTAAATATTATTCGTCAAAAACTGTTTTTTAACAAATTTTATGATTTGGATTTTAACAACATTTTGGTATTTTAACAATTTTGACATTTTCGGGCATGTTGTAAAAATCGAAATGATGTGAATGATTTATGAACTTTCTTGACGGGCTCGTTTTCGAAATATGTTCGATTTTCAATCCACTCATTTCTTAGTTTGCGGTTAGAATCCTTGGTATATATCACTTAAAGATGTTTTTACACAAAAGCTATAATTAAGATTTTCATATAAAAACATTTAAATGATAAAGTCACTTTGTGGACTTAACACAATTTTATTTTTTTACCAAATAAGAACCTCTGGGCACTGTTTCTCAAAACTACAAGTTACAAATACGTTCAAAAAAGCAAAAATTTTACAATTTTTGTTTTTGTTTCAAATGTATTTTATTTGTTGATTTGTAACTTTTTGTTTTGAGAAAAAGGCCCCTGTACTTATTTTTGGTTGAATTCTTTGATAAAAGTATTAAAAATTTAAAGGATCAATTGAAATTTTTTTCTTGTTTTCAAATAAAAAATTTCAGTCTTGCCGAATTAAAAAAACTTAAAAATAGTGTGCTCTATTCCGCTGTGCCGAATCTTTAATGTCCTTCATAAAAAGTATGTAATGCAGCGTCTTTAACCACTCACCCACTAACACACATTATTAAACAGACTTAACAATATAATACGTAGGATTTTTTTACGCTTAAAAAGAATACTTTTATTAGGCCGCAAACCATGTATTTTTTATGTATTATATATAATTCTAAAGCTACGGTCACACTTGTCAAATATTTGACGAAAAAAATGTGACCAACAAGGGAACTAAATAATCATTTCCTTTAATTCCAATATTTATTTTGATTATAAAACCATAATTTACAAAAAGCAGCTTTCAAAATAAAGGAACAGTATTCAAATATTAAATTTATAAAATGTATCAACATAAACATCGGTGTTTCTTTCTAGTTGCAAGTATTTCAATAAAGAATTGCAGGCGGCCACAAATTTTTTTTAGAAATGTCAGAATTGACTATAAAATTGCTCTCACTTCCATGGTCTAATGCTGAAGTAGTAGCCAAGTAAACATCGTTAAAAGTAATTTGAGAAATAAGTTACATTAAGCAACCGTTAATTCGATTTTATCAATTAGGTAAATATATTTGCTATAACAATAAAATATTTATACCAACACTACAATAGTGGAGAGGGTACTACGCGTTTGTGCTGATGTTTGTAACACTTTAAAATATTGGGCCAAAGCCCACCTTTACGTATACCGACTGACTCAGAATCACTTTTTGATTCCTATAAGATGAACAATAACGACATCGAATTTATCGATGATTTAATTTTTTAAATATCTATCAAAATATTTAACAATATGATCTTAACTAAATCGTTAACAACTTTAAATGAATTATTTCTGTTTTGTTATTGAATTGTAATGTGCTTTTATTAAAAAAAAAGTTTTAGACCATTTTTAGCCTTTTTTTAGCCATTTTTTCCGTAAATTTAGCCATTTTTGGTCACCAAAATTTGGCAACACTGCAACAGACTGACGGTCCGGTATAAAAACTTTGTGGTTTAAGTTGAAGTTGTTAAAAGAACAAAATTAATCAATTATTTTAAAAAATGCTAAAAACTGTAAAATTTGTTTTTTTGTTTTTTGTCAAATTAAATGAATGAATTTAATTTTTTCCAATTAAACACTTTGAATCGGAAAAAAAATATAACATAAAACATAAACAGATAAACCTACTGTTTATTGCTGGGGGTTTGTCTAAGCTTTGATACCGTTGAAAATAAAACTTGAGTGTTTATAATTCTTATTCGCTTTACAGTTTTATTTGTATACGTAAAATCTTTAGCTTTTCTAAAGTCTTTGGGATAGGCCAGATTATTAGTGCATTTATCAATGAATATTGGGAATTAGGCACACATAATTAATGAATAGTAAAATAAGTAATAATGGCGCTATTTCGTAAATAAAATATTTTGAATTTTAAAAAATCATTATGAAAATATATTTTAAGGCAGGTAAATAAAGTGTTTAAAAAAATAACCCCCTGGTTTTTGATAACAAAAAATTTGATTCTTAGCTAAAGTAGTTAAAGATTAAAAAAAGTGCTTTGATTAAACGGAATAACTGAGACTATATTTTTATTATGACTTTCTTGGACGATGGGTGAAGAAACGCAGGTGAGGTAGATAAGCTTTTCAAGAACTCTCAGCTATAAAATGAAGTTAAAATTACGTTAATTTAAAAATACGTTACTTTTAACAAGGTGCAATTTTAACAGCCCGCAACTTGCTTGCTATACAAACAGGGCGCTTAGAAATAACATTTACTACAAGTTTAAGCTCTCCGCTTAAATTTTAAAAATCACTCTTCTAAGGCCCGTTTTCACAACTTACCAATAGCTAAAAGAGGACTTTAACCGGCCTTATAAAAAGTGTTCCATTTTTAAAACTTTACTTTAACCAAAAGTGAGCGATAAAGTAAATTAAGGTTAGTAAAGTTGTAAAAATGGAACAATTTTTATACGACCGATAAAATCCTACCTTTAGCTATCGGTAAGTTGTGAAAACGGGGCTTAATCTGTTTAGAAGTCAAAAAGATGTAAATCAATTATCACTTCCTATGCTTAAAATTTTAAATGCGAAAAATTCGAAAGTTTCTTACTTATTTATTTTAAAATTAGGGGGGTTACCATTTGCATTTTATGAAAGATTAAAGTATTTGCAATAACTTTTGTGTTTAAAGCTTTTGAAATTGGTTTAGTAGTAGTTTAAAAGATACACATCAATTACAAATTATTAAAAAATTAATTTAAACCCTAAAATTATAAAAAAAAATCATGTTTTACACCCTGTAGTTCAGACTGGTTGGAAACTGGGTGGTTACAAAATAAAAATATTATTTTAAAGTTTCGGACTTTTGCTACTTTTTGCAAATAGATTTGATTTTAGTTGGTTTGTTAGTAAGAAAGTTATTTCATGAAAACGCTTAAGGCCTCAATTGTATTCCAGAAATCCTATTTTTTTAAATCACTTTTTTGAGTTCTTCAGAAAATTTACTTAAACTTTTTTTTAATAAAAAATCACATAATGCGTTTTGTTAACAAAATAAGGCTTATCATCGTATTTAATAGTTAAAAATTAACCGACAAAATAAAGTTTTCTCTTTAAAGGAACTTTGCAAATAATATTATTAACATCTTTGAAACATGTAAGTTGTTTTAATATTTTTGAAGTAAAAATTATTATTGACTATTAAATATTCGTATAATACTATTGATTATTATTAATTTGTTTTTCTGCAAACTAAATAAATCTACTCTAATAACTCTTTTACTTCTCTAGTGCGAAATTGTCCAAAATCGCTTACGATCCTACGATGGGGATGCGTTTTGTAATACATGGCCAGGATATGTTCCGTTAGCTGTTGTGTTTCTAGTTTTACTTTGGTTTTTTCTGCGGTTTGTGGCAAAGCTAAATAGCCCATTAGATAAGATTTTTTCAAATGATTTAGTTCTTCGGTTAAATGATTAATTTCCGATTTTTGGTGGGGCAAAACCCTTTGTGGTACATAGAGAGGATCTAATTTAAGAAACTCGCTTTTTAAGTATTTTGATTGTAAGCTTATATTTTCTTGGCGATGATAGCGTATACATTGTGTCAGACTTTCGATTTCTCTAAAAGCTTCGTGGGAGCAGGAGCTTAAGGTCTGGGAGTTTGAGGCCAAACAAAGTTTAAGATTCTCTTGGGATTTTTCAAGTATTTGTAGTTTATCGTTGTTGTTTTGTAGAGAGTGTAAGAATTTGATTTGTTGTTGTTGCAAACCTTCCAAAAGATCTTCCATTTTCTGGGATACCAGTTGTAAAAGTTGCTCCTGTTCTTGTTGCTGTTTTTGCAAATTCTTCTCGGCCATATCTTTGCGTATTTGTAATTCGGAAAAATCATTTTGTTTCATTTTTGCCATGTATTTTAAAGATTTAATTTCTTTATCCTTTTCGCTTAACTGGTGCTGCAAAAGTTTGGTTTCATCATAATGTTTCTTCATTTCGGCTGCTTGCTGTAAAATCGTAACCTCATTGGAGCGCACGTACAAGGTATTCAAATTAATAGTCAAAGCCTTTTCGTTGTCTTTAATAAACTGCTGGAATTCGTCTAGTTGTTCTTGTAAGATTAAAATGGAGTTGTGGAAAAATTCTACGGGAGAACGTTGAAAATCCTCCGGAGCCAATTTGTTGCAGTTTAAATTCACTATGCGCCACAAACGTTCATGATCAATAGCTATTTCATTAGTATTTTCCGCTTTAGATGAATTGGCTATATCCTTGGTAGCCTCCCGGGCTGTGGAACTCAACAGTTCTATTAACTTGCCCAAGTGATCATTACGCTCGTGCAATCTCTGCAGTTGAGGCCACTGCAAAGTACTATAACTCACCGATTTGGTGGGCAATTTACGCTGCAACTGCTTTAACTGCATTTTAAAAGAGCGAGCATGTTCCATTAGGAACTGCATACTGCAAAAGGAGTCTGTTTGTTCATCTCCTAGTTGTATTATGGTATACAACAACCCAGCATGGGTATTAACACAATCCAAAGCCACATCGTACACCTCTATTAAACTAACATAAAGCTTCTGTTCATCTAAAAGTTCTCCTAAATTTTGAGTGGCAAAAAGATTATTTAATAAGGTATTGAAAAAGCTGGAAGCTCTTTCCAAACCCTCGACGGGTGAATTCTCATCCAGCAAACCTTTTTTGAGTAATTTCAGTAATTCATCTAATTGTTTTTCTTGTGACTCCATATCGCCCCGATAAATTGCCGCATGAGTGCAGATTTCATAGTCACAACGATTCAAAGCGAACTCCAATTGCAGCAAAATCATTTTTAAAGAGCGCAAAAGATATAAGCATCTAGTCCTAAAAGCAAATCGGTGTACGGAATAACCTTCAAATATGGCATCCCTACCAAACTCACAAGAGGCCGGAAACTTTTCGTGAATGCCTGAGCATATAATATCAATTTTCTCCATACATCTTTGCAGCAAAATCAAAACTAAAATGACATCATTTGCCGCTCCTCTTAGCAATAATTCTTCGGGTAAAAAGGCTTTTAAATATTCAATTTGTAATTGCATAATTTTAAGGTCCACGGACGACAACTGTAATTCTAAAGCCCGGCCATAAGCTTTAGTGGAAGCAAATACTTGTTGGAAGTCTACGCCCGGCATAAATTCGGGATTTGAGGATATACTATTCAATTCCTCGGAAGTTGAAACTGTAGCTGTGGTGGAAGCCTGGGTAGTTAAGTTTACTTGTTCTCGAAGCTGCTCCCTCTCGTTCAGGGTCTTAACCAATGCTCTAAACTTCATGATAGTACAATCTCTTTCGTATACTGTCTCCAAGGCAGTATCCTTCTCCTGCTGCATGGTCCTAATATTGGTATTTAGCATTTCTATTTCCTCTCTTAAATCTTTTTCCAAATCTTGATTACTCTCTATCAACTGTTCATGGATTTCTTCTAAAGCTTCTAATTCATTTACCTCTTCCTCTAATAAACGTACTCTTTCTTCCAACTCCAGCTTAGCATTGGCTAAATTTGAAACCATAGTTTCGGCTCCCAAGGCAGCATCTACCTGTTCTCTTAGATCTATAATATGGCTCTCCATAACATCACAGCGTTGTGTTAGTAACTCTTTAGTTTTTCTTAACTCCAAAATTTCCGAGCTATTGGTCTCCAACTCCTTTAAAGCTTTTAAAGATTGTTGCTTCTCCACAGTAAGAACATCTCTTAGTTTTATAACTGTTTCTCGCAGTCTTTGATTATACTGTTCCAATTTTCTGATCTCACCTACGGAATTGTTAACCTCTTCCTTGTTTATTGTATTATTATCCGAGCCCAAAAGCATGCGTTCGTTTTCAGCTTTTAAAATTTCTACATCCAAGGCCAGTTCTTCGTTTTGCTCTTGAGCCATTTCCAGCTCAAGCTGCAAGGTCTCGGCCCTCTCCTCAGCCATTTCTTTATCCAAAGTAAGCAGTTCAATATTTTCAGAAGCCTCATCTAATTCTCTTTGGCATTTTACCTTATAATCATTCGCCTCTCTTAACTCCTGTCTTAAGCGCTGCAATTCTCTTTGCAAGCTGGATTGTTGGTCCATAATACGCGTTTTGAATTCCATTAGCTGTTCATTTTGTAAACGCAAACGTTCCATGTCTTGTAATTTTCGTATATCTTCGATTTTTTGAGATTTTAATACATCAATTTCCTTATTGAACTCCACAATTCTGGCCTCCAATTGCTTGTTGTGTAGCTTCAAATCCTGTAAATTCGAGGAGCTAGAATTTAACATCATAGTGCTAAATGTAGGCGACCTTAAAGGCTGTCCGGGTGTAAATTGAGGTCTTAAAATCTCTAGAAAACCGGTTTCAACAAATAAACTACGTTTGGCACAACAAAATGTTTCCGAAGGACTCATAGAGGTTTTGCTGCGCTTAGGAGCCAACGAGGGGGGTGGCTTTAAACTGCGACATTGTCCTGCTACAACAGTTTGCACCAAGGACACTTGGCTAGTGCTGGGTTGCAATGGCGAAACCTCTTTAGGTTGATTTATCTTAGTAGTCTTTAGTAGATTCGTAGAAGTTGGTTGCTTGGCTACCTTTTTGACAGCCGTAGAACTTTCACTCAATTTTGTTGCCGTTGCACCTCCGGCAGAAGGTGTTTGCAACTTTTTGTTTGATTCTTTAGTTTGAACTTCCTCCATTCTATTAACTTCCTCAATAGCAGTGGCTTTTTTCATAATTAATTGCGTGGGCCTTACAAAGATGCCATAATTGGCCGGACACTTAAAGTAGCAGGTTCCCTTGACGGTGCCATTATTTTTGCCACGTTCTTCGTTGAGTATAACACCAATCCATTTGCCAGGGGCAAAATTTGTTGCACCTATAAATGCAATACGACCCTCTAAATGTTTGCCAGCTATTTGCACTGTTTGACCAACTTTAAAGTGGTGTGTTGGTTGACTGCTATTCATGATTCACTGCAATGTTGCACACACATCGCAATGATGTTTTTTTTTTTCAATATTTATCTGCCCTTTAAATTAAAGTTTTTATTGCTAAATTTCTTTCGTTTGTGTTTATTGATTAAAGTTCATTTATCTTTTTTTTAATTAAATGTTAATAAAAATTAAATTTTTAGTTTTTTGTAGCTTTCTTTTGTAAACTTTGCTAATTTTTTACTACACGATTAGCTATAGAGTAAAAGTTAAAAGACGTTTGTATTGGCAAGATGGCGACTTCGTTAAAACTGACATTTTCAGCTGTATAAGTGCATGGGTGTGTGTGTAAGTTTTGTGAAACTTCTTTATTTCCTTGTGTTGATGGTCTCTCACTCTCTTTCTCTCTTTTAATAAAAAAAAAAACAATAAACGGTAAATGTATGCTTACGAATTAAAGGGCTGCATGAACAACTTCATTCATAAACATACTGAAATGTTTATTCATTGAAAGTCGTGTTCGAATAAAATTGAGATTACCGAACAAACTGTTGTTTTATTCATGCTGCTATGAACACATTTCGTTTCATGTCGTAAACACACAGAGGTTGTTCAATGAAACCGGCTTTGTTTCATAGTTTTCATTCTCTCTCATTTATTTTTATTAATACTCAATAGCAATGTTGCCACTTCAGTAAATTCAAGTAATTATTTGCATGCGTTGCCCATGTGTAATTTAAATTTTAACACATATGTAGATATACCTATGCACATATATGTATAGTATACATATTTGGAATATAAACAATAAATAATATGCAAAATATGTTTTTTTTTGTTTGTCATTTGCATTTTTGAATAATACAAATCTTTGAAACATGGCAAGATTTTATTGTCTTGTAATGTACTGTACACGGCCCTGAAATGAAACGAACTCATACAAAACACACACATTTTTAGGTGAAAGATGAAAAACAAAAGGAGGAATGAGTTTATGAGAAATTTAATTGTTAGTTTTGTAAGTGTCTTAGGAGTTTGACCACGTGGTTGTTTTTTTTTTCGAAAGATATTAAAAACTTGAAAATGAATGTAAGCAAATATTTTTCTGTTTAAGACAAAAATATTGCCGAAAATTTTTTAATGTTAGTGAATGTTTTTGAAATTAAAATTAAATATATTTAATTTTATTGAAAATTTACATTGAAAACAAACATAAATTTGAGTTTTTATTTCCATATTAATGTATCTCTTTAACTTGTTGCATTTACCCCTCATGGTTATTTCTATTTTTTTTTTAACTTTCCTATGTTTTTAGTTTTCTGCAACTGGCAACACTGACATTTAAATCATACAGTTTTTCCATGAACTTATTCGAGATTTGTTCAATGGTTGTTCTGTTTCATGGTTGTTAATGTTCATATTCTCTTGTATAAGCAAATAAACTAATTTTTTCTTATTCGTCTTTTAAATATCGAGTGTTCATTGCTTTCATTTCATAGTGTTTCATCTTACTGAATACGATTGAAGCGAACACAAAATTATAATGAAGGTTTCATGAACATCATTATTAAGTTTCATGCAGATGTTTATTACGAATAGTAGTAAAAAGTAGATATGCAAGAAAACTTTAAAATAAACCCACGAAACATTTTTTAACGGGATCAAATATTTATTTATTATTTTTTATAGAAATATTTTAAAAGCTTTGGACTTTCTATAGAAATCTTTTACTCGCTCAATAAATCCAAAATAAATATTAAAGTTGCTTAAGACTTTCCATAGAAAAATAATTTACTTGCTTAAGATTTCTTATAGAAATCTTTCAATAGTTTTAAGATTTCCTATTGAAGATTTAACAAGCGATTTTCTAATAAATTTTCTCTTTTTTAATATTTCCTTAAAAATTGTTTCACTATTTTTGGGGTCGCCAGTGTAGTGAGCTAGTCTATCAGTGAGAGTGTTCGGGTTCGATTCCCGCTAGTCGCTCTGGTCTGCTTCACTAGAACGAGTTAAAGGTCTACGCTTCTTTTGCTCGGGTTGATAAGTTTAAATATAATTTTTAATTATATTTATAGCATTTAAAAAATAAAATTAACTATTTTAAGATTTCCTTGCATTTTATTTTATTTTATTGAAGGGGGCTTAAAGTTTCCCCCATTTTGGCATATTTAAGTGTTCATTACATTTGAGGTATAAAAAGTGTTCAGCAATTTTGTAGAAAATGATACTGCAAAATTTTGTTTAGAACAAATTAACCCTCAAACTCCGCTATATAACTGAAAATTACTGTTAAATATTTTTACAGTTTTATTCTAACAATTCGTAAAATACCCCCCTAAAAAGCTAGAGGGTAGAGATAAAATTTTCTACAAAAAAAAAATTGGCCATGAAATTTTTCTATTTACATATTTCGAACACACCAAAACTAAACACAAACACCAAAATACAGCGTTTACTCAAGAGTCAATAAAAATACGCGAATCGATTGGATTGCACTGTATGCTAAATTTATTCATTAAGCCTACAATACACCATGGGAAGGAAGACTTGTTATATAACCCAGTGCACATGTTCTGGAATTCTCGCGTCGAGAAACTTATCGATTGAAATGTGTGAATTTAAACAAAAATGCCATATATTGAAGCAAGCAGCTGTTTTTCTCGCTAAACTGAGTCTGAAACTTTTTTTTGGCGAGTACTTGCTGCCACGTAAGGAAGTTACTCGCCAATTTACAGAAAAGGTGTGTTTGTAACATTTATGTGAGAAAATTTTCCGCTATGGGGAGAGAAACTATTTTCACACTAAAAACGATTAAAAATGCAAAGAATAATAATAATAATAAAATTAATAATTAATTTTCATGTTGTAAAATTCCTTTCTTCATAAAAATAATTTAATGAAAATTAAATTTGATGAACTTAAGCCTGATTAAAATATTAAAAATTTGGATTAAAACCCATAAATAGTTCAACAAAATAACCACAATTTTAATTATTGTTAAAGCTAAGGCACGAGCTCTATGTGTACATTTGTCCTTCAAGTTGTTTTGAAAAAGGTCAACAAGAAAAAGAAAGACAAAATGAAAAAACAAAAAAATTTACTTTGGACTTCAAGAAGAATTATTGACATAAGTACGGAAAAAACAGAAGTTAGGAAAAACATGTAAAATCAATTAAAAATGGATAATCATTCAAAGAAGCAAATTTCGATCTACCAAAGATTAAAATACAATTTGGTTTAAGGATTGATGTTTGACTATTGACGTCAGCAGTCGTCGATGGCTGCGAGTGTAAGACGGCAAATCCATCTGAGGAGATCAAGTGGTTGTGATCGAAACATGGCATGGTCAGGTCAGTCAAGAATGAATGATTATCAATAACAATTTTAATTAATTTTCATGTTGTAAAATTCCTTTCTTCATAAAAATAATTTAATGAAAATTAAATTTGATGAACTTAAGCCTGATTAAAATATTAAAAATTTCATTGTTTAATTATATTAAAAGATACGAATTTTTTCAACGCTCGTTTGCATACAACAAACACTAAAGTCGCACTTTAAATTAATTAGTATAGCCGACGGTTCTATTTTCACCGCTGTCGTTGGTCGTTCTCAACGCCTGCAATGTCACGTCGGCTTCAAGTACATTGTTATCCCATTTTTAACGTAACGACGTAATCTCTTTAATAGTTTTCGACATGAGTTACGGACCCACTTTTTTCTCACTTTTCCAGAAACGATGGAATCTTTTGTAACACATCTAATCGATGCGAGAAGTTCTCACTAAAGTTACAGAACATGGGTACAGTTAAGGGAATTGTGCATAGATTTAAAACAGAAGTATAACAATTTTAAGGTTCATTTAAAAGACATTTTGCAAATAAAATGCGAACATGTGTTTTTTGAGTTTTTGTCAATAATCAAAATTTTAATTTACGCAATAAAAACTTGATTGATTTATTTTTTATCTAATGAAATATTACAACTAAATAGATCTTTTAATTATTAATACAAGCCAATTAAAATTTCTACTAAAATTTGAAGAAGAATACCACAACTCCCAAAAATTTTTTAGAAAATCCCCAAAAATTTGTTTTTTTTAGTTTTTTTTGGGAATATTTTCCCTACCAAGTACGGGGCTCAGGATTCCAATTACACATTTCACTATTAACACTTTGAGATTTCTAATTAAAATTCTTTACTGTTTTAGTATTTTTTTTTTTTTTTATAAAAATGTCAAACGTTACACAATTTGTCCTTTGACCTCTTAACAATTTTATTTCAAGTTTTAACGCTCACTTATAAATAAATATGACTATAAAGTTTATTATTTAAAGCGATTTTTTTACAGTTTGGAAAATAATAATGATACTAAAGCCGATCGAGGATTTAACTCTACCATCATCTTATGCACGGAAAGAAATTTATTTTCTAAAGTAATCAATTTTGTGTCTTAAAACAAGAAAATTCATAATAATTTCTTGATTTTAACTTATTTTGTTCGTATTTAGTAAAATTTTCTTATATAAAGAATCATTTTGCTTAAGCCAAGCCACCCATATATTTAGAATAAGTAATTTTTGACTTGGATGAGATCATGCAAAATTTTCTTTGTTCAAGCCATATTGTCTGGTAATTTAGTAAATAATTCTTTCCGTGTAGATTAATAAGCTTATTTCCTTATCTACCAAAGATATTTGAAAAGGTATTTCAATTGAAAATTATCCCTAAATAAAATGACAGGATCGTATGAGCTTTAACGATGTCCATCCGTCTGTGTAAATGTTGAAATGTGGTTCCGGAAGACCCGGGCAATGGTGGCGACTAAGTTGTTTTATAATTATGTCACATATACTCCATTAAAAAATACATTGTTGTTTTTTTGGTGTTGTAACTTGTTGTAGTATCGACACCACCGTTTACATGCATTCGCCTTGAATAATACTGTGCTAGGATATGAAATTTTTCTCCGACAAACGGGTTATCATAATTCGGGTACCCTGAATCCAGTGATGCTAACCATTTTTAAGGTAAGCTCTTTTTTTTCGAGATATACCGTTATTTTGAAAATAGAGGAGCTTGCACAACATATATTCGCGTAACTTAAAAACGGTTTAGTTAATTAAATAAACTAAAAAAAATCGAAATTCCGCAATAAGCGCAGTGATTTTTTTTTTGCAAAATTTTGTAATTTTTGGTTTTTAAAACCGAATTAAAATTGAAAAATGCAGCAATGCCTCTTATTTTTGAAAAATGGCTTTTTTGCCATCAAAATTTCTCTGTCCGCCGTGGTATTAAAGAAATGAGTACATTCGTATCGTTCTTTTATTGCAACATAGTCATATCTCAACAAAACAAAAACAAAAATTTGAAGTTACTTAAGCAAAATTGTTCTTTCATACCTTCTGTATATGTAAAAAAAAATCAGTATTATATCTTAAACTGAACTGAAGTTATAGCAAAATAGATTTTATTAAATTGAAAACTTTAATCGCATTTTGCCAAGTTCGATTTTTTTGAGATATGACTATGTAACAATAAAGGAGCGATATGGATTTAGAGAAACCACTAGTAACAGATGAATTTCGCAAAGTTCATGCAATAATATTATAAATCTGGAAATTCATTTAAATCCGCTTTCAAGGCACTAATCTCAACTCCAAACGCGAACAAGGCTTCGAAGAGCCAGCCGATCTTCCATCCCCGCTAGGGCGACGACTTTCTAAATATCTACTAGTAAAAAATGAATTTCGCAAAGTTCATGCAAAAAAATAAATCTTGAGATTCATTTAAATCCGCTTGCAAGGCACTTTTCTCAACTCCAAACGCGAACAAGGCTTCGAAGAGCTGGTCTTCCTTCCCCGCTAGGGCGACGACTGTCTAAATATTAATGCTCTCCTTAAGTGCCAGATTCTTTAAATAAATATTGAAGTATAAAAAAAAGTTCTAGCTCATTTGTGATGTAAAAAATAATATTCTGTTATACTTTATTTCACTCAGTTTTATTAAGAAAAGATTCCTTAAACTTGAAATAAGGTATTATTTAATACAGGGGTCTAATCACCGCATTCGATAACTATCGTATCGAATAAACTATCGAATTTTTTTGCATGCGATAGACACTGACGTATCGAATGAAAACTCGAGATATGTAATGTCGAGTTACTCGATATCGAATGATATTATTTCATTCTTCGATATCGAGATTCCTGATACGAAAATAAATAATTTCGATAAATTTTGCTCGATATCGTATGCGGTGATGAGACCCCAGGCTTTAAGATTTACTCTTCCGTCTTCATTTGAATTTTGGGTTTTTAATATTAAAATTATAAATAAATCCGTAGCAAAAATTGTATTACTTGAAATAAAACCCTTAGATATGTTTTTAATTGAAAACAATTTGTTCATTGGGTGAGCATAAACAAAATGGACGCCATTAAATTGTTAACTTTGATTTTGCATATTCTTCTCTTGGATCTTAATTTTTTTTTGCAAATAAATTACAATTTAAACAAAAAATGTTGGTTTGTTTTTTTTTGTTTAAATAAATTTTAATAAAATATTTACCTTTTTGAAAAGAAATGTAACCAATTTGTTTAAAAAATTAAAAAAAAAATCAAGTTTAAGAACAGCCAATAAGCACAGAAATAAATATTTTTTTTTAAATTTTTTTTAAAAGGAAATTAAAACACTTTAAAATTTTTGTTTAATTTAAGGAAAATATATTGAGATTTAATAAAAATTTCAAAGAATTTTCAAAATTTTCAAGGATTTGTTAAAATAATTTTATTTATTTTTCTTATATTTAGTTTTCTTTTTTAATTAGCTTTTTTGGGAACGAAAGTTTTTTTTTTGGTTTAGAATTGTTTTAAAATAAAAGTTTAAAACATGCGCAAAAATCACTAAAAATTTTTTTTTATTTTACATTTTTCATTTGACACGAACACAAAAGAGATTAATTTTAAAGTTTCCTATTTTCTATTTTCTTTTAAGGGATTTTTATAGGGGGCTTTCACTTGTCGTCGTTAAAATTTGTTCTCTATTTTGATTATTTTTAATAAAACTCTTTTTTACAATGACATTTCTTAAAGAACTGTCAGATTGTTTACAGCTAAACCGCAAACAAATTTCTCATTTTATTTTTCTGTAAGATTTAACAAATTTTAAAGTTTTCTTTAGCGTTGTTTTTTAATGTTTAAAGGACGAGCTACTTTTTACAACTACCGGCTGCTGCGCGTTTCAAATAAAAAAATTGTATTTTCTACTTTAAACAGCTCTTTGGCTACGCATCAATTTAAAAAATAAAATAAAAAAACGGTTAGAAAAACAAAAGAACTCAACTCTACTCATATCACATCACATATCGTTTTTAAATCAGAAACCAACAATAACTAAACAACACATTTGAAAAAAAAAAAAAAACAAAATCCCAAAAGCAACAAGGAACAAACGCACTTTTTTATTTCCCCCGTTGACGACTTTGACGAAGGGGTGAATCCACGTAAATGACGGGCTTTTTTAAGGATTTCTACAGAAGTACCAAACAACAACAACAATGTTCATTAAATATAAAAAAATCATCCCTTTCGCATTTTAAATTATTGAAAATTTTTTTAAAAAATTTTAAAGATGTGTGTTCGGAAAACAAAAAGGAATAATAAAAATTAAAAACGGGTTGTTATTGTGCAATATTGTTGTAGATGGCTGCAAAAAAAATTAAGCACACACAGACAAGCATATACACATCCTTAGCCTTACACATTCATATATACTCTCTTGCAGACAACTCTTTGTTTACCTTTACCGGCGTTTTTTTTAATTCTCTTTACGCGAATCTAGTGCAAGTTCACATATAAAATGTGCTTAACAGAGATGCGTTTTAAACACATTTTTTTTTCGCAAATTTGGTACTTATTTTGTTTATGTGTCCTAGTAAAAAAGAATAATAAAGGTCTTAACAAATTTCAATGAATTGAAGTAAATTTTAACAATATTTCCTAGAAAAAGGTAAATTTAGCAATATTTCCTATAAAAAGTAAATGTTAGCTAAATTTCCTATAACAAGTTAGATTTAGCAAAACTTCCTTTAAATGTTAGATTTTAACAATACATATTTCCTATAAAAAGTAAATTTTGGCAAAATTTTCTATAACAAGTAACTTAAGAACAATTGTGATTCCTAGTTGAACTGTTAATTTTAATTTCGATATTCTTAGTCAGGCATCATCAAATTTAATTTTCATTAAATTATTTGCACTGAAGGAAGGAATTTTCACAACTTGGAATTTTATTAAAATTTATTGATAATATTCTCGGCTGAGCTGGGGCTCGAACCTGGGTTGAATTTACATGTTTCAAAAATCACCACTAAAAAAAATTTCCTATAAAAAACAAAATTTTTACAAAATATCCTATAAAAAGTAAATGTTAGCTAAATTTCCTAAATTTAAATTTAGCAAAACATCCTTAAAATATTAGATTTTAACAATACATATTTCCTATAAAATGTAAATTTTGCCAAATTTTCTATAACAAGTTAATTTTAACAAAATTTTCTTTAAAAACCAAATTTTAACAAAATATCCTATTAAAAATAAATATTAGCAACATTTTCTATAAAAAGTAAATGTTCACAAAATTTCATATCAAAAATAAAATTTAGCAAAATTTCCTTAACCCTTAAATGCATGATGTTTTCTTTTGGATTGAAAAAAATGTTTTTTAATAGAAACTTAGGCGTAGATTACGTAAAAAAATTTAGAAAATAGTTTTGAGTGTTTATTTCGAAAAAAAACGGTACACAAAAAAAATTAAAATTGATTTCAATTAAAAAATTTGTGATATTAATTAAAAAATTAATTAAATTTGCACCAGTAAGCAAATTAATAGTATCAATTAAACGTTTAATTCACTTAATTAAACGTTTAGTTCACTTGATTACACGTTTAATTTATTTGATTAAATTTTTAATTAAAACTGATTTTATTTTTGATTAATGCTTTAATTGGTGAAGAGTTTTGAAGAATTTGTTTGTGTATGTAGACTTTTGGCAACAATATGCGTTTAGTACTTAAATTACTAAGGCATGAACAACAGTAGTCATATACATACATATTTATATTACATTCAGGTGTTTAGTAAATTGTTTCTATTTATAAAACAATGCAAAACAAATGTAATTTTTGATCTGGCACACAGCAACCTTACATTTAGTGCACTCAGTCCATGAAAATCAATTGCAACCTGGAAGTTTGCACCTGTTTTTAGCAGAACATCTATTTTCATTATTTGTGTTTTGTGGGTCCTCGGTGTCTTTACCTCCATCTGCCTTTCTGGTTGAAGGTCTTCCTCGTTTGTTTTCATATGTTTTATAGGAGCACAATGTTTCCGCCAGGTCTGTTTTAGAATCTGGCAATGTAATGTTTGGGTGGTTTGTTTCTTAGAGTATCCATGAAATTATTAAGTCCATATCTGTCATATGGTAAAATAATCTAAAAATACCACTTACGACTTTTAATTCTTATTTTATACATGCCCAAAAAGCTAGCATAAGGTCAACTCCTCCCATATGGACAAGCTATTAAAGTTTGTGTTTTTTGCGTTTTGTCAAATCTATTGGCAGCATCAACCGGTTCCGCGCCTACGTAATTTGAAGCTTACGTAACAAGCTTATTCTCCTTCCAGCATGTCACAGAGATAGCCATACTTTCATAATTTGTAACAAATTCCTCATAGAAACCCTGTGCAACAGGCCGTTTCATAATTTATTTTGCGGCAGGTACTTTGTAGTTCTTTTCGAGCCTATTTCTTTGAATTTTGCCCAACGAGTATGTTCCCTGAGTACATAGGTAATACAATAATGGAACAGACGTATAATACTTATCGAAATAAATTACTTGGTTAATTTTTCGGGGAATTGAACGGCACCACAGTCTAACCAAACAATTTGTAACCGTCTATAATTATTTATGTCGCAAACGCATGTTGTAGACATTTGGTATTTTTCAAAAATATTGCATTTATTTAATAACATTATTAAATACAAGATGACCAGGCCATAGCTAACCTGTCAACAGATGCAAAATTATTTTTTTTCCATTCTGATAATACACTATTCACAGAAAAGACAAAAATACAAAATTTGATTATAACTAAGAAAAATATTAAATTTTTACAATATCAATTTTATTATTATGTATTCGAATGTGTATTCTAAGTCAAATTACAATCCTCAAAAGCTTTTATACTTTAATAGTTTTATTCCTTCAATATTTTCAAGGAGGAATATTTTGTATGCACTATCAGAATTTTTGTTTGTACATTCGAATAATATGAAAATTTATATAATAAATGTTACTCAACATGAGAAATAAATTCCCAGATTATATTTTTTACAATATCTTTATACATATCTAAAAATATGTTGTCCTATGTTCTCCGACTCAACCGATTTTCAAACGAGTACATGCGCTGGAAAGGTCTATATATGGTTTGTAAAAATAATCCTGATAGGTGGCGCTGTTTCCGTGATATTTAAATTCTTTTTATTGATGGTAGATAGCGCTGGGGTCAAGAGTTATTAACAAAATTCTCCAGTACATATTTAATTTTTTATTTTTTTTTTTTTAAACACCGGAGCAGCGCCGGTACCAAACAGCTAGTATGCTATAAAAAGTTCATTTCAACAAAATTTTCTTTAACTAGTAAACTTTAACAAAACTGCTTTTAAAAAATTAGTTTTAAAAAAATTTTCTATAAAAAATAAATTTTAACAAAATTTCATATAAAAAGTAAAATTTAGAAAAATTTCCTATAAATATTAATTTTAATAAAAAGTTAATTTTAGCAAAATTTTTTGTAACCAAATTTCCTATAAAAAGTTAATTTTAGTAAAATTTCCTATAAAAAGTTATTTTAGTAAAATTTCCTTTAAAAAGTTAATTTTAGTAAAATTTTCTTAACTAGTAAATTTTTAACAAATTTTCCTATAAATATAAAATTCTTGCGAAATTTTCTCTTAATTTTGACAAAATTTCCTATAAACAGTAAATCTTAGCAGTATCTATTTATAAATTGGCAAAGGCAAAACAGTTAAGAACACTTCCCTCCTCTTTATGTCAACCGATTTGAAAAAAATATACACCATTTGAAAGGCATTTACTCACAGAAGTTCACAATAAATATTTTGTTAAAATCTGTTCAATAATTTCAGAGTTATAAGCGTTCAAATTTGCATAATACATAAATAACAAAATTGTTTTTTTTTCAATTACCAAATAATGAAAAAAGGGTGGTCGATTATTCGACATTTTTCAGAAACCGGTTTTCGAATATTTCGACTATAAAATCTTATGTATAAATCGGCACAGGCAAAACAATTAAGAACGCTTTCATCTATTATTTGTCAAGCGATCGTCAATGGGGAGAAAAAAGTATCAAAAAGGGGAAATACGGGAAACTAAATTTCTTTCTTTAACTTTTCTGTGCATCATGTGATCATTCGGAAATTTTCTATAATATTGAACTTAGAAACAAACTATAGGTGCAGGTTACTGAGTAAATGAGAACTAGGTTTTTCCTTTTTCCGGACTTTTTCATTTCCCGGGATTCCGGGAATTCCCGCTAAATACAAATCGATGCAAAATATTATTTAATTTAATTTATTTCGACAAATAACATTTCCTGAGATCAATTACAAAGTTTATAAATGTATTAAACTTTTTTATTTCTGTGGCAAAAAGGAAAAAGTGCTTAAGGGCACCTTAAGATCTGCATGTTCAAAAGTGTATGTGGGCAAAATTTAAATTATTTTGTTGGAGTTTTGGGGAAGTTATAGAAAATTCTTTTTTCAATGTGCAATAACATTTGGAATAATAAAAACTTCCGATCTGTGACATTAGGAGCGTTAAGGAATTAGAACATAAAAAAAACTATAACCGCAGAGAACTGATGATTTTATTAAATTCGGAGTAAATTTCCAAAAGCCACCTTTAAAGTTCTCAACTGTTCTCCTCTAACACTAAACGAATAGATTTAAGAACTTATTGCCACAGAATAAATAAATACAAAGCCAGCAGCATTTATATGAAACCAAAAAAGGTAAAATATTTAAACAAATTATTACAAAATATATTTCTTTTAAAATAGGATTTTAGTTTAGAATAAGCAGTTACAGAATTGTTTGAATGCATATTTCTAATTTTTATCAAGAGAATACAGGTTTCCTTTCTACAGATTGCCTTTATAGTCAAAGGAAGATTATATAATCTCTAGACACTTTCAGTTTACTTTATTAAAGGTGTTTTTTTTTGCCATTCACATAAGGGTTAATAACTATTGTCATCTTTTCTTACAGAATCTTTTCTGAGTAAAATTCCGCATTAATTCTGCCTTTTACATTTTTGTATGTTCTTCTCTGAAAAAACATGTGGTATTTTCAAAGTGTCAAGCGTTCTTTTCTGATAATGTTGCCTTTAAAATTACAAAAGAAAATGCTACATGTTCAACACTCACTTTAATTAAAGGGGCATGAGTGCAGCACTAGATCAAGGCGAATTGTTTTAAGCCGAAATTTGTGATCTTTTGTAAGCGTAAAATATGCAACACTTCTTAAAAATTAGGGGAGCATTTAAAAATGTAGGCAAGTCACATGTAACACTTATGCAACACTTTTTGTTTAGAAAAGAAAACGCCATAATTTTTAATAGCAAAATTGTTTAACTGCACTTTTACAATTTATAACTAATTGTACGCAAACCTAAAAACAAAGTTTATAAGAAAAATACTTTCTTGCATAAAAAATTACTGAAGGCAGCTGCAAAAAAGGGTATTATCTCACCCTCAAATATTACTGGGGGTAAGATATGATACAAATTTATCATTAATTTGTGCTCGTATTCAGAAAGGAAAACAACAACTTCTTACAGTTTTACAAATAATTTTAGAATGAAACAAATACCCGCTGGAATGGTAGCATACATGGAACGAAATGACATTTCTGGAACTGGAGGAGGGCCAAGTTAATATTTTTCCACCGCGATTTTTTTTTTACTTTATTTAAATTTTTATCGACCTTCACTGGGAGTTTTTGTCATAAAATATGGTTGCATTTCTATTACAGTGCACTCGCGATAGTATGAACTAATTAAAACAAAGCCAGGGGTCTAATCACCGCATACGATATCGAACAAAAGTGATCGAAATTATTTATTTTGGTATCATGACTCTCGATATCGAATGAAATTAATTGAGAATACAAGAGAGAATAATAGAACGTGTCCGGCATCTTAGATCTCAGTAATTACGGACAAATGTGGAAATGGATAAGGAAAGAGCTTCGGGATATTTTCTAAACATCAAGTAAACGACTACAAGATTGAATGTAGGAGCTGGATCTGGGATATTCTTTACGTTTTAATCTCACTTGTGTTGTTACCCTAATAAAGTTGAACCAAGGCAAGTTCATGTTAAACGTGACACTACCTTTCTACTTGTCAACAAATTTGTTAACCCCTAAAGAAAGATATGAAACAACGACCTCCACTGCTGAAGTACAGCAGCTTCTGTTGATTAGCAACTGGACCTAGGGAGATGTATTTACAAGTAAGCCGAGATTTCCCGCCGACTTGAACTAACTTATTACATCTTCCTTCCAGCTTACTTGGGTATAAACCACAGTTTCCAGGTGATTCGCGCAGAAGCCTCTCTTATAACCAGTCTTAGGCCTAATTGCTAGGGTCTACTGCCAGGTCTACAGAATTTCTAGGATGTTTTGACATGTACATAGATTTTTCGTTTTTTGCATTTTTTTATTTGATCGTAAGCAACACTGCTTAATGTAAAATATAAGAACAACAACAAAAAACACATACAGTCTATTTTGGGACGCTTTAAAAAAGTACAACAATAAAAAGATGATAAAATAGCGTGACGAGGTTTGTAGTAAAGAAAACAAAGAAGAAAACGTTTCACTCTTTCCAAACAACAGAAACAACAACAACATTATAAGAAAAAAAAATTAATTTTTGGTTGGTAAAAAATAATGACAAACAAAATCCCGTATTCAATTTTTTAAAATTGTTCAGTTAAATACATCAAATACAAAAATAGAATGATGACGAAAAACATATCGAGTCGAGCCAAGGAAAGGCTACAGCAACAGTTAGTGATGAAGAAAAACATTGTGTGTATAAACAAGACAAGACTTCGTTCAAAGTTAATTCCAGCAAAAAAATGTGCCTCAAAGTCAGCCGCTGCTCTGCTCTGCCTTCATCTTCTCTTTCAGTGATTGCTTGGGTGCGCGTCATTGCTTGTGCAAAAACTTTTTGTTTGATTCAGCAAAATTATTTGTTTGAAATTTATATGAATTTTAGTAAACTTTTTGTTTGATTCAGTTAAATTATTTGCTTGAAAAAATCAGTGTTGTTTTCAGTAAACAAAATGCAAATAAATTGTTTGATTATGCGAATTTGTTTATATGTAGGACCGATTTCAGACAAAAAATGTTTTGATTCTACAAATTTTTTGTTTGAATTGGAAAAATAATTTTTTCTGTGCACTCTTAAGTTTCAATATTTTCTCTTCATAACTATTTTTTTTTTCCTTTCACCACACAACAGTGCCAAAAATGGCACAATTGTACCACAAATCTCATCTCCATTGTTTACATTTGCACAATATTGGTTCATGTGCATGTGTGTGTGTACTCGTATTTGTGTGTCATTGTCAATGAAGCACTTTTACATAAAGAACTTACACACATATGTATGTACATATAAATTGTATGTATTTAACGCACTCATCATATTCCATTATTTTTGTCCTGCCGCAACAAATCCTTTACTAATTTTAGGGTTTTTTTAATGAAATTTTTATAAAATTTTTAATACCAAATTTTTCTGTTTTTTTTTTTGTTTTCTAAAAAAAATCTCTTGATTTTCTAGGCTGATGTTTTTTTTAATGAGTAACATCCTTTTTATATAATTTTTTTCCTGGTCTTCTAGCGAGAATGTGTGTCTGTGTCAGATGTTTGTTGTTCCATTGTTTACTGACTTAAATCATAAGGCATTAGCTAAGGCTCATTTATAGTCTTTTAAAACTAGTGTTGTGGTTTTAAAGAATTTTTTTTTAATTCTTTTTAATTCAATAAATATGTGTGTGTGTGTGTTCTGTTTGTTTTTTTAAATCTTGGCCAAGGCTTAGTTATAAACAGAGAAACCGTTAATATGCAATTGCATGTTTTTCCTTGCAGAGCTTTTTAGAAATTTTAGTGCATATTTTTGCATATTTTACCCTTTACAGCATTTTTTGCATAATTTAGTTTAAAGAGAATTTTTAAGTTAATAGCGCATATTTCCCCTTTTTGAAGCATATTTTGATACATGCTTTCGCAGCGAATCCAAAAAAAATTTCTGTTTTAATTTTGATGGTTTTTCTGTTTTGAATATCATATCGCCATCTACAATCCACAATCCACCCCACTTAAATCAAGCCAAAGCGGTACCAATAGTACGGGAATTACGAATTTCCCTAACTCAAGTACAGAATGCTTGATTCAAGTACGGATTATTCAAGTACCCCGTACTTAAAATAGTTCGAAAACGGGATCGACTTAATTAAAAGGGATATTAAATTAATCACAAATTGTGCTTGATTGAGGAATTTCTAATTTGGCTTTATCCCGATTCGTACTAAAACCAATCCGAAAGTGAGAGTTTATTATTATTAACTTACCGTTGCACATATTTCATTTTTGTTGTATTCCGCTCTTTGTTTACAGAAGTAGTGGCACCATGCCCACTATTTTTTTTTTCGCAATAATTCTACTCTGAAGATTTAGTGTATTTAACAAAAAGAATATGGGAATTATTGCTGTTTATTTTACTTTTATCTTTTGAAAATAATCTACATTTTTCTTCACGCAGACGCAGTGTTGTTGTTGTTTCTACAGAAAACAAGCAAATCGTTTTTTTTTAAATTTCTTTTCTAGATTTGGTGTTACTACAACAAACTTTTACAAACACAAGCGTATGCACTAGGGTATTCATTTAATCGGTGTTTTGCTTTAATCGGTTAATCGCTCGATTTATTACCCGAGGTTTTGTTTTATAAGGTTAATAATCGGCTAATTTTGTTATTGATCTGAAAACCGATTAATAAAGTTATGTTTTTACAAATTAAGTTATTTTAAATAAATGAAAATGGATAGATTATTTATTATTTGGAGTTTATTATTATAAAAAAACCATAACATAACAAACAAAACACATTTCTTGAACTAAAACGAGCTAATAAAAAAATAATTCATAAATATGTAATACAAATTTTTTAATTAATACATAATTAGGGTATTCACAAGGTGTACGTGCTATCAAGTCATATTGTCATAATATCCTAATACTTTACAATAGTTTAAACAAATTGTTGTTGTCTTTAATACAAAAAATTAAAAAATTTAAATGAAAAGACTTATTATGCTTTGTTTATTGTTTTGTCATAACGACTCAGTAGTGATCTAAATTATGAGGGTGTTTAATCAAGTCGTCTCACGCCACTCTTTGCCCCCCCTTTGACTGACAAAGCTATTGGTTTTCCAATGCTTTTATGCAAAACAATTCACATAAATACAAATCTGTCTGTTTGGGTTACAAAAAAATTAGTTTAAGGTGATCTTATAAAATAATCATTTAAAAAAAATAATTTGGTTTCAATGTTTAGGATTTAAGCGAAACTTCTCTTTAACTTTGATAAAACTTGAGATGGAAAAAATTCTTATACTTATCGACAGCAACCCACAATAAAGAATTTTAAATTTCTCAGTCCTCTTAGTGGAATTCCCTAAACTTAAATTCTTCCATTAAGCCATTAGAGTCCTGTTTTAAGTTTTAAAAATTGTTAGCACTTCTAGTTGTTTCGGGTTATTCTGGTAAAAGATTGTTTGCGTTACTATCAAGAGTCTCTTCTGTTGTTAGGTCATCATCTAACTCATCCTGCTAAAGCTCAGCACCGAATATTCTGCAAAAAAGTTTATTTCCGAACTTCTTAGTTTCTGTTTTAACTGTTTTTTAAGAATGTATTACTAGAAGGAAGTATATTTTAAGCAAAAATATTTTCTAAACACATACTTTTTGTATTGGAGACGAAATAAATAATTAAAAACACAAAAAATTTGTTAAAATATCACAAAAATTACAAAATTTGCTACAACGGATAATCGTTTAATCGACCGAAATTAACCGGTTTAATCGTTAATCGAAAATATCCAATTTAAATCCAGTTAATCGGGTAGTAATTAATCGGTTAACCGTTAAATCGAATACCCTAGTAAAAACTTAGATTTAGTGCTAGTTTTTTTCTTTCTGTGTACATATATAACGTGTCATAACGTTTGTAATTTTTACAAAATATATATTCTGGGTCCTTACCAAAATTATGTGTGTGTGTGTGTTAGTGAAAAAGTGTGAGTATATTGCGACTTTCAAGAAATGTACTTTCATGTGTAAATGCTAGGTTACCAGTAGCGAAGTTGATTTAACGATGTCCGTCCGTCTTTCCGTGTGTTTGTTGAAATAAGTTTCCAGAAGACCCCAGCAATAATGGGGACTAGGTTGTTGTATATATGATTATATCATATGTACATATACATATGTTTTGGATAATTTTGTTATTAAAATACAATTTGAACGGTCCACAAAATAGCTGAAATATGAGCAAAAAATCACGACTGCCTCTATTGTTACCCTTAAATCCATTGTTGTGGTTTTATTTTTATTTGTTTTATTTTATGTATATGTGACCCTCTCCGAAAATGAAGCTTTGAGAAAATCGCATCTTATCTAATTTTACACCACCCTTTTAGGTACCAGAATCCACTCTTAAGTCCAACCCCGTTTTTTGACCCACTAGGTCCCTTTTCTCGGAGAAAATCACATATATACAATGTAGGCGGGATTGGAGAAGTGTTCATGACACAAAATAGATTCAACGGTATTTGTAAAACTTTATGCTCTTATTTCACCATGGTAAGATATTCGACATAGCCGAATATAGCGCTTTTACTTGTTATTTATTATTATTTTTTTTTGTTTCGAATCTTTTTTTATTTCAAACTAAATCTTGAATACCTTCTTCAGTAAGAAATAAAACCTTATAAATATTTTGCTGTCTGTGAGAATATTTCAAATAAAAAAAATTTTACAAAATGTCACTTTTTGTAAAGGACAAAAAAAGTTAAAAATTTTTTTAAATTCATAAAAAAAATCTTTTATTTAGAAAGGATTCCCTCGTTAAAACAATAAAAAACGAAACAGGGTAAACAAAAAGGTAATTTTTTTCTTAATTTAAAAAATTTAAAAATTGTATTTTACACAACCAATTTGCTTCTAGTTCAACGATTAAAGCAGGCAGATATACACACAATCAATTTAAATCTTGGAATTGAATCACTTTAGGGGGTTGCCCTCTATAAGAGAGTGTCTGTGTTTGCTTTTACCCATTTCCATTATGAAAAAAATCACAAACCGTAAGTAATTATTGTTTTTTTTTTTTTGTTTTGTAGGTTTGGCGCGAAAATATTTTCGATTTTTGCCCAAAAAACGGCAGTTATTTTTTACCCTAAAAAAAAACTCAAACACACACAAGGGATTTATGAAGAATTTTTTTTTTTTTTTGCAATAAAATTCTAGGGTTTCATTACATTGCTAATGTGTGTGTTGCACATTGTGTGTGTGTGTGTGTGTGTGTGTTCGACAAAAAAAAAAAAAAAATTATCAAAATCAAAGATTGCAAAATCATTGATAATATTGAGAGGGCAGTTGCCAGAGTAAAAGTTCATTTATGCGCCCGTAGTTCATTTACAATTGAATGATTTTATTACAATACAATTCTCTAATTCTATGCAATTAGCCCAGCACCTAATAATTAATTGAAATTAGAGGGCTGAATTGAAGTTCTAAAAGTATTAGAATTAAAGAAAGGAGTTAGTTTTTAATAATTTGTAAAAAAGAAGCATTTTTTATAAAGAAGCATTTCAAGAAGATATAAGGCTATAAGGTACTTTTTAACTAAAATGGTACTATTTTAACTAAAAATATAGTTTTCATCTAAAAAGGTACTTTTGAACTTAATAGATATGTTCTTTTAAATTAAAAAAGTACTTTAAAAATCAAAAGTACTTTTTAAATCAAATGTACTTTTTAAATAAAAAGTACTTTTTTCATAAAATAAAATTTTTACCTAATACGGTGCTTTTTAACTAACAAGGTAGTTTTAACTGAAAAGGAACTGTTTAACTAAAAAGTACATTTTAACTAAAAAGTACTTTTTTACCAAAATGATATTTTTTTGACTAAATATATACTTTTAAACTGCAAATGTAGTTTTTAATTAAAAACTTGTTTTTTCTTTCTTTTATAAAAAATGTACTTTTTTTAATCAAAAGTACTTTTTAGCTTAGATGGTACTTTTTAAATAAAAAGGAATAAAGAGGTGATGTTTAACTTAAAATTACTTTCTTAACTAAAAAGATACGTTTTAACTAAATTGATATGTATGTAGATATTTTTAAACTAAAAATGTACTTTTAAAAGGTGCTGTTTAACTAAATAGGGGCTCTGTTTAACTAACAAATTACGGTTGAATTTTGAAGGTAGTTCTTAACAAAAAAAAAAGAAAGAAAGGACCTGTTTACTGAGAAGTCACTTTTAACTTAAAACATACTCTTAAACTAATAAAAAGGTACTTTTTAAAAAAATATTAAGGTTTGTTTTTACATAAAGAAGTTCTTTCTAACCAAACAGCTATTTTTAAACTAATAAGGTACTTTTTAACTTTTAAACTTATGCCAAAAAAAAAGCTAAAGTTAGCATACACTTTTTCTATGCTTACTTTCACTGTTTCTTTGCATAAGGAGGTTACTGTTTAAACGCAAAAAATTCCAATATTGTATCACTTCGGAACTTTATGATGATCGATCCATAATTTTCTATGGATCCAATGTAAAATCAGCCCTTGAAAATAAATTTTGGTACCTTTATATGAAAACATTTAATTTTTATGAAAATAAAAAGTACTTTATAAATTCAAGTCCTGTTATTATTGAATTTTATGAGCGAGTACTTGTTCTTTAAAAATCTGTTAATATTTGTTATACTAAATTGTAATTTTTAAACCTATTTGAAATAAAAATCATCTAAATAGTAACTTTTTGTTAAAATAGTACCGCTTAAAATACTAGTTTTTGCATTAAATCTGAAATGACAGATTTGTTATTGAACATAATCGTTTTTTAAAAAAAAAAAAAAAAAAAAAAAAAAAACTGTGTACAATGGATTCGGAATTTAAAGAAAACAAATTCATTGTAATTCACAAGTATTATTGTGATGCACTTGAAAGCGATCTTTTGTCAAGCAGTCATGCAGTCAGTCACCTTTTTTTGAAATATGCCAAAAATTTCAAATCTCTCTTTTCTAAAAAATATATACACACACACCTAAATACAATAAAAATCCAGAAGAGTTATAATCAAGTAGCGATCATTTTACATCATCTTTTTTTTTTCTTGCTGTATCGCAAAAGAGCTCGACAAGAGTGAAAATGCAAAGTAACAGAGATGCATTTTAAACGACAGCTGGCTGTGTTTTTAATCATACAATGTTTTTTTTTTTTTTTTTTTGTTAAGTTTTTGATTTTAATTCGTCTACCCTTCCTTTCATAGTTTGATTTGGTTTTTTATTTAATCATCTCTAAAAAAAGGGGGAAAACGCAGGATGCTTTTTTTTATGAAAAGCACCCCTTTTTTTAAGGCTATTCAACAAAACAAAAAAATGCGATCATTCATTTTTATCCTTTTTACACTTTTCCTTGGGTTTTTTTTTTAGCAAAGGGTGGTTTTAGGATCGAAGTTGATGTTCTGCTGATTTAAAGCACTGCAAAAATTGTTAATTTTATAATATTAGAAAATTTCATATTGATCATAAGCAGAAATGATAAAAAGTTTCAAGTTAATTTCAATGGTATAATTTTTTTCTTCAAGTAAATTTTTCACGTTTTTTGTTTTATCTTTCTGGCTCTCTTCCTCTCTTAAACAAAGACCGCTATGTAAATATGTATACAGACGTGTCACAGAAATCAATTCCGATCGTAAGTGATTTCGTTTTATGAGCAGCAAGATACGAAATCATTTCCACTTTCGGCTGGTATTGGTTTTTGTGAAAGGCTTCTAGAATCCAATATTGCCAATTTTTTTTTTTTTAATGTTCCATTTAACTTGTGCGAATAGTCGAACAGACGAACATTACCCCTTTGTTGAATTTAGTACTTAAATGGTTCAAAAAAGCACTAATTTTTCTTTTTATTATTAAAAACTTTTTGTAATTTCAGACGATTTAAAAGATTTTCTGTAAAAATAAGAGCGAGTAGTTAGTAATCAATTAAATAAATCGTCTATGAAATATGTTTGATTTGATTAAAATTTTAAAGTTTATGATGAAATACTTACAGCCCAATTAGGAATATAAATTCCCTTGAGTTATTTCCCCTTTCCACATTTTTACAACTGAATTTGCATAGAAAAAATGGCAGCAGGGATAAAACTCCCGGGGAATTTTTATTCATAATTGGGCTGTTAGTAACCCATTCAAAAATAGGTTTTTTGTACAGATCTCGTTTATTTGCTTTAAGTTTTGCTCAACTCTTTTCAGCCAAGAAGTACTCAGTAACCGAGTAAGAACTTAATGTATGATTGCTAAAATGTTTACAAAATGACTTGAAATTATTTTAGAAAGATTTTCATCACAGACCTGTGTAATTTAAAATTGATATCGACAACGACTTATATAATAGAGGTAATTGATTGACATATTGGCAGAAAAATTAGCAGCAAAGCTGAACTATTCCTCAAGGTCGAAGTGAATTACGAAAAAATAAAATACATGCCCTTAAGCTCTAGCCAAACACGTTTGGAAAGGATTTGACAACATGTTCAAGGCGGTGTATAAGAATTCAAAGAAGTCGATGCGATTATGGCCTCTATTAAGGTTCACAACTCCACTCAGTTGAGTTGTAAATAAAACAACTGGTTGTGTTGAGTTGTAAGTTTTTGATGTTTTTTGTTCGCCGGTTGAATAATCTACTAGACTCAAATACTAGCAGTTCTGCTTAATAGGGCAGGGACTTGGACATTTTCTAAAAACATGGAGAAGGCTCTAAGCATAATCGGAAGAGAAGTCCTACGAAGGTTGAAGTTGATGAGAATTAATATGTCCGCGACAACTCAACAGAATAATTTGGCCCGACCACAAGCAGCAACCAAACTCTCATTGCCCATGATATTCGCCGTCGTAAACGTACATGGATAAGACACACGCTTCGGGAAGACATCTCAGACAAAGCTTAGGCCAGCCTACAGTGGAACCCTCAAAGTAGAGGCAACGTTGGACGCCAGAGAACAACATGGAGAAGATCGGTGAAACTTGAGCAACCGACAACGAGGGCTGACATGGTAAAAAAAAACGTCACAGGGCGCAATACAGGATACGATGGAAGGCTTTTTTGTACACGTTCCCTTAAAATATACACACCAAATTCGCCTCAGAGACTCTGACGAAAATGCATGCATAAAACATTATTTTATATAAGTTTCTGGAAATTTATTGCTAGAAATTCCTTCTCTGGATCCGCACTTTTCTCTTCTGTGCTAACTAAATTTTAAAAAAATGGAGGAGTTTTATGATCCTTATGGAGACGTAGCTGTGGCTAAAAAAGCTTAACGGGCTTGACATGTTTACCGGAAGAAAATTAGTTGGCTAAACGAGTCTACAAAACATCACTGTATGGACCTGGAAAAACGGACGCTTTAACTATCGATGGTGCAGAGCAGGTTGCCAGAGAATTATGATCACAAGAGTCAAGATCTTATGTTAAGAGAAAGATAGAAGAATACGTAAAGACGTTTGGCATTCAGGCCGCACTGCAGTTGCGGTGGAACAGTGCAATGCATATCCGCTAAAATTGGATTCTTTTTGCATTTGTTTTCAAAAGTAAATTTTCTTCTAAAAAATCTTTTATTTATTGTTTTTCTTCCTTGTTTTTCCTGTTATTCATTTTTATAATTTTACTTCTCTTTTTTGTTTTCTTTTCATTCCCCAAACAAAAACCGTCTCTAGTTCCATTTTAACAAACCATATAGAATTTCCAAAAATAAAAAAACTTACTTAAATTGTCTCCTAGAGACGAAGAGATCTGTCTAATAAAACTACCTTTTTCCAAATTCTTTTTTTAAAACACAAAATTTGTATTGCATCATTCACGGGTGTCTTGTTTAGTAAAAAAAGACAATGACAGTGCGATTTTGTGCGATTTAGAAAAAACTAAAAACCGGATTACAAAACAAAAAAATTTTATTCTTTAGGGAGTTTTACCAAAAAGGGTAGTTTTTGTGAGAGAAAAGTTAAGTAAACACCTAAAAAGATCTTGTATTTATAGATCATTCCTTTTTATAATTTTGATTTTTAATAAAAATTTATTACTTTTAAATAAGAGATAAGGATTTGGTTTTTGTTATCGATGAATAAAATTATTTAAACGATAAATTCGGGTTTTCGTAGTTTAAAATATAAGATGATAGTTAATTTAAATCAAATTTTTATTGATCAAATGTTATAATCAACTCTTCTGTAGTTGCCATTGCATATAATAAGTTTTCCTGTTCCAGTATTATCTGTTGCCCAAAATCGGCCGACCATCAATTGCGTCGTGTGTTCGGTGATTCGTTGAGAATCCACTGGAAGCTGAACCAGAATCATATCGTCAATTCATCTTCAATGATGAGGCTCACTTCTGGTTTAAAGAATATGTAAACAAGCAGAATTTTTTTATTTTTGGAGAGAGCAAGCACCTGAACTCTCAGACTCCATTACATCCCGAAAACATGTCCGCACCAAACGGTTTAGATATCCGAAGGGGTCATCGACTCATTTGTCTATAAATCCGAATGCGGTGCCAACTTAACCCTGAATGGCGAACGCTACAGGCAAATGATTTGTGAATTTTTTTAATTTCTCATGTCATTGCAAATGATTTGTAGAAGTAATGGTCCCGACAAGACGGCGCACCATGCCATACAGCGCGTAAAAATAGCACTTTAAGCCAAAAGTTTGGTGACCAAATTGTCTCAGAAATGGTTTTGTAAAATGGCCACATTTGTTGTGTGAATAAAGATCTTTGGAGTTCTGGGGGAACGTCAAATCGCTGGTCTATGCAGATTAGCGAGCAACAATTGATCATTTAGAAGCCAACATTTCAAGCACTATTGAGGAAAAAAACGGGTATGCACGAAAAAGTAGTCAAAATAAGACCAAAAGGATGGCGTTCAAAAGTCGCAGTCGCGGATGCCACGTGCCTGAAATTATTTTTAAACATTAAATGCCATGAAATTTGTGAGCTAATAAAGCAAACATTTCGGCATTCCATTGAATTAGTTGGGTTATAATTTTAAAAAAATTATATGCCAAATAGAATCTGCCCTCAAAAGAAAAATCAATCCTTCCGTACTCAAATCATTCCGAAGCGGTATTAATAGAACGGTGAGTACGGATTTCTTGAATCAAGTAGAAAGATTGATTCAAGTATGGATTTTCAATCTCAATTTCGTTCTTGAAATAATCCGAAAATGAGATTGATTTAAGTAAAAATAAGATTGAATCAATATCAAAATGCGCTTGGTTCAAGTATTATAAAGTTGATTTTATTCTGAAGAAAAAGAAAAAACCATGAAGAAAAAGACAAAAAAAAACTTAGAAAGAAAAATTATTATGATTGATAAAACACCAACATCAAGCCCGATATGGTTTGTACTTTAGAAATCTTATGTACATACTTAAACAAAAATATAAACTAAATGAGAAGCCAGAGTACAAATTACCTTTTTAACGCTTCGTGGTGCACATGAGTCTGGCCTGACATTTTTTCAATGTGTATAGAAAATCAAAACATGCGTAAGCCGGATGGTTAAACACAACGAAAAGTTTAATCTTTTTCTATTTGATTTAAGAATTTTATACTTAAAACTAAATGTGAATTTCTATAGAAAGCAAAAACAAATTTTTATTCATATTTTTGCTTTCAATGAAATTTTTGTGCGTTGCGTTTTACGGAATAAAGCCCTAAAATATCGATAAAGTTGTTTTAGAAAATAAGGGGTAGTTAATTTTCATGAAAGCACAAAATTTATAAAATAAAACAACAATTTTCTTAGGCCAAAAAATCCAATCAAAATTCTTAGTTTTTTTTAGCACACATTTAGCAAAGACACACAGAATTCATAAATGTTTAAAGTAATCGATTGATTTCCTTTATTTCCGTCTGAAGCAAATTGAGAAAAATCAAGTAAAAAGGTAAAGGGCTCAACTAAGTTTTGCCTAAGACAAAAACCTAAAAAGGGAAATTTTTAACAATTAAGGTGGCAACACCAATTTTTTTTACTTTAGTGAGAAACAGAGTTTGGAAAACAAGTTGCCAGCAGTGATGCCAGTAGTGCAGATTTAATACCCCAAAATTGCCAGAATGCAGATTTGACGATTTTTGGCTTAAAAATTCAGATTTTTTTAGCTCGGTTTTTTCCACTTCTTGCACTGAAAATATCGATAAAATTTTGAAAAGTTTTCTGTGTTGAAAGTTCAAAAAAATATTTCGTTTTTTTATCCATACTTCGATGACCACTTACATATACATATACCAAAACTACTTTAAAAATTAGGAGAGCGTCATTTAAAAAAAAATTTAATTAAAAAACCTCCATCGATTGCAAATTAAAACAGACGACGATAGTGCTACTACAATTTGGCTCGCTATTTGTTTAAACGGAGGAGAAATATAAGATAAAGGAAAATAAGTTAAGTGTGGTTTACACAACGAGCTGTTTTGCGGCAAACAAGCAGCTAAAAAAAATTTTAATTTACACCTGGAAATAATTTTAATGTTTGTTCCTCAACGTCTTCACTCTGCAAAGTTTTAGCCGAAATGATTACATTTAGTTATACACATCACAAAAAGTTTGACAAATATCCAACATGTCTGCCGAATATTAAATAATTTTTAAATATTTCTACAAACATGCTTCAATTGCTTGTTCAAGCAGCAAACGCCCCACTTAACAACAGAAAATATTTGTATAAACGTAAAACTTAAACATTTGACAATTTGTATGATATATTTTGCCTTTAAATCGTCAAATCTCGTAACAGTGATCAGGGCTAACAGATAAATTTGTGAAGAAAAAAAAATTGTTTCTAAATTTTTTATGATCTTATTTCCTAAATCCCTTAACTTTGCGCTGAAAAACTTTTCATATAATTTTGTTTTTCTTATTTTAATTTTAAAATTTTTATATGAAAACGTAGTTTGAAAGTGAGGTGAAGTGCACTGAGTTACCAATGCTGTAGGCAGCGGGAAAATTTCATAATTTATCCTTCATAAAAATTTTCTATGCGAAAGTTAATTTTAAAATTGGTGCACCGAAAGTAATTGTAAATAAACAATTACTACCAATTTCACAATGTCGAAAGAACAATTTCTTTCGCACAAATACATTTGAAACAAAATATTGTGAAACAGGCAGTAAGAAATGTATTACATTTCACAAATAGTGCAATTATTTCGGAGTCTTGTATTGCTTTTGTTTTTACGCTAATTGGTAATTTGTGTCATCACGCAAAAAAAAACAAATCAAAAGGGTTTTATAAGTACATATGTACATACCTACATAAGTACATACATAGATATGTATTTATAGAAAACCAAAAAAGAAAAACACAAACATATCCCACTTGCTTACACTAATTACAAAAACAACTTTACTCAGGTTTTCTCTCAAACAAACACGTTTATTTACTACGTCATGACTTACAGTGTCCCATGAAAACCAAAGATACATATACATAGGTACATACATTCATACATACATATGTATTTCTTTAACTCCCACTGGGGCATAGGGTACTAAAAAGTACGTTGTCTTAAAAACGCGTTTATTAGTTGTTCCACTATCCCCCTCACAACACTGTGACGTTTCATTACAAAATATAAAAACAAAAGCACATACATACATCAACACATGTACATATTTACAATAACGTACATACTGTTACTTTTCATATTGCCAGACACTTACAAACAACAACAAACCGGTAGAAAGGATAAGTAAAGGTCATATGCGCATTTTTTATTTTATTTTTTTTAGGCCACGAACACTAACGACGACGGCGTTTTTAACAAAGTCGAGCCGACAACGACTTTTACAAAAACAGAGCCAAAAACAAATCTGGTATGTTAACGTGGAAAATTTAATCCTATGTATGTATACAACAAAGTTCTCCTCAATACTCCTACGGAGATGGGAGTTGTTAATTATAAAAGAATGTTGTGATTTTTTTTTTAATATGCAAATAGGTACATATGTATAGATAAAATTGAAAAAGAAAGTAAAATTTCCAATAAAAATTTATAATTTAAGTAGAAAATTAAAAGAAAATGAGATAAAAATGGTAAAAAAAAAAATTGCTGAACCAACAAAAGCAAAAACCAGACAATGACGTAAATTGCAAAAAAGGTGTTAGTAAAGGGTAATTTACACTATCACACACAAGTCTACCGAATTTGAAGAAAAGTACAACCCTGTCATGATAATTTTAGCATTTCTAAACTTATGAGCGGATTTGTATGGAACAAATATACATACGTACATAAATTGCCAATTTGGAAACATGTTGCTTTGTCCAGCTCTGTCTGTTGTAGTATACATTGTATGTATGTATGTATTATACATATATTTTACTATGTAATTTTTGCCAATTAAGGGGGGTTTTTCATTTCACAAAAAATTACAAGCCGTGTAGTCAGTCATTCATTCATTCATCGAAAAAACTAGTCGGTTATTTAGTCACTAACAAACCTGCAGACAATTTGTGTTCATAAAATTCTAATTAATTATTAAATTTGTTTATTTCTAATTTACTTTAATAATATTTTAATACAAAATAATTTATTAGAAATAAAAATAAGTGAAAATCAAAAAAAAACGTAACAAAATTCGTAAAAAAAAACAATAACAACAAAAGTTAACAAATTCAACCAAAATCAAAAACAAATTAAATTGTCAACAAAAATTAAAATGGTATCATTTTATATCAACAAAATTTTTTTCGCACTCTTTGGATTCTAGTTGTGTTAGCAGCGGAGTTTTTATTTTATTTTGTTTGAACCTTTCATTATTCGTCAAAGAAATACGTAAGTTTAATAAGCGATTTACAATTTTTTTGTTTTGAATTATTAAGGCGTTAGTCTGAAAAAATGGGAAATATTCCCATGTGAGAAAATTTATGTTATAACAAACTTTGTTTTTGACATTTATAAGGAAACTGTTGCTTTACAGGGTGTTTTAAGTTCGAGTTTATTTATTATTATTATTATATTTTATTTTTTAAATTAAGCTCTAGGTCTTTTAATATTTAATTATTTATTTTCAATATTTCGCTAACCTTTGGTTAGCATCTTTAGGAAATTTAATTTAATTTTATTAATTAATTTTTTTTTTTTTTTTTTTTTTTTTTATAATAAAATTAAATTTCCTGAAGATGCTAACCAAAGGTTAGCGAAATATTGAAAATAAATAATTAAATATTAAAAGACCTAGAGCTTAATTTAAAAAATAAAATATAATCAATTAAACAAGGTCAAATAAAAGCTAAATATATTATTATTATTATTATTATTCAATTTCAAATCAATCCCATAGTTTAAATGGAAATGTTTTGTGTATTTAGTTACATAAAGTGTACACGAAAAAACTTGAAATAGTAAAAAAAAACTCCAAAAAAAGTGTATTGTAATTAATAAAAAAATTGTATTCGAAAGAAAGCCAATTCATGGCTTAAAATTTAATAATGATAACGGGCATATGCCCACTATTGCTGGCAAAGTATTGAGTAATGGGTAAAGAGTATCGAGTATTTACGCTTACTTTTGGGTTCACCCGGGCTATATACTGCGCCTCTGAGGGGCGTAGCTACCAATTAGGGTAAATTACAGGTGTATGCAACCTGGAATGACAGAATGACAGAATGACTCTTCTCGTCAGTAGCCGCCGGTGAAAACACACACACACCGGTGTGACTAGGGCTGACTTCATAAACGCAGTATTGCAATGCAACACTAAATGGAATAGCATCATAAACTCCACAATTTTTCTGTAGACAATATAAAAATATGCTAAACTTGCACTTAGCACTTTTTTCTAAATTCTTAGTGCTAATTCAGAAAAAAATTTGCTTAATCCAGCACTAAAAGTGCTAAACTGGCAAGCCTGATAAACATCAATGTTGATTCTTAAATGACTTTTAAAATAGTCGTGAAAATAATTATATGTATACAAATTAATAAAAATTCTGAGTTACGATAGCGATCCGGCATTTAGTTTCGCATGAATCGAAAAAATGTATAACAACAAAAAACTGAATCAAAACAAAAAAAAAAAAAAAAGAAGAAGACAATATTTGCAGTTTTGCTGTGAAACGTATGAAATCGGAACAGAAAAAATAAGCAGTTATGTAAATACATTAATAAAAAGTAAAATTTTGTGAAAAAAAACTGTTATAAAAATATTAGAATTATTTGCAGTTCGAAAAAACAGAAGTAATAAAGAAACATGTTAATAATTTGAAAGAAAGATAATCAATTACAACAAATTTCGGTCCACCAATACCATTGGTCAAATGATAATGTTTGACTTAAGGCCGTCAGCCGCCACAGTGGCGCAAACGGTGGTCGTGAAAAGTATTCTGATGATGGGAATGTGGATATTCTCGAAACATATAATTTCGACCCATGTTCAATCCCCCGTTCAGTCAAGCAAAGTTATCGAAAATTTTAATTTATTTTTCTTACGAAAACAATAAAATGAAGCAATTTATTTTATAATTTTGTTTTTTCTTTTTACCCGCTTTTTATTTAATACTTCGATGCATCATAACTACTAACAACTAGTCTAGCATTCTTTTTTCCAATCTTTATTATATTGTCTTCCATATTATCTTATTTTTGGGGGAAGACATACATACATACATATTTGTTTGAAAATTGTCTTTAAAAATCAAAAATGTTATGTGTTGTCCACGGTTTTAGATTCTTTGTTTAAATTCTTTTTTTTAAGAACTCAGTCAAGAAAATAACATAAATTCATAAAGTACCTTTAACACACTTAACAAAAATGGTAATCTTAATTAGGACCCTTTAAACTGTATAAGAGTAAGAAAAAAGTTTTGTTACTTATTTCATATTTTATATACGAAACAAAGAAAAATAAGCGTAAATAATAAAAGAAGGGAAAATATATTAAAAAAGTGTAAAATCCCCGAATTTTTTTTAATCCCCAAAAAAATCCCCAATCCCCTGTCCTTTTGTCCTTTTTGCTCACATAAAATCCCCAACTTTGGGGAATAAATCCCCAAGTCTGACAGCACTGGTTGAACAATTTTACATTTTTTTTGACATAACTTCATTTTTTATCGATAACTTTAGTAAAATTTTTGACAGTTTGCCATTTATCTTATTTATCTTCACCAAAACGTGAACAATGCATTAAAAATGTAGTGTCATAAGGGCTTAAGGATGAGTAAAATTTGACCAACCTTGTAGAAACTGCAATTTCCCCCTTTTATTATTCAATCCCACTGTGCAGCTTTTCAGGAACTTGTAAAATTGAAAGACGAATTTAAAATAAACATGTTTCACTTAATTCGGGATAGAATTTCGCTAGTGTGTGATTGAAATGGTCAACTTATAACTTGCCATACAAAAAGCAGTGTGAGATTTAGTTGATTATTTGAGGGCGTACTTTTGAGTCCACTAAGTACGAAAATAGAATACTGTTCCAATAATACTTATGGCCGTATTCTCATTAGGCGATTATCTTTTTTCTTAACGAAAATCTGCACATTAATCACCCATATCGTGGTTGGCGTATTTAAAATACGCCTACGACTGTGTGGTAATAGATTAAAGAAAATTAGTTCACCTTCTCTTTAATCTATTACGAAACAGTCGCAGGCGTAATTTAAATACGCCAACCACGATAAGGGTGAATGTCTCCTTTGCCTCTATTATGTCGCAAAGCTAACCAGCACACATCTGCCAATTATTTATTTTCCTTTTTTTTGCCGTAAAAATAAATTCAATAAGCTGACTTCCAACTTTTACATGTATTTCGAGAAGTGTTGCCAACTCAAAACAATGTTTTTATAGGTATATTGAGAAACCCAAAATCCTTAATGGACAGTTTAGTAGTATTATAAATTTATGCCGAGATTTAGTAACAGGCAGTTTGTCGACACATTGAGAAAACGGCCATTAGAATACTTTATAGCCTTTTATTTTAATGTCTTAAAATTCACTTAGTTTTAAATTGTTTTCAGTTTTTTTTTTAACCAGTACTATTAAAATTTTAGAGAAAGTTTTGTTTTAATTGTAAATATATTTTTTTTTATTATGAACCTGTCCTTGTAAAATTAAAATTAAAAACTTTTTAATAACTTTTATTAACATAATAAGTGTTTTTTTAAGCACTAAAGTTGTGACTATAAATAAATCAATTTATTAAAAAAAAGTTTCCAATAAATTTAATTAAAACGAACGATTGTATGCAAATTTATATTAAAGTTCATTGAATTCAAAACATTAAACGCACTGAAGTTCGACTGCGTGTTTGCATAACAATATATTTTTTTTTTAATAAAAATTTCCTAGTATTTAACAATTAAAAAAAAAAAAATTAAATAATAAAACATAAATAAAGTCATTGATACTTTCAACGGAATTCTTAATCAAAATAATGGATGAATTCTTTATAATAGTGTACAAGTTTATGTATCAGTATTGAAGAAATTATTGTGTACTTGAAATTTCCGGAATCTTAGAATTAACAAAAAAAAAATAATTGTTGGAATCTTGCAACCATAGAAATGAAAAAGATTTAAGAGTTTTAAAAAAAAAAAAGAACCAGGTTCGTATGGAAAAAATTTTAAAAACTTTTGAAAAGGGTCAGCTGACGATATCTAAACTTGTGTATGTAATTTGTCTAATAAGTCCTCGTGTGTTTTTTTTAGCTTTAAGATAACTTAATTTGTGTTGGATAGAAGATGATGTACCATCTCCACCTTTCCTATATTCAAGGCTTGGACTAGAAGTCTTAAAACCACTTAATAACCCTTAAAGACAAATCTAACACAGACGCAAGCGTTTTTTTAAGATATCAAAAATTGTGATGCTTTTACAACAGTGATGCCCAATTCTCATATTCCTATAATCGCGAGTATAGGGAAAAATCCTTCTGCGACAGGGATGTCGACACACAAACTCTATAAAGTTTTCGTATGAATGCCCTTGACGAACATTTGTTCTGTTGGTGCAGCCAATACTCCAAGTTTTTTTACACTCAATATGTCAGAAATTTGGTACATACTTTACTCACAGGCAGGAAGATCTTAAAATGCATTCAGTTTTAACAATATTTCGTTTAAATGTGCTAAATTCCCATTTCATACTATTGATAATCGGAAATTTATTGTTGTTGGGATAAGCTATTCCTCTGCGCATTTTACTGGTGGCTTAGGCCAGAGCATCAGGAAACTTTATCAAAATATTTTAGAAAAACTAAACAATAAAAGTGTTAAGCGAATAAGAATTATAAACACTAGTTTTTCTTGTAACAGTATCAAAGATTAAACAAACCTTGGACGAAGTCCCCAGTTGTTTTTTCCGTTTTTTAATGATATGCCTTAGGGACCAAAAACCAAAGAGCGAAAAGCGTTTTTCAGATATTAACATTTTTTTTTGGTTGAGGACAAATCCTTTTTACTAGAACTTAGGCTTTTCTTTTATGATCTGGACGGATCTAATCAAATTTGCAAAGACTATAATCAGACTAGCATGTGTGCCTCGGTAGACTAGCTAGTGGTGAGCTAGTCTATCAGCGCCGAGGTTGCGGGTTCGACTCCCGCCAGAGGCTCTGGGTTTCTGGAGACAAGCGAATAGCTTCGCGGTATTAGCTTAGGGTATTAAAAAAAACAGATATGGGTGCCCTAATGGAACTACTGCGCTACAAGAGGTCTGGCACCAGGGCGGTAATTCTGGAAGTTGTGATAAAATACTTTTGCGATTCGAAAGCCATTTTATTTCTAATTCTTTCAGTCGCAAAGTTAAGCATTTATTTGAAATGTGTGCAAGTGTACAAAGGCTATGAGCTGTAAAAATGGCCTTAAAAATAAAAGTTCTGAAGACAAAATATGCTCTCTAACCCTGCAAATATTATTGGACCACCTGATCCAATTTTATGAAATGGACTACTCCATGGACTGGTCCGATGTAATGCAAGCATGGACCATGTCATTGTAAAAAAGTGTTTGTAGTGAGACGACATGTCTTCTTTTTTAACGACATGTTTTCGTTTATAAACGATTTCAAAGCTAATCCTCTAGAGTATACCATGAAGTTGTTTTAAAACTACTACTTTGTAGTCCAAAGATGGGTTATATGGTCCTGCCCTAGGACATCGTAATGTTACACATACCATGTTTTTTCAATACGTTTGGGTTACTTTTGGACTAGTCCTAGTCCCTTGTGGACTACTCTTTACACGCGTGTTTGGACTGGTCCTATTATTTGCAGGGATGTACATACAAATATAAAATAAAGATACCCTTTGTCCACTTGCATACATTTCGGAGGAACGCATGGAAGATGTTGAAAATTCACAATTGAAACATCTAACATCTACTATCAATAAAAATGTCACCATTTCTGAAAAAAACCTTTTATTTTTTTAAATACTTTTTTTCTACAAAAAAGCTAAAATTTTAAAAGATAACACCACAATGTATTTAGAACTCGTTTTGTTTAATAATATAAAAAAAATCAAGTAAAATTAAGGCTTGCCACAAAAAAAAAACATGAGAAATTGTAACGCTGCTTTCAAAGCAAATGCTACTCTGTCAGTGATGCCACAATAGTAATAGAATTTATTGCCACTTTTGTAGTGATGACACTAACATAATCGGAAGATCTAGAATGGAATACAATAAAATAGGAACATTTTGTAAAGAACAAAGTTGAACAATTTGATTTTTAGCCCAATGTAGGTACATATTTCTTATGGGAAAATTTCAACATCTTCGAAAATTAATGTTAAATGTTGACAAGTGTGAAAAGGCTATAACCGCCCAAAGCAAAACTCAGATGATTTGTGGATCTCCCTAAAATCAGAAATTTTTGCCGACGAAATTTCATAACGAATTACGGAAATTTGAATACGACACATTACGACAATTATCCATTCACAATAGTTGCTATTTATAAAAGAAAAGTTCATTTTCAATGACAATTTTTTTTATTCATAGATCTGAAAAAATTTAATACTTTTGTTAGTTTGCTAAAAAAAAATATTTCCAATAATCTTTAACCTTGAAGAATGTGCGTATTTTTCTCTTGATTTTTTGTTTGTTTATTTATTCCCTAATCTTTTGGAACTATTTCAGTGAATATACTTGAGTAAATTTCTCTGTCGCTTGTGTTTTTTTCGTTCCAATTTTGTTACGTACATACATAAATAAGTATGTATGGATGTATGACTGAACCACAGACTATTGGCGTTACTATTTACCTGTTTAGTATCTAAAATATACATACATACATATGTATGTATGTATATATGTAAATATGTATGGGAATATGTGTATAAAACAAATATTTATTCCTCTTTTTTGTTTGTTGCATTTTGAATGTGTAATAAGAATATACATACATACATACATACATGTACATATGTATATACAAAACAAAAACACGTGACACCTTTTCTGTTATGTAGGGAATAAAAAATCTACATATGTACATACTTATGTATGTACGTTTGACTGTCAGTTTTACGGTTATATACAGTGTTGATAAAAGGGTTGCCAGACAGGCTTGTATTGGCTGGATTGTCCAGTCGTTTGGTGTCTGTCTAGTTTTAAGCTTAAATAAAATTTTTATAGCTAAAAAAAAACTTTTTCTTGTTAAAAAACGATAGATTATTTTAAATATTAATACACTCAAAAGAAAAATCAATTCATCCGTACTCAAATCAACCAGAAACGGGATTAATAGTAGGTGAGTGGGAATTTTCTTGAATCAAGTACAAAAGGATTGATTCAAGTACGGATTATCAATCGCAAAATACATAAATTATTCATATTCAATCCCGATTTTGTACTTGAAATAATCCGAAAATGGTATTGATGTACATAAGTAAAATTAAGATTGAATCAATCTCAAAATGCGCTTGATTCAGGTATTCACCCCTATCGTGAATAATTTTTCCCTCGTAATTATTCCCCTTTTCACATATTTACGATCATGAAAAACTCCCATTAAAAAATGTTATTCAAATGAGTATAATAACGAGAAAAATGTTCACGGGAAAAAATTCCCCTTATCGTGAAAAGTTGTTCCCTCGTAATTTGTTCACATTTCCCTTAGATTTTCACACTTTATTGTTGCTAGGGAACAGAACATGTATGTAGGTAGTTCCTCCTATAAATCGAATATTAAGGGCTAGATGACACCTACTTTTTTCATCTTTTTTCAATCTGTGATTGAAAGAGTGAAATGCATGGTCAGAGAGAGACAAATACAAAAAACATAAACAAATATTTTTTTAAATTTTCACAGCCAAAATTGATTTTTTTTATATGTGTATTGTTAATTATTTATGATTTTTGTAGGTTTGTTTACTAAATATTTGTGTTTTTTCAATGTTGCCTATTTGTCAATCTTAAAAATTAACTAAAATAGCTATATTCGAGTATAAAAGTAATATATTGGCACCACAGAGTCATTTTAAGTTTGAAATGTCAATTGTAGGACACAAATATTTTATTTTTTTTTTTTTTTTTAAAGATTGCACTTTTTTTATCGATAACATGTATAAACATTTTGACATTTTTGGATCTTTTTGCTATTGATAACATTTTATATGATTGTATATTTGCTCTGTTCTTCAAAATCTTAAAAAGTCGAAAAAAAGTAGGTGTCATTAGGGCTTTAATAAGGCACAAACCGATATATTGTTCAACCAAATGCATAACAACAGGTCGATTGCCTGCTGATTTGTGAAGCTTTCGAAAAACGTGGTGGAAGAATTTTGGAAAATATTTTTCTACATAAAATTTAAAAAGTGGAAAAAACTAACGTTGTAATCAAATTATCCCTCCAATACTAAATATTTTGCTTTATTATTTTAACTGTTCTTTCCCTAGAGGGAAGCGAACTGACACTAAAGTAGTCCCGTGATAGGTCTTTGGTGGTAGAGACCGGTTCTAGTTCTAACACTTTATATGAATAAGACCTATCACTTTTACATGGGGTTGTCATAGGACGGGGTCAATTGACCCCATTTGACCAGTCACAGATCTATACTCAATGAACGTGCTTAGTGTCAGTTACTAAAATGTAGAATTATTTAAATATAATGTGGTATTATTTCAATAAAACAAGTCCTAGAATTAAATTTAAAATCCAAATTTTAGAAATTACCAAAACATGTGTCACAGCACCAGTTAAATCTGTACTGTAATTCATTACTTTTTCTACCTTACTTGTTCTTTATAAACCAGTTAAAGGTTTGGTTCTTCTTTCACTGGTCATGAGTCTTTTCTTTTTGTACTTGTTCTATTTTCACAAATCCCAGGACCAGTCTGTTGGACCAATTGACACCAATTTCCCGCAGGGATATAATACGTGTATATTTTTGAAAAAAAATTACATTGATTTATAATTTTTTTAATCTTTTTTTTTTACATTCACTGGAACTGAAAGCGTGAAAAATTTTTCACATGAGATTCACGATTGCTTTTTTCCCTTCTAGGGGAATGAAAATTTCATGGGAACAAAAATTAGCAATTTTTTTTTTTTTTTTTGTTAAAATTTTCTTTTTTTTAGAATCCTGCTTTTTTAAATAAAATGTTCATCTTTTTGTTCATCTCAATCTGGTAAGCCCCATCAGGTTCTAAAACGGCTAAAGGATTTACAGTAGAAAATTATTAAAAAAAAAATCGCTAAACAAGATTTTTTTTAAACAAAAACGCAAAAAAAAATTTATACGAAAAATTAATGAAACAAGTTTTTTAAACAATTTAAAACAAAAACGGTGCAAAAGTAAAATTTGTTAATCAACAATGTTCTGGAACTCGAATAAGAGAGAAATTGAAACCAAGCAAACATTCAAAACGGTCCTGTTATGAAGGTTCATAAAAGTATTCCGTTTTATATACATACGCCATACTTTCAGTACCACTTATATTTGTTAGAATTAAACGATAAGTCATGAAAAACTGCGGTCTTTAAAAAAAATTAACTGAAAATTTCCTTTGATTTCAATTTTACTCGATTTCTAGAACATGGTTATATACATACCTTAAGCCGAAAGTCTACACCACGCATTTTCGCGTCATCGCATTGCATACAAATTTCATTTGTCAAAATCAGCTAAGTTGCACGAATGTCGCTGTTGCGCTAGCAAAGGCTCAGTTAGGCGGGAGTAACAGTAACTTAACCTTACAGTTAAAAAGTAAGACCAATTTATTCCTTACAGATAAAGACGTAACATCTTACTGCTAACTATAATCGTTCTAATTGCTTTACATACAACAAAATGAAGCAGCTGATATGCAATAGTAACATTACTCCCGGCTAACTGAGCCTTAACTCTTAAAAAGTAGAGAGTATCTCAACTTTTCGCATTCAACGAAAATATGAATTTGGAAAATCTTAATTATGGCTAAATTGACAACACTGGTCATATACATAGTATGTAGTATACATATCTGTCTACGTCTACATATACATAAGTTCCAAATGACGCAGGAGAATTAAAAATTAAACAAAAATTTGTTCTTTCATGTTTGTTTTCTTCTGTTTTTTTTTTTCTCTTTAAATCAATAAAGTCCACAGTACTTTGTTTTCAAAAAGAACAGTTCAGATTTTTTTAAGTTATTTTGACTTTTTTTATCTTGAGTTTGTTTTATGGCGCCTCTACTGTTTTATTGTCTGTTTTGGAGAAATTTTGAAAAACACACCTACTTTTTATACCTTTTCTCGATTTTTGTTATTCTAAAAATAGTTGAAGTACAAATTCTTTCCGCTTTTTTATGTATGTAAGTACGTGCATATGTACCTTTTATTTTTATTTTTTAATAATTATTTTAAATGTAAGAATATTTAAATGTTTGTATTCAAATAAACCTTTTAAAATTAAAAAAAAAAATTTTTAAAAAAGGTGACTTCAGTTGTTTTTCCTTTTTATAAACTCGCTTTATTTCGAATAAAATCTTAAAAATTAAATTTTGTTTGTCGTCCTTAATTCCCAATTTTTATTTATGATAAAAACGCAACAAAATCTTGTTTTTTAAAAATTTTGTATTCTCAAAAACTACTTTGGTAATCTTAAAAATAATTTAATTTCTACTGGGTGTCGCATAAGTATCTACATATGTATTTCGCTTTCTGATTCATGGTTGGAATGTATTAAAATTTAACTAAAATATAGTTTTTAAATCTTTTCACATTTGTCCAATTCACAAGCTCGCTTTATCGTCGTATTTGTGGTATTATAGTATCATTATATAATTTTGTAATTTTGTTGTTGGTAATATTTATACAAAAGTGTGGTAATAATTATACAATTAATATTTATATGTACATACATATGTATGTTTTGAGAAATGTTTTATTTATATCAGGGGTCTAATCACCGCTTTCGATACTATCGTATCGAATAAATTATCGAATTTTTTTATTAATTATTTTCTTATCAGTTAAGGTTTATGAGCATTTCACCTTTAATTAAAACTCCCATACCATTTTCTTCAACTCTCTTTCATTCGAAACAAATAGTACGAAAATCGTAATATACAGTACAAGTTCTTCGAACTCGTTAATGATTTCTTTCGAATCGAAATACGCTACCGCCCAAGAAATATTTAATATTAAACACTTTGATATTCACGTTCTCCGAGAGAGGATTTGATCTTAATGTTTCCCTGACTCTATGGCCTGGAACAGAATAAAGAAGTTGTAGTAGTAGCTGAAACTGACGAATGCTTTGTAGCGCGACAAAGTTGTACTTCAACTTCAACTGCAACGATTACTACAACTACGTATTCTGTTGAAAGTTCTTTGAAACTTTCGTTTTTAACTTTTAACAGCTTGCTGCGCTATTCGTAACGTTGTACTACAGCGACTATTCTGTTCCCCACTTTAATATTGCATTTCTTGCTTTGTTGTAGCGATTTTGTATGTCCTCATCCGATCCATTAGCACTGGATATATTACAGCACAGGTAACAAAAACTGTAAGAAAATCGACTTCTTGAGGTTTAGGTTTAGGCCAACAGTGACTCAATTTTTTTGTTGAGCATTTAACTTTTGTATAAAAATTTTCACCAAATAGAATTATTTAATAATTATTCTTTCTTTGCAAAATTTTAAAAGTTTACATAACAAACGAAAACTGAAATTCGTATGCATATACTTTCTGTTTAAAGTAATTGATTAAAAAAAATATATTTTATTTAGTCAAAATAATCTTTCTACAAACTTTCAACAAATATTTACCCAAATATTAACAATGTATTGTACTTGTATTTGCAAAAATCCAAGCACATTTAGTCACTAACAAATTTAGCAAAGAAGATATCAGGAAACACACCCACCCCGACATATTCTCATGCTCCACATACACACACACACCTTTGCTGAATGTACAGGGTGGCACACAAGTAACGTTATAATTTAATTAGTAAAAAAAAAAACATGGAACATTAAAGATGGATAGACTCAGCACAGAACAAAGAACAAAAGTTATTCAATTATAAAGTTAGCATTCGATTATTTAGGCACAAAGATCATATCAAAATTTCTTTCATGTTCGAAATGTCTCTAGTGCTTTACAATTTGTCGATTGGTCCAGCATTTTCGGCAACAAGGGATTGTCTGTGATCGATCTTCCGCGTTCTAAAAGACCTTTTGGAAAAATGCAAACATCGCCCGGATGTAAGCAAGTATTCAGATGAAATTTTAGGCTTCCACCTGACAACGTTCTCCGCAATTGGATGCCTAGGCGGTCTCTGTCAAGAATTTTACATAAGTTCAATCCATTTTCATGATGATGCTCCGAAATTCTCCAGCTTGGGAAAAAATAGTAATTATAGATTTCCATCGGGTTCGGTCTGGGGACATTTGTTCACCCTCGTTTCAAGTAAATGGTGACTATGCTATTTGGTTTAACGGCGATGTACGACAGACTGCCTTTGGGCGTCCTCGACAACGGGAATCTTCTGAAGTTATACGTAAGAGCATTCTTTGCGATTGTGTTAGCTGATCTGAGCGTGTGACCAATCTATCCGACCTTAAAAAGGTCTAGTGTCGTGCAAAGATGCTCGGAGTTAGGCAATAGAAGGCGAATGTTTGGAGCTTCTTTGTGGCGTGTTTATTTAGACCGCAGGAGCCACATACATAGAGGAAGGTGGACTTAATGCAGGTGCTATAAATTCTGAGATTGAGGTCATGAGGAAGCGAACACAAAGCCTTTCAAGCTTTTTCTATTCGATTTTCGACGTCTTCATCTGCACCACTGTTTTATGAGGTCGTACAGCCAAGGTAGCTTAAGGATTGGACATCTTCTATAACACATGACCTTTGTTTTCATTGTATTGATTCGAGGTCTACAACCCTAAGTGCATTTTGATAGAGAGCTTGAAGTTTGGCTTGGATCGTGTGGATAGTCTAAAGCTACGGTCACACTTGACAAAAAAAAAACCTGACTACCACCAGGCAAACTAAAATCTGATTTCAATAATTATTTTGTAATATTAAGACAATGTTAAATCCCACTAGCTTATTACAAAAGAAGTGGTTACGCTTATTTGGTTAAATATTGAATAAGTGTGACCATAGTTAAAGCCCACTTTAGGCCATTAGGAGCTCATGTCCTTGTCGCCACTATAACTTCATTATTTAGAAATAGAAACAGAAGTGGGGAAAGGACTCAGCCTTGGCTGATTACAAGCACGACTAAAAAGGTATTCGAAATTTCTTGCTTAGGCAGGATCTGTCCAATGCAGGGAAAACCCTGTTTTAAATCAGGTTCGTAATGATATATAAGACGTTCCTGCGTTCTAGAGATTTTCATTTGCACTGCCTTACAATAGTGTCGCCTTTTTCATAAAAGATTTAATTAGATGGAGCAAGAACTTGTACAACTACGGCTCTTCTGCACGGAATTTTTGGCGACAAAATAATCTCATTTTTCTGTTAAATTTTGCGAGCTGGCAACCGCTCGATTTACCGGTTCCTGATTTATTCTCTGGGCTAACTAAAGGGAAGGCTAAGGCCAATAAGCCAAGAATGATCTAAGGGCTTAAAGCAAATATGATTTAGGAAGTCAGGTCGCTTAACATTTAAATCCTAACAGCCGTACCTAAGCAGGAGCGGAAGGCCAAACGTTTTCATCGCTTAGCTTTTACGCTGATACGCCATACCTAAACATAATTGTCAACGTTGTGTCATGAACAGAAGTGATGACTTTAATGTTTAATTAAACCCACAAAATTGAAATAAAAAATTGAGATTAACCCGCTAGATTGACTTAAAACAGCTAAATTGCCATTATTTATTAACAATAGCGGCCAATTTTATTATTAAACGTTTTGTCAAAATCAGAGTTTCCAAATACAAAGCGTTGATCCCGCGCTATTTAGGGATGATTCACACAAATTATATGAGCATGACAATTTTCGACAACTTTAAAACTCGTCCCGTTTTGATTAGGTGCGGCCGTAAGAAACGTTTTCTAAACAGCTTTGGGTACCAGTTGAAAAATATCATACGGTTACTTATGCGCCGCCCTGTATTTAGTCACATCTATTCAGTCATATGCTTGTGACTACGTATGCACATGCTACGTTTAATACGTAATATTAGTAGCACTTGATGAAATTGTTAAAAGATAAAGTACGAGTAATAAAAAGCAACTCATAATAATACAATTCACATGTCTTTCTTATTTCAGAATTTCTCAGTGAGTTGTTAATATGAGATAATTTATTTAACAAATAAAATAAATAAACAAACCGTAAAATTGTCGCATTTTGTAGACTGAAAAAGTTTACTAAAACTTATTTAAATAATACATAATAAGAAATCGACATAAACTTTAGTTTTAAGATTTTTAAATTGAAAAATTATTTATAAACTCATTAGATTTTAAATAAACTCTAACTTTTTGATCCCTTTCTATCTCCATCACTACCTCTCTCTTTCTATTTCGTGATGTGTGGATAACAATCTCTAATTGTTTGGTATAATTTTGACAACTACGTAATGACGTTTAAGAAACGCATATCATACATACATACATTTTTGTTTATTTAACCCTTAAATGCATTATGATATGCATAGATCTAAATCATATGTTAAAACCTTCATATCTCTTGATGTGGCAACATTTGCAAATTTGTTTTTAAATTTTTAATTCCCAAGAACTTATTTACCGTTATCCTGTGCAACTAAAAGCCCAAAAAGTTCATTTTATTATGTGTTACGATATTAATAGGAACAACTCATTTTGTGTATAGTTTCATTTTGGTGTGCATATCTAATAATCTACATATCTTCAGCTCATTATTGGCTTGGCGCATATCATGGTAAAATTAGCAACATATCATGGTAAAATTACCATGATATGCGCCAAACCAATAATTTGCTGACGATATGTATATTGGCTCTTAACCTTATTATAAAATTAGGGGCCAAACGCCGAAAGTTGGACCTTGCGGTAATCTTGCCTAGTTTCATAATGCCCTGACTGGTTCCCCTTGCAAATTAGGATCAAGTGGAAACAAAAGGGGCGGCGCAGCAATAGCTCCCTTCCTTCAAATAAACTTATAGACAAACAAATCGAATAGCTCAACTTACCATTTTTTTTGGATTCTCTAAGCTTATCCCCGAAAAGCTCTTGGCTTATCAAACCCGCAACCCCGGCACTGATAGACTAGCTCACTACCAGCTGGCGCACAATAGATGTGTGAAAAGACGGCGCTGATTACTGGCATATATTTGCAAATAGTTTGCGTTTAAAAATACCGGAATGTACGGGTACAACACCGTTTTAATGCCAGAAATTCAAGGTGCATTTATGATTAAATGCAAAAAATACCCGTTTTTTTTTAATTTCCATACTTATAAGTTATTAATAATTTAAAAAAAAATTTTGAAATATGAAAGTTCATTATAAGAATTCAAGGAATGATTATACAAGATGATGTTGATAAACATCAGTATGTATTTCTTAAAATAAAAAGAAAGTACGCATATGGCGGTTATAATTTAATTTTTTCCGTTTTTAATTTGATCAAAATATTTTTTTCCTAAAAATAAAAATCATGCATTTCAAGGTTAAAGAAAAAAGGTTTTAAAAATTATGTTTAACAAATAAATATCTTTTATAGCCTTTTCGCACTTCTCAACATTTAGCATCTAACATTATTTTGCGAAGATGTTGAAATTTTGCCACAAGAAATATGTTGTACATTGGGCTAAAAAAACAAATTTTTCAACTTCTTTACAAAATGTTCTAATCTCATTGTATTTCATTCTACATCTTCCGATTATTTTAGTGTAATCACTAGAAAAGTGGCAATAAATTCTATTATTATTGTGGCATCACTGACAAAATGGCATTTGGTATGAAAGCAGCGTTACCAACTCTCAAGTTTTTTCTTTTTCGTAAGCATTATGTTACTTGATTTTTTTTTTATATTATAAAACAAAATAAGTTCTAAATACAATTTGGTGTTATCTTTTAAAATTTTGGCACTTTTGTAGAAAAAAAGTATTTAAAAAAAATTAAAATTTTTTTTTCAGAAATGTTGACATTTTTATTAATAGTAGATGTTAAATGTTTCAAGTGTGAACGCTTATTTCACATTTTCAATATCTTTCAATGGGTATTACCATCTTTGTATACAAAATGTATTACAGTAGAGTTCGATAAAAAAGAGAGACATTCAGCTTTATTCCGGTTGTCGTAATCGATCAAGTCGTTTTTTGGCTGTGTGTTACTTTAATCTCTGGCAAAAAACGACTTGATCGATTACGACAACGAAAACTGGAATAAGGCTGATTGATCTAACATCTTTCACCCCAAAAATACTATTCAAATACTTTATAACAAATTCTCTTCTCTTTATTTAGTATTAATTATAAAAACTTTATAACAAATTCTCTTCTCTTTATTTAATACAGTAGAATCTCGAAAAAGTTAACTCTCGGAAAAGTTAATCTCGCTGATAAGTTAACCGAATTTTAGCGTGCCTGCGTCGCTCTAAAAAGTTAACTTTTAATTAATTTTTCTGAAAGTTTTGATAAAAAAAACATCGGAAATGAGCAGAAAGTAGAGAATTTGAACAAAATTAATAAAGATATTCAGGAAAAACTAATAGCGTTGGATTATGGATCTCAAATATTAGAAAACAATTTTTGAAATTCTCGAATTGTGGCGAATAAATATAAAAAAATAGGAGTTTATTTTTTGTTATTATGAAAACTAAGCCAGTGAAATAAGTTTAGTGTATTATATCTGAAAGATCCATGTTTATTATAGTATATTTTTCAAATTTAAGCCCGCTTAGAAAAGTTAATAGTTCGAAAAAGTTAAAAGTCCTTGTGACATTTTGGTTAACTTTTTCGCGATTCTACTGTATTAATTAAATTCTCTTCTCTTTATTTAATATTAATTATAAACTCAATAACATAAAAATAGTAATAAAAATGTACTTTTTCTACTATAAAGCAGTCATCTTATACGTAGGGAAAAATCCCTAATCGTAGGGATTTCCTTCTTTTAAAAAAATGACCGTAGGGGAAAAAGGGCAGATTTTATAAAATCATTAAAATGTAGGGGCTTTTCAGTAATGTTGGACAACTGTATAAATTTGGCAACCTTTTTCGATTTGCGATAGCATACTAGTGAAATTGTTAATACGGCAACATAACAAATTGTTAAATTTCTTTGAGTCATCGCTTGCCGCCATTTCAGCTTTGATTTTGACGTAAATTTGTGATAAACTCTTTCACAAGAATGGATATCTTTTAAACTTAATTTTACAGAGCAAGAAATAGGTAATTTGTAAAAGATTGGCATCAAAAAGTTTTGGCGTAAAATTTGAATGAAAATTTAATTTTCCCACTTTTAGTCTAAATCAGCTTTCTTTGATTTATCACTGCCACATGTCAATACAGTTAGCGAAAGGATTTTTTGCGATTATTAGGAAATCACCATTTAAAATTGATACGGACAAACAATCAATTTTTCTAGGTTGTAAAAGTACATAAATGTGATTATATGTAAGTGAATTTATATCACTTGCATGTTTTGTTTTGTTTTTTTTTTAAGTTTTTTGTTTGTAAAAAGAACAGATTTAATAGTTCATATACATAAATCCAGCTTGCATCAAGTATCATAATCGAATCTTTTAGGAATCAGCTTCAAGAGCAAAATAACTGCATAGTCAGGCCTGTTCTGCAAATCAATTTTACTCAAATCACGTGATTTCAAATCACATGTGCCTACTAAAATCATACATGTGATATTTAAGTATCCCGTTTTTGTGTATTTTGGTGTGATCTTCAATTGCCGAAAGCACACCGAGAAACACTAAAATGGTATGGCTTTCAGAACATCACAAAATCAAACGCGTGTTTTCAAAAACACGTGATTTTCAGAACATGTCCGATAAGCTCATTTTACGATCATAAATGATAAGATCGTTGTGAGTAAATGATACCGTACCGTTGATTCATTTGTGATACAATGTGCTCATTCCTTTTTGATCATAAATGAATCCATCTTTGAATCCAGTTTCAATCGCTTTTAATCATCAAAAGTGATCTGAAACAACAGCTCATATTCTTATTGAAGTTTTCCGAATAATGACAATTGTAATGACAACTACTTACCATGTAACGTATGAAATAACAACCACCTAATACTAAAAATCAAAAAGTTTTTCATGGGAAGTTTAACTATGTCACGAACGTGACGCGATTTTTGTTATAAAAATTTGTCTTTTTTAATTTTTCTTTACCAGCAGCAAGCTTAGCCCATAGTAATAGTTTGTTTCTTAGACATTTTTTCGCCATGTGTAATAAATTCGCTGGAATTTTTATTCCACCTTAAAAATTGCATATGTTGGTTGACTAGAACTGTTCCACACGTGACATAACTTTTATTACTTATGGCGTTTTCTTTTCTGAGTAAAATTCTGCATTTATTCTGCCTTTTAAATTTGTTTATGTTCTTTTCTGAAAAACATGTGTTATTTTAAAGGTAAAGCGTTTTTTTCTGATGATGTTCAATTTAAAATTAAAAAAAATGCTACATGTTCAACACTCATTTTAATTAAAGGGGCATAAGTGCAGCACTAGATCAAGGCGAATTCAATACAAGGTGGTGGCAAGTTTCGAGCCGTAAACACTAACAAAGCAATACAAAAAACATCTGTTGTTTCTGTTGGCTTTGGATTGTTGTAGTCTTGCCACCACCTGGAATTGAATCTACCTTGCGTTAATTGTACTTTAATGTTGAATGCCGAAATTTGTGTTCTTTTGTTAACGTAAAATATGAAACACTTCTTAAAAATTAGGGGGCATTTAAAAATGTTGCCAAGTCACCTGTAAGACTTATGCAACACTTTTTTTTTGTATGTATGTATCTACTATAGCTTCAATGTTAACCAAAAGTTGGCTTAAGCAAAAAGTACGTGAAATATTGAGGGAACAAGGCTATTGTGAAAAACTTTATAAATTGAAATTCGACTATGTAGTTACATTCGAAAAAATGGTTAATATATTTAATATCTTAAAAAAAAAACTTTTTTTATTAAAATTAAAATTATACCTCATTTTTTGGACACCCACAAATTTGTATGTACGTGACAGTGGAATGTCCCATATGTATGTATTTTATCTTAAAACATTTTTTGTTATGATAAACAATTGTTGCATTTTTTTAAATACAAATTACTGTTATAGAAAATAATTTATATAATTTTCTATTTAATAATACATAAATAATTTGTTGTTCGGAGGAATTGAACTTGTAGACTGCGCTTTTTTGCAAGGAGAGAAAGTTGTATGACCATAAACAGATGCGTCGTATATGGGCAATTTATTGTAAAGTGTGGAAGTTAAATAAAATGTTTATTATGTTTTAGTTTCAAACTAGAATAGGAAGAGTTTTTAATGCATTTACGGTTACTGGCTGGACATTAACAAATAAATGAAAAAAAAAATAATGGGAAATTCGTTAAGAAGAACTTTTAATAGGATATTGTAATGTTGGCAGTAACACCGTTAGCTTATTGCCACACTTAAAAAATATTTTCTCGATGTCAGCTTAATCGGACATTTTGTTTGCCAAACTTGAGTCGTTTTTTTTTTTTGTAAAAGGAAGATGTTTATAAGTAAAATTAACTAATTTTTCAAGAAAAACTCTTTAGGAAAAGTACATTTACCTTAAGTTTAAAAGTAATTGATTGGAAAACTACACTATTTACTTTAATTTTTAGAACCTCTTTCTGTCATACTATTTGAATTGTTTGAAAACTTGTAAAAACTTTTTCGTTGTCTACATAAAACGCTCTCTTTTCGCCGCTTCTGCCTACATACAACGAATACTCTTTTCAAATGCGTCTTGTTTAAATGCGTACTCGTCGTACATGCATTTATGTCTTGCTGCATACGAGGGCAATCCTAAAATTAGCTTAACTGACGTATATATGGCGGCAGTAGTATAAAAAAAATGACTTTGGTTAAAATTGACAACCATATAAAATATACGTTTAAAGTTTCAAGTTAAGTTTTTTTTGGAGCCATCGAAAAAAACGAACTCAAAGTTCCTATTTGTAAAAATGGAAAAAATTGATTACCGTTATGTAAATCAATGCTTACTTTCTTAGATGACACTACAACCTGCTGTTAGTCTTGGACTGCTTAAGAACTGTTTCCCACATCTTTTGATTTTCATTGTAGTTTATTTGCTAAAGCGGGCTACAAATCCATCACCAACCTTTTTACCCTGAGGAATGGTTTCGCCGCTTACATCAGCCGCTGGCTTGACGATTGTCAAAAAATAGAAGAACGTTGTCCAGGGGTCACCATGAGGAGCTTGTGAGTCGACTTGAAATGCAGTTAATACTAATCGTACTGGGTTCCCCAAGTTGAAGCAGCCATAAACTTTGCCTTATGACATAGATTCCCTGACCTTATATGTAATTTAATATTTTACTTAAAACCAATATTAAAGCCTATTCAGATTCTACTCTTGAGGAGTCTGCCCCTTCATTTACGACTTTAAAATATTGTGGGGCAGAGGGCGACATTACGACCAGCCACACAGAAAAAATAGAAAATCGACTTTAATTAAACATTTCGTTCAGACAAATAAATATTTAACTAATTTTGCCCCTGCAAAATTAACGGATTTGTATTTCCGAGTCATGGGACATAAATTTAGTCAATTAAAAAATTAATTGCATAAACTAAAAAATACACAACATATACACAAACTTTTAATTTTATGGGTTTTGATTAAAAAAATTAATTGCAGAAAACAAAAAATTAATTGAATAATTAATGCACACCAATTAATTATTTAATTGAATCATTTTTTGCAAAAATTTTTTTCCGTGCAATAAGAACACCGTAGTGGTTAACGCCTTTAACGAATGAGCAAATTTACAAAATGGTATTTGATGATTGTCGGCTGAAGGTGAGTGACATAACTGAAGTGATAAGCAGAGAGCTCTGCAAAAGATGGGTGACACTTTTGCTTATTTATTAAGACAGTGCACCAGTTCAAACATCCACTATTGCGATGGCCAAAATCAATGAATTAAAGTTGAAGTTGCTTCATAATGCACCTAATTGGCCGGATTTAGCTCAGTCCGGTAATTTTAAAGGCGATTTGACTAGAAGGTGAGGCCAACTCTACAACAACACTGCTTCTGTGGTTGGATTAACAGTATTTGTTGTTGACCCGTTTTTGTGGTTGTAGTTTATATTTGGTTTGGCTTGAGGTCATTTATTATAAATTAAAATACAATTTTAATTTTGATTTTCAATATTTTTATTTATGTACCCAATATTTCGAGGCAACTCCGTTTATTTAAATAAAAAACTAATTTAAAAGTGTTATTGTCACTGCACTGTTGCAATCCAAACTTACAGTGCTGTTACAATAAAACCAAGCTTAAACAAATTAATATATGTAAATTTTAATAATAAAGTCGAATAAGAAAGAATTTATATTAATAAATATAATTTTTCCATAATGGCGCTAGTTTTTACACTGCACCTTCTTTCTTGATTTTTTCAAATTATGAGTTAACATAATTACATTTTCCCAGGCCTTTAACATAAGCTGAACAATAAGAAATATTGCTCTGTTATTCTGCTGACGTTATTGCCAACTTGCTGAGATTTTTATCTTTAGTGTAGACCTGGGGTAATAGATAAAGTATACAAAACTTTTGTTCATTCAAAAAAAAATTGGTAGTACGAAATTCGTAATACACCTTAAAATCGTTCGAACTGGTAAAGTACTACACTTTCGAATCGAAATACGCTCTTGTGTTCTCTTTGTTAGTTCGAGTAATTTTGGTATCGCCCTCGTATTAATTTTGTTTTCAATTTTATAAATTTGGTAGTTATTTTTCAATTGAATTCAATAGGGAAATACAACAGCATCCATCATGATTCTTGTTTATTTAATACAATTTTGTCACGTAAGCCAACTTGTCGAACCAGATCTTTCACACACTGCCATGTATTGAGTGGAAACGAATTTGTATGTACATACACTTTACATATCATACAATAAGTTGTTGCTGCCTTTATTTTTAGTGCATTTAAGACTTGAAGCATGCAACAAGTCCACCAATTATTACTTAAAAGATATTGAACATGAAAAATGCTGATTTAATTCTGGTAATTTGTCTCAATAATAATAAAAAAGGGTGAAAGTTCTTTTGTAAAAGGAAAGTTGAATCTGAATAAGAATTGTTGTCTTAATATGCGGGTTAATAGTTTTTAAAGTTGTTTAATTTGTTTGGAGAATCTTCTAAGTTATAAATTGTTTGATTGTCAAAATGTTTTCCATAATAAATAATTCCATGAAACCTTTTATTAGACTATTAAAATTTATTACTTGACTAGAACGTTATACGGTTGTATACATTGTGTTTGTGAGGGGTGTTTTTTTGAGGCAAAGAACTTTTTTTTTTGTAATAAAACCAGGGTTTAAAAAACTGCAGTCGAAACCAAAAACTGTCGAACAAAAAATTAAAATTTGTATACAGCTTTTCGCTTTTTGAGTTGGTTTGACAGCAACTGTTTACATTTAATGAATCAGAAGTAAAAGCAACAGTTTTTTTTTTGTCCATTAGCAAATTAAGAATTGGAAGAAATGGCGGTTTTTCTACTTTGACCGCAGTTTTTTAAACGCTGAATAAAACAACACAAATTCAATGGAATGACCAAAATTTTTTAGCTCATAAATTTCATGTCATGTAATGTTTAAAAATAATTTCTGTCATATGGGCTCCGCGGCAGTGCCTTATGAAAGCCATCATATCATGTTGGTCCAATTTTGCACTATTAGCATACCCGAGGTCTAATCACCGCATTCGATATAGAGTAAACTATCATATTATCGAATGAAAACTCGAGAGATGTTACTCGAACTGTCGTCGATGTTACTCGATATCGAATGCTATCAACTCAAGTTATACCCTTTGTACACTTGCACACATTTCGGAGGAACGTATGGAAGATGTTGAAAATGTGAAATATGCGTTCACACTTGAAACATCTAACATCTACTATCAATAAAAATGTTACCATTTCTGAAAAAAAAACTTTATTTATTTTTTAAATACTTTTTTTCTACAAAAGAGCCAAAATTTTAAAAGATAACACCAAAATGTATTTAGAACTCGTTTTCTTTAATAATATAAAAAAATCAAGTACCATAAGGCTTGCAAAAAAAGGAAAAACTTGAGAAATGGTAAAGCGGCTTTCAAACCAAATGCCACTTTTTCAGTGATGCCACAATAATAATAGAATTAATTGCCACTTTTCTAGTGATGACACTAAAATAATCGGAAGATGTGGAATGGACTTCAATGGGATAGGAACTTTTTGTAAAGATGTTGAAAAATTCTGATTTTTAGCCCTGTGTATTTCTTATGGGAAAATTCCAACATCTTCGCAAATTGATGTGAAATGTTGACAAGTGTGAGAAGGCTATTACAACACATCTCATTCGATATCGAGTGTCATGATACCAAAATAAGAAATTTCGATAAATTTTGCTCGACATCGTATGCGGTGATGAGACCCCTGGTCTTATTTCTTCAATAAGCTGTCAAGTGTTGGCTTGTTTATCAGCAAAGACCAGGGGTTTACCGTACCCCTACAAAAAGCAGTCCAAAGCTGCCAATTAACACGAACGAGGCGTCAAATTCACAGGTCTCTTTCTTGACCTAATTTGTTCATTAAACGATAACTCAACAAAGTGACGTTTTCACGCGCTCTATGACATGTTGTTGGAACCATTTCTCCTCCAAATGTTTTGCAATGGCATGAGGAAAAAAATATCACAAATTATTTATCTGTTGCGCACGCTTTTCACGGTAATGTTGGTACCGGTTTCCGATTTAAAGACAAATTGGTAAAATAAGACATTCCTTTTTTGCCAAAGACTGCAGGAAACACGACAACACAATTATCTACTTAAAAACTTTTGGTTTGGTATAAGAAGTGTTTCGAAGCTTGGAAAGACAAGGTTCTTTAGCGATGCTACAAAATCTACAAATAGATTAAAATTCTTTTAAATCGTATAGCTTGGCAAAACAAGCATTATTGAGATTTATAAGTCAAGTTATCCCACAAAAATCTTGAAACAGAAAGGCAATACGTCTGGCTAAGAAATATTCGTAGCTTTTTCGTAATGCTAAATTAAAATTTTTTTTAATTGCTTTATTTTATTGATTTCTTTACGAAAGAGCAAATGATTACGGTAAGAAGCAGTTGTGCTAGAATTAAGTTATTTATGCCAAACGAAAGAGTAAAACCTAATTAAAAACTCAAAATGCACTTTTCTGACTTAATACCTTTTTGCCCAACGTCAAAGAATTTATAAAGCAAAAATAAAGCCTGGTACTCTGTTCAACATTTTACGTGAAATGCTGTCAAAAAGCATTTCTGTTCATTTTGTGAAAAAGTTCCGAAATATTTCTGGCAACATTTTTTTACAACTGCGAAATAATGTAAGCTGCACTTATTTCACGTGGAATTTTAAGCAAAAGCAAACAAGTATAAACTGATTATTAAATAATAAATGAAAAATTAAAATAACACAACCGATAACATTTTTTTTTTTTCAATATTTACTTTATTTTTTATTAAATTTTTTATTAAAAAAAAAAAATAATTTTTTTTAAAATACATGTGGAGTTTGTTTACATACGCAGAACAACGTCGCATATATTGCAGGAATAAAAGCATCAAATTGTGCAAACTCGCATGATAGGCAACATTGATACATGTCAAAATTTTCGTGTGAAATAATTAATGTTACTCAACATTTTGCACAAATTTGAACAGAGTATTACCCTGCAAATTATAGAGACTAGGACTTTTCCAAAAGTAACCCAAACTTATGGAAAAAACATGGTATTTTTAACATTAAGATGTCCTAGGGCAGGAACATATAACCCAGCTTTGGATTACAAAGGAGTAGTCTTAAAACTACTCCATTGTATATACAAGAGGGTTAGTTTTAACTTCGTTTAAAAACGAAGACATGTCGTCTCACTACAAACACTTTTTAACAATGACATGGTTCATGCTTGCATTACATCGGACCATGGCCCAATTAGTAGGTCTGCGCGCAACTACAACAATCCAACAATAGAAAAAACAACACGAATTTTGTTTGTGTAAAAAATGATAAAGATGTCAAGAACAAAAGAAATTGTTTGTGTAAAAAATCGTAGAAATGTCAAAAGCAATTGCTACAAAAACAATTGCACGTAAAAAACACAACTCTGCGCAAAATCAGCAGGCGTTTCAAGCAGACCTACTAATTGGACCATGCATCGGACCAGTCCATGCAGTAGTCCATCAAATCAAATTGGATCAGGTGGTCCAATATTATTTGCAGGGTAGGCTTAAAGTTTAAATTTTCTTATCATAAGTTTAATCAGCCAGAAACTTTAGGTTTAGATGACGCGGAAATATTTTAACTGGCAACAAACTGTTAAAACTTCAGATAAACATGATGCTGTAAATATTCTTAATGACAACACTGCTCCATCATGACAAAAATACGAAAGAAGGAAATATGCAAAAAGAGAAGTGTCAAAATTGTTGCTTGAATTCTCATTACGTGCTACTTTTTCACATCGCCCTTAATGTAAACATCCTCTTATGGGTTCTATGGGGTCAGCCACAACTGAAGATGACAAAAACCCGAATAAAAAATTAGAGACAGTCAGGAAATGAATGTTATACCCCAAATACGCATCAAGCATTGTGGTGTGGTATGGATGCTGGATGGAAAATCTATAAATTAAGCTATGACAGCACACGTACACGAGTGAATTCGCCTGTATGACAAGCATTTGACAAGTGTATATGGCCCTTAACTAAATATACAATTTAACAAATTTTGAAAATGGTGGCACATTCAAAACATTTTAATATGTATTAATATTCTAATTTATTTTAATTGCCACAGAACAATTTAAAAAATCTCGTACTCTTTCAAACTTATTTATTTTCATTTTTTTTACAAAACTAAACCAAACATCGAACATTGACCCCTTGAACTGCATTACAAATGAACGAAAGAAAAAATAAAACAAAAAATAAACAAATCGTGTGACGTTGCTCTGTATGCCACCGAGCTACGAGCATGTTGAGACATTGACTTTGAAAATAAAAAAAAATTATTATAGTTTTTTATTTTTAGGAAGCCCCTTTGAAAATATGTATATATTTTATTATGTATAAAAAATATTGTTTGCGTAAAAGACCCATATTTAAATTATGACACAAAAAAACTAATCTTAAAAAATAAAACAAGTTTTTCTTGTGGTTATTTCATTACGAAACTGCATAAACGAAATCGATGTCATAAATTTTAAATTTAGTGAGACGACATTTTGAACAAAAAAAAATATCTCATTTAAAACGATACAAAAGTGTTTGTTGTGAAGTTAATTTGGGCTAAAAAAATATACATATATTTTCAAAACAATAAAAATTACAGCAACAAAGATAAAATGTCAATACCAGCAGACATAACGAGAACTTACCGCCAGATTGATGTAACCCGCACCATAATCGAGTTATTGAAATCGATAATTCCCCATCATTTGCATCATCTGTCAAAATTTCATGATTGTAGGTTGGACCGTTATGATTTTATAACAAACAAATTTTTAATGAAAATGCAAATAGTGAAATTGTTTACAATTTTGTTGACCGCGTGTGTGGGTTACCTTTAAATTTTCTTTTAAAATAAACGAAAAAAGTGAAACAGTAGGCAAAATAAAACACTTTTTTTTAAATATATTAAAAAAATTTAACTTTGGAAGCTTTTAAACAATAACATATGTTTTTAAGCTGTTGCATATTTTTGTAGTTCACACTCGTTCCCTATAGCGATTCTGAAGAATCCTCCGTTGATTTAGATACATACATAGATTGGAAAAAGAAGTCGAGGAGACAACATGTATTGGAAAAAGGGGCTACAAAAAACAAAGACGAATACCTACTTCGATATAAAAAGCGTCATAACGCTGATGTATTTTGACGTCAGTACTATGACAAGTGTCTTCGTTTTTGACCCAATGACACTTTTCATCATTGTGATGTCAACCTTAGCATCACTTGGCCAAAGTGTCATCAGGGTCAAAATGAAATTATGTATGGGATGACACATCGCCATCACAGAAATGACGAACATGTCCTCAGTGCGATGACGTAGTTACATCGGAGAAAGGACACATTAGCATCAATTTAATGACAGTTTGTCATTAAGTCAAAGTCACATATGTTTGTTTTAAGATTGTTGAATTACGACCTTTGTTTACAGCAGAATTCTCAATAAGACACCAGCACCATGCCCCATATAGTTTTCGTAATCATTCTACTTTAAAAATTTAATGTACAAATGAATGTATTCATATGCCTTTTGAATGTAGTCATGCAGACCTTAGTGTCTAAAAAAGGTCCTAAAAACAATTTTTCCAACAAAAGGGGCCAGAACAAATTTTGTACAGGGAATCAAGTTGGCAACTGGCGAAAATCTTGCAAACTCTAAACGGCCAAAATTTAGGGTACAAAATTGGCCACACCAGATTTTTTTTCAAAAACTCACCAGTATTTATTACAATTTATTAGTTTGTTTGCAATTTATTAGAACTATTAATCCTCGAAATTCCTATTTAAAAATTGCAGTCATTGATAGAATTAAATTTTTTTCATTGAAAAAAACTTGTTAAATATGTGAATTTAGAAAAAATTCAACATAACATTAAAATTAAATTTTTTGTTCTAAAATTTTTAAAACTTTAAAGGAACTTTGACTAAAGAAAAATGGCTATTGCCAGAACTAATTTTTTAATGGCTTAACAAGATGCAAAAACCCTAAATTGGCAACACTGATGTTTAACTACGTGCTTAAAAAAGCCAATTAAATAAAAGTGTGCCTTAACTTATTTCAAATTAAAGGCAATGAAGTGAAACGTGAATGTAATTTGATGCGTTTAATGAACACTGTACATAAAATCAAAATTATATAAAAACAAACAAAAGTGGTGTATTCGGCTGTGTCTCATCTTTGATACCCTTTAGCATAAGAACATTTATTTCAGGAGTGGGCTTCATATATCGTCACCTTCAGTGCAAACGGACGTAACTTTCCAAAAATTCGAATTCAAGTTTCTGATTGATTGGTGATTGGTGGTTTTGTCAAACTACATGTTTGCGCATATCGTCACCTTCAGTGCAAACGGACGTAACTTTCCAAAAATTCGAATTCAAGTTTCTGATTGATTGGTGATTGGTGGTTTTGTCAAACTACATGTTTGCGCATATCGTCACCTTCAGTGCAAACGGACGTAACTTTCCAAAAATTCGAATTCAAGTTTCTGATTGATTGGTGATTGCTGGTTTTGTCAAACTACATGTTTGCGCATATTTTAAGACCCTGCGATCAGAAGTGGCGACTTAAATAAAGAAATTCTGTGGCATTTTGACAAAAAATCTTAAGTCAAATTTAAAAAGTAGAAAAAAATGTTGTTAATCATACGAATTTTCATTAAAAAACATTTTTGTTTACGTTTTTAAAATTTTGTATTACAAACGAAATTTTTCTTTAATTTTGGTTTATTTTATTATTTGCGAAAAATTATATTTTCACCAAGTTTTTTTTTAAATTTTTTGCTATCTTATCTCGGCTTAATATGTTTTGTCAAAATGCCACAGAATTCAAACGCCAAGAATATTTTATTGTTATTGATTTTGTTATATTTTTTGCTTTCGCTGTAAAAAAAATTAATGTATACTTACGTCCGTTGTCATTTAAGGTGACGATATGTACCTACATATGGAGATTTTCAAAGCTGAACCAAACCAATTCATAAAGTATAGTAGATATGTATGCATATGTCAATACATTAGAATATCAAAACTGATTAAAAATTCTCGACAACCTATGAAAAATTATTAACCGATTATAACGAAATTTAGTAATTTTAATTGATATGACACTATGACAGATTAAATTTTACTGCAATAGCATCATTTTTCGTTACCGATGTAGGCGTAATAAAGTTTTTTCGAAAAGATGTGAAACCAAATATTTAATCGTTTCTCGAAAAGTGGAAAAAGTGTGCCTGTAACTCATGCTGAAAACTATCAAAAGAAAATACGTCGTTGCGTTATAAATGTCATAACATTGCACTCGAAGCCGATGTGACATTGCAGACGAGCCTTGGAAATATTCGTATATTTTATAAAAATATAACAAGCAAAATAATTAAACATTCAAATAATAAAACAAGAACAAAATATTATTTTTATTAAGGGTATTCACGTCACAAGTTGCACCCTTGCGAAAAAGCAAATGTGCAAAAATATAACAACAACCACACAGACAATTTTTTTTTCTTTTTCCACGATAGAGCGGGGAGGTTTCCCCACAGTGACAGGTACCGCGACCAGGTTAGGTCTATTGTACCCACTCCCCTTAGTTGGTCAAAAGACCCTCTGCTTCCCATAGGAACCCAACCAGGGCCTTTGCCGATATATTACCGATTCGGGACGCACACATTATACCATGCCCCAAGTGCCTCCTGGCCCATGCCAGCGCCGAGCAGTCACACAGTACATGCACAGCCAATTAGTTGTGCGTAAATAATTTTCTTTGTGGTTGTTGTTATGTGTTTGCAATTTTGCTTTTTTGCAAGGATGCAACTTGTGACGTGAATACCCTTATTATTTTTTGTATTTTGCATTTTAATTGTTTTTTAGTATTCAAATTTTTTCTCGCCCCATTTTTATTCCTGTGTTTATTTGACAGTTCAAAGCGGGAAATTTTCTCACAAAAATGTTACAAACACACTTTATCTGTAAATTGTCGAGTAATTTCCTTACGTGACAGCTGGTAGTAGTGAGAAAAACAGCTGTTTGGGTCAACATTCGGAATTTTTTTCATTTTACACATTTGAATAGTTTCTCGAGGCGAGAGTTACAGAACATGGGCACTGGAACGAGATAAAAAAAAACAATGTTTAATGGGTTTTTTTTCGAAATTATGTTATAACTTTTTTGGAAACTTAACACCTCAGTTCTTATTTTTTTTTTTTTTAATTTTAAAATTTATCATTTTTATTTCGTTGGTGTTGTATAGGGTGTTTATGAGATTGAAGTGCTCCTTAGACTAAATTAGGCAGAAAGAATGAGTTTTTTAAGAAATATTGTACAAGTTTTTAGTGTTGATTTCAGATAAATTGGGAATGCATTTCTTTTAGTTATTCTATTAAATTATAGGTTTTTGACTAAAAAATGGTTCACACAGAACAAAAGGTGGGGTGCTTTAATACCATGGAAGATAAGGACATGATGGCTTTATCTCTCATTCAAAAGGGAGATAAAGTCTTTTATTTTTTTTTGTCCATTTGAATGGGAGATAAAGCCATCATGGCCTTAGCTCACATAAGTAATTTTAGAAAATGGCTTTATCTCTCATTTCAGTTTTGAAGAACTTTTGCATTTTACATTGATTAATAGTTTTCTTATTTTAATAATTAAAAGGTAATGATTTTCCCGTCCTGCGGCCGCTCTTAAGGGTTTTCTCCTCCAGTAGGACACGGCAGGTGGCTTCGCTGAATAAAGTTTTCCTGCGTGCGTTACTAGAATAAAAAAATTACTTTTCCCGGAAACACTAAAGTAAAGTAACAATATTCTGGAAAAATATGGTTTTATCTCTCATTTGCGAAAAAAAATATGGCTATATCTCTCCTTACGTAAAATTTTAAATATGACCTTACCTCTCAATGATTGGGCAATAAGGCCATTATGGCTTAAACTCCCATTCAATTGAGCAATAAAGCCATCATGGCCTTATCTCCCATGGTTTTAAAGCACCCTAAAGCACCTACAAAACTCGCAAATACAGTACTCTTCTGTATAACACAGCATATCCATTATGTGCATATTACAGTATTACACAAAAGAATTTCTTTACACTTTTAATTAACTTAAGTGAAAAAAATGCTTTTAAATAAAGTAATGAAAAAAAACCCGGAAATGTTAAAAATCTGATAAAATAAAATTATAGATATTTTTGCCAACATTTTCACACTTTTTACAATCTTAAAAGCATGTTAATATTCCCAAGAGGGAAGCGAACTGACACCAAAGTAGTCCCGTGATAGGTCTTTAGTGGTAGAGACTGGTTCAAGTTCTAACACTTTATATCAATAAGTCCTATCACTTTTACATGGGGTTGTCATTGGAGATCTATACTCAATGAACGTGCTTAGTGTCAGTTACTAAAATGTAGTATTATTTTAATGATACAAGTCCAAGACTGTACTGTAATTCATTACTTTTTTGTTCCTCATAAAACAGTTAAGGGATTGGTTCTTCTTTCACTGGTCATGAAAGGGCTCATTTTGTACCTTTTCTATTTTCACAAATGCCAGGACCAGTCTGTTGGACCAATACACACAAATTTCCCGCTGGGTTCTAAGTGAAGTTTAAAAGATTGTATTTGAATTTGTAAAAATCACAATTCAATATGTAATTTAAAAAGTATTGTCAAATTACAAAAATTAATAAAGGAACAGTAGACAAAATCAAATTACACATGGGCTACACATATAAGTAGAAATTACAGACAATTTGTCTTATAACACACGGAATGGCAACACTGACCCATGTCCTTTTTTTTTTTTTTTTTTTTTTCGCACAAGCACTTCACTTATTATTACATAGTACCACCATGAATCAATTAAACAAGATTGCGCATTGCGCAGGTCCGTTATTTTCGTGTAGACTTTGTGTGTGTCTTACATATTTTACAACAAACACTCATATTTAGTCTATGATGACGTAGATGCGCAGTAGAAATTTTTTTTTGTACGGCTGAGTGCGCAATCTTGTTTTTTTGATTCATGTAGTACCACATCATTCATTTTGCCGCGTGAGTATTGCGTTAAGAATTATTCTTTCAAATTAATTGGTACGATTTGTTGTAAAGTGTAACTCAAACCCGTACTACAGCTCATACTATGTAAAGTACGAAATTTAGTAACGTGTATACTTAGCATAACAAAAAGGCGAATAAATGAAGCTCTTAAATCGCTCCCTCTCTCTCTCCCTGTCAGTGTTACCGTTGAAATTTTTTAAAAACTGGCACAAAAGGGTATTTTTCAAAAAAAGATGTCCTAAATAGGTATTTAATAGAACAACAGAGTAAACTTTGTTAAAACAACACAAAATAAAATTTAAGAAAATAAAACCAAGAATTTTAAAAATTATTGCCTTTTTCCGATCGGCGGAAGAATTCTTTCTTTAGAACATTTATATATAAAACAAAAACAAATTCTAAAATCTTTGGAAAAGGTTTCCTGATGAGCTGGCCTAAGCAACCAGTGAAATGCGCATAGAAGCTAGCTTTCCCTCAACAATAAATTTCAGTGTATTTATCAAATATGAAAAACTGGGAATTTAGCACGTCATACGAAAATCGTATTAATAATAATTTTTGTATTCCCGAAAATAACTTTGATAATATACATACTTGCATGTGCCCGTGCAAAAAACTGAATTGGCAAATTGGTTTTTATTGTTGTTTTCTTACGAAGACAGTAGAATGAAGCAGTTTGTTTTTTAATTTTTGTTTTTTCTTTTTACCCACTCACAACTACAATTCGAGTCGGAAAGAACCCGACCAATTGTAGGGGAATGTAAGAAAAGATAAACTCACTGTTTATTGTTGGTGTTTTGTTTTGGCTTTGATATTGTTACAAGTAAGACTTTGAGTGTTTATAATTCTTATTCGCTTTAGGGTTTTATTTGTATAATATTTTTGGCCTTTCTAAAATCTTTGGAAAAGGTTTCCTGATGAGCTGGCCTAAGCAACCAGTGAAATGCGCATAGAAGCTAGCTTTCCCTCAACAATAAATTTCAGTGTATTTATCAAATATGAAAAACTGGGAATTTAGCACGACATACGAAAATCGTATTAATAATAATTTTTGTATTCCCGAAAATAACTTTGATAATTCTAAAAATTTTGTTTTTTTTTTCGTTATTTTGAGTTGGGCTTGAGTTTATCAAATTGAACTTTCATTAAATGATTTTTACTGCAGGAAGGAATTTTACAACATGAAATTTTATTAAAATTCATTGATAATTGCAATATAATTTATTAATCATTAATATATTTAAAAAAAACCTCAAGCTTAATAAATTATATTACAATTTAATAAATAAAGGTTAAATAAAATAAAATTTATGCATTGATAATTTTCTTTTTAAATGTAGTTGTACGAAAGAAAGAATTCTTTCGCACAACGGAAATAGGCTGTTAATTAAATACATAAAAACAAAAAAAAAACAGTTATTTAAAATATTAAATAATAAATTTAAAAACAGTAAACTGTAAAGCAGGTATTGAGTTATTGTTTTCTCGGTTAATTATTTTGGATTTCTTTGTTTTAATCAATTAACATTGTTCTACTTTTATTAGTTACTTACACGAAAAGAAATTAATTTTTTAAAGTAATCAATTTCGTTTCTTAAAACAAGAAAATCCAAAATCAAAAAATAATTGTTTGGTTTTTTTGTTTGTATTGAGTAAAATTTTTTTAAATAAGGAAACATTATGTCCTAACCAAGCCACAAATATATTAAAAATAAATTGTTTATCAAATAATCGGCAGGACTTGAAATTTGTACATGATGTTTACCTTAATTTGGCGCTCACAGTATGTGAACATACCGTGGTGGAGAAAAATTTTACGCGGCATGGGCAGGACATAAATAAAGTATGGTGTTTTCTTTTCTGACAATAACATTCCATGTATGCTACCATTCGCGCGGGTATTTGTTCTATTCTAAAAATATATGCAAAAATGTGAGAAGTTCTCGTTTTCCTTTCTAAATATGTTGCAAATATAAATGGCAAATTTGTTGCATATCTTACCCCCAGTTATAATTGAAAGCGAGACGATACCCTTTTTTGCATCAGCGTAAAGTAATTTTTTATGCAAGCAAGTATTTTTCTTATTACTTTATTACTTATTGTGACTTTCGGATACATTATGATGGGTATAAAAACTTTTTGTTTTTCGTTTGTTTTACTTTGATTTAATAATTTTTTCTTTGGGCGCAAAATTTTTTACAGCAGATGATTTTATTTATTGAAAATCAGTAATGGTTTACGCTTATTAGAATTCATAGAAAATTTAATGATGAAAAACGATACACCCGTTGTGAATATTTGCTTATTAGTATTAACTTAGTAAAACGTAGATATTATTTTGTTCCATTGGAATTTAGGAAAAATTATCACTTTGTAAGGGTGTGTGTAACTTGATAAATATATTACACAATTGGAATGCATTATTATTTTTTAGAAAAGAAAACACCATTAGTATAAGATTTGATTATTTACATTGTGCTAGAATTTTACACTTTTTTTTTCGTGACAAGCTGGGCCCCTGAGCTAACCGTTTTTTAGGTTAGCTCTTGTTTTCGAGATATACCGTAATTTCGAAAATGGAGGGGTTGCCCAACATATATTCGCGTAACGGTTTAGTGTATTGAATTAGGAGGATTTAAAACAAATAAGTCCAGTTTTCTTAACTCGACTTAAGCTTGTGGGATCAGAAATATTGGTTGATTTAACTCCTGTGAGGAGCATTTCTTTCGAATTTAATTTCCAGAATCCTTTTTTTTATCTTTGACATATCAAAACTTGTTTAGCCCCAATATTAAAAAAAAAAAACCTTGATATGGACATAGAAACATATCTTTTTTCCGTTTTCCAAAATTTCTTTTAAATTTGGAATTTTCTTTGTTTATTTTATTTTTCTTATTGGTTTTTCACAGATAAAAGTAATTTTTTTTTCACTTTAATTTTTTATTCTTGATTAAATGTCAAACATCACTAGCGTTGCCAGAACAATATTTGAAAAAACAGAGTTGCATTAACAAAAACTGGTTGTTTGTAACTAGTTTAACTCAAAAGCTAGTCACAAACGTGTATGGATAAAAAAGATATTCAAACTAGTTTATCATCATAAACAACTTATAACCTGTTTATCGCGTAGGTGTAAATGCACTATAAAAAAAAATCACGAAAAGTGGCAAAGGCCTTAAAAAAAGAATCAAATTGCCAGTTTTGGGTCGCAACGGCAACACTCATTGCTTATAATTACTCATGCTCATTTAGTGTTATCTTCAGAAAACAAACACAACAACATCATAAATAAAATGAACAAGCGAATGAATTACATACATATAAATGAATAAATGAACGAGAGAATGAATTTATATTAAATAAACGATTGATTTTGCTTCCACAACTAAAAAACTTGAAAATTCAAAATTATTAAGTTAGTCGCGCACAACGGGCTGAATAAAATAAACGTTTTTGTACTTTTTCATACGTTGTTCCTTTCTTTTTTACAAAAAATTTAAATATTAGGGGCTCCATACGAGGAGGATCTTGGCGATTATTTTTTCCCTTTTTTTTTTTTAATTATAAATAAAGAAGTGAGTGAGAAAAAAAATCAAAATAAATAAAAATCTGTTAAATGCATGAGCATAAAATAAAATTGAGAAAATATAAAATTTTCCAAAAAAAAAAATGTGATTTTGTTAAAAAAAAATTGAAATAAAAATGTTTTTGAAAGAAAAATTTTTTACTTATTAAAAGATTTAAAATCTTTAATTTTATAAAAAAAAAGTATTTTGAAATTCAATTTATAATTCAAATTCAAAGTATAATTTAAGTGATACTCAAAATAAAATGTGACAAGAGTGTTTAAGAACTTGTTTTAAGAGTTTTCTTCAATTTCTGTATTTCGGCTTAGAAATGTATTATTTATTTTTTTAACAAATAGGTATTCCTAAAAAAATTAGGAACAAACGCTTTTGCCTACATTTTCATTATTTTTTTTAAAATTAATTTTTAAACAATAATTTATTGTTTGTTTCCTTTTTATTGCAATGAACGTCAGTAATAATCAATCATAATTTTTCTTCTCGTTTAATGGCTTTGATAATATGTACCTACTTATAAGGTATTTAATATGAATTTATCAAAAAATCCCTAAATAACTACCAATATAAATTATTTAAAATACAAAAACAAACGGAAAAATTAATAAAAAATCATAGTTTTTTTATCAATACTTTTATTTATGTGGGTACATATGAACATACATATAAGTAGGTATATATTTTTTTTTCTTAAAATTTTTATAATTTCACATGACAACACACTTTTTCTTCTTTTTTAAAAACAATGTTTTTGCATTCCTCCTCTACATAAATATTTTAATAGATACACTCTTTAACTCTACCGCAATAAAAGGTGCTAACAATTGAGCGATTTTTTAGAACTTTAATTTTTTTCAACACTTTTGATGCCCACAATATGTCCAAAAAAGAATTCACAATGAAATTATTGTGAAACTGTCACATTTTTCCAAATTTCCTTTATTCGCAATAGAGATATCTTTCCCATATAAACTAAAATAAAACCTTTAAAATCGCTAGAGAAGTTTAATTAATTAGGTATTGATCAAGGCGAATTGATATAAGAGGGCCTCGGTAAGAAAAAAGCGAATTCAATCGGCCTGGTACTGTCAACAACATTTACAAAATGTAAATAAATAAATATCGCATCGAAACAAATCAAAAGCGCATATACAAAAAAAGTCAGGTGGGATTTTACGTCCAAGGCGAATTCATAGTAAAACACCAGATTTGCCTAGTACAACTTTACCAATCTGTCCAAATCATCTAGCTTAAAACAAAAAGAAAATATGAAAAAAAGTTTAAAAATGTTCGTTTGAAAAGTATTTCTTATTGGTTGCTAAATTTTATTTTATTATTTAATTTACACTTTTCATTTGCACAAAATAGCATACATAATTTTTGACACTTGGGCTTAAATAGCCAACTCGCCTTTGCACAGCCGGTGATGACGTAGGTTAACGAGGCCACCTTGTTTTCAATATGCTTTGTTTACGGCCACCTTTTAATGAATTCGCCTTGGCATTGATCTTACAAAGAAGAAATCAAGGCCAATTTTTATAACATGGGATCTTCACCTGACAATTTTTTGTCTTACCAAACGTCAAAGTCTATATAAAAAAAATTTTAAAATTTTTGTCAGCGTTTTTTTTATATGAAGTTTGACGTTTATTTCAAAAAAAAATTTAATGTTGGTCATAACTTTTTTGTATCTGAACCGATTTTTCCGAGTTTCTTATAAAATATGTTCTACTAAACATTTTTAGCGAAACGCCGGGACACGTATAACTTCTTTTTACCGATTTAACTTTCCCCGGTAGTTTGAACCCTTCTCGATTTTGACTGTCGCATAGCGTTATAAATCGTTAAAACTGTAAAGAATCAGAAACTTACAGGAAAAAATCGCTTCTATCGCGAATGTGGCTAAAATTCGCAAAAACATCAAAATCAGAAAAAAACTCTTTTTAAAGTTATTTGAAATCGCTAAATCTGTTAAAAAAAAACAATAACAAAATAGGTAAATAGCGTTAAAAATTAATAAACTAATCTTTATAATCTTATCTCATAATTTGTATCTGTGTCATGTTAAATTTTCGGTTCTTTTTTTTATGTACATACACAATAATGTTGTACTGAAAAAAAGTATATTTTTTGTGTTTGTTTTTTATTAAACTATTGGGAAAAAAATTATTTCGTACGAAAGAATTTCAATTTTCGGTTCGTAATTTTTTGGACAAAAGTAGAATAAAATATTTTTCTTAAAACCTTTTTTTTTGAGAACTTTATTTGTATGAACTTAAAGAACCAACATAAAAAAAATATTTTGTTTTTTGGACAGTATAAAATATTTCTCGAACACGAATGACAAATATTTTTAAAAAAAAACATGAAAAAAACGTTTTCCGGTCCTAAACAACTTTTTTGCAAGTAGAGTATACGTATTATATCCTGCAAATATTAGTACTAGTCCAAACACGCGTGTAAAATGTAGCCCACAAGGGACTAGACCTAGTCCAAAAGTAACCCAAGCGTATGGAAAAAACATGGTCTATTTAACATTACGATGTCCTAGGGCAGGGTCATATAACCCAGCTTTGGATTACAACTACAACTACTTCATTGTATACACAAGACGATTAGTTTTAATTTCGTTTAGAAGAGAAAACATGTCGTTAAAAAACGAAAACATGTCGTCTCACTACAAACACTTTTTAGCAATGACATGATCCATGCTTGCATTACATCGGACCAGGCCGTCCAGGCGGTCCAACGACAAATCGTAGAAACAGCGGATTGGCTAAAAGTACAAAAATTGTGTGAATGTTAGTGAAAAAGTGTATGTGTATTGCAACCTTCAAGAAATTACTTTCATGTGCAAATGCAAGGTTAGCGAAATATATCAGGGAGTTATCAAAAACCCGTATCTTCATTTCATTCATGGCCACAGCTACGCTTCAACTGATTGTAGCAGCAAACTTTTCAAAGAAATCTTCCCTGATTCCAAAGTTGCTTCCAATTTTAGTTGCGGAAGAACAAAGTGTTCTAAAGCTGCAACCAAATTATTGGCAAAGTATTTAGGGTATTCACAAGGTCTCCTATCCAGTCACATTTTCATAAGTCACAATTTAAAAATTGCTCCAAACTATTGGTCTTGACTTTAAAAAAAGTTTCTTAAAATAATAAATTTTTCTCCTAACTATTTTATTTTAAGGCATTTTTTCGTTTGTAATTCAAAAACAAAAAATTGTAAGGGGTTTTATTTTAATAGCCTATAACAATATGGCTAGATTGGAGACCTCGTGAATACCCTCATTATATTGACAATAATTTGTATGAATTTAGAATTTTTTGTGCATTTACAACAAATGTGCCGATCAATGACATTACTTCTACATATATATTTTTAATATTGTGACGTGATGTTTTTGTTGTATGTATTTTGTTAAGTTCTTGCTTTAAAAAATAGAAAATGAATTATTTTTAATGTATAATTTTCTTTTTGATTTAATAATCGTTTAAAACTTATGAATTCAATAAAATTTTGGGTCAAATTTTGTGTACTGGTTTTTTTCCGAATGTACTGGTACTTTTCTTACGATGTACTGATTTTCCAAATTCAAAAATGGCAACCCTACTCTAAGCCAACATTTTAATGCACCTTTATCCACGAATTGGGATAAAACAAGAGCGACCATGCGATCACAAACAAATCAATCACCTAAGAATCCTAGGGTTTGAGATACTACCGAAATAAAATCTAGACTATCGCGATCAATGAAACCCAGAAAGAGAGCGACGATCAATAGACGTTGTTACTTACTAATTTATTTAGAAAATAAAGTTGTATGCTTATTTTTTTAATAAAAATTTAAATTATTTGAGGTCATCTTCAATTTGCAACTGTTGAATTATATTATGATAATTCCAAGTGAATATATCGTGCAAAAAGGCGTTATTAGCAAAAATTTAATTTTACAGGAGAAGCAAAAAACTTTGTAAAATGAAAACTAGAAACATGTCAGGAAAGCATCCATTGATAAGTCGTCCATGGAATTCTTCAAACGATTTTCAAAGAAACCCATTTCATTTTATTTTGTTAGAAAAAAAATGTGCAATTTCGTCGTTTTGCATTTATTGATTTTAATCGCAGAAGTGTAAAATTTTGTCAAGACATGTCGTTTAATAGCACTCATAATCAGCGTGGCCATTTTGGCATTTTTGCAGCTAGATTTAGCATTTTTTTGTCTGATTTAGCTGCAAATTTTTCATTTAGCAGTTAGCATTTTGTTTAGCATTTTTCAACTACATATTTAGCATTTTTAAGCATTATTTAATTTAAGAATATTAAAGTAATCTTTTTTTGAAAAACTACCACACACTTTTGTTGAATGCAAATACAAACCCCTACTTTTTGCTATAGAAACTGTACAATCTTTTAAAGGACCTTTCATATCAAATGGTTTTAACATTTGATCAGTTTGATCCATTAAATTCATGTTAAGACGATTTTTTCATTCAATTACGATTTTGAATTTTTTGGAATCGAAAAGAGATACCCAAGGCGAATTCATTACAGGTAATCTCGGTACAACTCGTACAAAAACCACAAGCAATTTGTTTTTGTAAGATCATTGTACAATGCCATAAACAGAAATTGTTTTATTTCACAGAAACAAAGATAATAAAAAAAATTTTTGACATCAGGGCTTTTAAGACCACCCATAATAAATTCGAATTTGAGATAGCAAAACTTTTGAAATAGAAAAAAACAAATATGAATTACATGTCCAGATTTTATAGCTCAATTTTATGTCATCTTAGAAAACCGTTTAAAAACTAATAAATGCAAATTAAGCGAACGAAAGAAGAAATTATTGATTTCACTGTAGAAGAAATTACAACTTTGGAACATCAGTGCCTGAAACCAAATTCATATGACAATTGATTTCTGGATAAATGTATATGGATATACATATTCATTACATGAAAATCCATTCAGTGAATTAGCTTTTTTTGCTATGCAGTTCTTGGTTTTGCCAGTTAGCAACGCGGTTAAAATTGGGTTTTAGTGGTATAAATATCTTAAAAACGAAAATTCGAAACAGAATGACGTTAATATATTATAATGATATCTTGATCGATTCTTCAGAAGCTGAAGAAGAATATTCATTTGATGACGTATTTAATTTATAAAATGAAATATTTTATTAAACATGTTATATAAATTTTATTAAAATACTAAATAATTCCCATTTATGGGAATGATTTTTTGTTATGGGATGGTACCTTTTGTTTAAAAACTTTTTTTGTACGTATATAAAGACTGAAATCTGTATATTTCTTTTATAGTTTTAAGACTTTTTATGTTTCATCAATATTATATTGTTATTCTTTAATCAGTTTGATTTATTGATAGGATGTGAGATTAACTAAAATAACAAAAAAATAAAACAATTTAAACTTTAGCATTATTTTTTGGCAGTTTAGGATTTTTGTTAGCATTTTTTAGCATTATTTTTAAGCCGATTTAGCTGCAAAATATTTTTGGATATGGCCACACTGCTCATAATAATCAATCGAAAACTCCATTTTGAATTTTTGTTAGTTACGCCTTTTTGCATTTTTGTCTTAATTAACATATATATTAATTTTAAATAACAAATCAAACATGACATACAAAAAACATAACATAACAAAACAAAAGTTTTGGTTTTAATAAGGACATTAAGGGGGTAATTTTGTTGTTCACTTCAACTTGCGTTGAGAAAATTTTCATATAAAATTTTTTGAATTTTCAAAAATTTAAAAAATTTTATATGAAAATTTTCTCAACGCAAGGTGAAGTGAACAACAAAATTACCCCCTAAAATTGTATCTACTCTTTAAGAATTTTTTTAAAAAATTTTGTTTACTAGAAAGTATTAAAAGTATTTCTACATACGCTTTTTTTGCTTCAGCTAGTTGGCATTACTTGCAATAAATAAATAACACTTCTCACGTATCTATATACATGCATACATATGTATGTAGGTGCATATTATATAGAACAATATGTGTTCTAAAAAACATATGTATAATAATATTTGTTTCTTTTTGTTTTCTTTTTGATTATTTTGTATTTGTTTCTTATTTTCATTTGTCTAGCACCACAAATCGACTGTCTACCGCAGTGATGGAAAATTTAATACTATTGTACCATTTTCAGTACTTTTTTCATTTTCAAAATACCACGCTCCGCCCACGTCAGTTTTAGAAATCCAGCGTTGCAATTTTTAACATTGAAAACATTGCCTACATGTCAATAACATACAAGATACCCAAAAAATTTATTGTTATTTTAACGTTCATGATTTTCACGTTTTTTCTTGAAAAAATGTAAATATGCTTTAACCAAAAATTTAATTTTTCAACCAAATTTTCATCAAGAGAGTTTGCGCATTAGCATTTCTTTTTTTTCGCCTATATTGTTTACTTCGCATGATTTAACTTACAAATAGAGATTGTTCCCGGGATTTCCCGTCCCGGAAATGTTCAATTCTTGCTTTCCCGGGAATTAATTGCGGGATTCCTGGGAAATTTTGAACAAAAACTTTAGTAAATCTATGTGGGACTCATGCCATTAGTTGTTTTATCCAACTGAATTTCACCACAATTATAAAACTTGCTCAATTTAAAATTTATAAAACAGATTTTTGAGAATGGGCTTTATATAGGGCCTATGGTAAGTTGTATACCTATCTTCACGAAATTTTATTTCATGTTTTATCAAACTGTAGTGGGCTGGCTTTAATATTTTTCAACAATATTATTCAGAAACGCTGTTAAGGGCGTAGTAAATTGTATTCCGAGATTGTGTTTTAGGGTCATATGATAAATCAAGACTTGATCTTCACAAAATCTAGTGGTTTTATTTCGAGTCTTATTAAAGTAGGTTATGCTAATTACAACCTAAAGGTATTATTCGTTACGCTTCTAGTTGTAACGTGATTTCCAAGAGTGGGCTTAGTGTGGGGCCGTAGCGAAATCATGGAGAACCTTCACGAATTTTGGTGTCACATAAAACGAATTTGTTGAAATTTAATGACAATCTTGATAATTTTTTAGGGAGGTTGTTTCACATTTGCGTGCATAACTCTATTTCTACTGAAACGATTATGCTGGAATTCAATCCCAAGCTGCCAATGAGAACTGAAAACAATTTGGCACCCAAATGGCTAAATCATCTTACTTACTTTATGAGATCTTAGATGAATATAAAAGGAGATTCACATGGAATGACAAACTTACTGCCTGTTTTTAGAGCGCGAGTGCAAAAGTGAAAAAAATTCAAAAGTCATTACCCCAATGTACATTTACAGAAGTAAATTTTTATTTTAAAATAAATTTACTTTTTTGTTTTATGTTTTCTTAAACTTATTTTTAAATAAAAAAATATGTTTTTTTAAATGTACCAAAATTTTAAATAAAGTACTCTTTTGCTTGGTGATCAGTACCATCTCAGTTTTTCAAGTTTCCATCACTGGTCTGCCGCCATTTTTACTACTTTTAGTTCTTATTGTATTCCTTATTTTAAGTTTTTTTTTTTCTTTATTTACCGCGTTTTTTATGGCGTTTACTGCACCGTTTAACAATTCTTTTTGTTCTATTTTTTAAATGCGTTCGTTGTATGTTGTACATATTCCCAATTTTTTTAATGTTTCTTGCGTGCATCGGCCTTCGATTTGTTTTTTTTTTTTATTTTAAATTCCCTTCCTTTAAACAGGAGAAAGAGTTTGTTTCTCTAGTGATTTTGGTTTAGGTCACTTTGGTTTTTACGTTTTTTCCTCTTTGAACTTGACCGATCTCTTAGGTTTAAAGTTGAAAAAAAATATCCTGTTGAGTATTTTAAATCTCGATATCTTTTATCGTAAAAAAAACTGATGATTGTTAATATGAATAATATAAAATGTGTAATAAAAAAATTTGAGAATGTTATGAACATAGTATGTATGTATGTATGTATGTTATTGAACTGTATTTACTGCCTGTTTGTAGCATGCAAGCGCACGACTATTAACTTATACATATTGAAAACAAAAACAACTGTTGGTATTTTGTTTAAGCTTTGACATCGTTGCAAATAAGACATCGAATTATTGTTATTATTTACTTAGCCGATACACATGTTTGTTTCACTTTTGTTGTATTCCACCCTTTTTTACAGAAGAACTCTCAATTATAAGACACCAGCAGCATGCCCGATTTGGTTTTCGTAATCATTCTACTTAAAAAAAATTGATGTTTATATTTTAATAATTTAAACAAAGAGAATATGGGAATTTGTGCTTCTTTTACTTTTTTAACATGAAAATAATTTAAATAATAAAAATTAATTAAAGAATGTGGCATCGAACTGATGTCACTGTAGTCATAGCACGGATAACGCATAAAATATGACAAAATTTGATTATGACGTTCGTCATTGGATTGATGTCACTTTTTGCCTCATTGATGTCATTTGTAATAACATTGGCGTTACAATTCTGATGTTATGGATTTATCAATGGGAAGATGCATTTTTCTATGAGTGTAGAGAATTTTGCAAGAGTATTGCCCGAGTTTTAAACGATATTGAGAATGGCTTAGGGAGGCATTTTAATAAACAATTAAAATGGCGGTTTTTACGGCTCCACGAAAAGCCCCCCAATGAAATAACGCCCAGGAAATAACCCCCAATGAAATAAATCCCAAAAAATAGGAAATAACACCCAAAAACAGTGAATGAAATAACATCGAAAAATTAATGAAATAAACCCCAAAGCGAAAACGAAACAACCCCCAATATTTGGGAGTTATTTCATATGAAATAACACCCAATGATGAAAATAAAATAACCCCAATGAAATAAACCACATCAGCAACAAAAATGAAATTATGCCCAAAATTCATAAAAGAGTCAGTTTCACCCACCCCAAAAACCAACAGCTTTAAAAATGAAATAATCCCCGAATAAAAAATTAAATAACACCCAAATTATACACGCTTAAAACAAGCCCCGAATTTAAAAAATTTGTTGGGTGTTATTTCATTGGAGATTATTTCATAATTTGAAAACCCCAAATGAGGAATGAAATATTTCCCAAAAAAAAATGTAAAAGGGCCCAAAAAATTGGGTGTTATTTCATATGAAATAACACCTAAAAATGTATGAAAAAAATTGGGGGCATATTTCATATCTCGTTTGGGTGTTATTTCATTGGGGGGCTTTTCGTGGAGCCGTTTTTACAACATTTATATTTTTTAACCTTAGCGGTGCTTGCAAGTGGACTACTCAATGCTAAGTAAAGTGGAGAAATGAAATAAGTAGAATGTACTTATCATCTGTTTTTTGAAGCCAGCTGTGTGAAAAAATGTGTGCATGGGATAGTATAAAAAGCAATGCACTGCTGCAAACTTGAATTAATGTATACAGTTGTTTGGTAAGGTGGGTCATATGAAGATGATTCAATGACATGGTTGCGAAGGCCAAAGGAAGCCAACACTTGTCTTCATAGTACTTCTTGTGATAGAGTTGTGTTTAGAGACAATTCGAATACGTGGCTGATGAAGCTTTCCTGAGGTCATTTCGTTGGCAAGTTTTTAACCTTGTCAGACTCAATTGAATCCATTTGAAAATCCATCCTGAACTTATGAAAAAAATCTGTTCATGATCATTGAATTTCCTGCTACCCATGCCCGTAAAATTCGAACACAGTTCTGCCTGGATCTTGACTTTGTCCCTTAGGTAGTATACATATGTCTGTACTCCACTATATCGAGCCCTAACCGCGAAAATAACGTAAGCGCCAAAAATCTAATTTTACAGGAGAGTTTTCTTTTATTTCATATAAATTTTGTTTGAAATTTGTTGCTTACGATAAAATTGTTCTTGCTATAAAATCGTAACGGTACCTTATATGACAATGATATTTTAGGAGATGATGCAAGTGTTGCCAATAAAGTCATTTAATAAAAACATGAAAATTGAAAATGATGTCGCTTACGTTATTTTCGCGGTTAGCGCTCGATATTATCTTCACTGCTAATGCTTCACTGTTGGATAACAACAGCACAGAGAGAGAGGGATGCTTTAGCAATCCGACCTTTATAACTAAAGTTCTGTGGCAACATTAGGTGATATCCCTAATGAACTCACTAAAAGTCCCCGGGTACTGTTAACCGTTGCTCCGGATTAAACTCTGTTAAACCACCATCTTTAAGCAATATGCTAACGATGGATGCAAAGTCGTATGCGTCAGATTTTTAAAGCTAAACATTAAAGCTTAAACTTAACTTATTACTTGAAAAAAGTAATGTGATTCTGTTAAAAAACCGTAAAAATTTCAAGGTTATGAATGGTATTGTGAGATGATAAGCCGTACGAGAGATACATTTCTTTGAGGTTGAATTGTATTGTAAGTTTCGTCGATAATGAATTCCTTTAAATCAAGGTTGGCAACCGAAATGAATTTCGGTATATATGTACATATGTATATCGGTATTAAAATAATTGTTTTTTCGGTATTGGCATCGGTATTGGTATACCGGACACTTTTAAACCGTATATATCGGTATTACAATAAAATGAACCAATCGAAAAAATGATTTAAAAATAGTGTTTTTCATACGGGATTTCCCGGGACAAAAATCCGGGGATCTCGCACATTTTTCCGGGAAATTTGGGCGGGTATTTCCGGAATGTTCCTTTTTATTTAATTATGGCAACTTTACTGCTGATATGTATGTATAATTGTAAATAAGTTGTGTCATAAAATAGATCTTAGCCAAAAGGTAAAAATGTCTTAAGTCGAAAAACGCATTCTGAGTTTTTGATTGGCTTTAATTGATTTTTTTTCTTTGAAATACACCAAATAAATAGTTTTCAATTTAACATAACGAAAAACTACAGTTTCTGACTTCAGACATTTTTGCCAAACGGCAAAGAGATGTCAACTCATAGCCGATAAGTGAGGCAATGTTTAATGCTCGGAAATTTCGAAAGAAGAAGAATATTTAATTTCTTTAAAGACCCAGATTTATTTTATAAAAACGAAAAAATATTACTAACCACTGGCTTCAAATAATGTCATGATTTTATATAAAAGATTTTTCGGATTAGATTCTGTAAGTACATACAAGTTTTGAAGGAAGTGCTAAGAAACCTGAAAGTGTCTAGAGATTTTATAATGTACCTTTGGCTATAATCCGTAGAAAGGAAAAGTGTTTTCTAACTCAATAATGCCTTTAAGGCGCTGAGGCCGAAATTAAAATGTATCAAAATCTTTTGTACAAATAAAGTTTTCTATATATATATATATATGTATATGTATATGAAAAAAAAAAAAAAAAAAAAAAAAAAAAAAAAAAAAAACTAAAATCTTCATGATAAAAATTAGACATAGGCTTTCAAACGATTCTGTTCTGAACTAAAATCCTATTTTAACAGAAATATTTTGTAATAATTTGTTTGAATAATTTAACTTATTTGGTTTTATATAAATACTGTTGAATTAATTCCGTGGCAATAAGTGCATGAGTCTATTCGTTTAATTTTATACGAAAACAATTTAAAACTTTAAAGGTGGCTTTTGGAAATTTACTCCGAATTTAATAACATCATCAGTTCTCTGCGGTTATAGTTTTTCAAGTTTTTATTCCTAAACACTCCTAGTGTCACAGATCGAAAGTTTTTATTACTCCAAATGTTATTGCACATTAAAAAAAGATAATCAAAGAATCAGTTTGCTATAACTTCCTCAAAAATTCTACAAAATAATAGAAATTTTGCCCATGTGTACCTTTAAACATGAAGATCTTAAGCTGCCATTAAGCACATTTTCCTTTTATCCACAGAAATAAAAAAGTTGAATGCATTTATAAACTTACTTAATGGATCTCAGGAAATGTGATTTGTTCAAATAAATTAAATAATATCTTGCATCAATATGTATTGAGTGGAAATTCCCGGGATACCGGTAAAATGCAAAGCAAATCCCGCTTTCCCGGGAAATTCAAAAGTCCGTTAAAGGAAAAACTCTATTTAAAAAGCAAAATACAGGTTTATATTTATAATAAAAAAGATTATTTATTTAAGCCCGTAATTTCAACGAAAAGAAATCTAGCTGTGTAAAGAAATCTATGACGCAAAAGCTGCCATATTATAAAAGAAAACTGAAGGTAAAAACACGTAGGCCAATCAAGCGTTAAAATAGGTAAAGATAACTATTAGGTTCGAAAAGCTTAAGCTTTCTTTTAGTAGAATTACGCGCATAATTATATAAAAGGTTAACCTTTTATTTATTAACATACAAGAAAACTCGTTTAAAAAATATTTAATGCAAATTTTTTAAATTGAAGAAAATTGCTTTATAACAAATTTAATTAAAATTTTAAGATTTATTTTAAAAGAACATAGTTATTCATTTTCCAGTCTGAAGATGAATTCGAACTTCAACTTTTATCATCTTCATCAAGATCTATGCAACAATTTTGGCTAATTGCGTCCATCTTAACATTATCAAGTATTATCAAGTGCTTGTCCAATGGAAATACCCCTAAGAAAGGTATTTCCACATGTATCCAAAAGAAATACACCTAGTAAGGCTTTATTCTCATAATTGTTATACCGGTATTAAGGGGAACGCTAAATATGTACACCGGTATTTTACGCAAAGTAATACGGTATCAATACCAGTATTCAATTAAAACGGTATTGGTGTCGGTATCGGTTGCCAACCTTGCTCTCAATCAAAATTTTTTCCCCTTCAAATTCCTTACTATTTAATATATATCAATTGCTTTCGTTTCTTGCGGTTTTAAGGACCTTTTGTTGTTTGACATCCCTGCTGTGAAATACTCATTTAATATAATAGTGTGGCATCATTTAATGTATGTTTTTATTGGATTTATATACTTGTTTACTATTTTTGACTTACAGTGGGTATAATAAATTTTTTATAAAGCATTGATTTACAAAGTTTAATACATTGCGTTTTTTGTTTTTTTTTTTGCTGGCCTTGTAAAAAAAAGAGTATTAAATATTAAGTGATTAATGGAAAGTATAAAAAGAGAAAACTCGTTTTTTTTTTTTTTTTTTGTTGTAACGTTATTGATTTTTGAGTAAAATAAATAACGACCATTTTGTATAACTTTTATTTAATTCAGACGTAAATGTTTTTAATTTTCTTACAATATAATTACCTAGATTAGGTTTCTTATTTAATTACTCTATAATTCTTTTTGAAATATTAATTACAAAAGATTTTTGTTTTATAATTTTTTTTCTAGTCGTATATCTAACTGACAATAAGGGAATTGTGCATTACTCATTTAACATAACGATTAATTTAAATATTTACTCAGTAAGTGTCGGATGTGTGGGCTTTTGCCATTTACCTCTCAGTGTTTTTGTTTGACACTTTTCAATTTGTCTAATTCAAACTAAACAACAGGCAATGTTTTATTTAAATAGAGTAATTTAATGTCATCAAACACATCAAAACAAACAGACAGGCATTCTACATATATGACTTTTGGTATCATCCATTATATTACCGAGACGACTGACTAGATGAGTTAAAATATTTTTTTTAAAGAATTTTGTTTTTTACGCTAAAATGATAATAAAAGAGCAAATTTATTTAAGTAATTGTGTAAAAATAGAAATAATATAATAAAAGTAATAAAAATATGAATTTATTATGACATGCGATTTAGTTTGAGGAAGAAATTGGAAAAATAATGAAATAAAGGCTTAAATTAAATTAACGCAATTAAAAAAAGAAAGTCATTTAATTTTATAACAATAAAATCTGTAGATTATAAAAATTCGCACGGTTTTTATTAAGTTATTAATAAATCATTAAATTAGTTCTTATTTACTGTAAAACTAGTTCTGTGAAGTGCAATATGAACTCAATATTTATGGAATTACAACAACAAAAAATGATTAAGAGTTACAAAGAAAATGAATAATGAAAATTAAAAAATTGTTTGTTAGACGGAAAATTTTGTAAACAAATATTAAAACATCGGGCCACATTACACATTATATTTGGGGGATTCACAAGGTTGTCGTAAGCTTGAAAAGTCGTGTGTCTTAAAATAATTACAAAAAATATATGTATATATGAATGCTGTGGGCAATCGCTTATAATTTAGATTTTTACTGTAAATTATGACGAATCAATGAACACAGCATTAAAATTGTAAAATATTATTTAGGACATTATGACGATATGACTTGATAGCATACCTTGTGAATCCCCTCATTATAAGTACAGTTGTATAAAGTTTAAAACCACTTGTTCATAAAATACATTTCAGGTTGATTTAACCAATTTTGTTAACTTCAATATTTTTTATAAATAAGACCTCTACAGTTTAGGCCAGAATTCATAAAAATATTCTAAATTTATTAATTTAAATGATTATTTACAAAATGTTTTTATAAAGCTTTGTGTAAATTAACAAATCGGTGAAATTTTTGTCTTCCTTAATCGTGGGTCTGGTGGAGTCTGGAATATATTAACACCCATATTCATAAAAAATATTATTGATTTATAAGGGGTTTATTAAACAGATTTCCACAGGAAATTTGTTTATTAAACCTATTATTAACCTGAAATATTTTTTATGAAAAAGGCCATTAATATTACAAATACAATATTTTCAAAGCGATTTCTAAAATTAAGCAGCTTAAATAAATGATCGACCACATTTTCTCTGTACGTTGAAGGGTACACTGTACGGGCGTGAATGGAGTCATCACCGTCACAACGTTCAGGTACAAATTATGTAAATAGGGACAAAGATACAAATGATGTAAATAGCGACAGATTCACAAGGAGGCCGGCCAGTTAGGCCTTACCTCATTAAAGTCTAAACCAAAAAACTAACTTGTTTGAAAAACATTTAAAAAAATTAAAAACAAAAATTTAAGAAAAAGTGAATAAAACATGCAATCAAAAAATTAAAAAAATAATAAAAATTAAAAAGAAAATAAAAATTAAAAAGAAAATAAAAATTTAAAAATAAAATAAAAATTAAAATTAAAGCAAAAATTAAATTAAATTATAACAATTGTAAAAACCTTATAAGCAAAATTTAAAAAAAAAATGTAATAAAAATTTCAAGAATAATTAAAGAAATGCGTTAATAAGTAAAATTTTAAAACTCAATGTCAGTTTTTTTTCTCAACAAAACAAAACTCAAATCATAATTACAGTAGACACTTGTAAATTAGAACCACTTTGTTCCTGGTGTAGTTCTAATTTTCGAAAAATTCTAATTTCCAAAGGTTTTTTTAAATAAAAAGTATCACAATAGAGTATCTTCGTTTAGAAAATACACAAAAAAACACTCATACAAACGACTTTCCATTTTTGGTTATAATTTCCGAAGTATTCGAATTAATAATAGTTCTAATAAGAGATATAAGACAAATAATAGATGAAATATTAGCGCTGATTCTCGCATCCACTATGCACACTCAAACTTGTTTCTCGCATGAACAAGTTCTCTTGGCCACTCTGAACGCACCCTAAGCCGACTGAGCTGGTAGCCGGTTAAAAAATTGTGAATTATTAAAATAAAAACTTTTAAAAAGCAACAACATTTTTATAAACTTTTGCAAATTTATTATATTAAAAAAAATATTTATACTTTTTTAGGCATAATACACGTTTTTCCTACTTTCCTACCCATTTTCTCACACGTTTTTTTGATAAATAAGAAATTTTAGGTGTTAAAAGGTTTTGTGATGGGCACGTTATAAAAGATAATAAAAAAATTAACTGCAAACATTTTGCAGATTTATTCTTAATGCTGTTTAAAAAATTTGCAATAAAGCGTTTGTCTTGTTAATTGGATAAATATTTTGAAATCGTGTGCGAATTATTTGTAGGTAAAAATTATTTATTAACATCATTTCCCTAAAGTTTTGCATTGTCATTAAAGAATTTATTAAAATACAAAATGATCAATTGTTACAATTATTGCAAAATACTTGTTTCATATTGTATTTGTTCTTATGGAATACTTGTTGTGCCTTCCCTCCTTAACTAAACAAGGTAATAAATTTTATATATTTTATTATACTCATTTACATTTTACAGTTTGGCAATAAATTTCTATTTAAAATATGCACCTACGTTATGCATGTGTTGTTAAATTCTGAAGGTTGTAGTGCACACCTTTTCGAGAGTTATTATACCCTTCACCACAGGTGGAAAGGGTATATATAAGTTTGTCATTTCGTTTGTAATTTCTAAAATAATAATCTTAGATCCTATAAGGTATATTTATTCGGGGTCCTTATGAGTAGCAAAGTGGATCTGCCCGTATGCACGTTGAATGTATTTTTACATACTTACATAAACTTGGTAAAAGTTAGCTATTGAAATCTTATGAGTTTTGTTGCGACTGTTAAAAAAATAATATAAAATTACAGTTTGTATTCGCACTATCCAACATAAACAGGGTTGTCAGATTTTTTTGAGATCCATTGCCAAACCGGATGTCAGAAATCGCCAAACATCAATTTTGTTCAGTTTTCGTAACAGTTTTTATACCCTCCACCACAATTAGTTTTTTTTATTATTCATCTCAGACCCCATAAAGTATATATATTCTGGGTCCTTGAGTGATTCTAAGCCGATTTAGCCATGTCCATCTGTCTGTCCGTCTGTTGAAAACTCGCTCACTTTCGAACAACACAAATCGGTGCAGTAGGACCAGAGCTATGAATCAAAGTGTGGAACCACCACCTAAAAAAAAATGATAATTTTGTTACAAAAAATAACATAAATGGTGGAACAAGGCACGGAATGAGATAAGATTTTGCAAAAATTTGTTATATTCGACTGGAAATCATGCTGTTAAATTTCGTGAAGATCCGTCCATAATTTACCCTAGGCCCCATTGAAACCCTACTCTCGAAAAACAGTTTAGTACGCCTAAGACCGTAACTAATAATGCTATCATAACAAAATTTGGCACGACACAGTTTTATAGTACTAGAAATAATACTGTGAATTTTCGTGATGCTCGGTTCATAATTTACTATAGGCCCCATATAAAGCCCACTGAGCTGTCGGTGGAGGGTATCAAAGATTCGTCACAGCCGAAAATAGCACTCTAACTTGTTTTATATAAAATAGAGATCATATATTCAGTTAAAAAACTTAAATTAAGTACACAAGTCTTTAAGATCGTACAATTCACCCTCATCGATTTAATAACTGGCCTGCATACATACTATTGTATTCATTCGGTTAACCGATTAATTACTACCCGATTAACTGATCAGTTAATTAAAAATTGCCTATTTTCTATTAACGATTAAGACGATTAATTTCTGTCGATTAGCCGATTAACTGATGTTACATAATTTATAATGTTTTGTAGTATTATAACATATTTTTTGTGTTTTAATTAATTGTTTCGTGTCATATACGAAAGGTATGTTATTAGAAAATAATTTTTATACAAAATATTTCCTTCTAGCAATACATTCTTAAAATACAGTACAAAAACAAAATAAACTTTCAATAGTAACACAAACAATCCTTTAACAATAAAAGTGTTCAAAATGTTTAAAAACTAAAACAGGAAGAATTAAAATGAAAGATTTTATATGTTTAGAGAAATCTTGAAAGTTGTTTTAAATACACTTTTAATCTTCAAAATTCTTGCGTTTAGCTTTTTCGATTTCCAGAACACCCCTGATTATGTATTAATTTAAAAGTTCATATTTATGATTTTTTGTTTTTTTTTTGCTCTTTTTAATTCAAGAATTGTTATTCTTGGTTTTTTTACTAATTAACTCCAAATAATAAATAATTTATGAATTTTTATTTATTGAAAATACCTTATTTATATTAAAAACTTTATGAATCGGTTAACCGTTTATTAATCGATTAAACCAAAACCAAGGTTAATTAATCCGGCGATTAACCGATTAAAGCAAAAGCCCGATTATATTTTTTTATTAAATAGTGGCTGAATATAAAATTCACTAAAATGATAACAGAACAAAAATCATGTGGAAAAGAGTTGCCAGATTTTTTTAATAAGTAATGATATCAAAAAATGACAAACTGTTGAAAAAAATCGCTGAAATAATATAAATGGTAAAAATAGCCAAGTTAATCGCTAGTTATATAAACCAAACGCCAAACACGTTTCAAAATCGCCATATCTGACAGCCCTGCACATGAACATGATTTTGTTAATATGCAACCCTGATCAAATGAAAAGTATTATTGTTTAGAAAAATATCAAAAAACGATGAAGTCGTAAGGGAAGTAAAATTTATTTTGTAATACTTGTCATTTTCATTGCAATGCAATGTGTTGCATTCACACTTTGTCATATCACCTGAATTTTTCATAAACATTTGCAACACTGACGGACTTGTCATAAAATCTGCCACACAGTAGTATTTTTCAGTCACTGCCATACTTTTTGAGCATAAACGATTTTTTTTTTACATATTGTACCACTGAATCGAATGCAGAATCGCCAGCTTAAATAATGATAACATTTTTTATAATCTCTTTGTAAATTTTTTTAACAATGCCCTCTTTGAAAAAATTTAAAATCTCTGTTTTAAAATTCAATATACCTTTATACAAGTACAATTATCAGTTAATATCTCTGTTTGTTTTAAAGTTTTAAACAGGGGATTATCATTTTAATTATTTTAGGATAGTAGTTTTCCTTTTAATTAAAAAATTGTTATTGTTTTTAAATTTTATTTATTGCAGCTTTACATATTAAATAAGAACTAAAATAAGACAAGTCTTTAATAAAAAAAATAGTTATTAAATAATTTCACATTGTTTGGTCTATGTATGTAGGTATTACAAATATAAACTTCGCTTAAATCAAGGCGAATTCAACTACAGGTGGTGTTCGAACTACAGCAATCCAACAGCAACAGAAAATACATAGTGTTTGTTGCATTGCATTGTTAGTGTTTACGGCTCGAAATGTCAACCATTCTTAGCAAAACACTAACAAATCAAAACAAATAAGCTCAAACTGTCAAAATCAGATGCCGTTTCGACACCACCTGTAGTTAATTCGCCTTGGTTTAAATTTACCATGACAGATTTGCAAGAAAACGAAACATTTGTGTTTTCCGATGTATACTTCTCTTTCAGACAGCTTAAACTCTCATTAAAAAAATGTAAAAACGATTTAAAAAATGATAAAAATAAAACGTAAATTTTGTTAAATATCAGTAGGGGTGCTCTAGAAATCGAAAACGCAAAACCCGAAGAAATTGGAAATTGTTTTTAATACAACTTTTAATCTAATTTTTATAATGTTTGCATTAAAATTCTGTTTAATAGAGAAATATTTGTATAATATTTGTCATAAAGTTTTTTTATTACAAAAATATTACTGATAAACGACGTTTAAAATTCTTTAGTTTTGCGTTTTCGATTCCCAGAGCACCCCTGTATCAATTCACAGTACCTATGAAATTTAATTTAAAACTTAATGAATTTTAGTGAGATATTTAAAAAAAAAAAAAAAAAATGTCAATGGTGATATTTGAACAAGTGGTTCGATTTTGATAAAGCCCAGGTAGTTAAATTAAAATTTTGAATGTATGAATGCGACCTGCAAAACCTCAGGTTAGGGTTTCAAATTTCCCGGACTTTTGCTTTTCCCGAGAAACGAAACAAAAAAAATCTTATTCCCGGCAATCCCGGGATTCTTTGAATAAAACAATGTTTTCATTAAATGAGTTCAAGACAAAAGTTTTTACTTTTTTAAAAGAATATACATACACATATACAGTGTATCGTGTACATCTTCATTTTCTGCATCAATAAGCTTTTCAGACATTTCATCAGCAATTAAAAAACCGTTGATTTATTCGCGTAGGAAAAGTAGTTAGATTTACAGGTAGTTTTTAGTAATTTTAGTAAAGAATATATTTTTATTGCTGGTTTTTGATGTTAACGTTGCTAACAAATTAAATTTTCAAAAAATTTAATTTGAAATTCTCGAAAATTCCCGAAAAAAATTTCCCGGGAATTCCTTCCGGAGTAGAAACTCTACCTCTGGTACAATCAAAGTTCAAACGATTTTTTTACTTCTTTACTTTGTTTCGTTTTAAAAGAAAAATACACCGTTCCTTCAAATTATTAAAATAAAAAAAAACAATGCTAAAAAGATTTAATAAAAATGCTTAAAAATATGTTTGCCAAATAGCTTAATAAATATTACTAGTGGCAAGTTAAGCTGTTACGGTTAAAATTAAGGTCCAGATCTTGAGTTCGTATTAAAATATTAATTATATTTTAAGTTCTATTTAATAACGAAATTGCATTTTCCTGTACTTTTTAAATTTAAAATCCTTCGTTGCTTATTGAAAGACTTTTTAAGTTTCCATGTTGTGTTTAGTTAACAAGGTGTCCTCAATATCACAATGTATATAAAAATTCCACAATTATCTAAATTAAATAAAATTAATCAAGTTTAAAAAAAAAACTTTATTTAAATACAACTTTACGTTATTAAATACGAATTCAAAAACAGGCCATAAGTTCCTCAACTCTAATTTTGAGTTAAATATGCCTTCTCTAGAACTTTAAAATGTTGTATTCTAATTTGTATGTCATATTTAACATTCTTATCTACGTAAATAATAATAAAAAATTGTTTGGTTTTTATTTTGAAATACATAAAACATGTTGTTGCTTTTTAATTTTTGTATGTTTATAATGATAATAAAAAAGTTGTCTATTATCATTTTGAATGATATGGGAATTTATATTTATTCTATTTATGTATTAAATGTTACAAATACATTTTTAAATTTGACGAAAATACAACCCTGGAATGATAAAGTGTTATTGTTTTTTAAAATGTTCAAACAATAATTAGACCAGGAAAGCATCTGCGTCAAAATATATACGACTTGTAAATAACCGTCTAAACCCCCACCCGCCCCTTACTGATAGCGTGCTTAAAAATGTTGGCTGAACATTTGAAAATATATTAAAACTATGTACATAAATATGTACATATCGAGCCCTAACCGCGAAAATATCGTAAGCGCCAAGAATTAAATTTTACAGAAGAGAGTTTTTTAAATTTGTTTCATATAAATTGTGTATGAAATTTGTCGCTTACGATAAAGTTGCGCTTGCTATAAAATCGTAACGACACCTTAGGTGACCATGATATTTTAGGAGATGATGAAAAAAAAAACGAAAATTAAAAATGATGTTGCTTATGTAATTTTCGCGTTTAGGGCTAGATATGTCAAAGCAGTCATAAGTTATATGTATAACCTTCGATTGAGACGTTTAAATTTGTGTTATTCACAAAATTTGTCTTGAAGTTGAAAAAAAATTCCCATGAAATTTTTCTAATTTCCTTAAGTTTTTTAGGCAAATGGCAACAAATTTCGAGGGTAATTATATTCACGATGATATAAATAATATAATCACCCCTATCGTGAATAACAAAGTGGAATTTTCGTTCCCCTTTCATTCCCACCGAAGAAAAAAAAGCATTCGTGAATCTCCTGTGAAACATTTTTCACGCTATCAGTTCCAGTGAATGTAAAAAAAGAATGATAAAAAAATCAAAATTAATGAAGTTTTTGTTCAAAAATATACACGTATGTATATACAAATTTATAAAGAAAAGTTAAAATAATAAAGCAAAATATTTAGTATTGGGGGGACAGTTTGATTTCAACGTTAGTTTTTTGCACTTTTAAATTTTTTGTAATAAAATATTTTCCAAAATTCTACCACCACGTCTTTCGAAAGCTTCACAAATCAGTAGGCAATCGAACTGTTGTTTTGCATTTTGTTGAGCAATCGGGCCTGTTACTGAAATTAATTCTGATCGAAAGTGCAAGTGATTTCGTATCTTGTACCACATAAACCGAAATCACTTCCGATCGGAATTGATTTCTGTGCCAGGCCTGGATTTATCAGTTTGTGTCCTATTAACGGATCTTGCCCATAATATGCGAATTATAAGAAGAACAACAATCCCCAGAAAAATAAAGTAAGGAATTCAAAGGGCAAAGTGAATAAATTACGAGGGAAAAAATTATTTACTATAAGTGGAATTTTTTCAAGTTATTATTCTCCTTTGAATTACCTTTTTTTCATGGGAGTTTTTCATGATCGCAAATATGTGAAAAGGGAAAAAATGACAAGGGAAAATTTATTCACGATAGGTATAATAAAACTTGAAAAGCAACTAAAAATGTTGAATCGCCCCTATTGTAAAAAAAATTCCTTGGGAGTTTTTTTCCTTTTCCCCATTTTTACAATTAAATTAACATAGGAAAAATGGAAAAAGGGGAAAAACTCCCAAGGAATTTTTATTCACGATAGGGGTGATTGAATTTTTAAATTTCAATCACGTTATATATTATGGCGTTGAAAATTGTCAAGCAAAATATGAATTTCTATAGAAAGCAACAACAAAATTATAAAATATTTTTGAATTTCTTTTTGCCTTTAATGAAATATTTGTGCCTTGCGTTTTACGGATTAAGGCCCTAAATTTGGCTCAAATATTTTTTTTAATTTAAGAGATATTAAATATTAAAAACCAGCCAAATCGTTTTACCATTTCACCTGGCCGCCATACAAATGTCCTACCGAGTTAAGGGTTGCCATGGTGTCTATACAAAACAAGATTCCATAAAGTCTAGTTATACAAAACAAGCAAGCTTGATTAAATTGAGCTCAAATTTTCTCAGGGCATGACATTTGTTTGGTTTTTAAAATCAGCATCCGTTCCATTCCATTTAAACAATATTTCTTAAAAAGAAAAATGTATGGCAACATTTTTTTTACTCAAAATTCGTGTTTTTCCAAAAAATAAACATTTTCCTTTCATTGAGAACACTCAGTGAAAATGTTGTTTTCATTGTGAATTTATCTTAAATTGATGTGTTTTAAAAAATATTTTATTAATTTAGTTTCAAATATTCTTTGGGAAACGGTGTATTAAAATACATAAATATTTATAGACTTTTTAATACAACAAATTAACCTTTTATTTATAAAAACTCTCAAAAGCTTTTATCAGTAAGAACATGCATGGAAACACGTTAAACATTCTACAAAAAAAAATCGAAACTTAAAAACGCGTTGACTAATTAAGATTAAAAGAAAAGCAGTAAATTAATATAAATTTTAACGATTAAAACTAATAAAACTGCATTTAAATTCCCCTTTTTTTATAAAATAAAATTTGATCAAATTCTAAACTTTAATGTTTTAAAATTAACTTTTTAGGATTTTTTTCTTTGTTGATCAAATTCTAAACTTTAATGTTTTTAAAATTAACTTTTTTTGGATTTTTTATTTGAATTAAACATTCTTTATTTAAAATAGTTATTTCTAATTCTGTACTGTATTAATATTTTCTTATCACACTTGTTACCAATGCAAAAAATATAAAACTTGTATTTAATAATATACAAAAAAAATATATAATATTCATCAGAAATTGTTTTAATCAGTTATTAAATATATAAATATATACATACTTAAACTACTGCTACTGGTTAAAAATTTCCAGAAACCTGGACTAATTCTTTAAAAAATTATAAAATGGTGAATTATCAATATGTTGCTCCAACTCGCTCTTTAAGACTTCTGGTAATGGAAAACGTTGGAAGAATTCTTTGTTTACAAATCCCATTCATTAGGGAGCGCTTTGGGAATGCAATCGTTGCTATGTACTCTTGCAAAATGGTCATTGGCAAATAGTGGGATCATAGTTTGTCCAACCATTCTATGCGACATACTCGTAAAGACCTTATGACACTACATTTTTAATGCATTGTTCAAGTTTTGGTGAACAGTGCAAATATAGAGTAAAAGAAAAATTTTCCAAGTGCGAAGGGTTCAGCTGAATTAAGATAAATGGCAGACTGTCATAAATTTTACTAAAGTTATCGATAAAAAATTAAGTTATGTCAAAAAAATGTAAAATTGTGCGATTGACATATCAATCTGGAAACATTAAAAGTGTTGCTGAATCAGCGGTTTATGGGCCAATTCAGCGATTTACCGCTTTTTGTTTTTATGTTTCTCATAAACAAAAAGTTGGCAACATTTAATAAAATTAACAGAACAGGGATGGCTAAGTTGTTTCAATTGTACTTTTTTGTTGATACTTTTTAAACTAAGATTTATAATACCTTTTTGTGGTGCTTTTTCAAGAACATAAATAAAATTAATTTCAACTAAAAAAATCTTTTAGTACAATTTGGGTAAAAAAAAAGTACAATTATTAAAGGTAGTTGGTTCAATTTTAAAAATTCTCAACGCCATCCCTGAAACAAAACAAAAAAAAAACTAAAAAACTTTGTTTACATTTTTTATAGTTGGCTCCTTCTAGCATTTACTGTTTCTTTCTATCAATTCTATATCTCAATTAATAAATAAAAAAAAAGTAGTGTCATAAGGGCACTTGGGAAGATTGAGGAAAATGCAGAGAACGTCCTCGCCTTGAATATTACAGGGGCTCTTCGCACCACTCCTTACGGTGGGCTGGATCGGCAATTCGCCTCAAACGTACGCAGCAGTAATGTGAAAATAGCTGCGGACAGTGTAGGGTTATAAATACGACAATTTGGAATCGAAGGATTGATCACACTTCCCCAGTTTTGGTTTACGACCGTCGCTACAAAACGCTGATACCAAGCCGGAATGTCGGGAAAACGGTGTTCGAGGCAGGAGGAGAACGCGTGAACCTCTACACTGATGGCTCTAAATTACGAGAGAAAGTGGGTTCAGAGTACACTCAAGGGAGCTTAACCTCAATTTATCGCAAAGACTTCCGGATCGAACTTCTGCGATGCCTCCGTGGTCTCTGGTGACAGAATTGGAGGCAATTGTGGCCCCGCGTGGATAACGGGTGAACCATTTCTCTCGATGACCAAAAGGAAATTGTACACTTGGTATCGTTGTCACGGGACACTGTCTTATAGTAGCTAGTCATCCATAGAGTCTGGGAGCCGAACACTATCATGACTGCCGCAGTTCAGATGACGAAAATAAGAAGGTGAATGTGGAACACCTCCTCTGTCATTGTCCCATACTGGCGAGAAGACGACTGGCCGAAATGGGATCCACCCCCTTTGAGCGATTGTACGATATCTCTGGCGTTGAACTGGAGTGCATTTTAAACTTCTATAGAATTTTGGGTTGGTTCTGAAATTTGGGTTCCGTTTAGTGGAAATCCCTGGTATCATAAGGAATCATTGGGTCTTAGATGGATACTGGCTGACATTTTTAACTAACCTGTCTCCTATTATTTATGTTTTGGAATATTTTAAAACCTTTTTAATGTTTTTTTTAAGTTTTTTTCCGATTGCTTAAAATCATGAAATGCATTAAGAATAATTTTTTAGTGAAAATATTTTCTTCTAAAAGTGTTAACATAAGTTCTGCTTCTTCTTCTTCAGGCTTTTGCCTTTACCTTTAAATTGTTGTCGTAATAATCCCTAAAAGCTATTTATTTAGATAATTACGAGGGGAAACTAGTATAAGAAGATAAACTTATAAAATATTAGCAGAAGTAATGATAAAAGTTAAATAATTATAGATTAATACAATTTTTGGCGTTTTGCTTATTAACTTTTTTCAAACCAACAAATCGTGTAGTATTTTAAATATCCATTAGTTTGTTTAATAAACAAAATTGATTTATTTGAAATTGAAGAATCAATTTTTTAATTTAATTAGTTATTATCATAAAGCAGACTTCAATTTAACACTTTTTTTATAAAAATAAATTTCCACTAAATGAGTTTTAAAATATTATATTAAACTTTAATTGCGTTTTATTTTATTTTTTAATTAAAATATTGTTTATACAATCATTAAATAAACAGTAAATTTAAAATTTTACAATTTAGTTAAAAAGTTAATAATTACATATAAAATAATAAAAATACTATTAAAAAAAAATGTAAATTACAGATCATTTCTAAACTTTTCTTGATCAGTAAATAATTTAACACAGATAACAAAAAGCATTTTATTTACAATAAGTTTTTAATTCACAATTTGATCAGCTGATAAAAATCGTTACATTTCCCCTCCAATCTCTATCTTTAAAGCGGCATACACACCAACAAACATAACTGACAGTTTTTCTCAAATTTTTTCGCTTCGTTTGACCGCAAATTTTCTTCAGACAACCGCACATTTTTTGTGGTTTAATGTAGACTGATAAAATTTTTGACTGTCATTTAAGTTTAATAGTGTGCTACGCTCCTTGACTCATTTTTTTATATTTTAATTCCCTAAGCTAATCCCGCGAAGCTCTACGCTTGTCTGCAGGTAAGAAACCAGAGTCTGGCGGGAATCGAACCCGCAACCCCGGCGCTCAAAGTATATCTTGTCTGACAATTTGTCCTAAACTAAATAATAAAAATCATTCAAAAAGGTTAGGTTAGGTTCCAAAGGCAGCCGTGATCAAGCACAGCCCACGTGGGTCCATTAATTAGTTCCCTTTGTGTTACCATGTCACACCGTCTCAAATGGGTCCTATCGGTCGATTCAACATCAGAGAGACAAGTTTTGTCCCCAAGGGCTCTTCGACCAAACATTTCGAGTCTTAAATAGCCAAATACCGGGCAATTACAGAGATGATAAAATAAAAATAAAAAATTTTTCTTATTTTTAATTGAACTCTAAAAATTTTAAAAAGTTTAAAGTATCACTATCAAGTAGAAACTGGTACATGATATTTTCCAAATGATATAATTGAAAATTGATAACTGAACCATTTGCATAAAAATCTCTATTGTCCCTTAACAGGAACAGGCACAAAGAGATCGAATAATTTAAGAAAAATCCCTGTCTTAACACTGCGTGTTGCCGAGTCATCGCTATGTTTGAACAATAAACAATTTTAAAAGCGCATATAAGTTTAAATCTTGTAAAGTTATGTTTAACCACAAGATTTCTTTCAATTTTACCTTTCCATTTGTTTGGCAATTATAATTTTTGTTTTTCCTTTCAAAAAGATATGTACATATATCTTAAAAAAAAATACTGGTTTGTTAAAAATTCTTGTGATTATTTACAAAATAACTTTATAAAAGCTACCATTTTGAGTTGGGGGCATTTTAAAATAAAATTGACTATCAATTTGAATGCAGCCTGTGTTACGGCTGTCAATTCAAACGAGTTTTGGCAAGCAGTTTGTGTGACCAACTTTATAGTGATTTATTGAACGTGTGGCTGCAGGGTTAGATATTTTGTGTGTGTTTACTTGGGGTCAAAACGTAAAATGGGATAAATATAAGATTTTTATATCAGCAAATGTTTAATTCAATCGGAGAGTTTTTCTAATAAGATAGTTGTAAGGAGATTTCTCATTACAACTGTCCCATAATCTTTATTTTAATACTAATTTAGCGCCCTTACGTAAGATTGAATTTGACGTTTGTTGTTATGAAAATCTTATATCTCATCTCACGTGTAAACAGGTCTGCCAGAAGAATTCAAATTAAAAGTTTTGGAAGCCAGAGGGCTTTCAGAATCTGCTCCTTAAGTCTCCACCAGCTATCAATCTTCAATGGTACTCCATTAGTAATCCGTCAAAGTTTTAAATGGTACTCCACCAATTCAAATCAGGGAATATATGGTTCTCCACCAGAAAAACCAGGTTAATCAACGAGAGATTAAAAACGAGTGAATATGCTTAATGATGAAATCCGAAAAAAGTAACTCGGTAAAACGAACGAAAAGCAGATAAACAAGGACGGCTTGATTGCCCTTAAAATCTAGTAACAATAACGCGCGAGCAGTCAAACATATGGGCTCCTATTATGAGTTGCATTCGACAAACGATTTTCGTTGAGTATCGAACATCGACTTTCGAGTGTAATGGTCGATGTTTAATTGCTTGGAACCAACCATAATTCCTACGTGGTTATGTTAAACTTTAATTTTTTTTTTTTTTTAATTTGTAAACAAACATTTTTATTTAAAGTGCCAGCTGGTAGAAAATGTACTAATGTGAATAAACTAAATCACAATAGTGCTTTTTGTCGAATGTGCGCCATAATACCAATTGAAAATTCGTGGTCAGCTAATTCAATTATGTCAAATTCGAATTTAGTTCAAAATAGGTTCCCTGTTTTCGCTGAATATTATGGCAAAATATTAACATCATATTGAAAAAAATAATTCACAATAGTAAAAAAAATTTGGTAATTACCAATGTTGCCAAATATCATTTCTCTAATTTTTTTTATGGTTTTATTTTACGAATTGGTTTTTTTGCCTTCTTGTATTATTAATATGTTTCGCAGTTTTTTTAAAAAAGGCACTACGTGCAAAATATCACGTTTTAAGTTTTTTATAAGTATCTGCTTTAGCAAGAAACTGAATTCCCTGTTGCTGCGTTAGTTCAATGACATACATACATACATTTTTTTTTTTTGCAAAATTTGTGAAGTTAATTTTTAGTTTTTTGACTTATATGGTCTGGTATTAGATAACAGGTTTAACAGAAGAAAAAAAGAAAGTTTCCAATGAACATTTTGCGAATAATTTCTATAAAGTCAAATAATTGTGAACTTTTTTTAAGATTTATATAAAAATACATCGAGAGAAATATTAAAGTTAATTTGAAATTTAAAACGATTTTGGAACCTAAGAACAAAATTTATTTTTTTTCGTAACTTAAACTATTATCGAAAGTTGTTAGAAAAACACTCACTACCCTTTTAGTAAACTCGTAACAGCTCTCATAATTTTACTCCGGAACTAAATAATTTATTTAAAATATCTATAATTAGCATTCGTTTGTAAGTTTATATATGTTGATAATTTGCTAAATCATTTAAAGTTGTTATAATTTAATTAACTTGCAAAAATCTATACAGATATCTCAATCAATTACCATACTACAACTATTGTTCAAAACAATACACTACACAAAAAAACTGATTGAATATACCACATACAATTATATCGCGTGCTTTCAATCATATTATTTAGTTTAAATTATATTTTATTCTAGTAAAACAATTTATAATGTGTAAAAATTATAATAGTAACACAAAGACTCAAAGCATAATGTAAAAAATTTTAAAAATAAATTTAAATTAAAAAAAAAAATTGTAAAACACAATTAATTTATATATAACTAGCTTAACCCGGTGCGCTTCACTACACTGCTTTAACCGCTTTATCGGTTGAGAGATATTTAATATATGCATCCTATGGAAGGTAGTTCCCCCCTGCGCCTACCCGCTATATTTTTATTTTCAAAGTGAAGTATACCATAATAGTGACTTCTACAAAGTTTGAACTTTCTCACTATAACAGTTTTTAAGATATCCGATATAAAACATTGGCGTCCTATGGGGGGTAACACTTCCCCCGCTGCTATTTTTTTTTAAATTTTGGGGCTCAGAAGATCCTACTACCAAAAGTTCAACAAATTGCTTGCAGCGGCTCTTATTAATATTTCTATCTATGAGGGGTACTGCTGCTCCTCTGGCTACCCCGCCCATTTCTATATTGAAATTCAAAGTTTACCATAATAGTAGCTTTAAAGGTCAAACTACAGTTTGTCGAAAAGAATTTAAAAACTGAAATAAAATTGAATTAAAACTACAACGGAATTGTTCTGATTTGAAATATAACTTTATATGAAGAAAAATTAAAGAAATTGAATAGTCTAGAAGAAGAGAAAAACTCCCGAGGAATGTTTATTCATAATTGAGTTGATATTGTTTTTTTATGATAACTTTGTCAAATAGATGGATTGAACTTATAACATCGAAGATTTTAAAAGATGAATTAAAAATAATTTTAAGTTTGAGTCGTAGGTTTCCGAATGCTGGGCAATAACAAAGAAGATGTTCTATTGACCCTTTTCTTCCTCATCGTCGCAACTCCTACCCAGCGTATTGTAAGGGAGCCCTAGCTTCTGGGCGTGTTTCCCAATAGGCCAATGACCAGCCCTAGAGCCCGCTGAGTTATTTTTCCATTATTAATTAGCCAGATTTGTGTGGTTTCCCCATAGGTAGTTTTATCGAACCATTTCTGACAAGCAATGAAATGAATTTTGTGTTCGATAATTTGCTTGCTCTTCACACAGGGTCTCCACGTGAGATAAGATATAAGATTTTTATATCAGCAAACGTCAAATTCAATCGCAGAGAGCATTATCTTACGTGTAGACTCCCAAATAGTGTTAATATTAATATTATAATAAATATTATGAGACAGTTGTTATAAGAAATCTTATAACAACCATCTTATAAGATGAGCTGTCAAAAATACACATACATACATACATATAAAACAAAAAAAAGACGCATTCCTTAAATTGTTTAATTTTTTATTGCAAATAGTGAAAATCTTGTAATAAAAAATGTATTTAAAATTTATTTTGTTTAACAATATAAAAATTATAAACAAAAAACATTGCAAAAAAAATTTGACGCTGCTTCCAAAACAAAAGTCTTTTTGTCAGTGATGCTACTATAATAATAACGGGTCCTCCATCTAACGTTTTGATTTCGTGAATGTTAACGCTTATCTCATGTCTGATTTGACAGATAATTAGTTGTATCCTTCCCCTGAACACATATGGTTGTGAATACGCTTGAACAGCGCTGGGAAATATTGCGACATTGCTTTGAAAATCATGGTAATGTTGCAGAATGTGTGCGAAAATTGCGTACGGATTTTGGATGAATCTCATTTTGATCTTGGCGGGTATGTAAACAAGCGGGGCACAGAAAACACGCACGCATACATCGAAAAGCCGATGCACCCAAAACGAGTCACTGTCTGCTGCGGATTTTGGTCCAGAGGCATAATTGGGTAATTTTTCTTCGAAAATGAGCAATGAGTGGCCGTTACAGTCAATGATGATCGTTATCGGGCCATGTTGAACGAATTTTTGTTCTCAAAACTTGAAGAGGAGGATATTGGCAACATTTGGTTTCAACAGGACGGCGCTACGTGCCTCACAGCCGAAGCTACACTCGATGTTTTACGCCCTGATTTTGAAGATCGCATAATCAGCCGCAGAGCTGATGTCGTTTAACCACCTCGGAGCTGCGATTTGACACCGTTAGACTATTTATTGTGTGGTGCCGTCAAAGATAAGTGTTACGCCGACAAGCCAGAGACAATTGACGCTATAAAGGAAAATATTCGTGAAGCCATTGGTGAAATACAGCAGCACACAATCGATAATGTGCCTAAAAATTGGACCGATCGTGTAGGCTACTACATGGCCAGCCGAGGCAGCCATTTGAATGAAATTATTTTCCATTATTAACCGGAAGAATTGTACTTTCAAATAAAAAAAGAAATTTGAGAAAATATTCAGTAGTTTTTTTTAGAGCATTTTCAAAAAAAAAAAGTTATTTGGCGGACCCTTTATAACTTATTGCCACTTTTCTAGTGATGACACAAAAATAATCGAATGAATTGAATAAAATGAAATAGAAACTTCTTGTAAATATGTTAAAAGCTGTTGATTATTAGCCCTATGTATTTCTTATGGGCAGATGTAAACATCTTCGCAAACGGATGGTAGATGTTAAATGTTGGTCAGTGTAAAAAGCATATTAAACGGTACTGGTATCTTAAAATCTACATTTAAAAAAATGAATGTTCATAATTCCCTGCTGTTACTGAATGATTCTATTAAAGACATTAAAATGTAAACAAAATATCATACGATCTACAACTATTTGCAAAAACCAAATTATTTTTAATTTAAATAACATTCTAGCGTCCTTTTGCAACTTTCTTACATCATTCAATTAGTAGGAACAAATGAAAATAAATTGTTTATATTAAATTTCAATAGCAAAATAATATATGTTATAAAAAAAATTCTATACAAAATACATACACAACCATACATAGAAAACTTAAAACCGCTCGGTTGACCATTGGCGTCATTATTTGTGCGTTAACTAAATGCAATAGCACAGATGCGAAATTTATTTAAAAATTTTTAAAATATATTTTTCTATGATTTTAATTAAAAATCAATTTAATTTTCATGTTGATATAAAATTTTTATTAACACAAGTGTTTAGATAGTAAAATACAACATAACAAATCAATGAACATTTCGTTTAAATCATTTTCTATAAAGAAAAGAAAAACAAATAAAATTTAAAAACAGATAAATAATTAAAGTCAAGTAACTCGTGGCAAGATATTTAAAGTGGCAAAAAAAAAGGGGTCAACTCTTTACAAATACTCGTGATAACGAAATTGTTGATTTGTTGTCTCATGATTATGAATAAGTTTGTCTCAAGAAACTTGACACACTAATGAGAAAAATTGAGGGGTATTTTGGCCCCTTTTATAATTATTTACACTTGTGCTTAATTGTAAAAAAAAATTTTGAAAATCTTTTTATTCAAAAGTAAAGCTTAGTTTTGCAGTTGTTTTGAAGAGAGGGCAGGGATTTTAATATATGAGATCTTAATAATTTATCTTGTTTTTATTTTTTTTTTTGTTAAATAAGCAAATTTAAAACAATAAATCAAGTTCAATGTTATTTTTGCCTTTTTTAATCAATGGAAATCACCACAGGACAGTAGAGAAAACGCTGTAAGAAACCAAATCGACTATATATTAATAAACAAACGATATTGCACCTGTGTGACAAAATGCTCAACATACCCGGGAGCTGACGTACCATCTGATCACAACCTCTTGGTATCAAATGTCCGCATAAAACTTGCTGTTGTTCAAAAAAAGAAACGAGAACCAAGAATAAACATTGAAAAACTTAATGATCCCCTATTTAAAAAAGAGGTTAAGGAACGTATTAACACTAAACTCGAAGATGTCGATGGAGAAGATGTGGAAAATTTGTGGAATAATGTCAAGAATATTGTAAACACGACTACGAAAAACACCCTAGGAAGTAGCGTAACAAAAAGGCAAGAAGAATGGATCACAGATGAAATCCGAGAACTTCGAATTGAACGAAGCAAACACAAAAATTTGAACTACGAAACCTACTGGGAAATTAATAAAGAAATACGAACGGCAACCCGCGCTGCAAAGAATGCACTTTTAAATCGTCAATGCCAGGAAATCGAAACGCTACAAAGCCTACATGATGATTTTAATCTTCACAAAAAACTAAAAGAAGCTGCCGGTGTATATAAAAGGACCTCGCCAGCAATTTTGTTCGACGACAATAATGAAGCAGTATTCGAGATGACAGAAAGAAAAAGCATTTGGAAAGATTATGTAACGAAATTATTTACTGATGATGAAAGATCAGCTGATGACCGTAGCGCAGAAACCCCTTTGACTGGAACACCAATCACTAGATATGAAGTAGAGTATGCAATCAACTCGCTTAAGGACAAAAAAAAAACCGGTCCAGATGAAATCCCCTCCGAAGTTTTGAAGCTAATAGATGGTAATAATATGCAATTGCTAGTGACTCTTTTTAATTACGTTTATGACAAGGGTCAATACCCACACGATTGGCTTAAATCAACATTTATCACCATACCAAAGAAAAATAATGCTAGAAAATGCAGTGAATATAGACTAATTAGCCTAATGTGCCATGCACTAAAAATATTTCTTAGAATAATACACAGGAGAATATATGATAAATGCGAAACTGCTATGGGAGAATCACAATTTGGTTTCAAAGAAGCAATGGGTACTAGAGAAGCGCTACTAAGTGTGCAGATACTAATTCAAAATTGTCGAGATGTCAATAAAGATGTATTCATGTGCTTTATAGATTATGAAAAAGCCTTTGACACTGTCCAACATGATAAGCTAATGGAAATTTTAATGTCCATTGGAATAGATGAGAAGGAAATACAATGCATAAAAAACCTATACTGGAACCAATCAGCACGAATTCAAATAAATGGAGAATTTAGTGACGAAATTGCCATATCAAAAGGAGTCAGGCAGGGGTGTATACTTTCGCCCTTGTTATTCAACATATACTCAGAAAAAATATTTCGGGAATCAGTAGAAGGAAAGAGAATAGGTATACTAATAAACGGAAAGTTTATCAATAACGTACGATACGCTGACGACACAACGTTACTTGCAAGCAGTATATCTGGCCTACAAAAACTGACAGACGAACTTACATATGTAAGTGAATCATATGGTCTGAAAATCAACATTAAAAAGACAAAATACATGGTTGTCAGCAGGAAGAATGCTCAAAATAACACGACGCTAAAAATAAATAACATAGAAATTGAACGTGTAAAAAATTTTAAATATCTAGGAGTTTTGTTAAATGATCAATGGGACGCATCAAAGGAAATAAGATGTCGTATAGAGATGGCGAGAGATGCTTTCTTTAAATACAGCAAGGTACTGACCAGCCATGACATCAGTCTTGCAACAAAGTCACGGTTTATCAAATGCTATGTGTGGTCCGTGCTTTTATATGCGGCAGAAGTATGGACAGTTAAAGCGACGGATGAGAAAAGATTGGAAGCATTTGAAATGTGGGTATACCGGCGCATATTGAAGATACCATGGACTGACCACGTCCCAAATATCGAAGTATTGAGAAGAATGAACCTGGACCGACAACTTTTAAAAACCGTTAAGAACCGTAAAATATCGTATTTGGGACACCTGATGAGAAACGACAAATATAAATTTATCCAAACAATTCTCAAAGGGAAAATAGAAGGAAAACGCGCTAGAGGTAGAAGAGAACTTTCCTGGTTAAAAAATATTCAAGAATGGACACGTTATCGTGAAGAACGAAGTCTCCTATATGCCGCCAAAAATAGAGAACTGATTATTTCTGAATTGTAAAAAAGACTTCCAAAATGAATTAATTAATTAATTATATGTTTTATAAAATGTACTATATATTGTATGATCGCTAATATCCGAATAACGGATGGGCAAATAAAAGAAGAAGAATCAAAAAGTTGAAAGTAAATATAACAAAAAGTTTACAGTCTATGTAATTAAAATTCGTAATATTTGCTGCGTATGGCAAATTAAATAGCCTATTAAAAAGTTAAATGTTTAGTTTTTTAGCTTTTACCTCAAAACTTAAATTAACTATATTTTTTAATATTAACTTTTCTGACCTTCTTTATCGCAGAGTGCAACTGATTGATGCAAATATTAACAAAGTTGCCAGATGGCTTTAAAAAATGTCAGTGGGTAAGGCGAATTCATACAAGGTGATTATTTTGAAAAAGGATACAACGCTGTAAAATACTTCAACTTTGTGGCAAAATAAAACAACACTGTAGTTTACGAATTAGCTGTGCACTAACAGACAAACATTTGAATTTAATGTCAAATAACAGCATATCATTTTGACATATGGTTAGTTATGAGTTGGTGCTTATATGCTTGTATGAATTCGCCTTGATTCTTTGTTTAAACGTCTTCTTCATGTTACTTTAGAATGAACCGCCAACTATTCAACAGGGACACTAGAGCTAAATAATGCTATGAAATTAGATTTATCTACGAATTATTTATATTTTTAGCTATAAACTATCTTTTAAATTATAGTTTTGCCGTATTAGTTTTTAATTGTTATGAACTCCACTGTATGAAACTTTCTAGTAATTGGAATCCAAAATTTTGTTACGCCTTAAGATAGGCTTTAAATTTTGATGCATAAAAGTTATTTTAAAATAATTCGAACAGAAAATTCTAGAATCGACTAGAATGGTTCTAGAATCTACTAGAATGGTTGTGAGCCACAAAATGCAGGCTAACTCATAAATGTTTAGTTTAGTTTGCTTTGAGAACATTAAACAGTTAAATTCTTTACTAACAACAGTGGATAAATCTTGTGAACATTATTTTAAATTTCAATAAAGTTTGTTAAGTGGAATAAGTGCGTGTACTATTTATTTTAATTTGCAATTAAATGAACTTAAAGGCTTATTATCCCTAGAAAGATAAGGTACGTCTGCGAGACTTACGCTTTTTCAATTTTGTGATCTTACTTTAAAATTTGTTAACATACAACTTTCTCACTTTCAATTATCTCAGTTGTTAGCAGCCCCTAGTTGGTGGTGGCAGTTTTTATGTTGTAAGTTATGTATTTTTTGAGAAATAAACACAATTAAACACAAAATATGTCTGAGAGATTATCGTTATCTTTAGTGTTACTTTTGTAGCGAAGATAACTTTGTGTTTTGGTTGAATTTTAAGATGTTGTTCTAAAAATGTGTTATCAGCGCGGCTTGGACGACGCAGAAATTGTCGCTATTTTGCAAAGCGGGCTGGAGGACTCGGTTTCACTGGAAAATGTGAGCGAATCGGAAGATTATTGGAGGATAGTCTTCAAAGTGATGTAGAAGATTAGCTTTTGGCATCTTTGAGCCTGACGGGAACATACCACCGACTTAGGAAAATCCTTAATAACCTAAACCTTTTGCTAATTTTTCCGATAGCTGCGTTATAACGATATCTCGACCCACTTTTAGAAGTAAAAGAAAGTAGGCTACATCGAAGGGTCAAAGTGATAGCCGAGTTTCTTTAATGAATTTAGTTAATACGGCAAGAGGACCAACTCGAAAATGCAAATCACTGTACGACCCAATTTCATTCTTCGATAGTTTTTACTACCGAAATAATTTTGGAAATTGTCAAATGGACCAGTGCCGAAATTTCCATAAATTGTTCAATTTTAAGGCTAAAAATTCCTATTTTATCGAAAACTTTGACCGACAACATTGAACAAATTTTTCCAGATGCAGTAACCTGTGATTGAGGTTGTAGTGGAGAACAGTGCGAATCAAAAAAGAGATAATACGGTGGCTTCTGTCTATCAGAAATTAAACTTATGTCCAAAATGGTATGTGTCAAATACGGTATACCTGCATGTGGCGGCCACAATACTTAAATTTGTACATCTTGCACATAATGTTACTCAAATTTTGTTTTTTTTTTTGTTTTTATAAGTTAATACAGAAAACATTCGGCCTTATTGTGGTTGTCGTTGTCGTATACGACTGTGTAATAGATTAAAGTAATACACAACATGTGTTCTTTAATCTACTACAAAAAACGACACGTTTGTTTACGAAAACGACAACCACAATAAGGCTGATTATCTACACAAAGTACAAAGAAATTATTTATTTAAGTTTTTAGAACCGAACTGAAGTCCTTTATAAAAACTTTTTAATATTTGATAATGCTAATTGAATTGTATTTTTAATTTTATTTTAATTATAATTTTCTGTTTAAAAATGAAATTTTTTTAAAAGAAAGAGAATAAATAAATGGTTTCAACAGTAAAATTGATCAATATCATTTTCGGTGATATCCTTTAAAGGATATAAACAAGCATACGTCTTTCAGACGTGTCGTTATCTTTTCAGTACAAAAAAATAACGTTGAGCCTTATTGTGGTTGTCGTTTTCGTAAACAAACGTGTCGTTTTTTGTAATAGATTAAAGAACACATATTCAGCCTTATTCCAGTTGTCGTTGTCGTAATCGATCAAGTCGTTTTTTGTCAGAGATTAAAGTAACACACAACCAGAGTTCTTTAATCTCTTACAAAAAACCACTTGATCGATTACGACAACGACAACTGGAATAAGGCTGATTGTGTATTACTTTAATCGATTACACAGTAGTATACGACAACGACATTCACAATAAGGCCGGTTATCTTTCTAGGGTTATAGAGGGAATAAACCGAAGCGCGTTATATTTTTTCATCATAACTTAAAATAACTGTTTAATATTGTATAATTTTTATCAAACAAAATCACATTTTTTTTTACAAATTTTCTAATTTGTTCAACTTGTTCCAAAATTGTAAAACCTTTTTCAAATGTTATAAAACCGTTTCACTAATTTGTACCAATTTTTTCTTTGTATTTCATTTCAGTTAAAAAAAAAGAAATTTAGTCAAACATGGAAATGTAAGTATTAAATAAGAAATTACAATTAAATTTGCAAATACATAAAAATAATTTGTAATTTTCTATTTGTTTTACAGTGAGGTGGGCGAGAGAGCACCTTTATCGGGGTGCAGTAAAGTATTGACCTTTATTGCCAACCACTGGAAGGGTTTAGTAGTATTTTTAGTGCCTCTGTTATGTTTACCTGTGATGTTAATCAACAATACTCCTGTAAGTTGTTAAAAATGTTAAAAAAATACCTTACCGAAATTATTATTATTGCCAACTTGCTTAAACTAGAAGTTGCCAACTAGTTTCTTAAGTAGACATCTTTTAAAATAGTGTTGCAATTAAAAGTTTTTTTGTCAGTCAGTCATTTGTAAATGAAAAAGCACTTAGGAGATGACCCCTGCTAATTGCATTGCATTTTGTTGGAACTAGGAAAATATGTTATGGAAAGGAGGATAGAGGGAGTAGTGCTTGTGAACATTCGCCTTGAATTAATGCATGTTAAAAGTAGGAGGGAAGAATTTAGCAGGAAGGTTATTCAACATAGGAACAGTGCGGCCAAAAAACGAATGCGCTGTACGATTCACCAGCCAATCGACCACAAAAGGATGGGCTCTTGAGGAAATACGTGTATTACGAACAAAAATACGGGTTTAATTTTTTTTTTTTTTTAATAACACTTTACAGAGTTGCTAACAGTCCTAAAGACGTTGTTGTTGCCAATTTTTGTAGAGAATTGTTAACTATTGAAAAACAATGTAATCCTATAAATAACTTAACATTTTGTTGATCTACAATTGTAAAACTGCTCTGGGTGGGGAAACTAACCACGCGTCATTGTCGTTATATGTTTAATGGGAAATCAGTCCTTGGTTGTCTTCGTTTGCGCAATTAATTTTTAGTCGCATAACTATACTGCATTATACACTTTTGCTTTCCAATTCTCTTTCTAATTCTGTGTTTTAATCAATTTACAGTCAAGAAAACAGCTGATTACAATTTTAAAAAGCAAATTTTTCATTTGTATTTATAAACATTTTGCCGACATAATTTATTTTTTAATTCATATGTTTGTCAATTTTGATAAGCAATATGCAGCTACTTATGTATAAAAAAAAACCATGACATCAAAACTTAAACGTGTGACTGGTTTTTATTTTAATATAAAAAGCAAGATTGTAATCCATCCCAATATATAAACCAATATATGGTTTGGCATCGTAACTGAAATTAGTTTTAATGAAAAGAAAGCTTCAAGTTGCTAAATCTAGCACATTGGTTCCTAAAATTCTGTAAACGGACATCTAATAAGTTATAAAAATTCTGCGGGACATTTTTCTCTTTCCCCATTCCTCCTATTACAAATAAAAATTCCGCATGAAATTGCTCACTTTTTCCCGAAAAAAATTCCCCTGCAAAACAGAAGGGCGTTAACGAGCTTAACTACATGGGGCCACCAAATAGTTGTGTAACTGTATGGAAAAATGTTTGGTATTAATATTCTTAAATGTAGTTGATCAATCATAAAAAAGTATGTACTGCAAAAGACTGCAGCACAACACCAAAAAGTACACAGAAGGAATAAAATCATGCGTCCAAGTTGTGCCGGTAAATCCCGTTAGTGTTACCAATAAACCTGTCAGAAAAGAAATTTTTAATAGGCTTCTTTTATATTCTCTTTTTTATTTTGAATTAAATAAGTTTTGCTTTAAGTTGCACGGCCACGACAAAAAAAAATTCAATGTAACTGCCTGTTTTTACAACGCGAGCGCAAAAGTGATTCGCTTAACAAACATTAAACACAAAAAGACATTTTGAAATTACAGGCAGTAAATCAGCAACAGCGTTACCATTTAAGCATATTGTCTGCTATATTTAGCAGTTTGAGTTGGGGAATTGAATATTATTTCTGAAAAAATATACCAACCGCTTTTTAGCATTTTTCCTTGTCCAAAAGCAGATTTTTTAGCATATTTTTTCAATTTAGGAACGCGAATTTTTTAAGCATATTTTTTTTTTAATAAAAAAAGTTTTTATTAAATTTATACCGCATTTAGACTATGCAATTAACGGCGAGTTTTTTTTCTATTTTCTTTTAAAGTAGTTGCTACGAAACTCTTTTCACATTTACATTTAACATTTAAATTTATTTCAAGCATTTTTTCAACCCCGTTTTCTTCCCTACACCTCTTGCTAACAAACAAAAAGTTGCATGCAAAAGTTGCGGCGTTAATAGATTAATGTAAATATGGTCATATAATAAAATTCCTTTTTGTTTAGCAGATTTTCAGCAAATTTTTTTTGTTGTTTAAATTAAGCATAAATTTAGAAAATCTAAAATGTTAAAAATTTTAAATTTTAATCTTAACAGATTTTTAGCATATCATATTCATTTAGCAGACTTTTTTGAAGTTTGAGCATTTTCCCATCAAACAGTTATGGCAACACTGATAAGCAAAACAACTGCGGTGATGCCACTTGTTATAATTTTTTTTTTTGTTCCCGCGGAATTAATAATTGGTGGATTTTTTTCTCAAGAAAAGTAATTTCAATTTTGATATTTTTAGTTAGGCTTGAGTTCATCAAATTTAATTTTTCATTAAATTATTTTTACTGAAGGAAGGAATTTTTCTGATGAAAGAATGTGGTGATTCTTGAAACATGTAAATTCAACCCAGGTTCGAGCCAAGAAAATTATCAATAAATTTTAATAAAAATTCAAACTTGTAAAAATTCCTTTCTTCAGTAAAAATAATTTAATAAAAAATTAAATTTGATGAACTAAAGCCTAACTAAAAATATCAAAATTAAATTTAACAATTCAACTAAAAATCACAATTGTTCTTAAAGGTAATTTCCGCCAGAAAAAATTCCATTGGAATATTCCGGATTGGGCTTTATACATTTTTTGCCTTAAACTTTTTTTTAAATATCTTCTGTGTTCCTAAAAGCAATTTATCGATCATGTTCTATATATTGAAATCACGTGAAATTAAAATCAATGGAGATTTGGAATTTAATTTTTTTTTAAATAAACGTACATATGTATGTAGGTTTTCTTGATTTAAAAAGAAGTTTTGGTAAAGGAAAGTGATCCTCAAAGCATGAGGCATGTAAAAGAAAATATACATATAACATAAAAAATGTTTCCGATTTCAATTTCACCTGACATCGATTTGCAGAACATGGCCGTATGTAAAAATGTTTAGTATTTTAAATCCAAATTTATTTGTTTTAATTTTCTCTCTCCCTCTCTCTCGCAGGAATATCGTTGTATGTACCTGCTTATTGTTATGGCAATTTTTTGGGTAACTGAAGCGTTACCACTTTATGTCACCTCTATGATTCCGATTGTAGCGTTTCCGGTAATGGGTATTATGGTAAGTGTGATGTTGTATATCTGGGTTTTAATTATTTTTTTTTAAGTTATAACTCCCTCAATCATAAAAAATCAAACCGGTTTATTAAACATATTTTCATAGAAAATTCGTTAAAGTTTTAAAAAAAAAATTTAATAGAAAATACGTTTCGTAAACTTTTTATAAACCTGTTTTATTTTTTATAAATAAGGCCATAAATAATTGATTTCTTTATTTAATTTTTTTTTTTTCTTCAATATTTCATTTTCTCTAGAGCTCTGATCAAACGTGTAGATTATATTTCAAAGATACACTTGTAATGTTTATGGGTGGTATTATGGTCGCCTTAGCAATTGAATACTGTAATTTACATAAGCGTTTAGCTTTGCGCGTTATTCAAATTGTCGGCTGCAGTCCTAGAAGGTATGATTGAATACATATACATATGTATATGGATATATATTTTTTTACTTGTTATAAAAATTTAAAAAAATATTATCTGCTGATATTAATTACTTGCATTAAGAAAAATTTGTTTAAGGGTATTTAATATTTTGCACTAGCAAAATTAATTTAATTTGTTTCAACTTATTCACTGTAGTTGCTATTTGAATAAGCAACAATTTTTTTGTTTTTATAAATATTTAGCAGTATATTAATTCAATCAATGAAATGTATATGGGTTACTGTTGCAAAGAGAGCAAAAACTGTGTTTAATTAAAAGTCAAAATATTATATTGCAGCTAATATGTATACGTTTGTCTATACTTTCTGAAAACCCCTCGTTCTAATTTTAATGTGTTTTAAATTAATCATACAAATTTTTCTATTGTAGTGAAAATATTTTCTATATAAACCTTATTTAGTCTTCTCATTAATAAGTTCAATGTAAATGAACTTTATGTTAATCTTTTTATTGGTCTTGTTCCATTAGCATTATATTGTTTAAAATTAATGTTTAGTTTGAAATTAAACGATTTCATAGGCACCCTACATAATTTGAGATTTATGTTATTGATGGCGATTCACAGTAGACATTATTTTGCAATTTAGCTTATGACCTGTGACCGTTCGTGCAAACTTTTCTGGGCGGGTAAGCGTCTCGCACGTCATTGTAATTTTTTTAAGGTCACCAAGGATGACGTTGTTTCATTATTGCAATGTCTAATGACTTGGTGTCATATAACTGTACCAGGTTACCGTTTTTCTGTTTTAAAAACTAACCAAATTCATTCGGCTTTAACCTCACTTTTTTACGTTTGTGTCTATATGTGTACATATGTATGTAGGCCAATGTGATTTAAAAACTTAGATTGATTATATACTAGAGGTCTGTAATTTCAACACACTCATTTGTTTTTTAATTACAATGTGTCGATCACCCAATGATAATGAAACAAATGCAATGTTTTGTTATTTATGAATGCCTCTCATATTCATTTACAGTAAACAAGTTTTTTATTCAATTCATTCATTCTTATTTTTGTATATGGTTTATTCTCTTCTTATCTTTTTGAATGTTTTATAATTGAATAAATGTTGTGCACTTTGGGTAAAGGCAAACAAGTGAGTTATTCAAAGCAGACCTCTATTATATACCAAGATTAAGGTGTGAAACCCTGGCAAAATAACTAGTATAAATAGTCAGCCAAAACATTTTACATAGAACTGAAAAACAAATAACCTGTCACTTACATTATAAAAATTATCCGGAAATATTAAAATTGTGAAAATAATTTAATGAAAATTAAATTTGATGAACTTAAGCCTGATTAAAATATTAAAAATTTGGATTAAAAAACCATAAATAGTTCAACAAAATAACCACAATACTAATTATTGTTAAAGCTAAGGCACGAGCTCTATGTGTACATTCGTCCTTCAAGTTCTGCTGAAAAAGGCCAACAAGAAAAAGAAAAGACAAAAACTAAAAAAAAAAAACACAAAACAATGTACTTTGGACTTCAAGAAAAATTCTTGACAAAAGTACGGAAAAAACAGAAGTAAGGAAAAACATGTAAAATTAATTAAAATGGATAATCATTCAAAAAAGCAAATTTCGATCTACCAAAGGTTAAAATACATTTTGGTTTAAGGATTGATGTTTGACTATTGACGTCAGCGGTCGTCGATGGCTGCGAGTGTAAGACGGCAAATCCATCTGAGGAGATCGAGTGGTTGCGATCGAAACATGTCATGGTAACCCGCCGGCCAGGGTTCGAGCCCCGGCCACGGTCAAGAATGAAAGATTATCAATAACAATTTTAATTAATTTTCATGTTGTAAAATTCCTTTCTTCATAAAAATAATTTAATGAAAATTATATTTGATGAACTTAAGCCGAATTAAAATATTAAAAATTTGGATTAAAAACCATAAATAGTTCAACAAAATAACGACAATACTAATAATTGTGAATCAATTGTAGTATTTTTCGGAATATTTAGATAAAACACATAATATCGAGCAAGTTTGATGGTAAATACGAATTTTATCTTCTATTCCTTGTAAAATTTAGAAAATCGTTTAGAACTTTATTTTAAAAGTAAGAATAGTCTGACTTTATCTTTTGTTAGTAACCAACGTCAGCAGATTAAAGCTACGGTCACACTTGTCAAATATTTGACGAAAAAACAGGACCAACAAGGAAACAAAATAATCATTTCCGTAAATTCCAATATTTATTTTGATTATAAATAAAACCACCTCTTACAAAAAACAGTTTTTCGCTATGTCTAGTAGTATAATTTTTTTTATTTTGTAATATAACCAAAATACGCTTATTTGGCCAAATATTTAATAAGTGTGGCCGTAGCTTAAGATTTGTTTAACATATTATTTATGTTTGTATTTACTGACTAACCTAAGGACTTTCCTGATAGATTACACTTTGGTTTAATTTTTGTTACCATGTTCTTGTCCATGTGGATTTCGAATGCTGCCTGTACTGCAATGATGTGCCCAATTATTCAAGCTGTTTTGGAAGAGTTGCAACAACAAGGTCTTTGCAAAATGCACCGTGAACCACAATATCAAATTGTTGGTAACACCAAGAAAGATGGTGAGGAAGAGTAAGTAGCTTTTAATCTAACCTCAAAATAAAAGAAATCTCATTAATTTTACTTTTCCTTACAGGCCTCCCTATCCCTCGAAGGTGACATTGTGCTATTTCTTGGGTATTGCGTATGCTTCATCCATGGGCGGTTGCGGTACTATAATTGGTACAGCCACCAATTTGACTTTCAAGGGTATTTACGAAAGTCGTTTCCCTCATTCTACTGAAACTTTGGATTTCCCCACCTTTATGTTCTATTCTGTACCCTCTATGTTGATTTATACTGCGTTGATGTTCTTGTGGTTGCAATATCACTATATGGGCTTGTTCCGTCCTAAGAGTAAAGAAGCCGAGGAAGTTAAATTGGGCAATCAGGGTGCCGATGTGGCCAGAAAAGTTATCGATCAACGTTATAAGGAATTGGGACCCATGAGTGCTCATGAAATTCAAGTTATGATTCTGTTTATCATTATGGTTGTCATGTATTTTACCCGTAAACCAGGCATTTTCCCTGGTTGGGCTGATTGGTTAAATGCTAAGGATATTCGCAATTCTATGCCCACCATTTTTGTTGTAATCATGTGTTTCATGTTGCCCGCCAATTATGCATTTATGCGTTACTGTTGCAATCGCAGAAAGCTCGAATTACCCACCGCTCCCACACCGTCTTTAATTACCTGGAAATTTATTCAATCCAAAGTGCCATGGGGCTTGGTATTCTTGTTGGGTGGTGGTTTTGCTTTGGCCGAAGGCAGTAAAGTCAGTGGTATGGCTACATTAATTGGCAATGCTTTAATTGGTTTGAAGGCTTTGCCACATGCTGTGCTCTTGTTTGTCATTATAATAGTGGCCGTAATATTGACTGCATTCAGTTCTAATGTGGCCATTGCCAATATCATGGTTCCTGTTTTGGCTGAAATGGTAAGTAAATTAACTAAAAACAGTTGTTTAACAATCCAAAAATATAAAAACTTTTGGACAAAATTTAATCTAAATAAAAAGGTTTTTAAACAAACTATTTTTTAATAGATTTTTTGGGACAAACATTTGTCTAAAAAATAAGAAGATTTGTCTCTATGAATAAATTGGAGACAAAAATTCATGTTAAAAAATAAGCTTTTTAATAGAAATATGTTTAGGGCAAGCTCTTTTCTATAGTCTTTGGTTTGGGACAAACTTTTTCTAGAAAAGTATGTTTTCTCCTCAAGAAATGTATTTGAAAAAACTTTTTTCTTTAAAAATACATACATACGTTTAGAACCAACTTTTTTTATAGAAATAGATTTGGGACAACCTTTTTTGTATATAAATAGGTTTGGGACAAACTTTTTCCTATGGAAAAGGTTTTGGGACACACGTTTATGTATATAAATAGGTAGAAATGTGTTAGGGTCACTTTTTATAGAAATTGGTTTGGGAAAAACTTTTTTCTATAGAAATAGTTGTGCGACAAACTTTTTCTATAGAAATAGGTTTGGGACAAACTGTTTTCTGTAGAAATATTTTTGAGGCAAACCTTTTTCTATAGAAATATGTAGGTCTGGTACAAAATTTTCTATAGGTTTGTGACAAACTTTTTTCTGTAGAAATATTTTTGCGGCAAACTGTTTTCAATAGAAATATTTTTGGGGCAAACTGTTTTCAATAGAAATAGGTTTGGGACAAACTTTTTTCTATAGAAATAGGTTTGTCCCAAACTTTTTTCTATAGAGATACGATTGGGACTAACTTGTTTCTAAAGAAAAACGTTTAGGACAAACTTTTTTCAATAGAAAGAGGTTTGGGACATTTTTTCTATAGAAATAGGTTTGGGAAAAACTTGTTTTTATAGAAATAGGTGTGGGACAAACTTGTTTCAATAGAAATAGATGTGGTACAAACTTGTTTCTATAGAAATAGATGTGGGACAAACTTGTTTCTAAAGAAATAGGCTTGACACAAACTTTTAACTACAGAAATATGTTTAAGACCAACTTTTTGCTATAAAAAATTTGTGTGGCAAGTTTTTTCGAAATATGTTTGGGATATACTTTTTTTATAGAATTACATAGATTTGGCGCAAACTTTTTTCTTAAGATTTTTTCTTTGTTTTATTTACAGTCTCTTGCCATTGAAATTCATCCCTTGTACTTAATATTGCCCGCTGGTTTGGCTTGCAGTATGGCTTTTCATTTACCTGTCAGTACCCCACCTAATGCTTTAGTAGCTGGTTATGCCAACATTCGTACAAAGGATATGGTAAGTTTGTCATTAAAATAAAATGGCTTTTTATCTATTATTTATCCATCTTTATTCAGGCAATTGCTGGTATTGGGCCCACTGTTATGAGTATAATTGTTTTATTCATTTTCTGTCAAACATGGGGCTTGGTAGTGTATCCTAATTTAACCACTTTCCCCGATTGGGCACGTGAATTACCACTAAATGCTACGCACTAAATACTGCAACACCCCTCTACATACACCCTATAACCTAGTATAGTTTTTAAGTTTTAAAGTCTTTCAATCGATCGTATGTACATGCTCGTCAATACAAATTTCTGTTCTTTTAATAATTTAAATGCTACAACAACTATAGTTGACTCTTTTTATAGGCAATTTATTAATTTTATTTGAAAACTATTTTTCAGTTTTTTTCTTTTTTTTTATTAATTTAAATAATTTTTAGTAAAACAAGAAGAAATATAATGATTTTTTTTTCTTTTTGCATACATACGTATCATTTTTTAAGAGTTTGTTTGTTTTTTTTTTAACAAAAAGAAAAATGATTAAATATGTTCGTTAACTGTATGTGTAGTTTTTAAGTAAAAAATAATAATACATAATAATAATGTTGTTTAAACTTCAAATAAATCATATCTTAAATTTTAATAAAAATTTAAATTTGTAAATGTTTTTTAGCAATTCATATTTATACATTCAAAATACGTTAATATATTGTTGTATATTATTGTAATAATGTTTATAAAAATGATAAAATGTAAAAAATAAATCTACTACATATATTATTTAGTAAAAAAAAATTTACATTTCATGTTTAAGCATGTCTTAGTACCAAATTATAAAATAGTACTAATCACATACAAGTATCTTTTAATATACAATATAAATTTAATTAATATTTGTGACTTGATGCATTTCTGTTCTAATATTTTTTTTTTCCTTTTTATACAAATGTATACATACAAAGCCACACCAGAAAACACACACACACAAAGACACAAACGGAATTTTGAAACAGATGTAAATGAACCAGCAAAATAACTCAGAAATATTTAAATGATGTAAAATATGTAATTAATATACATATTTACAATACAATACAAAAACAAAAACAAACAAAAAATAAATTTATATTTTTACAAACAAAAATTTAATAATATGTACTTTGATATAATGTAAAAATACAAGTTTTAAAATAAAAAAAAAGTAACAAAAAATAAAAAAAAAATATTTATTTTTTGTACTTATAAAAGCTTTAAAAATGTTCAATAAAAACTTATTTAAAACACACTTTATTCTGTGCGCTGCGCTTCTCTCATTAAAATAAAATTAGTAAATATTTTTAAAACAGTGGCCAAATTATGGCATTCGATATCGAATGAAATCACAATACAATTTAAATTTCGATCGAAATCGAATGTCGCAATTTAACATCTGGGATCTCGTTTGAAAACGAAGTTAATTGTGCCAACTTTGACAAGTTTTAATGTGGCCGTTTTTAAGAGATTATAGAAGTTTATATTGTCTTTGTATGGGAGGTACTACCATGCCCACTTATAAAAGTAAGATCACCTGTTGACAGATGTTTTGTATTGATAACCCATCCATTTGTAACAAATATGGAAATTTTAGCTGCTATCTTCCTCCAGATATACATACTTCTATTTTGTGCCACGTCCACTTATCCAATCCAGCCCACTTATTGCAAGTTGTTGTGCATAGATTACAAAGTTATTTCTATCAAATTTGGAAAATTTACATATTTCCTTTCTCCAGATATACGAAAACCATATTCAGGGGTGTGCTGGAAATCGCAAGCGCAAAACGCAAGAATTTTAAAAGTTAATTTTTTAATAAGATGTATGTAATAAAAGAATTTTATGACAAATATTAAACAAATATTTCCCTATTAAACAGGATTTTAAACCAAAAATTATAAGAATTAGATTTAAAATTTATTAAAAACAACTTCCAAATTCTTGCGTTTAGCGTTTGCGATTTCCAGCAAACCCCTAACGACTTACACCCACATTTTGACGGATTTGCTGTATTAACAGTACAGCTATTTATACAAAATTCAGTAAATTTTTCTCTTATCGTTCTTCAGAAGTAAATTTATCTCTTTTGTGCCACGCCCAATTTTACAATCCTGCCCACATTTTGTCGGATGTTGTGTATAGAAGATATTTGTACCAAATTTGGAAATTAGCTCCTGCCGCCCTACATATGTATATACAGTAATCTATACTTTCTTTGCATGAGAGGTGCCACACCCACTTAAATTTTAAATAAAGTATAGCCTATAACCTTCCCGGGGAGGTGCACAGAATAAGTAAACCAATTCGCGATCGGGTAAGCAGTTTGGACGTACATAACATACGAAGTCACCAATATTCATTTTTATATATTAAATTGAATTTGTATCCTTAATTTATTCTATAGAAACTGACTTCGGTTACTATTCAATATTTTGCTTCTTTAGAAAAAGTAAAACGAACATATTTTTTGGAATGAAACCACTTTTAGTTGTCTATGTGGAATTGTTATTTTGAATAATTTATTAAATAATAAAAATGTTTATAAAACTAAGTCTAAATTAAAGATCATATACTGTTTTATTATTACATTGATTTCTTAAGCATTTAGTTAATATTTATATGTAAAAATTTGTTTAAACTTGTCAAGAAAACCAAACAAACTGATATATCGAAGTATGTATTGCTACACTACATATTTTTTTACGATTTCGGACAAAAGCAAAAGGAAACTCTAATTTTTTTATAAAGATATCAATTAGAGACGATTTTTTTTATAGAAAAAAATTTCCAAAACTGTTATTCTATAATTTGTATAAATTTTTTTTTCTATAGAAACTACTTAAAGAAAAAATTGTTTTCCTGCCAAATTATTTTACAAAAAACAATTTTGGGTAAAATTTATCTCAAATTGGTTTCTTTTAAAAGGAAAATTGCACTAAAAAATGTTTGTCCCAAACGTATTTTGATCAAATAAATTTTTTCTAGACTTTTTGCGAAGGAAAAAATTTAGTCACAAACGAAAAGAAGTTTTTTCCAAACATATTTCGATGGAAAAAATAGTTCCTAAAATTATTTTAATAGAAAAAACTTATTGGCTAAACTTAGATCATAAGAAAAATTGTACCAATCGTATTTCGGTTAAAAAAAAGTTTTTCGCAAACGTATTTCAAATAAAAAAGTCTTTAGACTCAAACCTATATTGATTATAAATGGTATTTAAAACTTATTTTGATAAAAAAAAATATTGTCCCCAACTTATTTGGATTGAATAAGTAGCGTCCCAAACTTTTTTTCGATAGAAAAATGTTTTAGAAATGTATTTCTTTATTTCGAATAAAATCATTTCTCCATTAAAGTTAGTTCTTAACGAATTTCTACACAAAAAAAAATTGTCCCAAATGAATTTTAATAAAAAAAACACGGTCTCCATTGTATTTCGATTATAAAAATTTGTCTTAAACCGATTTCTAGATATATAAATACGTTTGCGATAAACCTATTATAAGCATATGTAAATATATAAAAAAAGTCTGTTACAATCATATTTTCATCTAACCAAAGTTGGCCCAAACTTATTTCAATAGCAATAAGTTTGAATTTTTTATCAGAGAAAGTTTGTCTCAATCTTAAGCCGAATTAATATCTATAATTCTGTAGAAAACGGCTGTCCCAAACTTATTTAGATAGATGAGACTGTCACAAACACATTTCTTAAAAACAAAATAATTTTTTTAACTCAATAACTTTAACTTGTATGTAATCGAATTTTGATTGATATTTTAACACTTACTAATGATTTGTTATTAATAGTTGCCTACTTTAAGGCTTAGTATTTTAGTTTAACAGAGTTGGAACTGTATAATTATTATCAATGTAAAGAATTGCTTTGCAACAGAATTTTATAATGGATAATTATTGCATTAAAATTGTAATGATAGTATTCAATTGTGAATAAAAATACCTCGGGACTTTTTACATTTAAATTTAAAAAGGAAAATTGGGAGAAGGGAAAAAATTCCCAAGAAGTTTCTATTCAGAATTTGGTTGATAATTTAATAAATAAAACGTTTTTCATAGAGTTCAGAAATTTTGCGGATTAATACCAAACAAAGCAGGCAATGATTAAAATCTGTCTACAACTTTTAATTTTATTTAAGAATGTTAATAAAATTAAAAAAATAAAGACTAATAGAGGTCGGTCATACATTTAATTCCCTTAGGGGCTACTATACTTTTTTAGTTACGCGAATATATGTTGTACAAACTCCTGCATTTTCGAAATAGCAGTATATCTCGAAAACAAGAGCTAACCGAAAAAAAATGGTTATCACCACTTGATTCAGCGTACTTAAATTAGGTTAACCGCCGGGTTCCCCGCTTGTCAGTTTTTCCAACTATCAGTGTATTAATCTTTGAATAATCTTAGAAAACAAAAATTTAGAAGTTTTTCTGCGTTCGAAGTTTGTTATCTTTAATCACAGAACATATAAATGTTTTGAGAATTCTTTCGCAATGAAATGTATAGAGACTTTCTATTTCTATTAGAAAGCTAGCCAGGGTGGACACTTAACTTTTCCAAAAAAAGGTCTAGATTACTTTGTTCTAGTAGAGCTAACAAGAACATAATTTAGAAGTTATTCTAAAGAAATCAACCACATACATATTTAAAGAATCGAGCGATATTTTTTAAATGAATCAAGGAAGGGTACCACACGATTCTTTGAAATAAGTTTAAAACGTTCGCAAAGTTTTTTCTTAAAATAAACTTACCTTAAATCGGTTGACCAAAAAATAAAAAACCCAACACTTTAATTTAGTTTTATCCAAAAAAGTTTTATTTTAAATATTTAGTAAAAAAAATATGTAGTAAATATTAGATATTTGGAAATGTTGAATGTCTTGCATAAAATAATTTGTGTGTTAGCAAAATACATTAAAAAAAATAATAAAAATATTGTATAGTTACATTTACAATTTATGTTCATAATATTGTTTTCAAAACGTTTTCTTCAAAAGGGTTAAATAAAGATCCACAACCAGAAAAAAATACATAACTCTTTGACAATTGCACTTATTTTTAAGACTTTAATAAAGAAAATAAAATCCATTTTACATCTTGGCAGTCTTGACCAAGTTCAACTGTTCGGTTAACATGCGGCCGAAATCGGGATGAACCATTGTAAAGTTCTTGACAGCACGTTCTTGAATGAAAGGACTGGCATTGGACAAATGGCCAGCAATATTTCTGACCAAACGTTTGCGGCCGCCATCATCTAAAACACACAACCAGAAATTGGTGACTTGGCTAAAGTTGTCTTCAGTATCACCACTGCTGTAGCGGTAAACATCGCCGGTAACCGGAAATTTGGGTTGTAAGTTTTTGGCGCGAGAAGATTCATCGGGACCGGAAAAGGAGTTGGGATAGTAGTTGGGGGCATTGCCTTGATTATCAGTCACAGTCATAAAACCGTCACGTTGATAGTTCTTTACTGGAACACGGTAAGGGCAATTGACAGGTATTTGCAAGTAATTGGGACCTAAGCGATGACGATGGGTATCCGAGTAGGAGAAGAGACGTCCCTGCAACATCTTGTCGGGTGAGGGCTCAACACCAGGTACCAAATGAGCAGGACTGAAGGCAATTTGTTCAACTTCAGCAAAGTAATTGGTGGGATTGCGATCAAGCACCATTTTACCCACTGGAATCAAGGGGAAGTCTTTATGAGGCCATACCTTGGTGACATCGAAAGGATTGTATTTGAAAGTTTTAGCCTGTTCAAAGGTCATAACTTGAATATTCAAAGTCCAGCTGGGATAATCTTCAGCCTTAATGGCATTAAACAAGTCACGAATAGAATAGTCTGGATCAGAACTAGCCAAATCATCAGCTTTTTGGACATCCAAATTCTTAATGCCTTGATTGGATCTAAAGTGGAATTTACAATAGATCGGTTCTCCTTTGGCATTGATCAGTTTAAAGGTATGCGAACCATAACCATGCATAAAACGATAACCATTAGGAATACCACGATCCGAGAACAAAATACAAACTTGGTGTGTTGTCTCCGGACGCAAAGAAATAAAGTCCCAGAACATATCAGGATCCTTCAAATGGGTCTGAGGGTTGCGTTTTTGGGTGTGGATAAAACTGGGAAACAGCAAGGGATCACGAATAAAGAATATGGGTGTATTGTTGCCAACCAAATCCCAAACACCATCATCAGTATAAAATTTAACAGCAAAACCACGGGGATCACGGGCAGTATCAGCCGAGCCACTTTCACCACCAACTGTAGAGAATCGTATGGCTACGGGAGTACGTTTGCCAACCTTTTCGAATACCTTGGCGGCACAGTATTTTGTAATGTCATGGGTAACCTCGAAGTGTCCAAAAGCACCAGCACCCTTAGCGTGTACTACACGTTCGGGGATACGCTCACGATCGAAATGCGACATCTCATCGAGAAAATGAACATCCTGCAAAAGAGCTGGACCACGAGGACCCACAGTTTGGATGGCATCCTTAATGCCTACGGGATTGCCAGCTCCAGTGGTAATAGCACCAGGGCGAGTCTAAAAGAAAAACAAAAGAAAAAAAATAAGAATTTTTGCAAAACAATTGTTAAGGTTAACTTTCGAAGGATTTGAAAGAAAAAAATATAGCAAAACCTATAAAAAAAACTCAAAAGCAACCAAAATGTTCTTCTGTATTACGAACTCATAAGTTAAGAAGCCTTCAACTACAACTTTGGCTGAGTGATTTGTAATGCATATGACTGTTTTATTTTACTACATTTGATTTTTTTTAGCAACTATCTAAACATTTTAATTAAATTTTATGTCGCCATACGCAATGCAAGACCAGAAACAGCAATAGCTTCCAGTGTAAACATAATAATAGTCGTTATTATCCGTTTTGAAAACCTGCGGCCTGACCCTCGAGTACCTTTTCGATTCGAAAGCAATTTAATATCTAATTATTTCAGTCAATACTGCACGAATCGGAATTATTTTTTCAGTGTTGTAAAGCATTAGTTTGAGTTTCACAATACTGAAAAAATAATTTCGATTCGTTCAGTATCGACTGAAAGAATTAGAAATTAAATTGCTTTCGAATCGAGAAAGTACTCGATCACGACTACCAGAATTAGGCTCCAGTGTTCAGTTGGTATTGATCAACGAAGAACTGTTGTTCGTCCCGTTTGCACTGAAGAAGCTGTGGATGCTGTATGAGAAGATGTCTACACGGATCCATCTGCATAAGAATTCTCTTCTCTGCTACTGAATCAGAATTCTCCAGCATATTGCTTAGGCGCATCCTTAAAGGCCATCTGAGCATGTTACTTTATATAACATTCAATTGACTAAATAATTATTGCCTAGGGATCCATCACAACGTCTACAATATGTCGGTCAGTCAGCCGGAGTTGGCCCACCCTGTAGTAGTATTGCTTCGAACCCAAAATGTTAAATAATTTTTTTCTCAAAATCAAGGTTTTTTTTAAATCTATTGCAAAATTAAGTTTGATTCCAAAAATTATATAATAAAAATCCCAAACAAGATAAGAACGTGTTTTTTTATTATTTGGAAAAACGGGATTGAAATTCTCCGATGAAAAAGTACTCGTATATGCATGAGCTAATTTTTTGTTTCAATTAATTTCATTTCTTCTAATTATTTGATAGCAATTTTGAAAGGTATACGTGTTAACTTTTTTTTTTGGATACAACGACATTAATTTTATTTTATTTTTCTAATTAAAATACGTGATGCTTTGAATACGGCCAGAGGGGTTTTGAAAATGTTTTAGAAAAATTATGTTTAAATACAATTTAAACTTGTTATAATAAAAATAAACCTGCTGAACTAAAATTCCAAAAAAATCAAAGAAAAAAATACTCTAATTTAAACTGTTAAGGCAAAAAATAATTAGTTAAATACATTAAATGATTTTTGTAGTTAAAAATTTACGTTGGTTTTAATCAAATATTTGTTGTTTTTACTATAAATTCTTACTACATACTTGAAAACAATTTAAGTATAACAACTGAATTTAAGGCTTTTTTCAAAACAAAACTCGTTTCAAGTTTGTGACTACAAAGTTTTAAAAACTATTTAGGAGAATTGAATTTTTACAAAAATGTAGAGAATCCTCTTTAGATTTTTCTTAATTTTTTATATTTAAATAAAATGTTAAAAATCAATTAAATTACTTTAAAGAAATTTACAAATTAAAATTAAATTTACTGACTAATAGAAAAAAAAAACAAAAACAATTAAAATACGTTTTTAATTTGTTTAACCTTTAAATCTGTGGCCATATGTAAGATAAAAGACAAAATTGAGTTATTACAAGTTGAAAAGGTGTAAAATATTTTATATTTACCATGGCATAATAAGTACCAGTTATGTTCATTGTACATTAGGGAGATTTGTAATTATTTTCGCTTGTAATTTCAAATAATTTTATTTGATTTTTGACGGTTCTTTTTAATTTGTTAACTTATTTTCTTTTGTTTGACGTTATATGGGTTTTAAAATTGAGAACAAAACCTTGTACTTTTATCCTACCATGATATTAACTAAAATTATTTTTGTTAAACATTTACTTTTAGACTCGATTGAAGTTTTTATGAATACGATAATCAACACATTTATAACAAAAAACTATATGAATAAAACTTCAACAAAAACTGAGGATATCTTAAAACTACAACATTCGACATTATGTCAGCTCATTATTGCTTTGACCTACCGACCATTTTTAAAGAAATTAAGTTAGGTATGGATTAAACATAATTAAAATGCCTCCTTTCTGAATCCAAAACCTGTTTCACTTAATTTTGCTCCATATCAACTATTTTAATGTTTATTAAGTATTGTTTTGAACGTGCAAAATAAATTTCAATGTTGCTTTGCTCCATTGCCGCACAAAAAAAACAGTATGTTGTTAAAGAGAAAGCAAAAAAAAATGACTACAAGAAAATAAATTTTACATCGATTATTTGCCGTAAGAAAAAAAGTAGTATATGCAAAATAAAATGTCAACAAAGCAGTAAGTATACGTATGCAGCACAAAAAGTTACTTTTAAGAAATAAATTTAGAAAAGTGGCGTATGCGTTACTAAAAAAGTAATTTTAACTTTAAATTAAATACTATTAACTTCTGAGTTCATTCGTGAACGTTAAAAAAGTTTAAATTCAAAATATATGACAGAAGCGGTGGTAAAAATACCAAAAAATTCTATCGGGTAAATTTTCAAAAAATTTTATGCCGTTTTTCTCCACTATGACTTTTTGGAATATGCGCCAAACCATTTATTAGCTCACGATAAGCTTGTTCCATATTGGCGCAGAAAAATATAAGCATAAATTAAAGAAGTTTAAATTGCAAAATGAAATTTTTTTCCCCGTATCACGTGGTAAATTCCCAATTTTTCATATTTCCTAAATACACTAAAATTTAGTGTCGAGGGAAAGCCAGCTTCTATGCGCATTTCACTGGCTGCCTAGGCCAGCTCATCAGGAAACCTTTTCCAAAGATTTTAGAAAAGCTAAAAATATTATACAAATAAAACCTTAAAGCGAATAAGAATTAATAACACTCAAAGTCTTCTTACTTGCAACAATATCAAAACTTAAACAAAACACCAACAGTAAACGGTGTGTTTATCTTTTCTTACATTCCCCTACAATTGGTTGGCTTTTCCCGACTCGAATAATAGTTTTTTTACATTAATTTATTTAATATTAACAATTGGATTTGCTGTTGGAAACTTCGAACTTAAAAGAACTCGTTCCTATGTAGATCGAATCAAAATAATATTTAATTAAAACTGATTTTATTTTTGATTAATGGTTTAATTGAAACAATTTTTAATTAATCAATGTTCATGTTTATTGATATTGATATACACGCAGAGAAAGATTGTTGATGTGAGCGTAAATTTAGGAGTGGTCTTTGTTAAAGATTTATTCCCGTCGATTCGGATGATACATGAAGCACCATTCTTTAAATTATTTTTTAAAAATCGTTTTTTAACAAAAAGTACCTTGAGTACAAAATGTTAATCTTTCCCACCAATTCAAAATTTTCCAAATCATTCTTCTAATGGTATTGAAAAAAGGCAACATTTAAATTTTTCAGTCTGTAGATTTCTTATTTTATTCTTTAGTATGTTTATTACACCGGATAATAAAATTCCCTTTTTACCCATTATGTCCAATAATACACTACTATACTCAAATTAACTTCATTTGCTTGCTACTTTTATGTTAAAGAATAAAGGTTTTGAGTTTGGGAAAAATAAAAAAAAGATTTTTACAAAAAGTACCAAAAGTACGTGCATTTACCCTATTTTGCACCGCTAAGCAAATTTTTTATCTGTACCCTGGTGATATTATAAGTAAAAAAATCAATAAACTTTTCTAATTTTGTAATCCTAATAGGGTTTAATAAAATTCCATATTTTCCCCACTTTTACTCCCGATTTCCAATAATTACTTTGTTGTGACATGCGGCCGTGCCAATAGAAATTTATAGGAAAATAGTTTTGATTAGGAATGCAAGCTTTTTCCAAAAAAATCGGTTCAAGTTTTGCCATTTTTTTGTCTATTTGATCACTTACTGTCCCAAAAATCCCAATGGAATATTCTATCTCGATAACGAATTTCGTTATCATAGGTTCAGCCGCTTAGGCGTGATATTCCAAATTTTTTTCGATATTCGCACAAAAAAAGTTATGTACCTTCAGTTGCCTATAACTTATAAGCCAATGCATATAAAAAAGACCAAATGTATATTCAAAAAATAAAATCATTTGTGTCACCTTTCATGGGAGAATTCTAGAAAGAAAATCAGTTCACGCATTACCGAGAATGAGATAAGTAGGAAGATTCAATCAAAAAATATGAATCCATTAAGTTGTTTATTTTAATTCAAAAAAAATTAAGCGGGAAGAATCAAGCTGAAAAACTGTTTGATGATACAACATATTTCAAGCTGAATTTAGTTTTTCAACGAATTAATTTGAAATAGAATACATTATTTTAAACTTTTGAGCAGGGCTGCCAGGTACTTTTTTCCTTGACCCCAAAAAATCCCCAATCCCCAAATGACTTTCTTTGTCCTTTTTGCTGGCATGAAATCCCCTAGTCTGGCAGCCCTGCGTTTGAGAGTATCACACAGCCTCTCCACAAAATTACCTTTGTCACACCTTAACCAAATTAAACTAAATTATTTATTTTCAATTCTGCATTCCTAAAAAAACAAGATGTTTTAAAACGTGTTCCTTACAGCCAGCCAGTGTTGCCGATGAAAATTTCGGAAATTACACATTCAAAGCAAAATTACACACACAAAAACAAACAATAGCTTTCATATAATGAATTCGCCTTGCATAATTTTATTGATATTCTTTGTTTGCATTTAAATGATTATATTAACATTCCCTATGTAGAAAAATGTTTATTTACTAGCTTAAGCAACATAAATTTTTAAAATTCGCAGTCATTGGATCTGTTTGAGGCAAACAATTTATTGACTTAAAGGTATTCGGTATTGCCCACTCGATAGTCTTAAAATAAACTGTACTAATATTTTTTAATAATAACTTAGAAACTAACTTCTTACATTCTAAAATATGTACACATATACATACATATAATGTAGAAACACACTTTTTTATTAATTCGCGCTAATAAACAAATATCTAAGAAATGACAATCAAATTTGACAGTTTATGTTAAACATTATCCCTGTATTTCTAACCGATTATTAAATTTTACAAACGTTTATTAAGGATAATTTTCATAGTAATTGTGGTCTTTAATTGGTTTATCAATACATGAATATAAAGCGTATGCAATAAAATTTGAGAGTTGAGTACATAAACTTGGAAATATTCAAGTATGTATATTGCTTGATTCAAGTATATTGCTTGAAAAAAGTCAGAGATTAAAAACAAATTTTACTGTGATGGAGACTAAAAAAATTATAAAAAACAATGTTTGAGAAGAAAAGCTTGACTGTCGAAAATTAATGAAAAAATAGAACTGCAAGTAAAATTACACACAGATTACACATAAAATTAATTACAAATCTGTGGCATTTTGACAAAACATCTTAAATCAAAATAAAAAAGTTGAAAAAATGTTGTTCATCATACAACGAAATTTTTCTTTAATTTTGGTTTATTTTGTTATTTGATATAAAATTTTTTTCCACTGAGTGTTTTTTAAAAAACTTTTTTGCTCGATTTAAGATGTTTTGTCAAAATGCCACGGAAATGGGTTGCACATGCAAGTACCTATAGAAATTACACACAAGATGTGTAATTTATAACCAGTGTTCGAAAATAAACACTTAATATCGCTCCTTAGTGTTCGGTTCGGTAGATTTGTGGAAAACACAAACGCTACTAGTGTTCGTGTAGAAAATCATTAAAAAAAAAATAAAATTTCCCTGTTTATCATTTTTTGAACACAAAAATAATACTGTTTTTATTAAACTCAACAAAAGATGAGAACATTTAATTCCGTTCGGTTTTTTTTAACCACAAACTTCATTGTGTTCAGTTCGGCTCATTAATGTTCGTCTCTTTTGGCTGGTAAAAAAAACAAATATTTTTTACAAAAACAAAATACACATTCGAAAAAAACAAAAAGGGCAGCAAAATAATTTTACACACAAGCTGTTCGTGCTGCGGTCGTTGCTAAAAATTTTTGTTTTGTTAATTTTTTTATCAATGTAAAAAAAGAAACATTATAGAACATTAAAATATAATGTTTGTCCACATTATCAATACAATTGTTCTGTTTTTTAACGAAGAACAGAACACTATATAATGTTCGCCTCTTTCTTGAAAATATGTAGTTACGAACGGTATGAAGGGTTGTGTTGGTCTACATAATCACTAAAAAATAGATATCGTTCTTGGGAACGAACGCTTAATAATGTTCTGTTTATTTTCGAACACTGTTAAAAACACATAGATTGGCAACACTGCTAAAAGCAAAAAATATATTCCACTCTGTTTGATCCTTTTATACTTTTTTGCACAACTCTCTTTTGCTTCTCTTTTTGTAAAGCCTTCATCGAAGCTGCTAAAAGTGTACATATAAGTTTGTCATTCCGTTTGCAGTTTCTACGATACTTATCTTAGATCCTATAAAGTATATGTAAATATATTCTGGGTCCTTATAAGGAGCGAAGTTTACTTAATGATGGCCATCTGTCCGTTGAAATGGATATTTTGAATACCCCAGATATGATGGGGAATTGGTAGTTATATACTAGTGTCACATATAGACCGGAATTGTTTGCTATTGAAATTCAGACTGATCGGTCCGCAAATGACTCAAATATGAGCAACAAACCACGACAGCCTCTAACTTTACCCATAAATCTCTTAGTTTTTTTTTTAGTTTCTTATTTTTGTATTTTTTTTTTATCTGGAGAATGGAAAGAGCCATAGTTTCCAAATTAGGTTCAAACATCTTGGTTATCAATACAAAATATCTCACGAAATGTGGGCGGAATTAGGGAAGTGGACGTGGCAAAAAATAATTCTTTTTATATCGAAAGAACGATAAGAGAAAAATTGTCCAAATTTGGTGCAAATAGCTGGACTAATAATACACAACCTTTCTTAAAATATGGGCGGGATTGGAGAAGTTAGCGTGCTTCCGCGCAGACATATATTTCTGTACATCTTGAGAACGGTACGAGCCAAAGCTTACAAATTATGTGCAGGCACCTTGAATATCAATACTCAAAATCCGACAAAATGTGGACGAGATTAGATAAGTTGGCGTCGCACAAAATAGATTTAATTATATCTAAAGAACGGTATTTATATAACTTTCTCTTCTTATTGCACCATGGTGAAGGGTAAATAAGATTCGGCTTAGTCGAATAAAGCACTCTTGCTTGTTTTTTTGTTTTTTTTTTTTTTTTGTTTTAAAGCCAAGTTAAAGCTGGTTTTTACTGTTGTTTTGTAGCACTTAACTTCCAAAGTTTATTGACTTTTTCTGTTGCTTTATTTTAAAAAAAAAAAATGCAAAAAAAAAACGAGAAAAATATCTATGCCACACTCCATTGGTTGCAATGACAGCTTAGAATGCATATTTAAAATCTGTTGTCGTTTTTATTTGTTTAGTAATCTAACATTAGATTGTAAGTCTTTCCTTTACAACGCAAAACCATTTTAAGCAGGCATTTTACACTAAATACTGTGTTAATCAAACTTGCTACTCACGTTTTTTTTTTTTTTTTTTTTTTTAAGAGAGAAATCCAACAGCATTTAACATTTCTCAGTAACTTTTTTTATTAATTTTTGCTGCAAATTGAAGTAAGTTTTTTTTTGAAATCAGGGTTTTAATATGATTTTTTTTCATACTGAATTACGTTGCTGGAACTTGCTTGTAACATTGACTGCAAATTGTTAGACAAGGTTTTTAGAATAGTAAAATTTGAAATTTGTTTATTATCTAGTTAAATGTTAAAAGAAATCTATGAAATAAATAAATATTTTATTGATATAAACGTATCAAGTTAAATCGATAAAGTCATTTATCAGGGATTCTCATGTATTACTAGTTTTGAAATAGTAAGAACTTGTTCATTATTAACAGAAGGAAAGAAAGTCTAAAAGCCCAAGCTAAATAAAATAGGCAAACTTTTATTAAATATCAAAAATTGCCTTGTACATCCAGGTTTATTAAAAGAAACCGATTTATCGATCTGTTAAGTCGGATTATCCAACCGTGAAGTGTTGTTACGGCGTTATATAGATTTGTCTAAAACAAAATTTTAATAGGTGTTGAGAAGTTTTGGCATTTAAACCGCTTGTCACTCTGATAAACGGTTAAACGAATTTTTGCAAAATCTTATCTCATTCCGTGCTTTGTTCCACCATTTATGTTCTTTTTTGTAACAAAATTATCAATTTTTTGAGGTGGTGGTTTCACATTTTGATTCATAGCTCTTGTCCTACTGAACCGATTTTGCTGGATTTCAATCCCAAACTGCTTAGGATAACTACAAGCGATTTGACACCATATCTTTTAAGTTGTTCCAAAGTGAGCGTGTTTTCAACAGACGGACAGACAGACGGACATGGCTAAATCGACTTAGAATTACTCAAGGAGCCAGAATATATATACTTTTTGGGGTCTGAGATGAATAATAAAAAAGTTTCACACGGAATGACAAACTTAGTATACTCTCTTCACAAATAATTGTGGTGGAGGGTATAAAAAGGAATTATTGAATAATTTTACCTATTTTCTTTTTATATAGGTATTGTTATTTTTTTTTTAACTTAACAATTTCTCTTTGCCAAACCCCGCTCTGACTAATGTTTGACTTAATTAATAAAACAAAACATACTCCTAGATAATTCAGAAATGTATATCTATTAACCATATTAATTGCTGCGACGTCTACAGAGGCTGCTGTTCTTGACAATTTATTTCATGTTATCAATACTAGAGAGAATGTATTGTATATTAATTAAGTTGGGTAGGGAAAAAAATAATTGTAAATATTTTGTAGATACTGCATTATATGCAATAAAAACAGGAAAAACATCTTACAAAACATATATGTAGTTAGTAACAGCATTTAAATTTCGTTTTTATCTATAAATGATAAACAAGAGCTATTGCGGATGCGTCTTAAGACTATTTTAATTTCACCAGATATTTTTCTAGTTTCTAATGAAAAAAAATGTCACGTACTGTGAGTTCAGTAATGTTTATAAAAATGAATTAAAAAAGTCGGGTGTTTTATTAGGAATTTAAATAAATTAATAAATTGTGAAGTTTTTCTCACCTCAAAAACGGGTATATATGAACAACTGTAAATGACAAGGAATAAAAATTATGTTGATTTATAAAAATCCTCTGGGCGGGGTCATTGGTATTATGTGAAAGGGCAATTAGGCCGACTGTCTTCCTTTCGAGCGCTTTTCATTAGCTAATCGCTTCTCAAAATTAATCATATCCGACCATTTTAAACCTTTATTTTCCAACTTATACGATAGATAGAGTACCATTTAAACTCAAGATTTATTTCTGATGCAGACCATCAGACTTTGAAAAAACGTGTCACGAGTGAGTTACTATTGATTGTGATTACTTTAATTACACGGTGCTACAGTGTAAAAAAAACTTGGAAAACGACCTAGCGTGGGTTATTGGTCTTGTTGAGTACATAAAAAATTGTGTCAAAATAATTCAGAAACACCCTCAAATTCAGAAGTTATTTTAAAAAAACCGTTTTCAGTGATGTTCGTCAACTTATCGACCTGTAACTCAGTCAGTTCTTGTCCGATTTTAATTTTTTTAACTGGTTTGGAAAGAAAACTAATTACGCTTTAAAATGACGTGCATTTTATATACATTTGTAAGTTATAACAATTGTTTTTGTTAAGAATATCTACAAAAACAAACGAAAATTATAAACTTTTTTGATTTTAGGTGCTTTTCATTGCTTATTTTAATATGAAAGCTTATAAAAATTTATATTAACGTATGAAGAAAATTTAGTTCTTAACTAAACATGGTCTTAATTTTTCAAATCGGATAAAAATTGTATAAGTTATTCAACTTTTCATTAACACCTGTTTTTAGTATTTTCTCCCCCCGCGCAAAACATATGAATAAAAAAAACATTTAACTATACAGGCAAATTTGTCAACTTAATAATTTGTTTGTTGTAATTTTACAGTTACGTTTTTGGTATTAACTTATGTGTGGTTTACAGAACACGAATTCAAAATCTTGTTTTAAATGTAAGTTGAACGGACGAGTAAGTCGCTCGTGTTCTGTAAACCACATATTAATAAGTTATTTTTAATATGTCTTTATTAAAAAAAAAGAACTGGAAGATAATACAGATGAATAGGGTTTATTATGCCCTAGTTTTTTAAATCGTTAAACAAGTTTAGAATGTTTTTATATGCAATTTTTAGTTACATATATATATTTGGATAAATTCATAAACTAATCGAATTTATTACCAACACAATGGCAAAGTTTAAATACTACCTTTTGGTGAAGGATATTATTTTTAGATAAGAGTAAACAAAAGTGTAAATAGTTTAAAATTTGTGACAAGTGAAGTGATATTAATATTTAAATTTATTAAAACAAGTAAGTTTGTAATTTTTGTAATCCTTTAACAAATTTTAAATTGTGTGTAATTTTTTTCTGCAGTGTATGATAAGCGTAATAACTTTTGTTATGTTTGCGGTTTATTCGCTGACAAAAAACAGCGCTTTGATCTGAAGAAATGCCTTCAATACAATTTTTAACCGCTCATACAGTTCTAGCAAATGTTATGTACCCGAAAGTATTTGTACAAGCTGTTTCAGTATGCTTAAGAAAACTAAGTCCGAAAAGTTTATAAGCCAGCCATTACCATTATCTTTCCCAATGATTTAGCATCATAAAATATTCCATAAACCACAAGACTGTTATTTTTGCCAAACAAACATCACTGGTTATCAATATAAAAATCGTGATAGCATTAAGTATGCTAATGTGTTAACTGTTACTAAGCCAGTATTAAGTGCAATTAAATGTAATGAAACTTTACATAAACAAAGTTATGATGAATCTGAAAACGAGGAATGTGATATGGAATATTTACCAAAATCGGCTGAGCCACATTTTGTGGCAAATGCATATTTTTGCGATATTGTGCGAGATTTAAAAGTTTAGTTGCTTTTGCAAATATAAGCCGATTTTAACAAATGATATCTCGTTTTTTTCTACATAAAATTATCTTTAAAATACAGTGCAAATAAAGATAGGTTTTCATAGAAAAAAATTAAAATAACTCTTGTTGAATTTGAGAAATTAGGAAAAAAAAATAAAAAAAATTAGATAATTTTGAGAAAAACTCACCTAATTTTTTGGAATATATTTTTTATGAATACATTTCATAAAAGCTTAATTCTTTGCCTTTCCAAAACAGTTTAAAATTTTAAAATCGATCAAAAAGTTTGTGAGAACACTCACCTGTCCGTGAACGTGGGTTCAAGCCCAGTTTCAGTCAAGAATGAAAAATTATCAATAAATTAAAAAATTTAACAATTGACAGCCGAAATAAATCTTTCAGATGTACACTTTCACCTCATGAATGTGCCTTGATAAGAACATTAAAGAGTTTGTTGGATCCTTTTTACAATAAAAAAAAGTATTTTTAATTTTAAGATTTACTGCCTTGCCTGTTTTTAGAATATGGAAACAAAATTGCGTGTGAGAAAATATATTGAAAATAAAAACAAAAAATCGTACATGTGTTATTGTTGTTTTCAATATAATTTCTCACGTGAAATCTTGTTTTAATTTTTAAAAACAGGCAGTTATAACCCAGCCAGCAAAATACTCGGACGTTGTCTGAAACTTTTTTTGCAAATGTCTGATTTCATTTTTAGAGACTTCGTTCAAATTTCTGCCAGACATTGAATATACGTACTATCGGTCCGCTCATTTTTGCATGGATATATCGGGGGGAATTTGTGTACCGACAGGTCTAATAGATTTCTGACTGCATTCATTCAGATGTTTCTAACGAGACTTTTTTTCTGTGAAAATAATTACAATTGTCATTGAGATTAATATTATTTTAACTTTTGTTGAATTGTTTAAAAAAAAGATTAATTTTAAATTATGCACTTTTAATTTGCAATAAAATAAAGGCCTTCGATATTCTTTTTAATATAAGTAGAGAATTTTTGGATTGTCTTAGAAGTTATAAGACACGGAAAAATCTTTTGTTTTTTCTTTTCTTTGCAAGTTGCGAATAAACACATCAAATTTGAGCTAGAATCCCTAATTAGAATAGCGTGGAATAATCCTCAGAATCGCAAAGTAATGTAAAATATCTGTGTACTAAAAATTACTTTTTTTTAAATGCGACTTTTATGTATTTTTTAGTATATTCGACCTTCTCCTAGAAAAGGGAACTAGTGTGTAAAAATGAAGTTTTGAGAAAAACGCATTTTAAGTTATTCTACACTCTTTTAGGTACCAGCATCCACTCTTAAGTCCAAGCCCGTTTTCTGACACACTAGGTCCCTTTTCTCGGAGAAGGTCACATATAATACTAATAATGATATCGCTTAAAATTTGTTCAACTTATCCAAGAATAGAATTGGTAAAGCTGAAAACGTAAAAAACGTGATGCAGACAAAGTATTACAAATTCACCACTATCGTAAATAACAAGTGGAATTTTTGTTCCGAAAAAATTTTCATTCCCCTCAAAGGGAAATAAGCATTCGTAAATCTCACGTGAAAAAGTGTTCACGCTTTCAGTTCCAGTAAATGTAAAAATAAGAAGATTAAAAAAAATTAAAAATCAATGAAATTTTTGTTCAAAAATATACACGTATATATTTTAAAAAAAGAAAAAAATAATAAAGCAAAATATTTAGTATTGGAGGGATAGTTTGATTACAACATTAGTTTTTTTCACTTTTTAAATTTATGTAGAACAATATTTTCCAAAATTCTGCCCACACGTCTTTCAAAAGCTTCACAAATCCGCAGGCAATCGACCTGGTGTGTTCCATTTTGTTGAACAGTATATCGGATCTAGCCCTAGCAAAAATAAAGTGAGAAAATCTAAGGAAAACGTGAACAAATTACGAGGGAAAAACTTTTCACGATAAGGGAAATTTTTTCCCCCGAACATTTTTTCACGTTATTATTCTACTTTGAATAACCTTTTTCATGGCAGTTTTTCATTTCATGAAAAGGGAAAAAATTATTTACGACAGGGGTGAATAATTTAATTTATGTACGACTATCTTCTACCCGTGACTTCATTCACTTCAACTTTATGGGAGTTATTATTTTTCGCAAACACATACATTTTTTGAGCACTCGTTACTCTTGAGCAATTAACTCAACTCTCTATGAAAAGCCAGAAGTACCAAAGGTACCAATTTTTTTCGTTTTTACATCATAAAAAGTATCCTATGTTTTAATCTAAGCCATATGCTAGGTATATCTAAAACAAATTGTTCGAAAAGATAAAAAGTACCAAAGGTAAAAAAAGTAACAATAGTACCAGCTTTTCCTGTAATTTAATGTAGGCTTTAATATAAATGTATATAAAATTTATCGATAAAAGAAGAAGTATCAATTTTATCCCATTTTTACCCCGTCAAAAGTACCAATTATCTCCCTTAAAAATACCCTTTATTTTAATTGTGAACATATGCAATCTGCATACCAAATTTGTCAAAAAGAGCAACAGTAACCAAGTACCAATTTTTTCACCGATTTAACTCTTAAAAACTAGCCCATATTTGAATCTGGACCATATGCTATCCGTCTACCAAATTTCATCCAAATCCATTATGTAAGCGGTTTTCGCGTGATTGAGCCACAAATTAACAAACATACAAACTTTTACATTTGTAATACTAGTACATACATATGTACATATTTATAATAAGGGTATTCATTTCAAAGTTTTTTTGGTTGGAAAAATGGAAAAAAGAAAAATTACACTCTTATTGACGTGAACGGGTTTTTTTTTATTTTTTTTTTGTAAAAAGTACAAACTGTCAAAAAAAATCTGCCAAATAATTCGTGGAGGTAATTGATATTTTCAATATGCCAAATAAGTGCAAAAAGTGAATTAATTAATTTTTTTAATTGTCACATCATTAACAAAAATTGATAATATTTGCGAAAATAAAGGTATGAAAAGATACATTTTCATGAAAACGATACAATATAAACTTTGAAATATTAAATTGCAGAAATGTTTACTTCATTAATTTCATTTTTTTTAAATTCTTTTTTAATAACTTTTTTTATTGAACCCATTCTTAATATGTGTTTTTTCTTTTTGAAAGTTAAATGAGAAAGAAGTTATGTTTAAAATGTTGTAACTATAAAAAATAATTTTTAAAATCAGAGTTGTACAATTCAAGAGTTTATAAAAAGAGATGTAATTTTTCGTACTTTGTATTAAACATTAGCAATTTTTTATGAATGGCAACATCATTTCGTTTGACATTTATAGTGGAAAATTACATCTTTTTATCCTGACTTTTTTACACTTGGTTATAGTTTGACAAAAATGTAACTTTTGGTGGAATTTTTTTTCTAGTGTTTGTTGTAACAAAAATTACATTTTTCCACTTTTCCATTTTTCCAACATATAAAAAAACTGAAATGAATACGTTTAATGTAACAAAGTAAAGAAAAGAAAAAATAACAATTTATAAAAGTCTCGTTTAACTTCCGATTACATCATTGAAAGACTTCTCTTAGATTTCTGCAAGAAATCAATGCGATTAGTCAATATCTGTCAGAAAACAACAAGCATGTAGGCTAACATATCAGAATTTCCCATGCCTTTTTCATTAGAGTTCTGTTAAATATCTATTAGAAACGCCAGTAAAAACCCAAAATTTCCTGCGACATTTCTGTAAGAATTCGTATGCAATTCGAACTTTTTTGTTGGCGTTTCTCTCAGATATCTGGAAAAAATCGGTCGCTTTTGCTGGCTGGGAAATAATTTATTCAAACAAAATTTGAAAGTATTTTCATTCAAAAATTAAATACATATTTTACTGATTAAGAAAACAAAAAAACAAGTTTACAAAACATTGTTATTTTTTTGCAACCGGCAAGTTAATTTTTTGTATACATATATTTTTTTTATAATTACTTATTATTAACACTTTATATAAGTATATACATATATGTACATATATGAAAGTACATATGGCTTATTTGCTGCAACAACGTCATAATTCAAGAATTGCAAATTTTGACTTAATATCACAAATTCATAGTAAGTTAAGTGTTTTATGAATTGTAAATCAAGTGTTTTATGAAGTGGTTATTATTTCTCATGAAGATTTTGGAAACTCAACTCTTGAGAAAAAAATAAAATTTTCTTTTTCGATTATGTTGTGTTACACACTTTTAAAACTCGTAAAGTCGTTTTCTGTAAAACTGATGATATTTTTGAGTTAAGAAGATGTTTCAGCAAATGAGCGAAATGGGAATGCATTGACTTTGTGTATGCAATTGCGTATAACGTAATAAAGTGTATACATTATATAGAGTGTGTACTCCATATAAATAATCTAGAAATAAATAAAAATACAATAAAATTTGTTAATGTATGTGTACATATGAGATAAATCTGTTTGCAAAACAAGCAAAATAATTATAAAATATATTATTATTTTTTTAAAGAGAAAGAGACAAAAGGAGAGATAATAAAATATATTTTTTTAAATTTAAAAAAAGTTAATATTTTAATTATACATAGTTTGGGAAAGATAAGAACTTTTTATTGCCTACATATTTTAAACTTCTATCTACAATTTTTAAGTTTTTTTTTTTTTTATTTAACTTAGCAAAGTGTTGGTGGTATACCTATATAACATTAGTTTTTTTATTTATATTCAACCCAATTAGGAATACAAATTCCCCCATCTCCCATTTTTGCTATGTAAATTGAATTGTAAAAATGGGAAAAGAGAAAAAAACTCCCGGGGAATTTGTATTCATAATTGGGCTGATTATGTTTTGGGTGTTTTTTTTTAGATGCAAGAGAACTTTTGATATCGATAACTATGGTTTGACAGCTGAGAAATTTCAACTGTGTTGCCATTTCTGTTCAGTAAGGCATGACATTATGAATCGCTTTCAAATTGTGAAATAATAAATCGGTTCGCAAAGTCATAGAGCATTTCGTAAATAAGCAAAATTGCTGTATTTGGAGCGAAACCAATCCTCAAGCCGTTAACGAATCACCAATACATCCATTGAAATCAACTGTTTGGTGCGGTACAAACAAGGCAAATAGCAGTTGGCATTGGTAGCTGCGATTCTTTGTTCTACTAACTACAGGCCCCTTTTGTCAAAACTTTTTTATGTTTACATAGGGACTGAAATGTCAAATGTTTTTGTAATGTTGTAAACAAGAAAAATGCAATTGCGAGCATTAGGCAATATAATGATCGACCATTAGAGGAAAAGTCCTCTAGACTGATTACCTTTTGGGTAGAGAATCAAAATCAATTTAAAACATGATCTTAAGCTGCAATAAAATATCTTATATGTAGTACCTGCAACGTTGGTTCCTTAAGAGAGGTGATTTTCAGCTGCCGGTGGAATATTAAACAAGAGGAGAAACTGTCTTAAAACAAATAAGGAGAACATGCTGATTGTTTTTACAAACAAATGAAATTTTTAATACTCAAGAACAAACATTCAGTCGATAGTAATATCAATAGTATCGATAGTTTACTCAGGTAAACTTGATCAAATGCGGCATAATTAAGATCTGGTTGGTGCAGTATTCTTAACTGTTAACGCGAACGAACTGTTCCCTATAACTTAAATCGTTGCCCTGCCTGTCTTCAGTGATATCCCAATAGGTCCACAAGCTTGCGCCCAATAGAACTATGGTAAAAGCCAAATGTGGTGGTTTGGTTTTTTCAGCTCCCATTAACATCCAATGACACATACAATTAAAATTTTAGGAATGAAATGTTGATGACTGCAAACCTGTTACAATAACAACCAACGAATGTGTAGGGGTGTAAACTTGCGCACAGTTTTGTTGTTTACAAAAGGCACTTGATTAGCTGCGACTCGATTGTTTTTTTTTCGAATCGTCAGTGTCCAAAATTTAAATCGATCAGTAAGGAAAATTATCAACAAAAATTGCGGAAAATAACGAGAGCGGTTTTCTGCAAATTTAGTCAAACACCTGCCATTAAAGTTTTTAATACCAAGAGTAGTGAAACGTTAGCCCAGTTTTTTGTTAACAATATGTCCAGAACCTAAAGCAGAAATTTTGTCCCAATTTGTATCAATATAAGCCTCTTCTTTGCGTTATAAGTTTCCACCACGAGAGTAATCACCGAATGAAAACTTTCACCTCAACCGCTTTATAACCAATAATATTCTGATGTAACTTTTCCGAACACAAGCCGAAAGGCTTGAAAATGTATAATGAATGAAATATACAAATATTTAAAAAAGTTGTTTCGATTGCTTCTGAAAATATTTATCGAAATTCGTTTCAATTCTGTCGAAAATATAACAAATTGACATTATTAGTTTTTAACCACAAAAGTGGAATTCCATAAGGATTTCACAACTTATTAGTTTAAAACACTTAAGAATTAAAAAAAAATAATATAATTTCATCATTACAAAAACTGAAATCAAACACCAAAATATTGGTATGTATTTGTCATCCCCTGCTTTATTCAACTTACTTCATGATTTGTAATATTGTTTAAAATAATTTGAAATAATTATTTGTTTCATTTAATTGCTATTAAGTAACGCCTTGATAGCATACACATTTCAATTGTATAAACTAGTTAATTATTTTATAAAAACAACAAAACATTTTGAAAGCTTCATTACAAATATAATTGAATTTTTAAGAACATTAACTTTGTTTTAGCAATTAAACTAAATTAATAATTATCCTTCAAAATTGATTTTCATGGTTTCTCATTAAAACAAATAAAACCTTGTTAAACTAAATTTAAGTAGAAATTATTATATAAAAAAATTTTAAAGACAGGAAAATGTAGAAAATCTTGAAATAATAAACTTTTAAATAAAATTATGAAACAGAAAAGTTTTAAATTTAATTTTTTATGAGTTTATTTAACCTACAAAAATTTTAAGTCATTAATTGTTTTCCCTAGCAAAATAAAATGCGCTATTTTTCCTAAGTTTTATTTAAAATTAAATATGTATTGAAATTTATTATTAAGGAATAAATATGGATTTTAACTCTCATGCTTTGAGCTTTAAGTTAAATTTGCTAGAAAGTAATACTTTATTTATAAAAAGAAATGGACGATTATTGTTTTTTTTTATTCCTTTACGAAATTTTTTATCTGAGTTCGTGCTTTTTTTAAATAAAATTTTCAATAGCGTTTCAACTTCATTGTTTTGTTATTGTTTGCAATTAAAAAATGGACATAAAAACGTTTTAATCATAATTTCAGGTCAATTAAATTACAAAATTATATTAAATTTAAGGCAAAATTAAAATTTAAAAGCATGAAGAAATACGAGTAAAATTTATTTAGAACTTACGTAAAAGTAATCAAATTAAATAAGTGAGTCAGTTTGCAAACTTTTACACAAATGGAAACCTAATTACATATAATAAACAGCTTGTAACAAAATTTATTAATAAAAATATTTTAGGAGGATTTGAGATTTTTTAATGAATATGCAATGCATAAACTAATATGGGTGTTTCTCTGAAATGGTCCACCGTGAACAGATAATGAATATATAAATGTTGCTCGAACTGGATACTCACTCAAGGAAAAAATTAAGTTGGATTAATTTTGTAGTATATTTTTTCATTTTTTAATAAAAGTTTAATTTTTTTGTTAAAAACTTCTGAAAATTTATGTAAAATTACTAAAATATGTATGAAGGTAAAAAGTGTCACGTGCGTAATTTACAATTTATTTTTTTCTTCGCCAACCCATGCATAGTTGCTTTTGAACAAAACATGATTATAAAGGCCCATTACTAACCTTAATAAAAAAATTTTTTCCGAAATAAAAACCTCCTACAATTCACTTACTTTCGCACTTTTTCTTACGGTCCTAAAAGGCAATTCTATTTTTGTCACGTGAGTAAGTCAACTTTGATTGCATGGCATTTGGGTACCCAGTGCTCAATTTACCATTATAAATACCTTTTAGAAAGAACTCATCACAAACAATGTAACGATTCTAGAATTCATTCTAAAATTCCAATCCACTTCTATTTTTTTAATATTCAAACACAATAAAACGCGTACAAATGTCGCGTGCATAACCAGAGAAACACCCATATACGTATTAATAACAAGATATGTACTTTAAGAAGCGATAATGATAGCATATGAAAAGGAATAAACTCTAATAGTGTTTTCTTTTCTACAAAAAATGTGCTTTTTTTTTAAAAAAATTCAATTTGGTGTCTTTTTCTTAAAAATTTTTCTCCCGAAAAGGGTGGCTTGTTTTATTCTAAAAAACTCATGCTTTTCGGGAGCAAAATTTTTAAGAAACAGACACCAAATTGCATTTTTTTTTTTAAAAAGGCACATTTTTTTGTAGAAAAGAAAACACCATAAGTTAGCAACTACTAAACTAAAAAATTTAGGTATTCTACTTTTATAATACACATAATACGCACAAAATATTTATCAAACTAAAAAAAAAAACAAAAAAGTCTTTCTTGTTTTGCATTTGCAATGTTGCGTTAATTGAGGCTTTGTTTTTTGAAAAGTTGCGTTTACAAAGTAACCAATGTTACGAAATTAGGTGTTGCGTTAAGCGATGTGTTGGGCATATCGAGGGTTTCGTTCAACGAGGCTACACTGTATATGTATATATAGGACCATCAGCATTTTATCATTTCCGTTTTATATTATTTTTACAAGAGGCAATAAACTTTACTTTTGAAAATATTAAAAAAATATGTTCTTAATTCATTTTATATGTAGTTCAAATATCTATCAAACAAGTAACTTAATGATTGTTTTACTTTTGAATTTACTTTATATTTTTGTGTTGTACTTTATTTTAACTTCTACTTTTTGGTAATTGTGCATTACTTACGTTTATGAGACTAAATATTTACGTTTTTATGTTATTTTTTTCTTGTTATTTTTCATGTTGTTTTAACTCTAACAAATGTGTTAAAAAAAATTTTTAAATTGCATATTTTTTAAGTTTTCAGCGAATATTTATCTATTTTAAGTACATACAAGTCTTGGCCCTAGTTTTGACAATGCATATTCAAGTAAATAAGCAAATGTTTAAAACGGTTGGGTTATGTTTTAAAAAATTAAAGTGACAGGCTTTCTTAAATTTTTTTAAGAAAATATTCTTTTCTACCACTGACTTTTAAAACAACAGAGTACTATGCATTAAACTAAATTTGCATATACCTAGAGGTATTTGTTTATGAATAAATGCAAATAACAAAAAAGTTAAATAAAAATAAACAAAACAAGTATAGTGCTATATTCGGCTATGCCGAATCTTATATACCCTTTAACATGATACGATAAGAATAGAAAGTTTTATAAATACCGTTCTTTAGATATAGATAAATCTTTTTTGTGTCACGCTCACTTCTCGAATCCCGCCCACATTTTTTCGGATGTTGTGTATTGATAACCAAGATGCTTGTACTCATATCTCATCCATTTGTAGATTGAACAAGCTGAATTCCAATACCAAAAAATTTCGGAGCATCTTTGACATAAATATATAAATACCTAGTCCCCATCATATCTGGTGTCTTCGGCAAACCCCATTTCAACGGACAGACAGGCATCATTAAGTGATGCATTTACGAACGCACCTAAACTTTATAGGATCAAGATCAATATTGCATATATTGCAAATGAAATGACAAACTTATATCTACCTATTTACCCTCAGTGAAGTAGGTATTTAATAAAATATCTACATACCTAAGTATGTATGTAGGTATGTTCATAAATTGTTTCGAAAAGGCAAAAACATTAAAAAAAGCTTTTTGTCAATATAATTGCAAACAGAACCAGAGCGAACATTAAGATAATGAATGTTATCAAAAATGTTTAAAAGCAAGTACATTTTCGGTAAAGAACAATTTTAATTTCCATAAGATTAAACAATAAATTATATGGACTTTAGCAACTGATCGTGTTATACAACAAAAAAAGTTCTAGAAGTCTCATATGTCAGGCAAATCCTTAAAGGGTTAATAATATAAAAATTGCAGTACATACCTACATAGTAAGTTATTAACAATTTAATCTCTTTGTATTATTTCCTTTTTCCGCTGAAGCCATTTCTAGTTACTTAGCAATGTATTGTTTGTTTGTTTTGTATATTTTTAATAACAATAATATAATTGTTCAATTACTACAATGGCCTGACTATTGTCTATTATTCCATGGCTTGTTTCATGTTTGCAGGTACTTTTACTTTTTTTTTTTTGTTAATTATTTAGCGAGAAGGTACTATAGATATGTTTGAAAATTTGTTAAACTGTCCTTGCGGAAATGGAAATTAACAGAAGTTCTACATGCCCTACTTAAATATAAAATTAAATATATGTATATGTAATATAAATTATAAAAACTAAGCTAAACTATGTATTTACTTACGGTTAAAGTATTTTTGTAATCATTTAATTGATTTGTAGCACTATCGCGAGACATTTTTGTTGTATTTTTTTTAAATAATTCTGTTTAAAAAACGTATAAAATTAAAAAATATATTAAAAAAAATTACATAAAACTACAAAAATAAGTATAAATTTGTAAAGTTTATAAAAAAAATTAATAAAACACTTTTACACCAATTTTATTTAAACAGTTTTATAAATTTTTTTATTGTTTTTATTTTATTTTTGCTGTGTTGGACTACGAACCCGGTTAAATAGAAGCACAGAAATGAAAAACGTTCATTTGTCATTTACGTTCTGCTTTTATAGGTTGTTTCTATGTTCATTTCAGAGATGGAAAAATCAGTACTCTTGTACTTTATTTCTAGAAACAAAAAGGGACGAATTAAGTACCTTTTCAGTTAATAAAATATTAGTATTTCTGCTATTTTAATAATAAAACATGAACAGGACATCAGGACCAAACCAATAATGAGCTGACGATATGTATAATACTATACAATTTTTATTAATTATTCCGATTGTCTATTTTTCAATTGATTTTTCATATTTGAAATTTGCTTATTTTTTGTTTTTGTATGCTTTTTTTTCTTTTTTGGAAATTATTCTGGCTATAAACTTTTCTTCAATATTGTTTTTTTTTATCGGCTTATTTTTTTAATTTTATTTGGTATTTAAAAATTTATTCATTTCACTCTTTTAGCAACTTAACTTCAAATTGCTAAAATGTTTTGAACTTTATGCTTAAATCATTTCAATGCATCAATAAAAAAAACTTCGAGAACTTAACTCTTTAAATTTTAAAGTAAGTAATTTTTAAGGCAGGTTTACACTATTACACAAGTATTATTTGGGTAATTCCATGTCAAATCGACCAAGAGTGGGACACGACTCCATTCGATTTTAATGAAATTTGGTGAGAAGGTTCCTTTTATCCTATTAGGAACATATATGAACAAATTTTTTTTTTTCAAAAGTTATGTTTATTGTAATATAACACAACCTATTATTATTTGATATACATATATTTTTAATTTTTTTTTCAAATAAAACAAACTAAAAAAAATCTAAAATTTTCAAAAAATAACAATAAGTTATTTTACAATGACAATTTAAGTTATTTGATTTGCCGATTTTTTTTTTGCAAAATTTTCCGATTTTTGACACATTTTCATCTATAATTACACTGGTCGGCAAAAAATTGTTTTAAATAACAATATCTGGAATATAACACTTTATGGCGCTAAAATCAAATACGTTTTCAGTTTTTTTCTTCACGTCTAGTTTTTTATGGTCGGGAGTAATATTAAACTATATTTAGTAATAGAAATAAGGCGGATCCGCTAGTACATTTCATCATAACTTGTATAATGTCTTGCATCAAAATTGCATACAACCTACTACTCTTTTTATAATGAGCACGTATGGCATCAATGTCCTCTTTCTTATTCCAGTATCTATTTTTTTATATCTGTTGTAGAATCTGAGATATTCAGCATATACTTTGGTCTACATCCACATTTTTTAGGTTTATTGAACATTATTTAAATACATATGACAATTTTGTGCATTTGGAAAAATTTTGCATACAAACATGACAACGTAGGTCAAAATAAGCTGTCACAATAGTTAAAATTTATTGGACAAATTGTTGATTATTGATTTGCGCTAGCAAAAAGATCGCTTTCTCTCAACAATAAATTTTAGTGTATTTGTCAAATATGAAAAATTTGGAATTTAGCACGTCATATAGAAATCTTATTAATAATAAATTTTGTATTCCCAAAAATAACTTTGAACATATATTTTCCTTCCATATTATGCTGCATCTACCTGCCGATATTGCTTTCTTTATATTTCTAAGCAAAATTTTATGTGGAGCTTAGTTTTATGTAATATACTCTTGATTAATAAGATTTTGTTTGTCGTGCTTTAAGCTTCGTACAGACGATGGTCAGATCTTACAGTATTGGTAAGCAGCGTTGCTTAAACTGCATTAAAATTGGCTAACATATCTTACAGCTGTGTGAACATTGTTAGCTCATTTGTATTTGCAGAAGTGCAAAATTAATGCATCTGACAATTGCACCATTGTCAGAAAAATATTGCTGTTGGCAACGCCTGCTTACAAGATTGTCAGATCTGACCATCGTCTGTACGAAGCTTAATTCCTAATTTTTATTCTTTATTCTTGGGAAAATCTTATTAATTAAAAATTTTGTATTCCCAACAATCACTTTGAAAATATGTAACATATTTTTGTTTAAAAATATATAATTTTCTATATTTTTTTAATTAATAAAAATTTTACAATACGGTTATAAGAAATTAAGTTTTTGAAGAAATATAACTGTCGGCCCTCAATAAACCTTTTAAACCATATAATATAACCATAAAAAACTGATATTTAAATTTGTATTATAATATCTAATATGTATTTTCTTCGACCTTTATTATTTTAATATATAAATCAAATTCTCGAGCTTAAGGTCTTATTTTTTATATAAAAAACTTTTTTTATAAATTTATTAAAAACCAATATTTCGGCACTTCTTTGAGTGCCTTCTTCAGGGTTTTTTTCTTTTTCTTTTTAACAAAAAATTAACAATTTTTTAATATTAAACAAATTTAACAAAAAATTGACAAAATTAAAAAATTTTTGGAATTGTATAAAAAATATTTTTCAATACAAACTTGATCTATTACAATATACAAAAATTGTTTACCTTCCGTTTCTATTTTTATAAATTAAATGTCTATAATTTTGTGCTACATTTTCAGTATCTGACTTAAAATTAATTCTAGAAACTGTCGGTACTCTTATAATTTGTAACATTTCCAACATAAATCTACGCTTGTAATTATTTTCCATGTTTAAAACTTTTGTATTATCAAAATCTGGATAATGGTTTAGATTAGCACAATGAGTTGATAAAGCTGTTTTTTGTGAAATATTTCTATACTTCTGATCTGACTTATGTCCTGCTATCCTAGTTTTTAGTTTATTCTTTGTTGTACCTATATATACCTTATAACACTGTTCACTATCGTTACCCTTACAAGATATGTCAAAATTATGTTATTATTAATGTTGACAGCAATTTTTTGTATATAATTATTGCGGGCAATTTATTTTGCAATAATTGTTAGTCCATTTTTGTTGACAATTATTGCTAACATAAAACGTCTAAGTTGGTTGTCAGTTGAAAACAGATACGTACATATGCCAAATAAGTTAAAAACGCACTAAATTTTTGCATATTGGCACTAGTGGTTTAATCAAATACAACACTATCACAAAATAAACTCACCTCCAAAATGCAACAGTGCTGTGTTAAGTACTACCACAGTTGTATATTACAGTTACTTACTATTTTAGATTTTTAATTTATTTTGTTTAAATATAGCTTAAAACACAATTTAAATAATGCAAATTTGTGAATATATTTTAAGTGTATATATAATTAAAATTTTTTAAGTTATTACTTCAATATTTGTTAAAATTTTGGTTCCAAAAAAAGTTGGCAAAATTTGTTTTATCGGTAGCCCTTATTAAGCACCTATGTACTTTTTTTCATTCATTTTCTACACGTCGTAGAGACGTCGTCTCGTTACTTTTTTGTGTGTTTGTGTGGAAAAAATGTAGTAGAAGAAAGATTATTTTTTTGAGACAAAAAAGCAGAAATAATTTTTTAAATTAAGAAATTGATAGAAATAAAGTGATGATTTTTATAATTTTTAAATAGTTTTGATAAATTCTAGTAGTTAAAAACTAAATTAAAACAATTTTAAAGGAAAATGTTGTGATTTGTAATAAGAAAAGTGGAAATTTTCTAATAAAGTAGGCCAAATTACAAAAAAAAATCAACATGAAAAACACAAGGAGAACAAGAAATTACAAAAAAAACCAACGAAATAACATACAACAGGCACAGCAAGTTAGTTATAAAAAATATATACCTATATGTATAAAAAAAATAAAATGTGAAGTTAATGTGATGTAGGTATGTGAATTAGCAAAAATTACACAAAATTTAAGAAAAAATTAAAAATAAATCATTTTGAAGAATTATTCGTAAATAGTTTTACATACACACAAGCACTAACTCATACAACAACAAAACCTCTCAATGTCGTTTAAAAAGTGTGTTGTAATTTTTATAAAGATAAATTAAATTTATTTGTTTAAATAAGTTAGTGATTTTGGTAAAAAAAAACCTATAAGGAATTAAAAAACAAACAGACATGTATAAAATGAGGCAGTTTTATAATTAAAATTAAAGAAAATAAGTAAAAATTTTAAAAGAAAATATCTTTTTCTTTGTTCTCTGCTTTCATGGACGTTAACGTCGTTTAAGCTTTCACGTTTACGTTGTCTCATTTTATATTAACACACAAAAATAACAACAACAAAAAACAATATGAGAAAAATTTAACGGGCCGAGACGTCAAAATATTTAGTCTGCTTCTTCTTTTAGTCTTTATAACATCAAGATCTGCGTTTAAAAGTGATTTTTAGTGAAAATAAAATTTTCGCTTATTTTATAAAGAAAAATAAAAGATATATTAGCTTTCTTTAATATTTATTCATAAAAAATGTGCTTAATCATGCCAACAATTTAAAGGAAAATTATAAATAAAATAAATATTTAGTGTTATAAAAGAAACATACCTTTTTCATTTTAATATTACCTACCTACTACCTACAAAAAATAAAAATTGACAAAATGTGTTTTAAAAATATCTTAATAATAGTTTTAATAATAAATGATTTAAATTTAATAGACTTTTATCAAAAATCTTAATTAAGAAAAAAATAAATTTTAAAATACATCCTAGGTATAACAACTAAAGTGAAAACCTTTGAATAGCAAAAATTTAAAAAAGAAGAAATAAAATTTCTCACACAAAAACAGTCAGCAAAAAGTTAAAAAAAACTTGAGTGAAAGAAGAAAATACTGGTTTCCTTTTTTATTCATATATACATGTTGTTGCTATTTGTATTTATAACAAACAGCACATAACCTACCAGCCACCAACCAACAACAAACAATTTATTTAATACCCGTACATTTTTACTCATACATATAAATCAACTACGTTTTTTCTACTTCGTCTTCTATAATTCAATAAATACAAAAATAAAACAAACCAACAAAAAAAACCCCGCTAAAAAAACTTTAAAAATCTAGCAAAAGAAAGTGGTGAAACTTCTTTTTGAAACAAACAAAAACAACAAAAAGCATAAAGAGTAATTTAAACTAAGTTTATGCTATTGTTGTTATTTACTATTTTTTACTCTTTGCTAACGGTTACCCAACAACAACTACTTAACTTTTACTCAACTACAAAAGAAAACTCTTAAAAAAATTTAGTGGCCCTTTAAACATTTTTATGAATTGTTAAAGGATTTGTATAAAAAAATCAACAACAAATTTTTGCTAAAGGTAAGTTTTTTTAATTAAACTTTTAATAACTTTTGTTTTTACTTCCTTTTCTCTTATTCTGTTTAAAATTTATCTAAATACCTACATATTTAATTAATAAATCGGTATTTGTTTAACATTTATATTGTATCTTTTCCTAATCTTTATTATGTATGTACCTACATACATACATATATGTTTATAACAGTGTTTGTGTTATTTACATTTGTTTTTATACCTGTTTCGAAGCACAGTGGCTTAAACTTACCCCTTATGCAAAAAAAATTAATGTTAACATTAGTTAACCAATACATTAAGCTTATACACTTTTGCTGGGCGTAATGTACTGGTTAACTAATGTGAACTTTAATTTTTTTTGCATACAAAGGTTAATGTCCAGGTATCTTCAGTAAGTAAAAATTAAAAAAAAATGTTGAGACCTCCAAAATGACTCGACAACTGCTGCAACATACATACATATAATCAGCTCATTTATTTATTGACCGTGATATGGGCCAAACAAAAATATGATTTATAAAAAAAATTTGTTAATTATTTCGATGTTGGGCCTACAGGGACGATAAGACAACGATACAAACAATGAATTAAAAATTTTAAATAATAAACGTGTTCTGGAGGAATTTCTCAATTGTGTGTTGATAACAGATTAACCAAAGCATGGATCAGGCAAAACGAATGATTGGAATAAAATAAGAAAATTATTTTTAGATCTCGAAAAACATCTGCAATAATAGTTGTAATATAGATATTATTTCAATAATTAGAACAGTTATCGGTATACATATGTAAAAATCGAAGTGCAGTGAATTTATAATCCAAAAATTTGTTAAAAAGGATCCTGTAGTAAATACTCAGAAATTTATTCCTAGTCATTCCAACACAGAAATATAACTCTGAAAATAATATTTTACTCTTCAAAAAGTTAATGTTTAATTTTTGAAATATAAAATTTCTTACAAAATTTACAATGTTGACCGTTGTTTGTTTTAGAAACTAGTTATTCAAGTGCGAACTTTATATTAATTTATAAATATAGAAATGTACCTATAATTTTCATAGAAAAATATCAGTTTTGTAAAAGCAATTTTACGATTGCTAGGAAGTTTTCTTTGATTGACTCAAATTTAAAAATTGTACGCTTGACTAGTTTTTGAAATAAACGTTTCAATTATAATATGCCTTTTTAGTAATTGAAGTTAAAAATAAAAAAAACTGAAAAAAAACGTACAGTTGTTACAAAAAATTAAATATTGATTTGTTTATTTTGTTATTTAAATAAACTATGTAAATGCTAAAAAATCAAAAGTTCAACTACCTATGACCTTAAATTTCTCAACAATCCGATTCTTATGAAATTAAAACTGGAGAAAAGTTAAAAAAAAATATCTCTTCATAAAAGATTTTCTAGTATCTGTTCGAAAAAAACAGAATTTGGGCAGATGAAAAACAGTTCTGAGGCACTGTGCGACGTTGTAAATGACATTGTTTTTTTTTTGTGTTTTTTTTTATGTAGAAATTGTTTTTGTATTGCTAACTAGACATACTTTTTTGTATGCTTACATTGACACATGTTTTTTGGCGTTTCAAGTGATTTTTTTTTTGCTTTATTAATTATAAATAGGTACCTATTTGTTGTTTTTCCTTTCAATCTTTTAATCAATTGTTATAGGTATGTAGTACATACTATGTACATATAAAAGCTTTTATGTGCGAGAAAATTTAAAGAAAAAAATTGCATTAAAAAAGATAATCGTAAGCTTAAACTAAGGCCACACTTAAAAAATTTTTGAAACAAAATACGTAACCACTATTTGTATTAAATATACCTACCTAGGTATGTTTGATTTTATACAAATTTTGCAAGAATAAAGAACTTTTAACTAAGTAGGTATGTAGGTATGTAATTATTAATTGCAATCTACTCGATAATCTTAAGGAAATAGACGAAGTAAATCTATAAAAATTGTACAACAAGGAAATTTATTGTTTAAACTAGGTATTTAGTGGTAAAGATCTTTTTCAAAATAGTAATAATATGGTTTTAAAGTACGGTGTTAAAGTGTAGATTTCCTAATCATAACGTCCGTAATTATAAAAGTTTATTTAGACATTTGACATGCATAGTAGGTATCAAGGCGAATTCAAACAGGTAAATTCATCTCGTCAGCCGTTCATCAGCTGTTTCTACGGCGAATTAAAAATTATGGTGAAACGTCAAAATATGATTTTGTTTTGAGAAGAAGTTGAATGAAAAGTGTTAAAAATATTATTTTTATAATAAAAAAATTTCAAAACTGCGAATGATTGAAGTGAATTTATTAATTTCTTTTATAAAAAAGTGATAATTTTAATTTGCAATAAAAAAATTTTGACAACCAACCAGAAAATTGTTTAAACAAAATACATGGGGCTTTTTGTAGTTGTAGAGATGAGTTTACCTGTTTGAATTCGCCTTGGTAGGTATAACAGTTTTGCCAATAATGTAAACTTTTAAAGCAGCAAGATAAGACAGAGACGAGCAGACTTCCTAAACGCAGTGTTGCAAAACATCAATAAAAACAAAAGCGCTGACAAACCATCACAAATAAAAACAACGCTTATTATAACTCAATGCATTGTCTACATAAAATAGGCGGAGTTCTTGAAGATATTCCTTTCTGCACTTAAGAATTCAGACGTGGTATTAATTTTTTAAGCAGTGTTGGCAATTTTATCCTTAAGACGCTAGATTTGGCCATGGAAAATCTTTTTAAATAACCCATTTTTACTTCCTTAAACAATCTTGTTGAAATTGAAATCTAAATATCTTGCTCCTTAGTGTTTGGTTCAGTAGATTTGTGGAAAACCCGAACGCTAATAGTGTTTGTGTAGAAAATCATTTAAAAAAATAACGTTTCCCTCTTTGCCAAACTTTCGAACACAAAAATAATAATGTTCTTATTCAACTCAACAAAAAGACGAGAACTTTTAATTCCGTAAGTTTTTTTTTAACCACAAACTTCATTTTGTTTGGTTCAGCTCATTAATGTTCGTTAGTTTCTGTTGTGTGTAGCGCCCTTTTGGCTGGTAAAAAAAAACCAAATATTTTTTACAAAAACAAAATACACATGCGACAAAAAATCCAAAATTTTAAGTTACTTAAGCAAAAGTGTTCAGGTACCTTCTTTATATCGTTTCCTAAAATGCAGGCTGGTGAACAGGGGTACTCCCCAAGGGGAGTTCTATCGCCACTATTGTGGAACCTGACTATGAACACCATGTTGACAAGGATGGACGAAATGAGGATCAAAACGGTGGCGTATGCTGATGATGTTGAAGTGGCCATCCCAGGGAGGCATTTGGGCGTAATGTCCCAGTGTATGGAGGCGGCTTTGAAGATACTCAGTATCTGGAGTGCATCATGCGGTCTGGGTGTTAATCCGTCTAAGACGGAACTGGTACTCTTTACGAGGAGGTATAATACCGAGGACTTTAGGCTTCCGAGGTTAAATGGAACTGAGCTTCAGATATCTCACAGTGCTAAGTATCTGGGCGTGGTTCTGGATAGCAGGCTGTCATGGGGACTAAATGTCCGGATGAGAGTGGAAAAGGCAATAGTTGCCATATATGCGTGTAGGGGTGCAATCGGCAGAAACTGGGGTATGAGCCCGAGGTGTGTCAATTGAATCTATGAGGCTGTGGTAAAGCCGACCCTGTACTATGGGGTCGTTGTATGGTGGACTGCATTGGATAAGGGCATACACCGCGCTATGCTTGAGAAAGTATACAGACTTGTCGCGATGATAATAACGGGATCAATGCGATCTACTCCCACGAAGGCGTTGTTCACGATATTGAACTGGCTCCCGGTGGACATAATGGCCAGACAGTTGGCTCTTTGTTCGCCGGCACGGCTGCACGCAGTGAACAGCTGGTCGACACGTGACTATGGTCACGCCGGGATAATCAAACGTACCATTGTCCCTGATGGAGTCGATTACTGCACCCCGGTGCCGTTCTTTGGTGCGGGGTTCGTGACACAAGTGGCGCACGACAGTGTGCTGTTGGATACTTTCCGTGAACCGACTCTAGGGGCTTATACTGATGGTTCGAGGAAAGGTGATAGGGTCGGCGGGGTTTCTTCTTAGAGGAACTGAATGTGAAGATTTCCTTTTGTCTGCCGGATGGATGTATTGTCCTGCAGGCTGAAATCTCGGCTATAAGGCAGGCGGCAAACTGGCTGAGGTATTATCGCATATCGGGAGATATACGTATATTTACTGACTACAAGGTGGACCTGTGAATCCACCTGCTCGATTTCCAGGATCTTTTGGCCTGGATATGATGGACGGAGAACTAGCTCTCTACTTGGGTTCAGCAGGGACCAGATTAGGACGGTGATATCGGTTGTAACTGGACACTGGCCGGTGGGGACTCATGCTGGAAGAATGGGTCTGGAATTCAACGACTACTGTAGAAGTTGTCAAAACGTGGAGGAAGAGGAGACTGTGCTTCACTTTCTTTGTCATTGCCCTGGATTGCGGCGCATTAGGGAGGAATACCTGGAGGAACCAGTATTTGCCTGCTTGGAGGATCTATCTGGGATGGAACTAAAATCGTTCCTTCTCTTCACTAGGAAGACGAAGTGGTTGGAGTTTGTAGTGACGCCATCTGAGTAACTGCTCTAAGGGATGGGCATTGGCGCAGGGTATCACAAAGGGACCAATAAAGGATCCAAGTGAGCTGTCTTTTTGATGGCTGCCCATGGAACCTAACCTAACTCAACTGAGTTGAGTTGTAAACCGTAATAGAGCCCAACCATACTTGTTTCGGAATTAAATAATACTTTTTAAATAACACTGTATTTACAGACGATTTTAATTTATACGAAAATTAACAAAATAAACATTTTAATACTGTATGTACTAAAAATTAAACATTTGTCTGCTTCTGGTAAATATATATGCACTTCTTGTTTTCCTAATTTTCTTGATCTTCATAAGATGTTACAGATTTTTTAAATTAAATTTTTTTAAAATATGTACATATGTACATATGTATATGGCGTTAAATCAAGTTTGCTTTATTCCATTTCAAACTTTCTTTTTTCTTAAATTGAACTTAAAATAATATTAACCATCGAACATCTTTTATATGTGTATTATTTTTATTCACTTTCCCACATCTCTTATTTGATAACAAATTGCGAAAAAATCAAACTTCCTGACTATTTAACCTAATTATAGATTCTATTATAAATTCACAATAATAATGAAGAAAAAACTTGTGATAATCTAGATTTTTTCTAATTTCTAGTTTGTATAAATTAAACCAGATGTTAAATATGGTGAATTATTTTAGTGTTAACTAATAAAATAATGAGTCTTATTAGTTATATTAATAGTAAAAGTTTTATTTAACAATCTCTATTATTACATTTTGTATTAACAAAAAAGAATAGTACATAATAGAATAATAGTAGTAGTTATATTTTATAACAAATATTATGAAAATCCGTTCAATTCATAGAGTTTTTTTTACAACTCACATTTATTTTACAACAATAAACAAAAATAATTTTAAATGTGTAAACATTTTATTTATTTGTTTTTTAATAAGTAACATTTTACTGCAATTGTTTTACACTAGAATCTAATTTTAAACTTTAAACACAATTATAACGACGTAGTATTCTTTTTATCTTAAATGAAAACAAGGTGAAAAAATCTACAATACTTTAAGAGGGAAGGTTCTGCCATATCAAGTCCAAAAAATTGTGCTACTTGCACAGGGTGTGCTCATAGATTTCTTGAACAAGGCAAAGTAAGGCTGGCTGGACGTCTCTATGAATGTCGTTCAAAGCTGCCATATACGAGCTGCGATTAAATAGATACTGCACATATGCATGCTCTTCTCGTTAAGATGGTGTTTAGAGGCCATCTGAAGGCAATCTGTGGCAATCCTTAAGGCTGCATTTGACAGCTTTAAATATTTCTTATCTGGATATCACTCATCGAAGGTGACATCACTGAAGCAGCATTGTTAACCACTGACCGACCAATCGTCTTGTGGGTAGCAAGTAAGGTTTCCTTATTAATATCTTAAGTGCTTCCGGCTAGCTCTTTGAGAACCTTGTTCCTATTTTCGAATTTGGTCGTGATTGTAGTGGCGTTTGCTGAGGATGTAAAGAGGATATCAAAACTGACACCTAGAATTATTGGTCATAAAGGCTTCCTTTGTATTGATATTTAATAAATAGAATTGAAATTTTCGGGAAGAATCTTAATCTACTTTTATAAAAAAAGCTTCTAATAATATATAGTTCAAATACGTATTGATAAGTGGATGCGTAGAAGTGAAAGCTTCATTAAATTTAATTTTCAGTCAGTTTATGCGATAACGGTTACGTTTTATTATTATCTATTAGTCTGATCTTTATGAAGGCTTAATAATTGATAATTGAATGCTAAAAAGTGACATTGGATGGATTCCACTTCCATTCCTGTTTTAAAAATATTTCTTCGTATATAGAGAAATACGGACTTTGGTAAATACAAAATGCCAGATACGAATTCAAAACCAGACAACATGCTGCTTTTTAGTTGGTAAAAAGCCATATTAACGATAAAAGCATTCTGACAAGTATAACAGGATTTTTGTGTAAATTTTTAATATTCGCACCAAAATGCTTGCTCCATACTTTATTCTAACTTAATTTGTCGATCAATATTAACGATAATCCAACGCAAGTATTGCCAATTCGTAGTTCTTTAAAATTGATTTATTGTTGGAATCTGATTTATTTTTACCCGTTTTATTTAAAATGTCCTAAACTCGAATTAATATTTGAGGAGCTTCAAGCACATGGGGTTTAAGTGCCTTTTTTCTAAAATTAAGTTTGCATATGAAATTACTAAGTGAAGTTCCGAGCCCAATAGTTGAATATGGAATACTCATCCGGTAGCGAGTTACATATGTCGACCAATTCTAGCACTAGTCATTAAAATACCTGTTTCGCTTGGAGCGCAAGGGGTATATGAGTACTTAAACCCATTTTGCTCTAAGCAAATAATAAAATTAATTTGTCACATTGACTGAGTGCGTGAATTCAGAGAAGTTCTAAGCTAAAATTTTCCGATCTATTGCAGAATTTGTTTTAACATATTGCACATAATATTTAATTTATTTGATGTCCGGGCATCCAAAAAATGCAATGGTTACACTTTGAGAAGGATGACCCTTGGAAAAAGGGTATTCAAACGATTAACCGTTGTTCGATTAATCGATTAATTTTGGGCGATTAACTCTTCGAATAATTTAAAGTTGCTTATTTTCGATTAACGAATAATTCAAATAATTTATGTCGATTAATCGCAAATTTTTTTTGGAATCAGAGTTTAGGAATAATTTATGTTAAAGAATGTTTAATACAGACTTTTACCATAATGATTTAGATAAAAAAAGATGATTTTTGAGACGATTAAAAACAATCTTTTACCAGACCTTTACAAGACTATTAAAAGTATTATATTGTAAAAAACATAAAAAAGAACAGAGAAATTGGATATTCTTTATAACGCTTTACTATCAAGTTTCATCAAAACAAATGTAAGAACTCGTTTGAAACATAAACATTTAAGCAGTTCCCTCTTTTTGAAAGATTAGCCTAAATTTTGACATGAAGTACCTTTTGTTAAATTGTTGTTAGATACTTTTTTAAAACAATTTTTATTTAAAAAAATATAATTTTTAGTCTTATTTAAAAACTTCTAAACTAGACAAAATTAAAATTTTTCGATTAACCGAATAATAATAAATTGTTCGATTATTATTCGATTGAATTTTTACCACGAATAATTATTCGCGCGATTCATCGATTAATAAAAAAACTTCGAATAATTGAATATCCTTATTGAAACCTCTCATGCAAAGATGGTACACATCTTGAATGTGCAAAAAAACTTTACCAAAATAAACATAAAAGCTCGAAATGTCCTCCATAAATCACCGTCAATAAAGTTCTAGAAATTCAAGAACCTCCAATATCTTTTTACTTTATACCACCAATTTACAATGAACGGTTTAAGCCACTTCCTCACGATAGAATGGATGCAATTCCGGAAAGAATCGTAAGCGAAGGTGAAGATGAGCCTGACTGATGGTGTCATGGAATCTAATAAAATAAAAGCTTTTCTTAATAAAATGTCAATCCAAACAAATTATTAATGTGATTATCTTATTAGGTATTAATAACATTCTTTTGAAGTGCAAGTTCATTTATTTATAAATTAAAAAAAAAGTATAATATATAAATTAAATTCTCGAGCTTAAGGTCTTATTTTTTATAGAAAAAACTTTCTTCACAAATTTATTTAAAACCAATATTTCGGCACTTCTTTGAGTGCCTTCTTCTGGGTTTTTTTTTTTTGTTAAAAAGAAAAAGAAAAAAACCCTGAAGAAGGCACTCAAAGAAGTGAAGAAAGTTTTTTCTATAAAAAATAAGACCTTAAGCTCGAGAATTTAATTTATATAAATATTATAATAATAATTTATATTAGATATAAAAAAAAGTATAAGTATATAAAAGTATAAAAAGGGGTAAAGTTCTACTTTCCTTACTTCAAAGGTTCTTTTTGGGTATTTGTTCATGTAAAAGATGGTATTTTTAATCTTGTAAGATTAAAATATATCTCAGAATCTTAACCTCAACCTAATATATGTAAGTGGCTTGACTATTTCAATATTTTATCATATCGTTACCTAAAACGCAAAAGGCCATAACTAAGCAAAAATTAAAATTTTACTTTTTCATTGCATCAACACAAATGTTCACGAAACATTTTGGAATCATTCGACAAAAATTAGCAATTTAAATAGCTTAATACAAACGGCCCTATCTTCAAAAGATAATATCGCTTATTTACTATAACAATGTTATAACTCAAGTGGTTAGGAAAAATGTAAAATTTTTAAGTCGTTTATCGCGAAAATAATTTTTTTTGAGTTATGTCGATGTTGAAGTAAATGAGTGATAAGAAACTAAGGCCCGTTTTCACAACTTACCGATAGCTAAAGGTAGGATTTAATCTGCCGTATACAACGTGTTTCATTATTACAACTTTACTTTAATCTACCAGGTAGTATGAATATTAATTTACTTTATCGCTCACTTTAGTTTAACGTAAAGTTTTAAGAATGGAACACTTTTCATAAGGCCGGTTAAAGTCTACTTTTAGCTTTCGGTAAGTTGTGAAAACGGGCCTAAAAGAGTTAATTAATAGTTTGCATAATGTGCAAGACTGTCAATTGTAAAAAACACCGGTAGGTTTTTCAAGAAAAATAGAAGAGAAATAAATTATAAACAGTTTAAAGCAGTTTATGAATTTATAAATTTAAATAGTTTTGTTTGCCTCTCCTGTAAAATTTAAAAATGTTGGTTAGGGTCTTTTGCGTTTTTGCCAATGATATTTTAATATTTCTAATATTTTCCCTTTTACAACTTGATGAATTGAAAAATCATAATAACCTATAAAATTGGGAATTGAGTGCTAGATATTTATGTAGTTCACTCAAATACCAAAATATTTTTTTGTGCATTTGACATATTAAGCTCAAGCTGCATTTCTAGTCTGATTTTTATTTATATTTTTCATGCAGGCATCGAGTTTCACTTTACAATGTTGTTGCATTAGTGTGTGCAATGTGTACTGATTAGTATTCTACTTTACATGCAGTTTGTTCTGCTAAGGCACACCACAAAAGTCTCTAACGGGAATCAAATCCACGCAATACGAACTAGCCTGCTGGGACACCCTAAGACTTCTAAAAGCTTTTTGGGTTTTTAAAAAATTGTGTTACTATCTAGAAGGCATCATAAATTAAGTGTTATAATCATCTTTGCAAATTCGCGACTCTTAAATCTATAAAATTTTAATGGTGTTTAGTCATTAGGTGGATTGGACATAAAGCACAATATGGAATAATTTAAATGATTGATTTAGATTTATTGACAAAGTTATAGTATTAAAAATGAATAGATATTCTATTGAAAAATGCTATTGTTGGCATTTGATTGCAAAGTTGAAAGGGGAAAATAAGAACCTATAACTACTGAGGTGGTGGTAAATTTTTTTCATTTGCTTCTTTCTCTTGCGATCTGTAAATCGAGTTCTGTATGTATTTTCGTACGTTTTTCTGTCATTATATACATAGGTACATATTTATATCTTGACTGCCGTACGTAAATCATGTGCAGTTAAATTCAGCTACCCTTCGTGCGCATTTGCGTCAATGGATCCACCTCTAATATAATCAATTCCTGAGGGTTGGATACTGCGCTACAAACATATCTGTGGCATTTTGACAAAACATCTAAATTTGAGATAAGATACCTAGTTTTAAGTTTTAAAAAACTTGGTGAAAAAATCATTTTTATTAAATCAAAATTAAAGTATGAAGTTCTTTAATTTTTGCTGTTTTCGAATAATTTCGTTATAGGTATGCAACTAAAGTTAAAGTGTGTGATAAACTTACATAAGTAAACTCAAGTTATTGATTGTAGGTATAATTAAAACGATCTTCACAATTTTGCAATACAAGCGCAAGATTTAATTCAATGACTCGTGTGTTTCCAATAATTTCACTAATTTCTCACAAAATCCCTGGATAAAAGGAAGTTCTTTTTATGTTTCCTTTATTTCGGATAATAAAAATTTTGTTACCTCGATCGTTTTGTTTAATCTTTAGTTTGTTTGAGTTAAGCTCAAGTTATTTATTGATAGCATTGTTCCTTATTGATTTCTCCCTGTGTATTTAACGTTTCTATCTCTCGAATAAAGCTTAATACATAATTTACTACGTTTTTTTTATATATTTATGTATATTTTTTGTTTGTATTTTCTTAATACCGTTATAATATGGATTTTTTGTTCTCATAAAATACCTACTTTTTTTTATTTATTGGTAGCATTGTTATTTTCTCCACATGTTTGTGTCAAAACAAAAAAAAAAACTAGAAATAGGTATTTTGAATAGGTGCATATGTATTGTTAAATGTTTGTTGTTTTTGTATACAAAAAGAAAAAACTCTAATGAATTAGAAGAACAAAACCATAAAAAGAAAGGTACCTAATACGAACGCCAATATTGAACATAGATAAATTATTCAACTCCTACTCCTTTTTTATTAAGCTTTAATATTGTAAATTTAGTTTAATTATTTTTTAGTTTTGGCCTTAATTGTTTTGCCCTGACCTCATTTCATTGCATTTTATTATTTTTTGTTTGTTTTCAGTTGCTTTGCTTTCAAAAGAGAGTGTAAGTTTGTGGGATATGTAAAAAAGCGTGTAAGAGTATTTAAGTATGTATGGAAGTGTTTTGTTTCTGTGTGTGTTTTTTTATAATATTAATATGTATACATACATACATATGTATTTACATTTGTACATACATACATACATATTTATTTTCTTTATCGTTTTTTTTTTGTTTCTTATATATTGTACGTATGTATCTATGTATGTACTATATGATTCCTTATTTATTTTAAAAGTAGTAAAATAAATAAAAGAAAGACAGAAAAAAAAATGTATTCTATTTGGGTCATAAATTACTTGTTCATACATGTGACATAGAAAAAAACACTGCTTTTTATTTATGCATGACGTTTTTTTTCTTCTATACATACATTCATACATACATATGTACCTATCTATGTATGTATGTAAATAAATATATTTTGTATTATTGTGTTGCTTTTGTAAATGAAAAAAGTAACAACAATTTGCGGCTGTTTGTACAATGTACGTTACACATTTTGTTTGTCTGTGGTTTCTAAAAATGTTGGATTAATTTTTTTTTTTTGTAAAACCCCTACCAGCCAATAAGGCAACCAACCAGCCACTCAGCCAGCATAACTTAGTAACAAATTATTTCCATAATTTTGCTGTTGTATTTTTGTATTATATTACAATTATGAGTATTATATTTAAAACAAAAAAAATGTCTCGTGCTATTAAAAATATTTAATACAATTTTATTTATTTCTGAAAAAAGATCATTAAATCTAAAGTATCCATAAAATTGATAAACTCAAAGAAATACATAAGTACATACATACATAAGTATCTAAAAAGTATACAATTTAATTAACAGTGATTTCCAGTGTTGCCAGCAGCTGTGGAAAGAAAATCATCATTGGCAAAAAAAAAAAAATCATATTTTTAAGAGAAAAATCTTCTACCTACATACATACATACGTATATTTGTTATAGACTTTGGTTACATCCAAGAGATATGCCAAAAACCGGTTTTATTAGAAATGCAGTTTTGTAAAGATGGTTATAGGCTATAAATTTTTTCAAAACTTTGACCACGAGCGGAGTTGGGGAGCAATTTCTAAAATACCACAGGTACCTTTAACGATCCCCACTTAAAGGGACACATTTACTATAATTTTTTATATATACATACATATCTCCACGAGGAGGGTTGGGGGCAATTTCGGCTTCTTCGAAACTATCAAACAGATTCTAATGAAACTTTAAACATAGACACATACCTAATTATATGGATGCATTAGCTATACATTAAAAAAAAACAGGACCACGAGAGGAATAAGAGGGCAATTTCTGTCGCTCCGAAACTGTCTAAAAGATTTTAATTAAATTTTAAGCATAGATGGATCCCCACTTATATGGGAAGAAATCGTGGTCGGCCGATTCTGGCCGAAGCTACATTATTCAAATTTTGAGGTATGTTCAAAGAATTCTATAAGATTAATTAAATGATTTAGTTTCAATCATGTTTATTTGAAGTGACTAACAAATCACTTTAATGTATGGATAATCATCTCGATTTTGATGTGATTAAAGCTTAATAACGTTCGAGATGCTAAACGCGTTTAAAAACTTAAGTGTGAACATAACATAAGATGCTTTTTTAATATTTTGTATGCCCAGAAAATTACTGTTTACCAACTGTCAAGGTTCCATGGGCAGCTATCAAGACAAGAAACCCTTTGTCCCTTTGTGATAAAACTGTCAAAACATTGTGGTTTTTAAACAAACAAACTTAAAGTAAAAATTATAATTTGTAAAAATAAAAAAATAATCATTCGAGGAAGAAAAATTTTAAATCATATTTTAGCCAAAAAATATGATAAAATTATCATTCTGGCAACGCTGGTGATTTGACTGAACATTTTTCTCTATCTTTGTGAAATGTAAGAAATTTCTCAAGTTTATATTTTGGTATCTGACAAACTATTTCTTTAGCTTGAAACCCCGTAAATTTTTAATGTTTGTATGTAAATTAGTGGAATTTACATAATTTCTGGATTAAAAATATTTAGAATGACGTGTGCTCACATACTTACATTGACTTAATAAAACAAGATAAAGCTGAATACGATGCTTTTTTACTATTTCAAAATATCTTTTATGCAATCGTAAAACTTGTTAAAATATAAACAAAATTTCTGTTTATTTCTTTATGTATATAAAGATGTTCTTAGAAAATATGTGTGTGGCAACCGTCGATTAGACTGACGTATTTACACTTTTTCTACGGTCACTCACACATTTTAATTAAATTTTACTTATCACAAAACGCAAAGTAGTTTTTAGTTCAGTAATACATTATGTATATGACATTTGATTTTTTGCAAACGAAATTGTATTTAAGATTACCCTATAAATAATAGGACTAGTCCAAACGCGTGTAAAATGAAGCCGCCAAGGAACTAGGACTAGTAAAGTAACCCAAACGCATGGGAAAACATGGTCTATTTAACATTACGATGTCCTAGGGCAGGATTACAAAGGAGTAGTATTAAAACTACTCCATTGTATACTTAAGAGGATTACTTTTGAAGTCGTTTAAAAAATAAGACATGTCGTTCCACTACAAACACTTTTTAACAATGACATGGCCCATGCTTGCATTACATTAAACCAATCCAGGGAGTAGTCCATTTGATCAAAATGGATCAGGTTGTCCAATATTATTTGCAGGGTATCTTTTTTTTTAATAAGAGTTACAATTACAAACTATATTCGAACTTAATTAACCGAGCAATAGTAACCTTGACCTTCAGCCAGTTGTTATAAATAAGCGCAGAGTCTCTTCCGCAACCGTCGCACTGATAGACTACCTAACTACCAACTAGCCTACCAGGGCCACCCAAAAAATATCTTAATATGTACAAGATATAAGCAATAAATATATCAACGACCCCAACACACAGGTTGCTATTTCCATTGGCATCAAGCTAGTGTCTTGATCATGTATCGAATTCCTTGCTTAGAAGATAAAACTATCTTGTCTCCACTTTTAAAGAATCTTCTTTTGAATTGATGTTAATTTTTTCTACTATCATTATGGTACACCATTTGGTTTAGTGATGTGCAATAACCGAACATTTGCAATACAATCTCAACTTCGATATTAGATTAACTATTATCTTGCTTTGTTCTCAGACATTATTTCTGAAATGTGAATTGTAAGGCACATTAGCTGACATCTACGCTATTGTGTTTAATACCAAAAATAGTAAATAGAATTGCAGAAAATTATCCATGACATGTACTAGAAACAGACCTCGGCAAAGCAAAACGAGGCTATTCTTTGCAACTGTTATAGATTCTTAAAGTTCATAAACCATATTCTACAAGGCATGAGCAGGGGTGAATTGAACAAAATTTTAACAGTATCTTTATAAAAATTAATGATTTTATTAATAAAAATATGTTTTTTTTGTATTAAAAATGTTAATTAAAAAAATTACTTGATTAAAGAAATAACATAATCTGTACAATAATTGTTTGGCACTAATTTTTACACATTAAAGAAAAATTTTAGAAACTGTGTAAATTTTAAGTATTTATCGCCATTTTTCCTAATTCATTCAATACTTACCAATCTAATTGTCAACACTGCTTTTAGCCAATTTAACACTTTCATTTTGCTTTGTGTATTGTTAAAACTTAAAAATAGCAATGCAGTGTAATTTTAAAACAACAACAAAAACCAAATACAAGTCATAAAATTAAACATAAGAAGAAAAAGAAAACAAAAAAAAAAAAAAACTAAAAACAAAGTGAAAGTCAGTTTTATTGTGTCTTCAATTAAAAAGAAAAAAAAATCAAAAGACACACATATAGAGTTTCTAATTTCTCGAACTTCTTCCAATCCTGGGAGAACAGAGAAAATGTTCTTTTATTCCCGGGAATTCCCTAGAAAATTTTTAATGTAATTACTGTTAATAAAATGCAGTTTTGTATAAAGGGTGTTTTTTTAAGCCCGATAGAGCTTACGAAGTGATTAGCTATCAAACGAACTGTCATTCTGCGAATACTTTATGTGGGTGAAGATATTCTCAGATGCACTAGTACTGATTCTCTGAGGGATTTTTGGAAATTGTGGACAAACTGGAAGACCTTGCAGGATGGGAAACACCTAATATTAAAGATAATTACGGCCACTTTTGTAATCAATTTCGATTTTTGAGAAAAAAAACCTCTGGGCTATTTTTGAAGAATTTTGAAATTCTCAAATGTACTAGTACTGATTCTCTGAGGGATTTTTGAAAATTGTACACAAACTGGAAGACTTTACAGGATGGGACATACCTTATTTTAAAGATAAAGTTAACCTACTTTTTGCATTCAACGCCTCAAGGCATCCTACGCTTTTGGGCATGTAACTTGCTACGTAAAACAACACAGATTCTACTTTTTTGACAGATGCGTAGGCAGCGAGAAAGCGTAGAATGCATCATGTTGTGGACCTCCAGCTTAAAATTGGTCAATGTGACTTTTTATCATAGAAAACACGCTAGATGTGGTAGATGTGACCATTTATAAAAATACAAAATTCAGCTCCCTAACTTGCTCTTAAATCGAAATTGTTTTTCAATTATTTTCGACACTGATAAACTAGCAGCTAGTGCCATTTAATGTTATAAAAACTTAAATTTATGTAAGTCGTTTCCTTCCAGAGTAATTTTCGAATAATATCTTGTTAATTTTTTCGCGAATATAAAACCCTATTCGTACACATACCTCAAACACACTCTCATACACAACAATATCAACACCACTATTTAATAACAACTATTAAGTGGATTGATTGATAATGAACACAACGTGTAAAGTTGAGCAAAAATAAAACAACAAACTTTAAAGAGCAACAAAAAAAAAACTGTAATAGTTTAGTACAAGGTGGAAAGAATGTAAAAATATAAAATAGAATATAAAATATAAAAAAAACTTGAATATAATAAAACAAACTTAAAGAAACATCACTAACAAATCAGCCAGCCTAGTTTTTTATGAATTTTTTATTTTTTTTTTTTCCATAAACAATATTTTTATTTATTGGTGAAATAAAACTTGTCGGCCCAGCCATTTAATAAAGCTGCTGTATTGTTGTTGTTTTATTTATTTTTTTGGTTATAGATACTCGTACTGTTTGCTTATTATAACCTTGAACTCATAAAAAATATATGTATGTAGTATGTATGTATGTATTTTTTTACCAGAAGACGAAGCAGTAGAAGTGGAAAGAAAAAAAAATCTTAAAAAAAGCTCCACATTTTTTAAATGACTTAAAATATAGCAAATGATTAACACACAATGAAATTAGAAAATATGTATTAATAAAGAAAGAAAAAAAATGTGAGCATGAAACCACAACAATACGTCAAATATTATTTTATTAAAGTCATTCACTGTGTGTAGGCCAAAAATAGAGATGTGCAAATTTAGTACTTTTTGAAAGCAACACAAAAAAGTTGGTATAGATTTTCGTCGGCAGCGTTGCCGTTTTGCCCCTAAAGGCGAAAATTTTACTATTTTTTAGGCAACCCATTTGTTGGTAAATAATGCTTATAAGAAACCTGACCCCAGGGTTTAAAAAACTGCAGTCGAAACCAAAAACTGTCGAACAAAAAACGAAAATTTGTGTACTACTTTTCGCTTCTTGCGTTGGTTTAACAGCGACTGTTTATATTTAATGAATAAAAGGAAAAGGAACAGTTTTTTTTTTGGCCAATGACGAATGAAAAAGTGGAAGAAATGGCAGTTTTTCTACTTTGACTGTTGTTTTTTAAACGCTGCCTGACCCCTTTTTATTTTTACATACTCTTTGCGACCACGTTTTTGGAAATGCCCCATTTTGTGATCCTTTTAGAAAATTTCCAACGGCAACACTGTCCGTCGGTTTGCTGATCAAAAACGATAATTACGAAACAGTATTACCTTGAAGTAGGGGAAATAATATCAGCCCAAATATGAATACAAATTCCCCGGGAGTTTTTCCAGTTTTACAATTGAATTTATATCGGAAAAAATGTAGTCGGGAGAAAACTCCCGGGGAATTTTTATTCATAATTGGGCTGTATAAGAAATGGGGTCTGGCAGTAAATGGAGATAAATCCAAGTCGATGGTTTCATCGCACAAGACGTCCAAAAGACTGGGGCAGATAGCGAAAGTTGAAAACCACAACTTTGAGGTAGTCAGCGTGTTTTTTTACATCAGTACCGTCATAAAAAAAAACAAAATAAATTTCAAGATAAAACGGATAACAATACTGGCCAACAGATGCTAACTTGGACTAAGTAAGCAATTTCAAAATAAGGCCACTTTTCGACAGACAAACCCCACTCTTTACAATACCCTGAAACTATCCGTGCTGTTATATGCTTCTGTAGCATTATTACATTATTTTCTTCGTGAAATCAGTGAACCACTCAGCGGCAACGAAGAATATCGACATCGTATGAGCTGTATAAGGCGTATAAGCTATATGCAGACATTGACATAGTTAGGCGTATCAAAATATAACGACTACTTTGGCTAGGTCATGTTGTGAGAATGGATGAAGGTGGTCCAGCTAGAAAATCATTTGAATACGAACCCGGTAAAGGCTCAACTAGAAAGGGACGATCAAAACTTCGATAAAAAGACCAAGTGGAGGAATACATCGAGTAGCCTGGAAATCTATTTTAGGTTAGGCTAAAAGGACTAACGTCCTGTATTAGCTACCTAAGGAATTAAGAAAACTCGTAATTTATAGAGAAACGGCATTTCATAAAACATGAGTATGCCAGCAATTACAAAAATAACCAGCATTTGGAGTATTCTCAAAACAGCTCCACATAAATATAAAATTATTTTTTCAAGAAAGTCATTCAAATTAAAACAGTAATCAGTATAACGATATAACATATCGATTCAGTACAACAAAATGAATTAAATAAATGAACATTATTTATTTACCAAAAAGCTTAAATTTATGCAGCAATTGGAGAATGATTATCGTAGTAGAAAAATAGGGTTTGAGTCTCGTTAAATATCCTAGACGTTTTTAGTTCATTGCTCGCTGCCATTGCATCTAATTATTTCCACAACTTGCAAGCACGATCGGTGATTTTGAATTCTTGATTTTAAATTAATCCCAGTTTCTTCATATAAAAGAATGAGAAAGATTTTGTTAGATAGTCTATCAGCTTTCTTATAAACATTTTTCTTAAAATTTCCTACTGTGCAGTATTTTGTGAAACCTTCAAAAGTCTGTCGCTAAAAAGTACTTTTGTCGCTTTTGCTTTGTACCTAGTGCGATTTGTGCATTTCCCATTCCTACTTTGCTATTCAATATAGATTAAAAAAAGCGAAAATCACTGATAACGTCTAGAAAGAGATAAGTCAACAAATAAACAAAGAAAGAGAGTGAATAGAGTAGAGTATTAAAAGTGCGCGTTCGGTAATGCAAAATAACAAAATAAAACAAAAATAAACAAATTTAAACAGCAAAAGATGTGTAAACAATTGTATTTTTTATTAAAAATATTATAAACAAATGCAAATGTAAAATCTTCTTTATTTTTTTTTTTTATTAAATTTAAATCATGGTGCAATACTACAAGGTAGACGCGAGATTACAACAAATGTAATGTGATGAGAACTGTCAAACAGCAGCTACATAAGTGTTATGAAAGAAAAATAAAAAAAACAAACAATAAAAATCACAAGATATTTAATTGTGTGTGTCCTTTTTGCTAAAACATAAACAACATTTGGAAGATCACATCACAAAACAAGCAAATAAGAAATAATCAGCTGGCTCTTTGCGACTACCTTCTATTATTGTGCCATGTTAGCGATCAGCAAAAAATTTTGTTGAAAATATTATTTAGAAAAAAAGGAGGAAAAAGAAATTAAAATCAAGGTTTTCTCTAACAAACATTTAATATACATACATATGTACATTTGTATGTACATATGTACGTACATATAAAGATTTAAAACATTTGAAAAGTGGTGTGCTAAAGTCCGCCCTATTATAAATTATATTATAAAAGTAATCTTATTAAAACAAAATGCAATTTTTTATTAAAAAAAAATTTTATGTAAATTTGTTTTTAGTTGGAAACAATTTATTTTGTTTAAAATTGGCGCTCTTTTTCCTTGTAGATTATTTATTTTCTTTTCTGGGAATTGCTTTAAGAAAGTAAAAATAAAAAACAAACCGCAATATATTATATATGTACATATGTATGTATTGGAGGAGGATTAATAATTTTTAATTTTCCAGCAACTAGTGTGACGGTCCTTGAGGAAAAGGGAAGACAAAATTATACACTTATTAAACGTTTGTTGTATATTTCCAGAGTAACACGAAACTTTCGTAAAGGAAGCTGAACAGCTCTAGAACCCGCTTTCGAGTATGTCAGTCTCTACTAGTAATTAATCGGAGTTTTCATTGGTTCGCCACTAGCAATTCATCTGAGTTTTATGTATATGGTACTCCACCAAGTCAAATTTACACACTGAATGATTTTTTTACAGTTATTTTTGTTCTCCCTTACAAACCTGCTTCGTAGTAGGGGAATGCGTGGCACTTGAAATATAAAATTTTGAATTAAACTTGCTCCTTCAATTACTTTACTGCATCTCTGTAAGTCTTATTGCGTAGCGCATAGCTCTGCGCTTTTATTTTTAAATGTGCCATTAATTCTTCGCAAAATTATCAAATTTTTTATTGGGATGGTCTTTACTAGTAATTAATCGCAATTTTCAATGGTACTCCAGTAGTAATTCATCTGCGTTATATATGGTACTCCACCAAGTAAATTTTAGTGCAAGATTGCTTACGGTTAAGGTTGAAAACTGCAAAAGCTTTTAACTTAAACTCCCAGCCGTTAGCCAAAACAAAATTATACTCAAAAAACACAAATGACAGTCAAACAAAGAGGTCCTGGCATGATTGTTATTAGAAAATAATGACTATGACGCTCAAACTGTTTTACGCCCAGAACAGTTTTACGATTGGAATTTTTTTGGTGTTACGTTGGATTTACAAGTTTGCTTTTGAAATATTTCCACATGCTGCTTGTCAAAATTCACAAACAAATAAAGGCTGCACGCAATTTTTAAGCAATTTATTTTCAAGATGTCAAGAAAGCAATTTATAAAAACAAAAGAAACATTTGCGCTCATTGAAATTGCATTCAGCCCATATTCCAAAAAAATTTTTGATTTATAAAAGTTTTATTGAAAACAATTTTATAGAAAATTCGTTTTATAAACCTTTTATAAAAATGATATGCTTTAATGAATGTGGAGGTTAATTTTTAGTGAAAAGGAGTAATGGCAGTTTTCTCGAGGAATAGACAAACTAACTGTTGTGAAATCTCGACATAAATTTATTAGACGGATTAATTAACTGTCCGTTGATGATTCTAGACTTCTTAATATACTGACAAATACATCATTCTCGGTTGACAATACCTCTGAAAATAGATGTGAAGGAATAGCAGTCAGCTGATTGAATTTATCTGTACAGCAAATAGATAATTGGCAGATAAGGGCGGCTTAGCTTGGCGACAGAATAGAAGCAAATGAGACATTGAGAAAACCAAATTTCTTTAATTTGCAGTTTCTCGTTGGGCAAAAATATAATCGCCTAATGAGGAAACGATCATATGCAAGGAACACAACTGGGACGAACGACGAATTTCGTCCATCACGACGAATTATTCGGAAGAAATAAGCTGCATAAATTCGGCGAATAAAACATTGAAAACAATGTAACTAAAATACTTTTTTATTGTTAATTTTTTTTCAATTTGTATATTGTATGTTATTCAGTTAAAATTTTACAATTTCTAACGTAAAAAGTAACTTTATTTACTAAAACACTTACAAATTTGAAACAATATGGCTACCCAGTACTGATTTGTTCGTGGTTCGTCGGCGTAAGAATTAAAGTTTGAAACGTCCGGCGAATTTTCGTCGGCGCCCTGATTGTGTGCATTTTCATATACACAAATATTTAGTTACATTTTCAACGAGTTTTTTACATTTGTTTGAACCGTCGAAAAAAAAATTCGATGCACAACGAAATTTTCGACGGTGCTGCCAACTCATAATACCAAATTAACATTCGATAGTCGATGTTCGATAGCCAGCGAAAATCGTTTATCGAATGTAACTCATAATTGGGGCCTTAAAATTTTTTACTAACAAGAACAAAAATTTGTTCAGAAAAAATACAAAGTAAAATACATATTAACTTTTTAAGGTTTTGATTTTTAGTTTGGGGATTTTTTTAAAATTTTTTGGGGACAAGGCAGCCCTGGTACAGGGATGTTAGATGTGACAATTTTACGTCATTTGGACGATTTTTTTCGATGAATTTACCAAAATGACGATTGACGATTTTTGATGTAGAGTCACTTATGATTTGACGATTTAATCCCGTCAAAAAATTTACTTTAAACTTTAATCTGGCATCAATTTTATAACATTTTAATCTGGCAAGCAGGTTTGGTAGATGTGACGATTTCTCGTCATTTTGACGATTTTTTTGAGAAAATACAGAAAAATGACGATTGACGATTTTTTGACTAAAAGTAATAGTGTTATGACGATTTTCTGGCATCGATAAAACACACAAGGAATATTTACAATTACATATATTGAAAACAGTCCAAAACTTAAAAATCAATTTTTCGAAATACAAAAATTTTTGGAAATTAAACAAAAAAATTCCTCCCCCATCACAAACCAGGTGGATTTCATTAGAAGCATTAATAATTCAAATTCTACAATTATAGAAATGCCATCGATTTGGTCCGCTTTTTAAAAATTGGTTAAATCCGCTTTGCGTTTTTATGATTCCGATTTGCGTCGCTACATACGAATGCATTTTTCGATGAAGTCATAATCACATGTGAAGAATTTTTCTATTTGTGTGTAAAAACGCAAATCCCATTTAATTCTGTTAGGTAAGTTATTCTTAGTAAAATTGCGTGTTAGGAAGGAAGAAGTTACTTTTTAATAAGAAGTTGTGTAGTAAAATGAGTGCAATGAGAAGAAAATATATTAGTTTGGAACTAATATTGGACAGAATCCTTGGTTTTAGCACCTTTAACAATTTGCAATAGAGATAGCGCTAAAAGTTAATCATATAAAAATAGCTCGAGTTAAAAACAAATGAGTTTTTTAATTATTTAATATTTTTCTGAATATGGATAAATGAAATAAAAAAATTTTTGTTATGCATTTATGCAAATATATTTTTTCTTTTTAAATGATAAATATATTCAGCTCACTTGCTGAAATACATAAATATAATAAAACTTAACCATATCACTTTCTTCATCATAAATAGAATTTCTTGCCAAAAATTTATATTTTCGAACCAATCCATGCAATAAATTGTCTTTAATTTGTAAAATTAATATATTTGACGTTTTTTTTTTGGACGATTTTGTTAAATTTTCGTGACGATTTTGACGAATTTTGTTAAAACTTTTGATGATTTTTGAGGAAAAAGTCTAACAACCCTGCCCTGGCAAATTTAGAGAGTAATTTTAATTTTACTCTCATCAGTCCGAACTTGCCCGAGATCTTGTGGAACACACCTATAAGGCCTGAAACAGAATAAAGTAGTAGTAGTAGTTGCTGAAACTGACGAATCCTCTGTAGCGCAACAAAGTTCAAAATTTCGAATTTTCCGCTTCAACATCAACTGCAACGACTACTACAACTAGGTATTCTGTTGACACTACTTTGAAACTGTCGTTTTTAACTTTTGACAGCTTGCAGCGCTATTCGTAACGTTGTACTACAGGGACTATTCTGTTCCCCACTTAAGTTTCTAAAATGGTCTAGAAAAACATCATTTACCGACCGCTTGTCAGATTTTGTGTTCGTATTCTCTCTTACTCAATACATTTTGCTTTTACATGGTATGATTTTTCTCATTCTACGTAATGTCGCAATACAATGTATTACCGTGTAAACTAGACTTAAAAAACATATTAAGGGTCCTCATGATATCGTTTATAAGTCTCGTAAACTGTGCAAACTGTGCATTTTTACGCCCTCGTAAATGAACTGTCAAAAATTGTATGAGAATTCATTTACACAAACTTGTTAAATTTGCCCAACAATTTTGTCTCGTAAACTTGCGCTGTTCAATTGTGCATTTATACAAACAGATCTTTTAATGATTTTAACGTCGTTTTCAATGAAAAATCCAAGTGTCTAAAAATCACAAACAACAAATTCTAGCTATAATTTCAGTAAATTGGTCTTTTGGCTTTCTTTGAGCATTTTTAAAAGCAAATTTCTCATACATATTAATCACAAATTTAAACACAAATTTTTATATTTTTGAATTTTAATTTTTAATTTATTTTTGTATTGACGTTTCTTACAAACTGACATTAATTGTTTAAAATTACACAAAAGTAAAAAAGGGGCTTCATGAAACAAGACTCGTAAGTTTGCGCATTTGCACAAATGGCAATTTTAAGCGACATCATGAGGACCCTTATTATATTTGTATAAAATTACTTTAATGAATACTTGAAGTAAAATAAGTTTTTTTTTTGAATTTTTAGTTAAAATATATGTACATATATTTAAAAATTATATTGAAGTTAAACTTTGAGAATAGTTATTTTTGAAAAGTTTAGTCACTTTCTGATATTTGGTAATTACTTTCTTTTACATTATGTTCTATGTATATTGTTATTACAATTATGAAATGTCTTAAGGCCGCTTTGCAAATAAATTTAATAAACTTCAAAATTAAATTCGACTATAATTTTGCTTCGGACATGCAAAACTTATAAAAATTTTTACTATACTTAGCCAAAAAAAAAATGACTCATATTTGTTTATCCCCCTCATCTGTCTAGAAAATAAAAAAAAAATCACAAATTATTCCATGCATTTCTTGTTATCAATTTTTTAAATCATTTCTGATTGCCATTCTTAGAACTAAATGTATGTTTTTTGATGGCTTTGAAAATATTTTTAAACTAAAAAAAAAAAAATTTGTTTAAACAAATATTTATCCACATCTCTAAAATATGTAGTTAAAAATGTTACGTACGCATATTCTTTTAATAAAATAAAAACAAATTCCATTAATCTTATTTAAGTTTTTGTTTATTTGATTGTGTTTTTTTTTTGTTTTTGGGGATTTTTTTTCGAATGCACAATTATTTTTAAAAAGCACATTGCCAACGACAAGCGTTAGTGGCAGCTGGTTTTAAGCGAAATTATGTACTGGGTATAATGGATCGTTTAAAAAACAAACACTTCCAAAATAATGGAATATTCAATAAAACACTTGGTCCCAAGTGTTTTTTTTAAGAAGAGTTAGATGAGATTGCAATAAACTTTTATTATCCCTTAAAAAATATTTGTTTAAAATTTAAACATTACTAAAGAAGCATGGACAAGGCACATCTATTAGGTAATCGCAAAGGTCCAGCTGATTTTATTTATAAACGTCAAAAGTTTTTATTTTGTTTGTGTGCGCACAAAAACTTAAATTTGTGCGTGGTTGTGTTTTATAATCAATATGTAGCACATATCGCTCCTTTATTGCAACGTAGTCATATCTAAAAAAAAAAACGGCAAAATGCGATTAAAGTTTTCAAAATGTACCTTTATGTACTGATTGAATAAAATATAATTTTAGATATGCAAATATTTTTAAATTGTTGAATGATTTACTTTTTAATAAGCCATTTTGGTTTATTAATTTTAGAGCATATTTTTAAGTTTCAAATGCATACTGCCTGACCCAAAATGTCGACAAAAACATTTCTTTCGTATATTTATATTGGAAACAGTAATAAAAAACTAAAATTTGTTTTTGTTTTCAATGTAAATATGGAATGAAATGTTCTTGTCGACATTGCAGGCCAGACACTCAGAAAAAATATCTCAAGGAAATATTTAACAACACAGTTTGTTAAAAATAAAATTATAGGTCAGCAAACTTTTTATTTGACTCAATGAAAAAATTTATCAAAATAGCACTCCATAAAACATAATTGAAATAATGAAGTAATTAAATTTTCCTTCATATTCAATAGATGAAATATTTGAATCAAAGTAAAGACAGCATCTTTACAACTCTTTGTCCATTTTTCATAGCTCATAATTCTCATTCGCTTTACAGTTTTGTTTGTAAAATACCTTAAGTTTTTCCAAAGTCTTTTGAACAAGGTTTCCTGATGATCTGGCCTAAGACCCGGCGAAATGCGCACATGAACTAGCTTTATCCACCCATAATAAATTTAAGAGTACATATTTATCAAAGAATACAAATTGGGAATTTAAAACATCATAAATAAATATAGATTCGATATACATTTTGTTCGATTAATTCAACATTTCCAATAATTTATTTTAACAAATCACGTAAACATTTTGTTGAAAAAAATTATGTTGGGCAACAACTTATTTATTGACTTAATAAACTTTGTTGTTGAGTAAAAAATAAAAAAAAACTATACCTACAAACCCTTTTTTTATTACATATCGCAAAAATCATCATCGACGAAAATTCAAAATTTTTTTTTAATCAAATATGCGATTTTCGTATTCAAATATGAAAATTATTTTTTTTTTGTGCAGTTAATGCGCATTAAACGCTTTTTTAGCGCATATTTTCGATTTCTCTGCAGGTGACAATTGGCATCTCCTTAAAAGAGCTTATATTGGCAACCTCTTATTTTCCAAATAAGAACAGACTCAATAATCATTTTGTGTAAACCTCACACTTATAACAATTTAACTGTTAATTTTTATATGATTAAGGTATATTAACACAAGGTCATTGCAACTCAAAACAATATTTCTATTTTTAATTGGTCTTAATCGGTTTATGATTTCCTGTTGTTCCCATAAAAATGTACCTCTTGAAAAGTACTTTTATCAATACTTTTCTATCCATAATCAAGCCCAAGAAAATTATCATCCTTTAAAGTTTCTTTTTTTTTTTTTTAATGAAACATCATAATTGCTAAACGCTTAACCCAAAAATCACACCCACTGACTGAAATCTTTTCTAAATGATGATATCGAGATAAAAAATAGCTGACTTAATTTGTGAAAGTAAAAATAATAGTTTATTTTAACGAAAATTAAACTTGAACAGAATTTTTTAATTTCTGAAAGTCAAATTACATAAATATGCAACGATTCATAAATTATCCAATGAATTCAAAAGTTTTTTAATATTAAAAACTGGGAATTATTTCCTTTCATAGGTTACTTTATTATATTTAACATTTTTTATTTTATTTTTTATAAAGTCGTTCCTAAAAATTAAAGGAATAGGACTATTACAAAAAAGCTTTATAAAATACATAACTGAAATTTAGCTCATAGAATAAATTCGAAAAAATAAAAAATGTTTTTTAATATTTATTACAAAAGTGGCAACGCTGTTGCTTTTATTTTTTTTCAACTTTTAAAGTTTTTTTGTTTGTGTTTCATTGAAAGTGTGTGTAGGCGTTGCAAATCAACAAAAAGTATTGAAGAGCAAATCAATTTTGCGTGTCTATTTTTAGTTTTTTTTTTTATGAAATAAAAAACAAAATACTGTGAAAACGTTGTAGCTTCATTATCTTTTGTTTGTTGTTTTTAATTTAAATATTTATTTATGATTTATTTTTATACACCGCGAATTACTTGAGGACGGAATTTAAGCTTTTAACGAATAAAGGCTCAGTTAGCCGGGAATAACAGTAACTTAACCTTACCGTAAAAAAGTAAGACCAATCTATTTCTTACAAATTGAGATTTACGAACGTGCCCTTCGTTGTATTTGAAAGTGGTGTTCATTCATGGCTCGTCAAAATCTTCTAGTCAATTACAATCGTTAAGCTGAACACCTCTAATTTGCAAAGAATACAGAAATGATGGCAACAATGGTACAAAAAAAATCGTTTTTTTTTTTAAATTTATTTGTACAAACATATACCACTTAGTGGGCTGTGTGGTTTTTTGGATCCAGGAGGCCCACGGACCTCAACTCCCATACATTTTAATTTTGTTCTTTTTAATTCTGAATCGGGTGGCATATATATTTTTCGTACGCCCCGTAATGGATTGGCCAGAGTGATAAACTAGTATTTCTTAGACTTTAGTAAGTTAGAAAAAGCAAGGCAAGCGAAGTAATATTTTGGAGTGACATATTCAACAATTTAAAACACTTTTTGGACCCATACCGTGAGCCTACCAACCAGACAATGCTCCAATTCACACTGCCACAGCTGAAATTAGTGAATTCGCTAGCAAAGTGTAGATTATTTCAATTCTCTGGCTCTTATTTATCGGAAAATGTCTGAGGGCGGGTTGTAAGAAAAGTATACGATGGCGGAAAGTATTTTGATGCAAAGACAAAGAAAGAGCCTGAAGCTTAATTTCACTCGAATATATAGAACCTTTAAATTTTGTTATTTTACCCGTTATCAAAATTTAATTAAACTAATTTTTAAATTTAAATAATCCAGCATATGTGTGAAATGTCATCTTAATTTGTTATTTGTTTAAAAGGCTTATCACTGCCACTACTTATGTATGGAATATATTATCGTGCAAATGTCTGACGCGACTTCGCTGGGTGGCGCGCATTCGTTATGTCTAATTTTCCATAACTGGCGCTTAAACCAGGCTAAATTTTGCCCACGGCATGGGTTGTGTTGGCGTTGAGGGCCACTGTGGCTTGTGACTTATTCGCACTGACCTGCGACTTAAGAAAACCTTACAAGAAAAAGTATTAACGGAATCTCAAATCGCAAGATATCGGTGGCCAGTTCATATCACCTTCACGTAAGATGCAGAATGTTCAATGTAGCATAAGCTGGGTGACACGTAGCGGTGCCCGATTGAAAACACGACGTTGGTGTCCATATCATCCAAATTAGGCAAACCGAAGTTAGTAATCACCGACTAAAAGCAACGAAACCATTACCGACGAAAAATTCGCGAAGTTGTGATCTGCGAAAGGCTAATTTCTTGAGAGTGATGAAAAATCGACTGCCTCGTATTCTCCTGCAGCGCCGTTGTTCATTACAATTCTAGCGTTTTGCCGACATACGGTTGTTGGTCGATTTTCCACCCCACTGCCCGCACAGAACACCCATTTTAGGAAAACAATTTTATCACTTGCACGTCTTGTTGAACGCTGTATCCTCCGCCCATTACAATTTGGCAAAACAGACTAAATGCCAGTTAACACGAAAGATGTAGCGTCAACAATTTATGTAGCCGCTTTCAACTGTCAAAGTTTGGAAGTCCCTATAGGTAGACCCTTTTTATATGTAAAAAATTAAATATATAAAACATTTTTTAACATCATTATTAACTGCTGGAATAAAGCATTTTCAACGGAAAAAAATTTATAATTCCTCATGATATATTCGCTCAAAATAATCGTAATTAAATTCCTTATTTTAGTGATTCGTAGTGTATAGACCATACAAATCTATTTAAGCCATTTTATAAAGCATTTAAAAAACGTTTTTTTTTTATTTTATTTATTTATTTAATTTTTGCTCATTAAATTAAGAAGACAGTTTTAATGGAAATTTAATTATTCAAGGTAGTTTTTTTTTAATTTGGTTTTGTTTAAATTATAACGATGATTGTGCTAAAAAATGTTTTATTAGTGGCACAAACTTTGATGTTTTAATTAGCAAATTTGTATAGTTTGTTAATTATACAGTCATAGTAGTCATAATTTATTTACACTTCAAAAAATATTAAAAAAATTTTACCAAAAAAAAGTCCGATATTTTCTCCATTTTTCCAATTTAAATTCAGTCGTAAGAATGGGAAAAGGGAAAAATCTCCCGGGAAATGATAAGTGCCTTTTTAAGAAATTTAAATAAAGAAAAAGAAAACACCAACCGTTAACCACGAAGAAAAACACTGCGAATAGCTGCGTTACTGCGGTCACTTTATAAGTATATTCTGAGTGATATCTAGCACATACAAGATGTCTAGCCAAATCTAATTGGTTCTGACAAAATTTCTTATACGAATTTCCCAAATCTACTTCGTGACTAGATTTTGAAAAAATCTCCTCAAATCAGGATTGCAAAGTGATTTTAAGATTTGGAGGTATCAAGTTAAGTTTCCAAATAAGTTTAGCAAGATGACAATACTTTATTTTCACTGAGCATAAAGTTTTGATATGTATAGTCTACATTAAAACACAGCTTGGCGATTTTTCAAAATTTTTCTAGCAATATTTATTTTAAAATATCTTTTAAGTTTATTTGAGCATCGTTTCCGTTTCTCGATCGTTAAAGAAGAACGTCGTCGCAAGAAAAATCATCTTCACTAGAACACATTATTAAATTTTCATTGAAGTGATTTTGTAGAATATTTTTTAAAATTATAACTATTTCCAAAAAAGTATAAATTTTAAGTATTCAAATAAATTTTTGTTAAAAAGTCAACCAAAGTCAACGCCTTAAAAATATAAAAATTTATTTTAGTTGGTACTCCACCAGTACGATGCAAAAGTAAGAGTAACAGTATCCTTACCGTAAAACATTATGACCAATCTATTTCTTACAGATTGATACGTAACATCTTACTGCTAGCTATAATCGTTCTAATTGCTTTACATACACTCAAAAGAAAAATCAATCCATCCGTACTCAAAGTACGGATTTTCTTGCATCTAGTATAGAAAGATTGATACAAGTACGGATTTTTAATCCTAAAATACTTAAATTTTCCATATTCAATTCCGATTTCGTACTTGAAATAATCCGAAAACCTCATTTAAGTAAAACTAAGATTGAATCAATCTCAAAATGCGCTTGATTCAAGAATTATAAAATTGTTTTAATCCGAATTCGTACTTTAAATAATCCGAAAATGAGATTGATTTAAGTAAAACTAAGATTGCATCAATCTCAAACTGCGCTTGATTCAAGTAATATAAAGTTGATTTTATCCCGAATTCATGCTTGAAAAAAAAAACAAAAAAATAAATTAGAAAGAAAAAATTATTATGGTTGATTTACTTACCCGTACTACACCTTACAGAAAGATAAAACACAAACATCATGCCCGATATGGTTTTATTTTAGAAAACTTATGTACATATTTAACCAAAAATATCAACTAAATGAGAAGCAAGAGCTCAAATTTACTTTTTAACCTTTATGTCAACAGTAACATACCCGGGTATGTTTTGAATTTTAAAAACTCTGTATTTCTGAAAGTGGCTATCGTAGCGCTCTGAAAGTTTTTTTTTTTTACTTGATTTAAGAATTTTATACTTATTTCAAGAAATTCCGGGATTGATTTTCAAACGTATGTAATCTCATTTAGGATTGTTTTGAGTACGTTTTAGTGTTATTCGTACTTGAATTTTTGAGTACGACTCGTACTTAAAGTAATCATAAAAAACTTGATTTATCCAGAGTGTTTTTATTTCTGTGTACAACAAAACGAATCAGCTGATTTGCAAAGTTACTGTTACATGCAGTCCACAACTGACATGAAATACTTAACTTTAACACTAATACGATGTAAGTGTTAAGTATAGACTCATCATGTTAAAAGTTTTCTCATGTCATAGCACGGTTGTTAATGCAAATGTTTTAACAACGCTTTTATAACATCAAGTTATAACAGCAAATCATGTCAGTTGTAGACGGGCAGTTACTCCGGGCGAACTGCCCTTAAAAAAAATTATGACAATTCTCTTAAGAATTTGGCAACTCTGTAAACAATTTGAGAAAAAACTATTAAGTTAATGGTTTTTTTTAAGTTGTGGTTTTTTTTTATTTATGTTTCATATGTACAGTATATTTTTTTAAATATGTTCTTATGACGTAAATTAATTTATTATAAAACCAAACTTAGAATAAATCCAACTTTAAATAAGTAAAAAATTTCTTATACTTTACATACCCTGCAAACAATTTCTATCGAAAAATAATCTGAATAGTGTTCTCCCATTTAGCAAAAATCTATCGCTTTTGCTATACAATTCTTATTGATGTAGTTACTTCGTTCGGGAAGAAGTTTTCCACTATCAGGGTTGACAGTTTATCACTTTTAGTGCTAGATTTAGCACATGTTTTTCTGAATTAGAACTATGAATTTCGAAAAAAGTGCTAAGTGCTAGGTTAGCACATTTTTTTTAATTACATATTTAACATTTTTAGTGGTTTTTTTTTGATCCCAAAACCACTTAAAAACTCACATAATCAATTCCAGTAAATTATCAATTCTTTAAGTGTATCAAGAAAAATACATTCATATTATTATTTTAACCGATCCTGGAGGAACAGAATGGATTGCAGGGTGTCTAGGGCACTATAGCACAGATTGGATGCGAGGGCAACCAGGGTTCTACTGGGATTGGACAGGGGTGGTCTTAGAACACTTATAGGGTTCTTGACGGGACATTGTCCTGTTAGGGCTTTTACGGGCAAATGGGACAACACCATACAGGTTGTGCGATGATTCTGAAGAGCTGGAGACGATCGAGCATGTATTGTGCCATTGTCCTAGGATGCATGGTCTCAGACAGAAGTGGCTAGGGGATAGATTTCACGACGAACTAGGGTGCATCGCTGCATGTAATCCGGCTGATCTACTGCGGTTGTGTCTGTTGTGGGGATTGTAGAGAGGGTAATAGTTCTACGTGGTACCTACTAACTTTCATAATTCTATCCACCTCATACTTCTTTTCTTTAGTTTTCGTTTTCTATACCTTTTTTCATTGAAGAGATTCACAATGGACCGCATTGGTCTCCGGGTGGTAGTGTGTCCTTGGGCACTAAACCCTTCTTAACCTAACCTACATATTAGGCATATAACTTTTTATAATTTTTGCAAATAGGAAAAATGGCGTAGCATAGTCGAATAGAGCATATTTTTTTTTTAAATCACATAAAAGCAGAGTTCAGAGAAAGTCATATGTGATCGCTCATATTCAACCATTCTTGAATTTTTTACATAAATGAAAAATGTAAAATAAGTAACTTTTTTCACAGTCATAAATGAATTGTTAATATTTCGGCAAATTCATTCATGTTTTTGAGGAAAAATCCAATTTTGCCTTTCTTCAGTCATGTAAAATGAGGAAAAAAAAAGTCTTAAAAACGATCCTCACTAGTAATGTTGTTGTTGCTCGACAGTTTGCATGACTACAGCTCGAAATGCCTCTGTGTGTATTTGTTTGTGTAAAATATTTTTGGCAAAGGCAACCAGCCAAAGTGTCTGTTGCATTTTTTGTAGGAAAAAATTATTGGAAAAAAATTAAAAGAACTGCACATATCGTCATCTTAAATGCAGAATAACATAACATTTCATAAGTTTACATGCAGAGCAAAAAACTTTGTAAAATGTTAATTATTGGAGATTTAAAATCAATTTTAAATATTTCAGATAAAAATGCGATAACCCATATATTTTTGAAGAAAAATATCATTTTTATTATTTTTTAAAATGTGTTATTATATATTAATTTGTATTTTTTGGAAACAAAAAGACATATCGTAAAAGAAAGTATATTAGTATTAAGTGAAACAAACATATAATATATTAAATTATTAAATATTTGTGTTTAATTACCGGAAAAATAGAATATATATAAATGTATATACATATATATGTATATATAAATATATGATAATCGCACGATTAATATGTAGCATCATAAGGATTGCGTTGACATGTTAAATAAGTTTGCTTTTCTGATGCAGCGCAGGCAGTAATGCATTTAACAATGTGGAGAACTTATATTGTTATAGATATTATGACATACCTATTATTTATAATTTTTTTTATTGATTTTAATTACTTATAAGTAGTGGTTTAAACTAAAATATGTACTTCATTAAATTTAGCTATGAATTGATTTTAAAAATACATCTTTTTCATTCTTATCTAAACGTATTTTGATCTCCATAAAATGAATTATCTTAATGAATTTTTTTTTACAATGAACAAATTTTGCAAATAAATATTTGACTCATATTCATTCATACCTATTTGTCTCCAGTTCACGAATTATTTCAAAATAACTCTGCATCATATACTTTCAAAGCTAATGCAACAAGTTAATTTTAATTAGGTAATTTATGAAAAATATAAAAAAGATGGAAAGAGTAGTCCAACTAAGAGTAGTTGTTGATAGCAGCTCCGGTATTTAGTAAACGTAAATATTGGACAAAGTAGTACTTCTCCAAAGAAAGATATTATTAGAATTTAATAAAGCTGAAGAATTAACAAAATATAGCTAAACAGTCTATATTCCACTACTTATTTAAAAAAAAAATTGCGTTTATTCTAAAAATTTATAAAAATTGTCTTTTTTAAGGATATTGATGAAGGGCCACTTGGAAGAATGCAATTCTAACACAAAAAACCCCGAAAATTTTAAATAAACTAATAAAAAATATTTCTTTTGTATTATAAACTTCATATTTTATGGTCCCATACAGATTTATTATAGGGAAGTTCGACTATATTTAAATTTATTAAAAAGGAAATACATATGTACATACATATATAAACTCAAAAATCTAAGGACCTGCAGATGTTGTCATTTATTCTTGGAAATTCTTAGCGTTTGGGAGTGCAATGTGGTAGGCTACACAATTTCAAGATTACTAACGGTTCGGTTCTTTTAATTTTACAGCACTTTTTTATTTTTTCTTATGCTATACTGAAAATTATTATTATTAATTATTATTTGATCACAAATTTCACTAGCACCGTAGTAACAGTAATCAAACAGATCACCCAATTTTGATGTTGTAAAAAAAATGTGTTCTTATAAAAATAATTAAAAACTCTGCTAATTTTTTTCTTGAGTGTGATTATACATTATGTTGTTAAGAACAATGATATACATATGTATTTGAAAACACTTAATTTTTCATTTTGTAAATAACTTGGTTATTTTTTTAGATAGAAGTTTAAAATTTTATAAAAATATGTTGTAACGTGAATTGTAATCAACAAATCAAGTCAATTTCAAATATTCCAATAATATCTTCATTGTTTTGCATTTAAGCTAACGATATGTGTCTTGTTTGTGAAAAATAAAAATTCTTTGATGCCTTTAAAAAGGTCACTTTTTCGTTTCGTTAAAAAGACGTACCTAAAGGCAGAAATATTAAGAGAAAAAATAGCCACAAGAACTTGTTGGTATTTTGTGCTTGTAAAAATATTTTGGTTTCTGTACCAATCGCGTCGGTGGGTTTTTTTTTTTAAACACTTTTCTTAAGTCAGTAAAAATATTAAAAAAAAAAAATGAAAAGGTCTTGTTCTGCTACAATTTATGTGTAAATAACCTCTACACATAAAAGCAAATGTGGCAGTAGGTAAAGTATTTGGTCAAGAAGATGTTTTATTGACGGATTAATGAAAAATGTACAATAAGAAAAGGCAACAGGACAAATTATTCAAACATCTGTGCCTACATTTTAATTCTACCTATTGCAAAAATGTATAAAGTCATTATAACAGTTCAAATTTACGTCAAGTAAATTACCACAAAATGGTAAGGTTAACTCTTTGGGCTCTGTTATATAATTCTAGCATAAAAAAGTAAGCAATAAATTTCGTGCGAAACAATAAAGTTTCATTAATCCGTCAATAAAACATCTTCTTACCCAAATACTTCACCAACTGTCACATTTGCTTTTATGTGTAGAGGTTATTTACACATAAATTGTAGTAAAACAAGACCTTTTCATTTTTTTTTTTTTAATATTTTTACTGACTTAAGAAAAGTGTTTAAAAAAAAAAAAACCCACCGACGCGATTGGTACAGAAACCAAAATATTTTTACAAGCACAAAATACCAACAAGTTCTTGTAGCTATTTTTTCTCTTAATATTTCTGCCTTTAGGTACGTCTTTTTAACGAAACGAAAAAGTGACCTTTTTAAAGGCATCAAAGAATTTTTATTTTTCACAAACAAGACACATATCGTTAGCTTAAATGCAAAACAATGAAGATATTATTGGAATATTTGAAATTGACTTGATTTGTTGATTACAATTCACGTTACAACATATTTTTATAAAATTTTAAACTTCTATCTAAAAAAATAACCAAGTTATTTACAAAATGAAAAATTAAGTGTTTTCAAATACATATGTATATCATTGTTCTTAACAACATAATGTATAATCACACTCAAGAAAAAAATTAGCAGAGTTTTTAATTATTTTTATAAGAACACATTTTTTTTACAACATCAAAATTGGGTGATCTGTTTGATTACTGTTACTACGGTGCTAGTGAAATTTGTGATCAAATAATAATTAATAATAATAATTTTCAGTATAGCATAAGAAAAAATAAAAAAGTGCTGTAAAATTAAAAGAACCGAACCGTTAGTAATCTTGAAATTGTGTAGCCTACCCCATTGCACTCCCAAACGCTAAGAATTTCCAAGAATAAATGACAACATCTGCAGGTCCTTAGATTTTTGAGTTTATATATGTATGTACATATGTATTTCCTTTTTAATAAATTTAAATATAGTCGAACTTCCCTATAATAAACCTGTATGGGACCATACAATATGAAGTTTATAATACAAAAGAAATATTTTTTATTAGTTTATTTAAAATTTTCGGGGTTTTTTGTGTTAGAATTGCATTCTTCCAAGTGGCCCTTCATCAATATCCTTAAAAAAGACAATTTTTATAAATTTTTAGAATAAACGCAATTTTTTTTTTAAATAAGTAGTGGAATATAGACTGTTTAGCTATATTTTGTTAATTCTTCAGCTTTATTAAATTCTAATAATATCTTTCTTTGGAGAAGTACTACTTTGTCCAATATTTACGTTTACTAAATACCGGAGCTGCTATCAACAACTACTCTTAGTTGGACTACTCTTTCCATCTTTTTTATATTTTTCATAAATTACCTAATTAAAATTAACTTGTTGCATTAGCTTTGAAAGTATATGATGCAGAGTTATTTTGAAATAATTCGTGAACTGGAGACAAATAGGTATGAATGAATATGAGTCAAATATTTATTTGCAAAATTTGTTCATTGTAAAAAAAAATTCATTAAGATAATTCATTTTATGGAGATCAAAATACGTTTAGATAAGAATGAAAAAGATGTATTTTTAAAATCAATTCATAGCTAAATTTAATGAAGTACATATTTTAGTTTAAACCACTACTTATAAGTAATTAAAATCAATAAAAAAAATTATAAATAATAGGTATGTCATAATATCTATAACAATATAAGTTCTCCACATTGTTAAATGCATTACTGCCTGCGCTGCATCAGAAAAGCAAACTTATTTAACATGTCAACGCAATCCTTATGATGCTACATATTAATCGTGCGATTATCATATATTTATATATACATATATATGTATATACATTTATATATATTCTATTTTTCCGGTAATTAAACACAAATATTTAATAATTTAATATATTATATGTTTGTTTCACTTAATACTAATATACTTTCTTTTACGATATGTCTTTTTGTTTCCAAAAAATACAAATTAATATATAATAACACATTTTAAAAAATAATAAAAATGATATTTTTCTTCAAAAATATATGGGTTATCGCATTTTTATCTGAAATATTTAAAATTGATTTTAAATCTCAAATAATTAACATTTTACAAAGTTTTTTGCTCTGCATGTAAACTTATGAAATGTTATGTTATTCTGCATTTAAGATGACGATATGTGCAGTTCTTTTAATTTTTTTCCAATAATTTATGCCTGCTAAAAAGCAGCACATACATTTTGGATCACCATGGTGCTGCAGCCAACAAATAATTTTACAAAACAAAACACACACACATGCTTTCACGTTGCCCAGCGGGAAAAATTGCCAGCGCTTTCACTTTGCAGGCCTTAAAGAAGGTTTACAACTGTATTTTTAATAAACTTTTACTTATTCCACTCTGCATTATTTTAAAAGTTCTTTTAGAATAGTTTTTATTAAATATTTTAGAAATTGAGATTTTCTATTCTAAGATAAGGCCTGTCGAAATCGTTTTATTAGTAGCTATTTTGGAATTTGTAGCAAGTTTAATTATTAAATTACTCACTTCACATTATTAGCAACAACAATAACACTGGGATAAAGCTTTATTCTTAATTATTTTTAGAAGACCTTTAAAGTAGATCCAATGACATACTGTGTAAATTAGAAATACAGTTGGAATGCGACTGAAAAACTTTATATCGCCAATAAGGCATTCTATAAGGCCTCTTTACTTCTTCATTTTCCCGCTGTTAATGGACGGGCAAATCGCGTTTTTTTCTATATGAGGAATTTGAATGTGAATTTTTTTAAATTTTTCATATCTGACAAATTCACATATGAATTTTTTTGTTTGCTCATTTTTCATGAATGAGGAAATTCAAAATATTTTTTTTCCTCACCCTCATGAATGAGAAAAAGCATTACAATTTAAAATTTTTCACGCTCGCTCATGACTGAAAAATGAGCGAACGTTTCGGTACTCTGCATAAAAGTATCCGCATCAAACTCAATTACCAATTAGCAATGCCTGCACTCAGTAATGCTTGTTGGAATATTGGCACTTTTGTCTTCTTCATTGATTTTGAAATATTAATTACAATTATTTTCTATTTGTAAATTTGTAAATTTGTATGTGATGCTTAGAGCGAAGTTCGCTTTACTGATCATACTATCAACAACTATAAGTTCGCAACACTACAAAAATCATTGTCGGGCTCTAGAGAAGCAAATTAATGTTTTCTCAGACATTGGGACAGAAAACCATCAGCATTCAGAAAGTTCAGCGAGGCAACCTCCAATTGGACCAAAGCCCTATTAGATAGACCTTGCTAAGAACTAGAATAAAAACAGAACAGAACTGTTATGTTCAGTTATACGCATGCGAAATTAGACAACGTTTTAAAGTGTGGCTTAAACATATCGGACGATATTGTAAAAAAATTAGTTCATCTGAAAAGTACCAAAATGAGTTGGTATATGAGGAAGACGAAAATGACATAATTTAAATTTTAAATAGTTGTAACAACTTTTTTTAATGTCGATTTATTTTCCGAGAAAAATATGTTACAGTATATGCATGTAACACTTTTTAATGTTACCTATAATATCTCGAAGTGTTACATGTTGCGCAACTTTAATAGAACAAAATTAACTGATTTTATTTTCAACCATTACACTTTTATCCTTAAAAGACGTACTTCATGAGCGATTTTTAAGGCTGATTGAGCGGTTTTGCACGCTTTTGCGGTTTGGCAACAAATATTGACATCACTAATGGCTTAGAAAAATTAAAACTATTATAATCTATATACATAGACTTTTTTTCATTTAAATATGTAAATATTTTTACATTTTGTTTTAAAACAATCTTTTTGTGACTGTTGTACTAATTATGTATGTATGTAATAAAAAATGGATACAAAATAAAAAAATCTAAAATTAATAAAGCACTCTCTAGAAGCATTGTGTATAAAAAAAGCAATTGGTGCAAAAAATAAAAGGGAAACAAATGCGGTCATGCTCAGTTAGAGCAATTAATACAGGCACTTATTTTTTCCACATTTTCAATTAAATTTAATATAAAAACTGATTCCTTTTCTTTTTCTAAATCTATTTAAAATTACATATTTTTTTTAAACAATACACAAAGATCTGATTAGGTACGGAATGTGCGTTCAGTTTCGCAATTTGCTTAAATTGAAATCAAGACGGTTTGCTGACAACAGAGTTGTCAAACTTTTTCAGCTTCGTTACTAAATAATTTATCTGAAATTATCAAATTAATTTTTTTTTTTTTAATTTTGTTAAGAAAATAATGACAACAATCAAAAAAAAAAAAAACGTTCGGTGAGAAATCGCCGATAGAGAAATTTTGCCGAAAGTAACGATATAAAAAAACCTTTCGATAGCCCGCTAAAAATAAAGGGTCCGCCATCTAACGTTTTTTTCAACTAGTGCTTATTTCGTGAATGGTAACACTTAGCTCATGTCTGATTTGACAAATAATTAGTTTTATCCTTCCGCTGAACGAATATGGTTGTGTATACGCTGACCAACTGACCATCCAATGCGTTTTCGCTTCACTTACAGAAGATGCCGATTTTGCCAAAAAAATCTTCTTTTCAGATGAAGCTCATTTTGATCTTGGCGGCACAGAAAACCCGCACGCATACATTGAAAAGCCGTTGCACCCAAAACGAGTCACTGTTTGGTGCGGATTTTGGTCCAGAGGCATAATTGGGCCATTTTTCTTCGAAAATGAGCAAGGAGTGGCCATTACAGTCAATGGCGATCGTTATCGGACCATGTTGAACGAATTGTTGTTCACAAAAATTGAAGAGGAGGATATTGGCAACATTCAACAGGACGGCGTTACGTGCCACACAGCCGAAGCTACACTCGATGTTTTGCGCCCTGTTTTTGAAGATCGCATTATCAGCCGCAGAGCTGATGTCGTTTGGCCACCTCGGAGCTGCGATTTGACACCGTTGGACTATTATTTGTGGGGTGCCTTCAAAGATAAGTGTTACGCCGACAAGCCAGAGACAATTGACGATTTAAAGGACAATATTCGTGAAGTCATTGGTGAAATACAGCTGCACACAATCAATAATGTGCTTAAAAATTGGACCGATCTTGTAGGCTACTGCATGGCCAGCCGAGGCAGCCATTTGAATGAAATTATTGTACTTTCAAATAAAAAAAGAAATTTGAGAAACTATTCAGTAGTTTTTTTTATAGCTTTTTCAAAAAAAAAAATGTTATTGGCGGACCCTTTAAAACTATCAATAGTACTACATACTATCTATTGTTCTGCGGCTCTACTATATGTGCATAATTTATGTAGTCGACTACCAAATTACTTGCAGGCATTTTTCTGCTTATTTTCATTGATGTTTGTGAGCATAAAAGTTATTATGCTAAAAATTTTGGGTTATTTTGAAGAGGCTACAAAATCCATAAGCAAAGCCACTGCTTTATTACGCTATTCCATTAGGTGACAGTCTTCGAACATTCTTGGAAAATATAACAAATGAATCAACGTAGATGGAGAATAGTTCAGAGTCAAAAAAAAATTTGTGATTTGGGGATTGAGCGAATAATGAAAGTTATTGCTTGTCTACAATTCTTGACTCTCGATACAAAAGCTCGAATATTTGAAAGACAATCAGGGGTCTAATCACCGCATTCGATACTATCGTATCGAATAAACTATCGAATGTTTTTGCATACGATAGACACTGACGTATCTAATGAAAACTTGTGAAATGTAATGTCGAGTTACTATTATTTCAAATTCAATAAATTTCATTATACATATATGTATCGAGATTCATAATACCAAAATAAATAATTTCGATCAATTTTGCTCGATATCGTATGCGGTGATTAGACCCCAGACTGCAAACGTCGTGTTGAGCTACCTAACATTACTCCGTGTTGAAGACATGGCTACAAGGCCAAACATTTCAAGACCTTGTTTACTGACGCAATGGCATATTATACCCACATTTAAAGAAAATAGCGCAGAAATTTACAATTGTTGAAATGAGTTCTGTCGCATCTGAGAGACTATATTCCACTGCTGGTCAAATTTGATTTGCGGATTTGCGAAATCGTCTAATTCCGCAAAAGTTGAGAATAGTTTGTTCTTAAACATACATTTTGTTTATATCAATTTTGAAAAAAAAATATTTTTTGTTAATTTGAACGGTAATTCAAATTCAGTTCGTTGCTTTTTATTTAATATTAATATCAATTTTAAATAGGTACCTATAAGTAATCTCTTAAGCCCCCATACACTTCGTTCTTTTTATACAACTTTAACCGTAGTGTTACTCGTCAGTTTAAAACTGCCGGTTTGTCGACAAACCCTGTCTTTTTTGCACGCTTAACAATATTTGTTTCAGCTAACCGTCAATTTTCAAACGTCTTCGTTCAAAACTGCTCTTGTATGGGGTTAAGCGGTTAAAAAGGACGGGTTTTATTAGTTTCGAGTGTAAGATAGCATCATAACGACAGTTGATTTTTTTTATCCATACAAATTGCACTAAATGTAGGCACCTTTATTTTTATTGTTGTACCATGATGCCACCATGTTTTGTTAACTTTAACTTCAATTCAAATTCAAAATGTATATCGGTACCGCCAATATTTCTTTTTGAGTATTTGTATTGTATCGGCAAAAAGGCGTATCGTTACCAGAATTTTAGAAAACTGCAGTCGTGGTAGAAAATTTGCCATTTTTTCAACTCAAAAAGCGAAAAGTTGTACACGAATTTTCGTATTTTGTTTGACAGTTTTTGCTTTCGACTGCAGTTTTTTAAACCCCGATCGTGACATCCCTAGTCCAAACCCATTAGTAATTTCTACACTTATTTTACAATTAGAGGTGCTGCTACTAGTGTTTTTCATACGGGATTTCCCGGGACAAAAACCCCGGGATTCCGCTCAATTTTCGGGAAAAAATCCCGGGAAATTTGTACGGGAATTCCCGGGATTTTTTTTTCTGACAAGACATTTTCGCCCAACGTCAAAGAAATATCAATTAATATCCGATAATGTTTAATGCTTTGAAATTTTGAAAGTAGAAGAGTAAAAATGTACAGAATATTTAATTTGTTTAAAGACCCGTAGAAAAGAAACGTGTTTAATCATTGAAATCTTCTTGATACAAATTAGAAAGAGGCTTTCAAACGATTCTGTAAATGCTTATTCTGAACTAAAATCCTATTTTAACAGAAATATTTTGTAATAATTTGTTTGAACAGTTTAAACATTTTTGGTTTTATAAAAATGCTGTTGGCCTTGAATCTATTCTGTGTCAATAAGTGGTTATGAGAACAATTAAAAACTTTAAAGGTGGCAATTCTCTGCGGTTATAGTTTTTTTTTTATTTTAATTCCTAAACACTCCTAATGTCACAGATCGGAAGTTTTTATTATTTCAAATGTTATTGCACATTGAAAAAAGACAACCAAAAAGTTATTTTGCTACAACTTCCTCAAAAATCCTACACAATAAATGAAATTTTGTACTTTTGAACATGAGGATTTTAAGGTGCTATTAAGCACTTTTTTCTCTTTCCCACAGAAATAAAAAAGTTGAATGTATTTAAAAACTTATTTAAGTGATCTCAGGAAATGTTTTTTCTTAAAATAAATTAAATTAAATAATATTTTGCATCGATTTATATTGAGCGGGAATTCCGGGGATCCCGGGAAATTTACAAATAAATCCCGCTTTCTCGGGAAATGAAAAAGTCCGGGAAAAGAAAAACTTTAGCTGCTAACTATTCTGTTTACGATAAAATATTTTATTATAAAAATAACTTTTTCTCTTATCTAATACCTACCCATATCAAAAAAAAATATATTGCATTTTTTTGCACATTATTTGTTTGTTATTACTTAACACAACAACAAAAGTAGTTTTTTTTCGTTTTTTATTTAATTTTATTTTTAAAGGTCATGGCAGCATTTATTGACATTGGAAAAAAATAAACAGTAGCAGTGGCAGTAGCAGCGACAAAAACGCAAATGATTTAATATACAAAGAAAAGAAAACAAAAAACAATAACGACAACATAACTACAACCACAATAACAGCTACAATTGTTTTTTTTTTTATTTAGTTTTAATAACAATACTAAAAAAACGTGGAAAATTATTGTTATAGCAAATATTTTCAAACAAACTAAAAGAAATAAATGAAAACTTTTTTTTATAAAAATACGTGCTGCTGTTTGTGATTGAATTATGTTATGTTGTTGTTGTTAAATAAATAAAAAATATACGATGACACGAACTGCATTAAGAAATGCCACTTTAAAAATATTGAGAAAGAAGAAGAGATATAACAGCATTCATAAATACACATACACACACGCATAAGCTAATTTCCTTAACATAAATTTTTTACACTTAGATAGGTTCCTACATACATACATACTAACATACCCTGCAAACAATTTCCATCGCCGAATCATCGCTGCGATGCATCGTTTTCGCGATTCGCCAGAGGATCGCATTTAGCTTCCACGCGATGCATCGCAACGATGTTAGGCAACTTGCCGGCGATTCGCGGGCGATGATTCGGCGATGGAAATTGTTATATTATTTATATGAATTTTAATAAAACACCTTTCACAAATCACTTGCTCAACTGGAATGACAATTTTGCTAATTGCCCTTGAAACCAAATATTTATTTTCCCGTTACCTTAACAAAACAACAAGAAAAAAAAATTCTATCGAAAGTTATAAAAAAAACACTGATGATTGCCACTACTTGTGTGCGCTCGCATATTCATCGCCTAGTTGTAAGGCGTAGGCGATGGTTAGCGATTTGTATTCCCTGAATGGGATCGCGTAATCATCGCCAAACAACCAATCGCCAAAAAAGTTCAAAAATGTTTGAAGGGTATATGTATGTACGTCATTACCCAGCTAGCATTTTTTTAAATTTTTAATCAAATTCGTGTATTTTTTGACTCTTCAGCGCTATTAAAATACTAGATTATGCGCTCATTTTCTGATCATAAATTATTCGTTTGTCGGGAGAAAATGATACCTACTCCAGGGATGATAAATTCGGTACAATTGTACTTTTTTCAGTTCTATTAGTATTGCAAAAGTACTGAAGTACTCCAATGACATTTTTAGTACAATTTAAAAGTGCTTTAAAATATAAACATTTTGGTCAAAGGTTGAATAATTGATAAATAAAATTAATGAACTAATGTTTCCAAATATCAGAGAATTGCTGTACAAAATTTGTCGGCGAATATGGAACAAATTTTTAATACCAAAATATGATAAAAAAAAGCGAAGAAATCCTCTTGATGTTAATTTACGTATTTTTACTCTGTTCCCCTATCAAGTCTATAAAATCTTCGTCTAAACTCCTTTTTGCATATTTTTTTTGTTAATTGCTAAATATGTATGTATATACTTGAAATATGTATAAAAGTGAATTTTAAAATTATAAAAATAAAAATTGGAATAAAATTGCTTTATTATAATCTGGTAGATAATTTAATGGCATTTAATTTTAAAATATGATTTCAGGCGTATGTCCACCGCGGCTTCAAGTTACTCGGCCCATTCTGTTCAATTTTGGACCTCTTTTTCTAATAAATCTGGCAGTGTGGCTTCTGTGTTGGCTTGAATATTGGCTTCCAATAAACTAATGACCTAACATAGCCCCATAAAAAGTTGTCCAGATGCGTTTAACCGCACGTGAACAGGACAACTTTCTGAAATTGTCTTCGTTCTAAATACAGCAATTTTGCTTATTGACGTATTCATTTATTCACAAATCACTTAACACAATTCTTTGATTAAAGTGCCCGCGAACAGGTTTATTTTTTCAAAGTAAACTTCCACAATTTGGAAGCGTTGCTGTAGCATCAAGCAATTCATAATGACTAAGCAAATCTTAGGTACTGAACAGAAATGTCTACACAGTTTAACATTCTCAGCTCTCAAAGCATAGTTACGGATATCGATATTTCTAATGCAGCTTAAAAAATGCCCTAACATTTCTTAGTTATTCGAACTAGTAAAACAACAACCCGCAACCTGAGACATCCCCTTATTCGCCCAGGAATCTACTGCCCAGCCACCTCAGCCTGCTGCCCAGCAACCTGGGACAGTGGCACAAAAAGTGCTCAACTGTCTCCAACTCCTCAGGGTCCTCACTTAACCTGCACATATCCGACAAGTCGGATACCATCCTCACCGCCATCCTGCCTAACGCAGACCATACTCCTGCCTGAATTTCTTGGCACATGGGTTACACTGAGTTGCAGAGGAAATTAGAAGCCAATTCGATAATATTGCTTTATTGGTTTATGGGCATAAAGAAGTTTGTATGGGGGCTAAATGAAATTATTGAACGATTCTCACCATTTTCAATTAAAAAATTATTCTTACACTGATCAAAGTATACCAAAAAAGTGGGTCAAGAACCAAAATGTCTATATGTTAAACACATCAACACAAAAGCGTAATACCCTCTCCAGCCATGTTGGTATGGGTATTAAAAGTAACACCTAAAAAGTCTTTCTTAAAGAAAAGAAAACACAAAATAATAAAATGAAAAATGAAACTTTTTTTCTTTTATAAATTTAATTTATAATATCATTTAATTGCTTGAACAAAATGAATTTATTTAAATTAATGTGCATTAAGCAAAAAAAAAAAAAAAATTAATTAAAAATTTCACAATACGTAATTTGCAATGATAATAGGTAGAAATAATGATTTAATATATTTTTACAAAATTTATTTAATAAATATAAACAAAAACAACAAGGTAGCCAACTTTTTTTGTTTAAATTAATATTATTACAAAGAATTTACTACAAATGTATGTATTATTAATTAATAACAAGATTAAAGAAACGGGTTAGGATTTTTTTAATGAGAGATTAAGGCTAGTTTACACTATCACACAAGACTAAAGTGGGGAACAGAATAGTCGCTGTAGTACAACGTTTCGAATAGCGCTACAAGCTGTGAAAGTTTAAAAAACGGCTGCTTCAAAGTAGTGTCAACAGAATACATAGTTGTAGCAGTCGTTGCAGTTGAAGTTGAAGCGCAAAATTCGAAATCTTTAACTTTGTTGCGCTACAGAGCATTCGTTAGGTTCAGCTACTACTACAACTTCTTAATTCTGTTCCAGGCCTTACGTATTCCATAATACTTTGTGAGATAGAAATCTAATGAGTTTTGGTGTGACTGTCAAAAAATCGAATTTAACATTACAGTTTCTGTTCACAATATCACACATGAACATGCTTTTGTTAAAATCAACCCTGATCAAATCAAAAAAAGGTTTTTTATGGTTTGAAAAATTTCCAAAAACGATGAAGTCGTATAGAATGTCAAATTGTTTTTCGTAATACTTGTAATTTCATGACACATTGCATTCACACTATCACACTTTCTCATATTATGTACTTGAGTTTTTGACATGTATTAATACAAAGTATAATAGTGTAAACTAGCCTTTATTAACACTTTAGGATCATTGCACATTGGTACATTTTGACAAAAAAATTAAAAAAAAAAAATAAATTCAAAAGAAAATATAAGAATATATTAATAACTTTTGTGACTTTCTCATTCTGCCATACAGAAGTGACCCATTATCACGACCAGAATTCGTCCTTTCACTTACATTTTCGGATTTTATGTGGGAATGACGTTTTGTTAGTTTTAGACCAGTTTCTTTCTGAAAAGTGTTTTAATTCTTTTTTCAAAAATTGTTTTCAAAAATTTTTATTAACGAAATTGTATTTTTTCTGTTTACTTCAACATACTTATGTACATATCGTTCATTTGCTGCAAGACTGGCATAATTCAAAAAAAAATCCATTTCGAGATAAACGCGTTTAAAGTTTTTGATTTCCTCTAATCAATTTGAAAAAATAACGATACATTCTCTTCAAATGGGGAAAGTATAAAAGATATAAAGATGAATTTTATACACAATATAAAGAAAAACATAGCGAACAATTCTGCATCACTAACTCAAAAATTGTATTTTTTGATTTATGCCGGTCTTGCAGCAAATGAGGGATATGTACATATAAATCGCTACCTAAAACGCAAAAACCAAATTTTTTACAAATTCCGTCGATTTTGAACTGTTTGTTAGTTAGGGCGTTTTGCCTTTTAGGTTATAATATGTATGTAAGTATGTATGCTCTCTGCTTTTGATATTTTTAAACAAAAAATAAAGTGGGTTAGCTAAAAATTTCAAGAAAATAATATGCAAAATAGAAGAAGAAAACGTGTTTAAAGCACATCCATCTTCGGCATAATTTCCAAGTACGTACCGCATGCTATTCACACCTCCCCTGCCACCAATATACTCAAACTTTCATTGTGTGAACACAGACTATTTAACTTTCTACCTCAGTTGAAAAATATATGTATGTACATATGTATCTAAAAACGCACGTAAAAAAATTGTAAATAAAACAAAGAGTTTTCAGAGAATTATCTTAATATTTTTTTATTATGATAGAAGGATCCATATAACAATTTTATGTGAAAATCTCGACACGGATTCGGTACAATACTTCAATCCGACGGTCCATATTTTTAATGAATCTGAAACATGTGTATTTGAGGTTCAATGCCGTTAATGTTCCGAATTATCTCATCCTTTAGCTTTCCTTTAAATGTCCCCAAAGAAAAGTCCACAGGTGTCAAATTACATGATCGCAGCGGTAAATTAACACCGCCACAACGTGTGGCAAGTGGCACCATCCTGATGAAACCACATATCGTCAAGGTCCACATACTAAATTTCTGGCCACAAGAAGTTTGTTGTCATCTCGCGATAGCGAACTGTACACGGTAACTGCTTGGCCGACCACATTTTCGAAGAAGTGCGGCCCGATGCCGCTGCCAGCCCATAAACCGCACCAACTAGTCGGTGGAATCTCATTTTCCCAAATGCTCATTTCTGCTTGTTAACGAATCCACTGAGGTGAAAGTGTGCCTCGTCGTCGAAGATAAGGTGCAAGAAATGCATTTTGATTTGAACGCCCATTTTTGTAAAACGCTTCAAAAATCGTAAATTTTTTGTCAAACACTGAAGCAAAGAAATGTCAAATTAAGTTGGGCAAAAAATTTGACGTTTAAGTGTGACTCACAATTAACATCGTGCATTATGGTTGAACCACCCTATAGTTAACAGATTTTTAGTAATAATTAAGAAAAAGCACATATTTATGGTCTGTTGTTAAGCACCAAATTTGCAGAAGTTCTTAACTTTTGTTATTCACAAACTATTTATTTATGTTTTTTTTTTCAATATTGTAGGTAAAGTACATATTTATTGTGTGAATGTTCTTAAAGATTCGTGTATTCTTGTACACTTGTACATACAATTATTTATGTACACATGTTCATATTTATGTATAGAATATAAATATATAAGAATGTATATATGTATATAAGTATAATACGTACACAAAACGCGTCTGTTCTACCCTACATAAAACAACAACAAAATAAAATTTGCTTGTTTTTTTTTTCTTTCTTTTTTTCATTTTAAGCTTGTATTTATTTTTGTTGTTTTTTTTTAACATCAAATGTATACAGCCCAACACACTTGATTTAATTCTGTCTACTGTTTATTTTATTTATAAGGACTGTGACAAAAAAGAGTGTAGATGTTAAAAAATGTGCCAGCCATTCCTTTAATGTAATCAAGATGCCTTAAATTTAATAAACAGGCCGTTTTCCTAAACGTGTGGTCACAATGTATCAATATCGTGTTGATGCATTGTGTACATAAATTTTTACCTACGTTCTATTGTATATGAATATGCAACCTTATTCCATTTAGCGCCATCCATACGAAACGATAACGTTTTGTGTCGATTCTTGCAAATCGGTATGCCCATTGTCAATGTCAATTTTTATCGATAAGCGTCGATGTATTTTTGGTATGCCGTACGCAACATTAACGATGGCATCGGTTTAAATTGACTCTGATTTTGTCGTCAGTCTTATTGGTGTCGAAACAGTTTTATTTATTTATTTATCGATTTCCTGCACAACAAGAACAAGTCTTATAATTAAAGTACAGGATTATATTGGTTTATAAGGATTACCATATAAAAGATTTTAATAGTTAACATTTAACATTAAAATAAAAAAAGAATAAATATAATAAAAGTAATATAACGAGTTATATTAAAAATAAAAAATTTAATACAATATATAAAAAAATTAAACAAAAAATACAGATATAAAAGCATTTAATAAATTTATCTCGAACATTTTAAGTTTAAGCTAAGCGAAAGTTTTAAATAAAAATTTCCGAAAAAGATTTGCGTTGCTATTTGGTTGTTGGTAGTTTGGCACACCATTCCAAAGACGAACGGCGTTTATAAAAAATTGCCATTCCGAAACAAGACATTTAAATCTAGGTATAATCATGTTCTTACCCCTGGTGGATCTAGCAAATTGTATAATATTATAAATGTATTGTGGTTTTTTCGTATGTATATACAACTTTGTGCAAAAAAATAAGGACTCTAATTTTAAGAAGGTTTTCGAAAGATACTCCATAAAGGTTTTTTGAAAATGCAGAGACTCCATCACTCTTCCTTAATCCGTAAACATATCTTATAATGTTGTTGTACAAAACCTCCAATTTGTTTCTACTGATGGAATCACATTTAGCGAAAAGTTCACAACCGTAAGTAAGACTAGGAATCAGATAAGCCTTTGCAAGAAGCTGCCTTATTCTTAGTGGCGTGAAGTGTTGTGTGGACCACAGCGTTCGAAGTTTGACATACGTCCGAACTACGAGAGTATTTATGTGGCTTGACCAGGTTAAGTTGTTGTTGAACACTATCCCTAAGTTCTTAACTCTTTGCACCATGTCGATTTTTTGATTATTTATTAAAATGGCATCTTCAATAAGTGGTGTAATGGATTTTTTATGAATTATTTAGCATTTCGACTTTTGTGGATAAAGGCAAAGTCCGTTTTCAACTGCCCAGCAATGTATTTTGTTCAGATCATAATTAAGTTTATCGACATTTTCCCTAATAGAGTTTGCAGGACTACTTAAGTACAACTGAACTTCATCCGCATACATGTGTATTTTACAATAAGTAAGTTGCTGTGGTAAATCATTAGCATAAACTGAAAAAAGGATGGGTCCTAGAATCGATCCCTGTGGCACACCTTTTGTGAGTGTTATTGGATTTGAAATAGTGTTATTAACGTGTACGGATTGACTTCTATCAGAAAGATATGACGATATTAATTTAGTTAATGAGGATGAAAAGTTGAAAAAATTTCTCAATTTAATGCATGAGGTTTCATGGTTTACAGTGTCAAATGCCTTGGAATGGTCGAGTAGTATCAAGAAATTAGTTTTACCATTATCGAGTTCGCGTCTTATATTTTCAGACACGTCAACCAGTGCAGTTACACAGCTGTGGTTGGGACGAAACCCCGATTGTTTATCGGTCATTAAACGATTTGCATGTATGTAAGCACTCATTTGCAAATGCAAAATCTTCTCCAAAATTTTTGAAAGAAAACTTAGAATTGCTATCGGACGATATTCCGTGTTAGACTTTGGTAGTGGTATAACCTTTGCGTGCTTCCATTTTGTAGGAAAGGAACTATAAGTTATAATTGAATTTAAAAGGTGAGTTATGAATGGCAGTAGTAACGGTAACAGAATTTTAATAAAATAAGGATGTATATTGTCGGAACCCACAGCATTGGATTTAACCAATGAAAAGCAAGACAAAACCTCAACCTGGCTAACACAAGAAAACTGGAACGAATTAACTTTAGAACACGAGTTATTATTAAAAGAAGTAATGTTTGGTATCACATTATTTGTAGAAACCGATGGTATATTGGTGAAGACATTATTGAGTTCATCAGCATCAATGGTACAGCTATTAGTTTTAACAGCTTTCCCGATACCAATGTCTCGAATGGTCTTCCATGTGTTTCTAGAGTCAATGGCAGAACTAAAACGTTTAGTATAATAGTTGGATTTAGCCAATCTTATTTGATTATTAGCATTCCTTCTGGCAGAGCGGAATTCACCTTTAAGTCCAGCTGTTCTAAAACGTTTCCATCTGGAGTATGCTAGATCTCTACGTTGTATGGACTGCTCAATGTTTTTGGTGAACCACGGTTTGTTCTTACTTGTAATTTTTTCCTTATTAATGGCAAAGTTTCATCATATAGGGATAGAATATTGTTCTCCAAAAATGTTAGCTGATCATCAACAGAACTCATAAAGTAAATGTTATTCCAATCAAAAGAATAGAAACTTTCATATAGCAAGTCGTAGTTTACGTTTTTAAAATCCCGGTTACTATAAACCTGATCCTCCTGTTGTAGCGAGAAATCATATACTAAAAACATCAAAGTCCTTTTTAACTTTTTAATAATAATAATAATGTTGAATTAAAAAATGGAAAAAGAGCAACAAAGCTACGCGAAAATTGCAAAAATTTCGAAAATTCGCGAAAATTTTTAATATTTCAAACAAGCCATAAAATTGATTAAAAGTCCCTAAAACTATAAGGAATAGCAAACATTCAATAAAAATGTCTAAATTAGCGGAAACTTTTCCTGTAATTCAACTTTTTTATCATACCGCTTTTAGCAAATTTCCGTTAATTTTGCAATTTTTATCGAACATTTGTAATTTCTTATAGTCTTAAGCTACGGTCACACTTATTAAATATTTGACCAAATAAGCGTAACCCCTACTTTTGTTAATAGTTATTGAGATTTAGCATGATGTTAATATCACAAAATAAACTAATTAAACTACTACACATAGTAACAAATTGTTGTTTGTAAGATGTGGTATTATTATCAAAATAAGTATTGGAATTGAAGGTAATAATTATTTAGTTTTCTTATTGGTCCCGTTTTTTTCGTCAAATATTTGATAAGTGTGACCTGACCGTAGCTTTAGGAATTTTTATTTTTTGATTTTCTTAATAATGAGCTCTAGGCGCAGTAAGACTACTTCTGCTCTATCAGGATCATATTAAGTACTTGACGATCGGCTGCTACCAGATATCAGAGACGTCATTAAATTTTTAAATACTATTTGGAAAAGTAGTACCTTTATTTGAAAAGATACCACCAAACGAAGTGGGAGTTTTAAAAGTAATGTGAAGTGTTTTTTAGAGTCATCTGAGAAACTTTTCAACGTTGAAACTTGCACTCCTATTACAACTTTATTTTTAAAATAAGTTTAAATAAAATGATTTGCGTTGGATATGACGGATTTGCTACCAACACCGTTTGGAAAGGTGGTGTGATTCTATATTTAGAGGGGTATGTATGCTTCATGTAATTTGTTCTTAATTTTCGATAGTTGTATTTGGGATCTAGAGAATATTTTGAATTTGCCTGACGTGCAAATCGATAAAATAAGTACGGCTCAAAAATACCTTTATAAGATATCTCAAGCTCACTTCGGCTAATCGTACTCTCAGAAAATTTGGAATTGCTTGTCAACTACGTGGTTAAATATATGCTCTGTTCTATTCGTTCAATTTATATATTCCGGTTTCTTGTTTACTCTAGCACGCACTCGACCTTTTAAATTGCGACCATTTTTAATGGACGCAGTCCTTATAATTTATTTATATTTTTGTTGTATCCTATTTACTTTTTTGAACAGTTGGTAACACATTTTGAATTATGGCAAGAAAAAAGCAGGTCCTTTAACAAGAAATATTTATTGATTTTAATTAAAAGAGAAATACAAGAAAGTCAGGAGGATGGTAAAACTAAAAAATTTATGAAAACAAACTGCGAAGATCATGGCCAGTTTTTAATTTCGTATTTAAATGTCTACATATTTCGTCAATTTTTATTTAAATTTTATTTAAATTTAAGGGGAAATGGATTAATTTTATTTTATTTAGACAAAATTATGGTAGAACTAATAAATATCGTAAAAAATAGCATGTATTTGGTTAGATTTTTTTTTTTTTTTTTTTTTTTTTTTTTTATAATTTCCTAGCTTATCCCGCGAAGCTTTATGCTTGTCTGCAGGAAAGAAACCAGAGTCTGCAATTAGCTCCTTTTTGAATAACACAATTTAAGGGTTGTGAACAACCTTTTCACCTGAGAGATTAAGACCGCCGTATTGATGGTTAGATGGTCCCAAAGGAAATGCTGATCGTTTTAATGCTCAATTCAGCACAATCGGCTGAGTAGGAATAAAACGTATAAACCCAAATATGAAGCAACCTCTGTAAAAATTTATATTTTTCTTACAAAACTAACATAAATTGCGGACTATTAAATATTGTGAAGATCAGTTTATAATTAACCATAGGCCCCACTCGTAGTGCTGACACCTTTTTATTTCGCCATTCCCCAACTTTTACATATATTTTGAGAGGTGCTGCCAACTTGTAAGCGGACAGTTTGTTTTTTTTTTAACAAATTTATGTCGACATTAAGTTACAGACAGTTTGTCGATACATTGAGAAAATGGCCATAAGACTATTAACTTTTAAGGAATAAAACAACAAAATTATTCACTGGGTTTTAAATTAAAAAATGTGAACTTCCTTTTTGTGTTTTAAAAAAGGCGTGCAAAAAAGTTCAATGAATTTTTTACAAAGTTTAAAAATGATTTGTACATATTTACATACCTTCAAATTGTTAATTGTTTTTGTTCCAAAATTTTTAGAACATACTTTGTATGTACATATGTATGTACATTAGGGCAATAACCAAATTTTTGGCATAGTACCAAGGAGTGGTTAAGAATGTTTTAGTTATGAAACACCTGTCTCCTGTCGTTTTGCGAAAAAAAAGCTCACGCAGGGAAGCAAATTTCTAAAACCTTCCAAGATATTTTTTTTAGAAAAATATTTAATTTTAAATGATTTTGTTATTCGTGCTTAATTTCCAAATTTTTATTTTTGATAAAAACACTGAAATTTATTGTTGATGGGATAAGCTATTCCTATGCGCATTTCACTGGTTGCTTAGGCCAGATCATCAGGAAACTTCATCCATAAAGATTTTAGAAAAACTAAAGATATTAAACCAAATAAAACTGTTAAGCGTATAAGAATTGCCGCAAGGCGAATTCAAACAGGTAAACTCATCTCGTCAGCCGTTCATCAGCTGTTTCCACGGCGAATTAAAAAATATGGTCAAACGTCAAAATATGATTTTGTTTTGAGAAGAAGTTGAATGAAAAGTGTTAAAAATATTATTTTTATAATAAAAAAATTTCAAAACTGCGAATGATTGAAGTGAATTTATTAATTTCTTTTATAAAAAAGTGATAATTTTTATTTGCAATAAAAAAATTTTGACAACCAACCAGAAAATTGTATAAACAAAATACATGGGGCTTTTTGTAGTTGTAGAGATGAGTTTACCTGTTTGAATTCGCCTTGAATTACCGCAACAGTTCTATTTGTAACAATATCAAAGTTAAAACAAAATCGTCAACAATTAATTTCAGTGTTTTTATCATAAATAAAAATTGGGAAATTAAGCACGAATAACAAAATCATTTAAAATGAAATTTTATATTCCCACGAAAATTATTTTGATGAAAAATATTTTATTTATTTTTCTATACAATATTCATGTATTTATTTATTCTATGTTTACATAGTAGTTTTAAATGTATATACTATTGGATAAAATAAACTTTACGTTTAATGTTCGCGATGATTTACACAGTGGATAAATATCTTGTACAACTTTTTTTTGCTTTCTCTGCTGTGATTTTTTTAATTTTGATTGGAAATGGTGTATTTTTGAAAACTCCTTTAAAAGATAATAATCTAGGCATTTAGTGATGGTACAATCTATGAAACTCGGATCATTGCTTATATTTTTATATCGCTTTAAGCATAAGGTATTCTACTCAGGTTTTTACATAAAACGAATTTGAACCGCGAAGAATTGTAAACCGTAGGAAAATTTTTAAATCTAAAGCAGTGGATAAATTCCAAAATAGCATTTAACTGATACTTATAGGAATATATTCAAATATCCGTGAGATACAAATTGTTGTTTTCAAATTTCAACCCGATCCCTGCGTGAACTTTTTTAACAATCCAAAAAAATTATCATATTTTTTATTAATAACTTTTAATATTCTACTCGACTATGTATACTTTGCCGTTGTTGATATTCGCAAAAAGTGAGAAAAAGTTATTGCCCTAATGAATATACAATGTATTAAAATTTTATACTAAAAATTAAAAATAAATATTAGCGAATACAAAAAGTTATTTCATAAGAATTAATTTTTTTTAAGTGGCTTACAATGCAATAAAATGGTTGGTTTTGTATTTTGTTGGCAGCTTGGCCTTTTTGTTTCAGCGAAACGTTCTGGTTTTATTTTTCATTATTAATAACGATAATCGAACTAAAATCCACAAAAAAGTAAAACAGCAGTATTCGTAATAATAATGTCGAAGACTACGTACTGCTTACCAATGAACTGCTGATGGGCGGGCGGTATTCATCATTCATTTAATATAACAACAACAACAACAACAACAACAAAAAAGTGGAGCTTAGAGTTCTTTGCACCCACATCATTTGTCATATATTTATTTAGTACAGCAATCAGAATAACAACGATATTTTTCTCAACGCAATACAAAATTCTCCCGTTACACTGACCCCAAAAAGAGAAATTAAGAAAAAACAAGAAGAGAGAAAACAACTAAAATGACAAAGAAACAGCACTTGATAAATGTTTTTGCTAAACAGCCTGAAAAAGTTAAAACCCATTTTTTTTAAGTAAAATCTACCTTTTTATTGCTAAGCGAAGGGTAAATACATACTTCTTTGGTTTTCAGAGTGTTGTGAGTTTGGCCTTGATATTGTCATAGAGGAAGGTAATTAATCGTAATAGGTTTCCACCTTGCTGTCCTTATGCAGATATACTTAAGAAATAATATTTTATTTTCCCCATTACAAATCTTGTTATGTAAAATGTGCCATAGGAAATTCCCGGGATTGCTTTTTTTTAAACAGCTACCCATTACTTGCCAAGGGTTTTATTCCCATGTATGGAGAGCTGGTCAGGTCGGGGCAGATTGTATGAGAGATTTACTAATTTTACTGATGGCTCGAAGATGGGGGCATGGTTGCGGAGGTGTACCTTGAGGATCTGAATATTGGAAGGTCATCTAGTCTTTCAGACGACTGCAGTGTATTTCAGGCAGAGTATTTAGGGATCTTGAAGGCCGTAGAATTGGTAAAGGGCAACATTGTCGTGGACAGTTAGGTGTCTCTTAGGGACTTGCTGAGCTGTTTTGTGAATTCCAGGCAAGTGGATGATTGTAGGAGAGCCTTAAGGGAAATCTTAGGAGATTATGTGGTGAAGCTACGTTGCGTGCTGAGTTCCAGCAACATCAACGGTAATGAAATGGCCGGTGAGTTGGCGAAACTAGGCTCGAAAATAGAGGATGCTGCCTGTATGGAGACAGTCGGACCTCCAATAGGTTTTTATTTTGGGAAAATTATGGAATTTGTTCTAACCCGGACGGACTAGTCGGGCATTGGGGAATAGAACAGACTGTAGAGTATAACGGACATTATGGCCGGAGCTTAGGAAGATCGATTCTGTTTCGTTGCCGAGTTTATTTCAAACCATTTCTAATGCTTTCACGCTTTATTTCTTTCTAAGCATTATAGTTCTACCTAAGGCGACACAACGGAACAAATTGATCCTACGACAGTTGAATCTTCGTTAGGAAACGACCCGAGTCTCACTTGGCCAAAGCTTGCCACCCCAGAAACGGCTGTATCAACCGAAAGTTTTTTTTTAGGGAAGAACTTTTGATGACAGCAAATCTGTTACAACAACAACTAAAACCACTAATCAGTGTTTTCTAGGCAGAAATACTTGCTGTTTGAATTATATATTGTCTTGAAGTCTGCCGTAGATACTTATGTACATACTTATGTATAAGCATGGCCGAACCGCCGTTCTGATCTTAAACTCTGTATTCTTGAGGTCGAGAACAGCCCCTCACAGCTGCTCATAAGTATCTTAAAGTGATCTTAAACTCCTCATTCTTGAGGTCGAGAACAGCCCCCCACAGTCTCTCATATCTAAATGTGATGACTGAGCAATTCAACATTAGGATCATATGGGGCTCAGGCACCACCTGACGGATTGGGCTAAACTTAGAAGACGTGGGGGTACCTTTTGTCTCTTGTAAATTTAAACTTCTGTAAATAACTATCGATATTGCTTATGATAGATGAACCGCAAATACTGATTGCAGGATTGCCGGGAAATTGTGGCCAAGTGTAAATGTAAAAGGCTTAATGCCTACTATCGATGACCAGAAAGTATGCGTCAGGTAAAGTCCGACGTGCATTGTGTTAAGGAACCGCACGCAATAAGTGCCCTAGCATTTCTAATGATAAAAATCTGGAACACCTTCTCTGGTACTATCCTATATTTTTTTTAATGTCCGACTGTTTTTCTATATATCTGGAGAACAGCAAGAGTCAACGTTTCCAAATAAGTTACAAGCATCTTGGTTATAAATACAAAATGTGGGCGGTATTGGAGAAGTAGGTGTTACAGAAAATAGATTTATTTATATATAAAGATTTATTTATATATAAAGAAGGTATTTACATACATACATATGTATATAAATTTATGTTCTTATTGCACAATGGTGAAGGGCATATAAGATTCGCTATACATATAGCACTCTTACTTGTTTTTATGCATACCTTGTAAAAAACCACAAAAGTATCGGATATTGTTTTGCGAATTATGTATTAGCAGGACCAAAGAATACCTAAAGCGCATTCATATTAGACGGTCATATTTGGTATGTTTATAGAGAGTACTTTGCTATTAGACTATGTATATAGTGATATCATACCAAGTACACATACATATGTATGCATGTCATACATTCCCAGTAGGAAATGTTACTAGTGAATCTGTACTGATTCACTATTGACACAGTCACCAGTACTAGTGACTTATTATACCCCAGACAATGTTATTTACTATAGACATTTAACATGTGCGTGTCATTGGAAATCTACTACTGACGTTGGTACTACTGACTAGGTACTGACTAGGTGGTTCCTTTGGGAACATATGTAGACATTGGAAGCAGAGAATCACTAGTACATTTTAGTAAATGTAGTCTACACTTTTGGTACGAATACGAAATCATAACAATATTTTTTTATTAGTTCTTCAACTTTTATAGGAATTGTACTTCTCAGTTGTTATTGATAAAAATTTTTGCGTATTAAAGCCAAATATAGTGGAAAATGTAGTGAAGTGTAGACACTTTGTAGACAATGTCACCAAAATAGTCGACAAAACTGGTGACTTGGAGACACTTGCACCCAGGTTTCTTTCAGGGTTATTACAAAACCAACATCGAAAAGTGAAGGTTGTCTATGTACATACATACATATGTACATACATACCTACATATGTATATGCTTAATGTACCGTATTTTTAATGTTCTCGAACTTGATCTGTTAAAATTTTCTAGTATGTATCGCGTTTTTTTGTTTTGCTCATTGTTTCAATTTCATTTGTTTTTATGTTACAAAACCTTTATCCGGAATTTGTTGTGAAATAAATACATACATATGTATGTATTTATGTACATACATACCTACAAACATATTAAATAAAATTTAGCTTTTTCTTGGCCCCCTTCTTTGCTTAATATTTATTCGTTCTCTTTCATTCTATCTTTTTCTTTCTTACATGATGTATCTCCTTTTTTATTGTATGTAATAGGTACTTACATACATACATACATATGTACATATGTATATGTACATATTTTTTATTTTGGGCAAAACTTTTCATTTTGTTTTAATTAGAACGTGAAATGGTGATGAGTTTTTTCTTACGTTTTTCGTCGGCCTTGCTAAAGTTCAAATACCCCACTGTTTATTTATTTTTTTATACACAAATTCTCGTATAATTTTTGCGTTTTTTTTTATTATTTGTGTTGTTGGTTTTTGTAAACGCGCATGATTTTTTTGTTGGGCTGTTTGTTTTTTGTTGTTTTGTATACAAAAAGTATTCCTTTACTTTGTTGTTGTTGTTAAAGCTGTCAATGGTTTTGTTGTTGGTTGGTAGGTATTTTAATTTTGTTTTTCTTTGAAAAGTTTTCGTTTGACACAAAGAAATTGTTTTTGTTTTCCTATTGAATATTAAAATTGTCTGGAAGATTGTTGTTGTTGTGTGTTGTAGCAGAAGCAGCAGAATCTGCATCGGCAGCGACTTCAGCTAGCAGTATTACTACGTTTATTTGTTGTTATGTACATATGTAGGTATCATGTTTATAAATATGTATGTACATATGTACGTGTTTGCCTGTTACTCTCTTGTTGTCCTTTTGGCTTTGTAAATTTTTTTTGTTAACATGATTTTGGTTTGTTTTGTATTTTCGGTAGCGTTCAAACTTTACTAAAAGGGGTAGGTCAGGGTAGCTTCAGGCAAAATATTGCGGCTGACAATCAGCCAGACAGACGTCAAAAGACTGTATTTGCCTATTAAAAGTTATTGTATGTACATAGGTATGTAGGTACACATAATTTAATGTTCATAAATTGTGTGTTCTTTGTATTCGTATATGTAGGTACCAGTGTTGCCACTCATGTGTAATTACACATATTATGTGTATTTTTTTTGCATGTGTAATTCACGTGTAATTAAAAATTTTAACGTTTTGTAGCACTGATTTTTGTTATTATTTTGTCACAATTATTTAAAGCGTTAAGAGAACTGAATTAAAAATGGTTTGATCATTAACTACTTACCATTTGGCATTTAGATAGCTTTTGTCACAATATATTACATACCTATGTACCTACCTATAACGACGAAACATCCCGGGTGCATTATTCTTTTTTTTATTTTAAGAGAGGACCATTGACTGCAAAAGAAAAGTTGGAGCTTCTCGAAAGCACAATTATACAAAAAGGGATTCCTTTTAAAAATTTTGTTGGATTCGCACCAGATAAACCTAATGTTATATTTGGACATCATAATTCAGAACTTAAGTTGTTAAAAGACGAAAACCCATCTGATAAAATGATTGTGCACCCTAATACATTTGGTAGCGTCGAAGGCCTGCCTGAACCTTCCAACATATTTGGAAAAATTTCTTCATAATACCTATTAGATCTTGTTTTTTTTTAGAAGTAATGCTCGGCACACTTAAGCAGTTTCAGAGAATATTTTCGCGACAACATGCACTCTTACATTTTGAACAATTTTAGCTTTATAGTAATTGGAGCCAGAAAAACGGGTCCGCCATCTAACGTTTTTTTTCAACTAGTGCTTATTTCGTGAATGGTAACACTTAGCTCATGTCTGATTTGACAGATAATTAGTTTTATCCTTACGCTGAACGAATATGGTTGTGTATACGCTTGAACAACGCTGGGAAATATTGCGACATTACTTTAAAAATCATGGTAATGTTGCAGAATGTGTGAGAAAAAAATTTTGCCAAAAAAATCATCTTTTCAGATGAAGCTCATTTTGATCTTGGCGGGTATGTAAACAAGCAAAATTGTCGCATTTGGGGCACAGAAAACCCGCACGCATACATTGAAAAGCCGTTGCACCCAAAACGAGTCACTGTTTGGTGCGGATTTTGGTCCAGAGGCATAATTGGGCCATTTTTCTTCGAAAATGAGCAAGAAGTGGCCGTTACAGCCAATGGCGATCGTTTACGGGACATGTTGAACGAATTTTTGTTCACAAAAAGTGAAGAGGAGGATATTGGCAACATTTGGTTTCAACAGGACGGCGCTATGTGCCACACAGCCGAAGCTACACTCGATGTTTTGCGCCCTGTTTTTGAGGATCGCATTATCAGCCGCAGAGCTGATGTCGTTTGGCCACTTCGGAGCTGCGATTTGACACCGTTGGACTATTATTTGTGGGGTGCCGTCAAAGATAAGTGTTACGCCGACATGCCAGATACAATAGACGGTTTAAAGGACAATATTCGTGAAGCCATTGGTGAAATACATTAAGGCACCCATTTGAATGAAATTATTCTCCATTATTAACCGGAAGGAAATTTGAGAAAATATTCGGTAGTTTTTTTTATAGCATTTTCAAAAAAAAAAGTTATTTGGCGGACCCTGTATTATTGGAAAAAGTTTTTTGAAATGAAAAATTCCTTGAGAGACATAAGTTCAAATAGTTATTTTTGTTTTAGTCTTTTCAAATGCTGCTAATGTAGGTATCTAAATGTAAATGTGATGTATGTATTTTACTTTGGTTATTTTTAAGTTAAAAATTACTTTAAAAATAGTATGAATTTTTTGTTTTCAACCGTTATTTTTATGAAATAAAAAAAACGATGACTAGTTATTTTTTTTTTACTAAATGAGAATTCAAAACAAATTTCGTGAGTTTGCAAATAAAAGATACCTAGCATGTGTAATTTGTATTTTTATGTGTAATTTTGACCCCGGTAGGCTAGCTGGTAGAGAGCTAGTCTAACAGCGCCGGGGTTGCGGGTTCGATTCCCGGCTGAGACTCTGGTTTCGTTCCTGCAGACACGCGTAAAGCTTCCCGGGATTAGCTTAGGAAATTTAAAAAAAAAAGAAAAAAATTTTGTTGGTGGCAACACTGGTAGGTACCTACAATATATTTTAATTTATAAAATTATTTAAATTCACATAAATTATTTATAAATTCATACATACATACATACATATGTATACATCTCAGTGGTACCTTTATAAACTACCGCTAGTCACACCACAATCTACCTCACATGCTTTTGAGTGGCGAATTTAACATGGTGATGTCATTGGAGGTGACAATTGACCCCTCCCTGCATAACCTCTACCTACCATAAGCGATTTTTTTGTTGTTTCGGTAACGGGATCTATTTCGGATACACATTTTTTGTCTTGTCGTTGAAAAAAAATTGTGTTCTGCATTACTTGGAGCTATAGAATTAGCTAGCGAAACGTGAGTACCTATTTTAACATGTCAACACCAGACATTGGTGACCAGGGAAAGATGTAGGTTTGATTTGAATGCCACATCAGTTGTCACTAGTAACAATTTAGTAAAAGTGCTAACTATTTCGCTTGTCATTAGTGTCGATTGCTTCTTTTTATACCACAGTCGTATAAGACAACGACAACTACAATAAGGCAGATTGTTTGACAGTCCTGTAAGTATCTTATGACAAGTATTCAATGAAATCAGTTTGACCTATTTACTTATATCTAACGAAGAATTTTTTTATATCCTGGGGTCTAATCACCGCATACGATATCGAGAAAAATTTATCGAAATTATTTATTTTGGTATCATAAATCTTGATATAGAATGAAATTTATTGAATTTGAAATTATAGCATTCGATATCGAGTAACTCGACATTACATTTCTCGAGTTTTCATTCGATGCGTCAGTGTCTATCGTATGCAAAAACATTCGATAGTTTATTCGGTACGATAGTATCGAATGCGTTGATTAGACCTCTGGTGCTATTATTTTTGACCGCAGCTGTATGTATGTACATACATACCGAACGCGAATTCACTTTTACCCAACGGGAATTCACTTTTAGCAGATGTACGAAAAAAGCGAGGAGCGAACATCGCAAGCGATCATGTACATGTTGTGGAAAAACTGACGCTTACTCTTAGTAGTGGCACTCGTTGTTGTAGAAAAAAGTTCAACATAGAAAAACTACGCACCACGCACACTGCAAATAACTTTATATCTCAAATTAAATCGACTGTCTACACAAACCCGAGATCACAATATGCTGTGCAACCTCCTATAATTTCGAAATAACGGTATATGTTGAAAACAAGAGCTAACCTAAAAAAACAGATTCATCGTGCCAGAATTAGGTTTAAACGCCAGGTACCCGGCTTGTCTGTTTTTTTCAACTAGCCCGGTATACTCCCTTTTTTGTCTCTATCCCGAATGTCCTTTCCTATTATTTTAATTTTTTGCAAATCGACATACACTTTGTTAAAATAATGTAAAAACTTAATTTGAAACTACTTTTTTTTAATCAACTTCACTTTTTTCTTCATTTCAGTCTCTCCACCAGACAGCAAAATATGGATCCAAGCAGACATCACGATTTTTTAAGCAACTCTGAAGATCGTTCAAATAGAAATACCTATTATGGACGAGAAATACCTGAAATAACATCACATCACTATTATGGACCAGCAACAACAACTACAAGAACTGTAAGCAATAGTACACGTAAACCGTGTGGTTGCACGACTACAGGTAGTGGCACAACGGCCGGTAGTATAACGTGCAATGGCTGTCGTTTGAATCCATCTAATGAAGGTGGCTGGCAATCAACGATGGCAAATTCAAATCAAATAGATCACTCACAAAGAGGTGCTGGTGCAGGACCTATTGGTATAGCAATGGCGGGAGATTATCATCATCGTATGGCTTCAGAGGCCAGTGTACGTTCAAATGTCCGACAATCTGCAATGTATGTACAACAGCATCCACACCAACAACATGCGCAACAAATGCAACAGCAGCCAACTCATAATCCTAGTATGGTACAAACACAGCATTCTGCGCACATGGGGAATATGACGGGGAATCGTACAAATTATTGGCCTCAAAGTAGTTCCGCAAGTAGTAGTAGTCAGCCCTATGGAAATGAAGAACATTTAGGAGGCCTTCCTACACAAGCACAAATTGATATTAGTGTTGTCCGAAGAAATGCACCTGCTACTAATGACTATGGACCTTACAAGTCTACTTCAATACCCACGAATGCTACGCATGTTACCCAACATAGCAGTAGTGTTGGTACAGGCTACCAGTTACCTACATCTTCACTACAGACTTCAAATCCTCTACACCAAAGGGTTAGTGGAATGGGCGGAGTTGGTGGTGCACCTGCCTCAGTTCCAGGATCTTTAAATGCCAATACTCCTTATATATCGTCTAATGAACACATTTATGAACATCAGAAATACTCGACACCTTCTTCCGCTTCGACGGCAAAAATGGCCTATAATACAACACCAGCCTCCGCCATCTATGATAGTCATCATCAACCTCACCTTAATAATCAAGCCATGGGTAAAAGCCTGCCTATTGATCATCATGTTATAAATCCAAGCAATATGCCAACATCTAAAGAACAACACCCAAGTCCGAATTATGCCCGCAAATGTCCCCAAATGTATGCACCAGAAGAACAAAGCACAGCTCACCAACATCTGTACATGTCAACGCCCCAATTTAGCTCGGATAAATTTACACGAGCTTCACCACAACACCCCCCACCACCAGCGCAAAACGATTTCACAAAATTGCGTGAAAGTTCTAGTGGGAACTCTTATATGGTAGCACCGCACAGCGATAAATATAGTAGCCCTCACATGCACAACTCCCATTTAAGAGAGTCCCCTCAATTCCCTTCACACGTGACAGCATCACCCCGCAATCCCAGCTCCTATTATGGAGCAAGTCAAACACAAAATCCCTCCAAAATACACCCACCGGAAATGTCACCCATTATAATGAAACAAAGTCATCATATGCATAATTATCAGTATTCAAAAAGCCCTCTACCACCTCCACTACCACCGTCCCATTTGCAAACGCAATCAATCTCTCCTCTTTCATCACAAATGGCAGCTAAACCACAAACAAGCGCAAATGTGCCGCCACTATCGGCTTCATCCTCACATGTTGTCCCAAGCCACACTCAACGTTATTTAATGGATAATGTAAAAAGAGAAGATCTCGAATTATATGAAAATCCTAATCAAACGGCTACACGTCATACAAGCAGTGGTATTTATATTAATCCATATAATACACCCCCACCAACGGGTGATAATTGTTGCAAGGATGGGACTTTGTCGGCCTCTTCTTCGCCCTATACTACAGGTTCGGCGACTCCCAACTATAGGGTTGAATCTCCACAATTTTATCCAACCAAATATGCCAAATTGGCCATTAACGAGAATCTAAGTTCCAGTAAACACTCGTTAATTAATCAAAATACACCACCACCTAGTAGAGCGCCCAGTCAAAGGGGACACCAACATCAAGCAAACTACTATTATGAAGGAAATTCTCATAGTGCTCCTTCACCGGCAGCCGCAACGGCAGCATCACCATCGCCCTCTGCATTGCTAACTACTACATCACAAACGCCCATGCATCATACAGAGTATATGTCTTCGGCTCTGCAAACTGTACCAACAATAGGTGCACCTTCTTCCCTACTAGTTGGTGCTAATATACCACAATCATATGCAACACAGCCATCTTTAACAGCCCAACCCCATCATCTGCCACATCAGCCGACCCCGGCTTCTTTGAGGAACAATGATCTAATGATAGCGATGCAACCCTCCTCAACACATCCCTATGAACGTGCAATACAACATCCAAATCAGCCAACGGCAGCTGCACCGCCATTAAGCTCGAAACATGCGCTAGCACATCCTTCATCGACTTCTTCCAACTCAGGGCCGGTCAACTCGTTACAAATGCCAGCAGCCTGTGCAAATCCCAACAAAGCAACAGCAAAACACCAGAAACCCAACTACCGAGAACTAATAAATCAAAAATTAGCTATACGCAACGCAACTTCCGAAGAGGAACTTAATATGCAAATTATCAAAAAGACACTTAACGTAGATACCCAAAATATAAGAGCACCACCAGTTAATGCCAATCAGTTGCCAATGTCTGGCAGTAATCGTGGCATTGCCACAATGCCCACACTCCAAATACAAGATACAGAAAGAATACAGTCTTCGATGAGAGATTCTTTAACAAGTCTAAAGCAAAACGCGCCGCACGGATCGGTTTTAGTCACACACAGTGCAGCACAAATGCCAATGACTTCTACGGCCCGAGTAGTGGAAGTGCCCGTCGCAATACCTCAACGTATTTGCATAAAACAAGAAAATAATAAACCTTCATCTTCGGGTACAACTTCCTCTTCGCCGCTTGATCTCTCCATGCGCACTGTCAAAACCAAGGCTGATTCGACGGACTATAAATACCAACAAAGGCCACGTTTACCCACAGCGGCCAGTTCAACTACTTCCTCAGAAGGACGCTACACTTTGCCAAGAGTAGATTCTACCCCCATATTTTCGGTGCATGCTTTTGAACCAGGCGCAGCTGGTGCCTCAGGTGCTGCAACCAATAGACAACCTAATTCCCGACACAGTTCTTTAGAAAGAAGAAATTATACACCTCCAACACATCAACCACAAGTTAATCATGCTACTCCCTTGGGAGTTGGTACACCAAATGCTACTTCCTCTACACAACACATTCCTGCCTCTTCCAACCACCACCAATATAGTGCTAGTGGTGCTACGGGCCCGTCAAAAAGAAATGATGTAATCAACAATTTTCTACCCCAACACACTCAAGCTATGGGTTGTTATGAAAACTCCTTGGTCATTAAAACAACACCCAAACTTAACAACAGCGATTTGGTAGTAAGACCTTCCACCATAACTGCTCAACCTGCGGTCCAAACGAGCTCACAAAATTGTCGACCAAGTGTTCTGGAAACAAATCCCTATGCCACGGTTATTAAAACGGAAATGAAACGTTTTAATGAAACTCCACCCAGCTCACCTCATCACACTTTGGCTGCAGTGGAGAGACTACCACCAGATACTAGTATTATGGCGTTGCCGACTAGGAATCCTTATGGTGTAGTAAGATCGGCCATACAACAAACAAATCATAATGCAAATGTCAATATTACCAGTTCAAATTCTACACCACCTTCAAATTATACTATAGCCTGTGAAAAAAATCCTAATTTTTTGGGTCGGAAACGGCACTTGCAGGAGTATTCCAATCAAATGTCTATAAACGAACCGGAAGCCAAACATAAACGCTACATGGATATAACACAACTACCGGTATCAACAAAACCTCAAATAGCTATGAGACCAGCCGATATTTCAGTAATAGCTGTAAATGAGATTCCCAAAGAGGAAGTAGATAAGAAGTCTTTGATCACGATTAAACGACGTTTTGAGGGAGAGGTGATACACAATAGCAGCGTTATTGCTTCCACCACAAATAACAGCTCCTTGAATAACTCAAAAGTAATTGTGAATAACGTAAATTTAAATCATCACATCTCCAGCTCATCGGTTGTAGTAGTATGTAAACAAGAACCTTTAACTCCCACGGGAGATACCCCAAATCCGATTTCTACTAAACCTGCCGAAATGCCTGTAAATTCATTTTCGGCACGCATAAGAACAAAGGCTGAATTAAAGGGTTTTACCTTTAACCCACCACCACCGCCTCCGGTACAAACTGCAGAAATTAATAATTCACCTCCCTCTCCTCCAGCCGCTCTTAAAGTGGTCAACATCAAACAGGAAGAGGAGGAGGAAGAAGAATTAATACCTGCTGAAAAGATCAAAGAGGAAATTGTAAACAAAATTGAATTGCCTTCCATACCCGGTTTAGATGATGAGTTTGAGCAGAAAAATCTTTTAGATTTTGGTTGGAGCAATACCTGCAACAATTTTATGGAACAGCTTTTGAGCAGACCCAGCGGCAAAAAGAAAACAAACAACTACTTGGCATCTAGTAAACTTATTAAAGATCCTGATATGGTGGTTACTTCCAGTGAAGCGGTGACAACAACAAAAACAAAAAATCCTATGGAGAATAACAACTTTTCCACCATGGAATCTGCTGATAATACCACACGTAGTTCCTTTACTAAACTTGATGCTGGTATAGAATCTAGTTTAACCTTTAATAATGCTAATCAAGATTCTATCAACTCCCAATGTTCCGGGTTTGCTCATAAGAAACTCTCGAAAACGGAACGCGAAAAGAAACGTTTTCAACAGGAAAAACGTTTGGCCGAAAGACTTAAAGCTAAAGAATCTTCATCGGAAAGTGAAGATGAATTAGATAAACGCAAGACTGAACGTTTAAAAAAGCCTCCCATGAAAACAAAAAATAAATTAAAGTCACCAAACGCGGGAAGCAACACAAACTCAAATAGTTCCTCCTCAACAGGATTGAAGGATAAACATCGCTTCTCTGATTGCGGCTCAGATTCGAGTAGTTCGGAAATTGATGACGACTATTCAATAAATAAACAAAAATCTCCTAATAAAATAGAAATCAAAAAAGAAAAATTGGATCAAGAGGAACAAAAGGAGGAAGAGATAAGCAAAGAAAAAAAGCTTAAGAACAACGATTTAGAAAAATGTGATAATATTACTGAAAAGGAAGATAAAGATTCAAAAGAAAAGGACATCATTAAGAAAAAATCGTGTAAAACATTCAAAGAAGAAAAGCACACAATTAAAAAAGATACTAGTAGCAATAAAGAACACGAGGCAAAGAAATCTAAGTCCGCAACTAGTGAAGAGATAGAAGAAGAACACGAGGGCGATGAGCTGGATGAAAAAGAGAAAATGCAGGAAAACACAATCAAGGGTTTTTCTACAACCAAGGGAAAGCTTAAGAAACAAGCTCTTAACACTATGACCCGCTCAAAACGGAAACAAGAATTGGAACAACAATTGGCTAATAGTAAAGTTTTGCGTAATGATAAGATAATACGAAATTTTTCAACTTCCAACTCAACTAACAAAATAAAACGGAAATACACCCGTAAATATAATACAGTAAACAGTCTATTAGAATCAGGCGGCTTAAGCCGGGAATCTGGCATAATGAAATCTACAAGATTAAAGGCTAAACTAGAAAAGAATGGTGGTAAATTGAATTTGTTAAAGAATAACAAATCTAATAATAAGTTGCAAAATAATAGTAAAGAAACCAAAAATAAATCCGAAAATGTCCACGATAGAAATGTCATTGATCTGTATCGTTTCAAAAGGGCCTTGAAAGTACCGCCTAGCTTAATCAATATTAAACATCCTGGCACCCATAAAATTGCAGCATCTTTACCCGACTTAGAAAGACATGCCGAAGCTTTGGATGCTTATGCTAAGAAACGGGATAAGAATTGTTTAAAAACTCAAAATAAACTTAAATCATCTAAAGCTTCCAGCTCCAAAGTAATCAAAAAAGAACAGGCTGTAAAGAAAATATCCGATAGGGAAGAACCGAAATCGATTATAGATCTATTACATTCGCGAGTAACCAAGGCTTCGGCTATGAATGTACGAAACAAGGCTACTACAACCACAGCCGTGTATAGGCCTATTAAACCCTGCTATACCACCAGTTCTAGTAATTCCAAAGCTACCTTAAGTAATAGCAACAATAATTGTGGTATGTTTAGTGAAACCTCACAAACCACAGAGTCAAGTGAGCTACACATGTTGCCTGAATTGAAAAAGGATTCCGATGTAGAGTTCGATAATGATGACAATGAGTCCACCAATGGCAAGAAAAGACATTTTAGTATATTTGATACACAAGTTTTACCCACCAAAACCCGCACTGAGTCAAAATTGCAGCAAAAGAAAGAAAATATACGAGAAATATTTGTGGGAGATGACCGGCCGGCCTCTGCTCCTCCAGAAATGACTCAAATGTTGGACTCGGTAGAAAAAATGACATATGAGCAGAAGTATGAGCAATTTTTGCAACAAATGAATATAGTGGTAAGTGCGGATACTTTGGGCAGGTTAGGACGTTCGTCGGGAGCTAAAAGGGTACCTTGTGCAGCAAATGGCACCCAAGATATTAACATCAAGCAAGAGGAAAATGACACTGAATCCACTAGTGTTATAGATGCAGATGATCTTAAAGAGGATCATAAGTCCATGCCCAATCATTTTCGCAAGCGTAGAGGTAAATATTTGCGCCGTAAAGGTAGTTCTGGCTTTGATTATATACGCAAAAAGAAAAAACCTACTACAGCCTCGGCCTCCGCAACCCAAAATAACACAAGTAATAACCAACTTAATGGTCCTCTTTCCCATTTACATCCCTTTTCAATCAAGTCGGAAAAATATGATATGGATGAATATGAACACAAAATCAAGACCGAAGATGATGTAAGTCGGGAAATCCAAAAGTGGGTACTTAACAAAGGCGTGGGACAAAGTACAATGCATAAAGCTGCGCGTCAGGGTTATATCGATGTGATAGTGTATTGTTTGGATCGTATGGGTATGAATCCGGATCAAAAAGATAATGCTGGATATACCCCATTACATGAGGCCTGTACTAATGGTTGGCTAAATATTGCAAGGGTTTTACTGCAATACGGAGCAAATCATTCGGAAGCGGCGCACTCGGGTATAAGGCCATTGCATGAGGCTAGTGAAAATGATCATGAGGAAATTGTTCGTTTGCTGTTGTCCTATGGTGCTGATCCGCTATTGGCTACCTATTCAGGTGAGTATACGGTCCAGGTGATTTTATCTAAAAATTAAAATGTTTTTTTCTATATGATTTGCATTGTAGGTCAAACCCCCCTAATGTTAGCTTCAAGCAAAACGATGCGTGATATTTTAAGTAATCATTTAGTAGATGTACAAAGTATGGGACCTGAACGTAAGCCATGGCGATTCTCTGGACCTTGGGAAATATACGGTGAGCTTTGTTAATTAGTTTAGACAAATATGTATGTAAATAACTTATATCTATGGTATTTTGACAAAACATCTTAAGTCAAATTTAAAAAGTTGAAAAACTTTGTATTATAAACGAAATTTTTCTTTAATTTTGGTTTTTTTTTTATTAAATTAAAATGATTTTTCACCGAGTTTTTTTTAAAAACTTTTTATCTCGACTTAAGATGTGTTGTTAAAATGCCACGGATATAATTAAAAAAAAATCAAATGAAATCAGCCTAAATTAGGCAAGTTTATAAGAATAAACCGGTTAAGCAATTTATGGCGTTTTCCTTTCTAGCACAAAATCTTGCCAACATATAACGTATTAAAGGTTTCTCACTCTCTCATAATGTGTTATATTTTTAACGATCATAAAAGAAGAAAAATCAAATTTTTAATTACAACAAACACATGGAGAAAGTTTTACATTAAAAGTTGCAATTTGAACAACTTTTAAAAAAGTGTAAAACAAATCTGGTTTAAAAGTTGCAACATTGCAATTTTTAAAGTGTTGGCATCTCATAAAAATCAAATTGAATGTGGTTGCCATTGTAATTTTTCACAACAAACACTAAAATTTATAAAATAAAAAGATATTATCCTTTTCAAATATGTAAAACTTTACACTCATCATTTTGGTACAGATTATAGCCTAGATAAACATACAGTGTACTTTCTGGGTGCCTAAAAAAAGTAAAAGGTGGTACTTTTGGTGCTCTTTTACCATTGGTACTTTTTCTCTTTTTGTCAAATTTGCTATGCATATTGCATATGGTGCAGACTCCTCGCTTTTTACATGGAGAGCTTTATATCGGTTGCTCAATAGTATCGAGTGTTTTTGCAGAAAATAATAAATCTTATAATGTTGTTTATAGAAACATTTTGAAATAAAAAAAAGTATAGAAAACTAAAAAAAAATTCTGTAAAATTTTTATTGGATGAACCCTTTTCTTTAAATCTTGCTCTAATTTTTACGTGAACGAAAAATGAACCCAAGGAAGGGTAAAAGGCAAATTATGCCAGAAAAGAAAACACCATTATTGATTAGATTATTAAGGTAACTAATTTTTACTAATTAGTTACTTGTTTTTAATATGCAAAATAATTCGAAAATTGATTTCATATAAATATTGAATTTTTTTTTCAAACCGAACCCCCATTTTCCGAATAATCGTTTATTCGTTAAGCATTTAAAAAACTTGTATAATTGTGTAATGTTGAATAAAATACTTTAAAATATTACAAACAAATATACAATTGTTCGAAAAAACGCGCGTTCTTGATCAATAGTTTATTATACTTTCTTTATTTTACAATAATTTGTATCTACTAAATTTGTAGATTTTTAAAAATTTAATTTTAAATGAACATTCGGGCATTGTCTAGAAATTGAAATGAAGAGGATTCGAAATCGAGCAAATATTAAAAACGACTCTGTACAGAAAGTTTATACAAATATTCCATTTTATCAATTTTATTTTGTTAGTACCAATTAGCTTTAGAAGAACAACTCTTAATACCAGGAAAAACTACGGTTATTTTGTAAACAATTGAACTTAAAATCTCGTTCGATTTGAATTTCACTTCATTTCAATTTCTAGAACATGCCCGACTATGTCTGAAATATTAAAATTCTTTCCGATTAATAGACTTCATGTTTGCTTGCAAAATCGAACAAAGATCTTGATTCGATTATTCCGTGAAAATAAATTTCAATTGATTTTCGCTTTTAATTAAAATAATTTTTTAATATCAAAATTATTTACTTTTTTTCTCTTTTTCCCCCTTAACAGATCCTTCGGAATGCGGTTATAATATGTTTGAGGGTGCACCGAATTCAGTATGTGATATGAGCCGGGCTCTTTTGCGTAGAGGTTCTTTAACCAATAATCAAATGTATCAAAATAATAAAAAATTACTCAATGTGCTCAATAATTCAACAAACACTGCAAATCCAATTACAACAACAGCACCAGCTGGAACGTCAGCATTAGCTGCAACGACATTGACAAACAATCTCTTCCAAAACCCAAATGTTACTTGCCAAAGTGCGTTATTAAATGTCAGTAATAATAATGCAGCAAGTAGTACAGGACTTAACAGTAGTAGTAGTAGTACTAGTAGCGCTAGCAGTAGTACTCTTCAATCAGGAATTGAATCCTTACAGCATCAGCAGCAACAGCAACAACAACTTAATAAAATAAAAGGGGAGACTAATACAAAGACTGTTATGGAAAATTGTGCAGTTGTACTCGATAACATAGATCGTTTCAATTCTGTACGCTTATACAATGATAATAAAACAGAAATTTTAGTAGAAAATTCTGATAGCGATGGTGAAATGTTTGAATTTGAAGAGGCTGATGTCTTGCTACCACCCCTGTATTTATTGAAAGATGAGGGTACCCAAGATAAATGGGTGTTATTAAATGATTTGTGCAATTTACTTAAAGTTAAATCGAAGGATACTCTTTTAAATAAGGTAAGGATGTGAAAAGGTTAAAGCGATAAATAGATGAAGTAATTACTGTAATTTTTCGGTCGCTCTATTTTCAAACTATTAATACTTCAAACCAATTCTGATATTTTTAATATGCCCACGCTGTATGTATGTTAACATAATCCTGATATTTGAATGTTTTCAAATATTGAAAAGAATTTTTTTGCTTCAGAACTTATAATGTGCTTATGTATTTTATTGGTAAAAAAAAACAAATCTGTTTAATTATTGTCTTCATAACTTTTGTACTTAGATTTACATTTTATATATATTTTATTTTCAAGTGTTTTTAATATTCTTTGTTTACATTTTGCTGTTAAAATACATACACACAAGTATTTGTTCACCTTTTTGTAGAACGATTGTTATTCTAAATAACGTTGCCATACACAGTACAACACATGATTTCGGGACTCAATTCTGATAATTGGTTATGAAAGAAGACCCAAAAAGAAGAACTTCTGCATCATTAGTTTGGTCATGGTACATAAAATAATAATTAAAAATTAATTTGAAGTTAGTAAGTATTGTATAGGGGAATTTGTCACGTTTTAGGCTCTTTTGTTTGTCATAACTCGAGAACCACTAGTCCGAATTAGCTTAAACAAATTGAAAAAAATTAAGAATTACAATTCCTTTAATCTGTTCATACATAAGCAACAGTTTCGCAGTTATAAATAAATGTATGAAGAAAAAAAAATATTTTTTGCCCAAAAAATTGAAATTTTTATTTTTAATTCATAAAAAATCCAAAACGTTAAAAAAGTGTCAAGTCCTATTACTTTCACGTAAAATCGCATAACCTATGAACAAAATGAGACATAAATCATGTAAATCGATAAACGCGTTTCGCTTTTATTCACAGTTAAGTAAAGGTATGAATTTCAAAAATTTGCTAGAGATATCCACAAAATTCTTTGGAAAAACAGTTGACATTTTTTATGATAAAAAAAAAGGTTTAAAATTTTGATTTATTAAAAATTATATTTTTAAATTTTCTATTTTTTTATAGATTTATCCCTCAACAACGTCTTCATCATCAGCTTCCGTAGCATCCGCTCACAAAAGTCTTATGCGTGAATTAAAAATGTCGGATTTCCTGGAGAAGGCGACATGTTTACAACTTTTGTGCGCTGGTGAAAAACTAAATATATGCGCCTCAAAGGTTGTCCTTATAAAATACAACGAGAATGTTAGAAACTTATTAGGGGTCAAAACAATATTAATGAAATTTTAGAAGTAATAAAAAAAAAAATAATAAATAATCTTTAATAATTTAAAATTTAAAAGGACAAAAACATACACACACACACACACACATCCACACAAACAACAAAAATGTTTTAAAACGCAAGTAATTGAGATAAATATTATTAAAATTAAAAACAAATTATACAATATTTAATATTATTAATAGTTATTAAGCTTTAAAATTTAATACAAACAAAAATAAAATATATTTATATAAAATTGTAACAAAATTAAATATAAAATTTTGAAAGTTAGTTTTAAAATTTTATGTAGTATTTAAGTAAAAAATTCAAATTATACATACTAATAATAATATGCAATTATTTTAAAATATATGAAAAGATAATTAAAAATAAGAAAGAAAAAAAAAAACATAACTTAAAAAATTATACTTTAAAATTAAATCTGTATTATTGTGTGTTAAATACGAAAAAAAGCAAACACACACTAAACAAAAAATATACATATAATTAAATTAAACAAATTGTCAATAACTATTATAAAAAAAATACTAAAAAAAACAACATGTGCATATATTATTTTAAAAAAATGTTTTTTTTTTATACAAAATATAATTTAGTATGTGTATATACAATATAAATCTATTAAGTTATTGATTGTATTTTTTTATTAGTTCTAAATTAATTTGTTTTTGTTTTTAAGAGAGAATTCTAAACTAAATTAATTTTTTTTTTAACAAATACTTTCTTTATTAAGTTTTTTTTTAACTAAAATTAATTTTTAACTCTAATATTTTTATATTTAGCTTGATTTTTTTAAATGATTCTTTATATATTTAAGAAAGTAGAAAAACAACAACAAAAACAACTTGCAATAAATTGTTAAATGCTTTAAATAATTTCGGAGAAATTTGTTAATAATTAAAATTTTTCAAATTAGTTTTAACTTTTAAAACAACCATTTACGGGAAAAATCAATAAAAAAAACTATTATAAAAACAAATAACTAATAAAACTTTTATATTCTTTAGTTTTCTTTTAATATTTATTTAAATGTGTGATGAAAATTGAATTTAAAATGATTTTAAAACCCATTTCTAAATTAAACAGGTGTCTAATCACCGCATACGATATCGGGCAAAATTGATCGAAATTATTAATTTTGGTATCATGACTCTCGATATCGAATGAAATTTATTGAATTTGAAATAATAGCATTCGATATTGAGTAACTCGACATTACATTTCTTAAGTTTTTATTCGATACGTCAGTGTCTATCGTATCCAAAAACATTCAATAGTTTATTCGGTGATTAGACCCCAGCCTTATTACGAGAGTCGTGTTCTAAGTCGAAATGGAACTCGTTTGAATGTTTTGTCGATATCATTTCAAATTGACGACAATGTAAAACACTTATAAAGTTTGTCGTAATTTATGTTTACAACAATCATAATGGCAATTTTTAAAAAACGTCTGGGTTTTCCCCTACGACCCTCATTATATATAAAGCTGAAAGTTTTTTTTTTTTCAAAATACAGGTTAATTGTAAAACAAAATTTAGAAGAATAAAGACAGGAAATAAAAGACAAAACTATTAGAAATCATTTTTTTTTAAAGATACTGAAAACGAAATTTTCGGTTCAAATCGTTTCATTCAGGGTTTAAAAATCTGCAGTCGAAACCAAAAACTGTCGAACAAAAAATGAAAATTTGTGTACAGTTTTTTACTTTTTGAGTTGGTTTGACAGCGGCTCTTTATAATTAATGAATCAGAAGTAAAAGCAACAGTTTTTCTTTGGCTAATGACTAATAAAGAAGTGGGAGAAATTGCAATTTTTCTACTTTGACTAGTTTTTTAAACGCTGGTTTCATTTTTAAAATCGACTTCCATCACATACAAAATTATTTGAATTTTTCAAATATTTATTTACTTCGAAAAATTTAGAACCATTATGTTGTTTGCCTAGAAAATGTTCCCTAAGAGATGAATATCGAACAACCTTTAAAACAAATATACAAAACTTACATTGTAAAAAAGGGAGAAAGAGAGAGGGAGAGAGAGAACAATCAAATCGGAAAGTATCGAATTCTACTATTTATTAAAACAAATTTAAACTTTTATTGATTCTTTTCTGCTTACACTTGTCATTAGTCTTGTCATTAGGCTTAGTTCGCAAAGAGAGTAATTATGTTTAAACAAATTTTTAAACGACTTTTCTATGAAAGTAAACGATTAACTCTACGTCTCTCTCTTTCTCTCACTCAGACAATAATCTTAATTTGGCTTTGATTTGAATTTTTACATTTCTCATTGGCAGTTGATATTCATGACCTCTCTTCCGTTCAAAAATTTGTTCGATTCGGTTATACGACTGTTGCTAAAAAACTGTGTGTCGGTTATCTAAAACTTCAAAACATTCAGTTACCATATCGTCGTACTCATGTAGAAAGGTCCTAACTCGATTATTTTCGAAATTGACTTTTTTGTGATTTCAATGCATAAATTTTTCATGAATACACCTCGTCACAAAAATGTAATTCAATAGTATCAAAAATAACGGATTTAAAGCAAGCTCATATTTCTATACATACAGTTTTTATGCAAGTGGAATTTTTATCCCCCTAACACCCCTATCGGGAATCTCCCGTGAAAAATTTTTCACGCTATCAGTTCCAGTGAATGTAAAAAAAGAAAAAATATTAAAGGCCCGTATTACGGTTTACAACTCAACTCAGTTAAAATAATAAAGCAAACTATTTAGTATTGGAGGGATAGTTAAATTAAAACGCTAGTTTTTTGCACTTTTTATATTTTATGTAGTAAAATATTTTCCATAGTTTTGCTGGCACGTCTTTCGATAGTTTCACAAAACCACAGGCAATTGACCTGTTGTTTTGCATTTTGTTGAGCAATATACATACATATTGTGCTTAATAAGGGGAATTTGTTTTCCCGCGAACATTTTTTCACGTTATTCTCACCTATCGTAAATAATTTTTCCCTCGTAATTTCTTCTTTTTTACATGCACTGGAACTGATAGCGTGAACAAATTTTCACATGAGATTCACGATAGGGGTGATTATGTGACATTACTAGGGAATGATTTCACTTTCCTTTATTTACAAGCATGTTCTGAAAATCTCTTTAATTCAAATCACGTGATTTCAAATGAAATGTGCCTTTTTAAATCACACGTGTAATATTTTGGCATTCCGTTTTTGTGTGTTTCGGTGTGATTTTCAATTGCCGAAAATCACGATATGACTTTCAGAACATCACAAAATTACACGAGTCATTCTAAAAAAACGTGATTTTCAGAACAGGCCCGCAGAGTTATTTATGTTTTCTAATTATGAGATTTCTAAAATTAATTAAGATGACTTGTTAGCGTTGTTAAGTTTTTAGCTTAAAGCTTAAAAACTAATGTCTCGTGTCGTTAATAAAATTAAAAAAAAAGTACTTCACTTACATTAGCATCGCAGAAAATGATCGGCCATATTTTGACAATCGCACGATTTTAAATAGCAACCATAAAGTAGATATATCGCACACCTAAGTCAAAAGTGACTCAACTCAAAATTTTAATTTTTCGGTTTTATTTCCTGTATTCATACAAATTTTTTAAATTTCATAAAGGTTAATGTGCTGTTTTCACAACACAAGAGAACGTGAATGTGAAGTAATATTTATATGAAAAGCACTTAGTTTTTTGAGTATTTTCCATATAAATTTTACTAGACTTTCAATCACTTGTGTTGTGAAAGCAGCACATTAAAGAACAAATTTACTATAAAAATTATCCTTAATAAACGTTTGTTAAATTTAATAATCATTTGTGAATACGGGTGTTAATGTTTAAACCATGCACAATACACTTGTTAATCTATAAAAAAATATCAGTGTATTTATTGTTGTTAACTGTTATTAAAAAATGGTTATGTCTTTCTTTATGTTTTAATTGGTATAAAGTTGCAAATTATAAAAGTGACGATTTTTAGTTGTGACAGAAAATAAAATGGTAGTATATCCCTACTGCTAAGTGCTAAATAGTCTTAATTCGAAATATGAGACTTTTGATAAAAATAAATCTTTGTTTAAGTTTATATTAATTAGACTTGTGTCAGTTTAAAATTTGGCAATAGTGTCAAAACTTAAAACGTTAAAACGTTTTTTTTCGATTTCTGGAAATTAAGTTTTTTGAGTTGAGTTACTTTTGAACAAGGTGTGCGATATATATTCTTGATTTAGTAAAAGTTAGTATAGTCAATTTATCCATGTCTGTCTGTTGAAATCAAGCTCACTCTCGATAGACTCAAAAGAAATGAACAGTATTGGTATCAAATTCTTCAAGTTGTCCTTAGCAGTTTAGGTTTAAAATCCAGCATTATCGGTTCAGTGGTAAAAAGAGTTATGAATGCAAATGTAGAGCAACCAGCGTACAAAATTGATATTTCTGTTAGAAAAAATAATATTAAATGGTGACGGAATGCAAAGATAGTTATTAAATTTTGCACAAACACGTTCTAAATAACTAGAACTCGTACTTTAAATTCCACGATGAGGGAAGCACTTTAGTACGCCTAAAACTGTAACGAATAAAGGTTATAAGACTACAAATCACACTGCCAAATTTCGTGATGATCGGTTCATAATTTACCATGCCACCTATATAAGGCCCACACTCTAAAAACACTTTAGCAAGACTAAAACTGTAATGAATGATGTTATTGATTATTGACAATTTTAATAGGACAACAAATCAAACTACCAAATTTCGTGATGTCCACAATTTACTGTAGGCCCTGAAGTCTAATCACCGCATTCGATAAGGTGTTAATTATCGTATCGAGTAAAACATCGTATTTTTCTGCATACGATGGACTCTGATGTATCGAATGAAGATGTAAAGTCTTTTATTACTCAATATCGCATACTATCATCTCAAATTACGACACATTTCATTCGATATCGAGTGTCAGATACCAAAAGAAAAAATTTCGATCAATTTTGCTCGATATCGAATGCGGTGAATAGATCCTTGTATGCAGCCCATTTTTGAATAACACACGCTTAAAGCTTTACAATATTTGCTTTTGTAGTAAAATTTGATCTGACATAGTTTCATAAGACTATAAATCACACAATTAAATTTTGTATAGCATAGGCCCCATAAAAACCCTACTCCTAAATATTGAAACTCTCGTTGGAGGGTATTAAAAATTCGGCTAAGCCGAGAATAGCACTCTTACTAGTTTAGAGTATTAGGCTTGATTGAAATCTCTACTAATTGGTTTCTATTAAAAATTTTGTTTTTTTTAAATTTTTTATAAACAAAAATTTTTGGGAATTAACATTGAAACAACAATAAAAAAAACACGAATTTGTTTTTGTTTTCAACATAAATTCCCAAAAGAAAATTTGTATTTTACTTTCAAAAAACAGGCATTAAATTAAGTTGTTGTTTTTGTACTTTATCTCCTTTCAAAAGAATCATTTGAACTTGTTGTTTAAATTACATCAAACTAATTTAAGCAATTTTAATTTTTAACGTGTAAGGGGAATATAGAATTTGAATTACAATTGGCAGTTAAAAGAAAAAGTGTGCATGAGGTTTTTTTTTTTTCAAAAAAGTGAAAGTGATAATTACGGTGCTATAAAAAGAAACCAACAACAAATTAACGAAATAAGTAGACGAAAATGAAAAGATTTGTAAATGAAAAATTTGAAAACAACAAGTTGTGTTAAATAAACAAAAAAATTATTTAAAGGTTTGGCAAAGAAAAGTTTTAACAATTTTAGTTAAAAGGAAAATTACAAAAACAAAAAAAAATTATTAAGAACAAGGCATTAATTTATGTATGTATTTTATATTTTATTATTTGCCTTTTAAAAGTTTAGGACTTTTTCATAACAAAAAAATTAATAAATTTAATTTTGTTTATAAATTATTTTAAAATATTTAGAAAAAAACATACAGTAAATAAAAAATAAAAAAAACACAATTTAAAATTAATTTTTAATTCAAAATTTAATTAGATAATAATAAAAAAGATTTATTTTTTATTTAATTTTTAACAATTAAAATTTAATTTTAATTTTAATTAAAAAAAAAACTTTATTTTGTTTAATCAAAATTTAAAATGTAAACGGTTTTTAAGCAATATTTAGTTATTTGTTTTTAAATAAGTTTCAATGTAAAAACTAAAAATTAAACAAAAAATTATTTAAAAACATAAATAAAAACGAAAGAGATAATTAATTTAATTTAAAATAATAACAAATAAAATTTAATTGAAATTGTTTTATATGTTTGATTAAGATAAATAAATTACAGATATGTATGTATTTAATATTAAAAAAATAATACAAAGGAATTATATGTTTGTGACCAAGGTTTAAAATAAAACAGATACAAAATATAATTAATAAATATTATTAAAAATATGAAACAGAAAAAAAAACAAACAAGCTAACAAATACAATAAAACATATTTTCATAATGTAAAAAGTATACATAAAAAAAATTATTTTATTCAAAAAAATTAAGGAGGTTATTTTCTAAATCCCTTTACCTTGCGTTGAGAAATTGTTCATATGAAATTTTTTGAATTTCAAATAATTTGAATGAAAATATTTTTCAAGTGAGGTGAAGTGTTTTACAAAATAATGGAGTTGGTATTTTAATCTCTATATTGATAGAAAAGGCGTCATAACGCTGATGTATTTCGACATCAGTACTATGACAAGTGTCTTCGTTTTTGATCTCAAGACACTTTTCATCATTGTGATGTCAGCATTACCATCACTTGACCAAACTGTCATCAGGGTCAAAAATTGAAATTATGTCATCAATAAGATGACACATCAGCATTAGCACAGAAATGACGAATCAAAGTCAGTTGAATAAAACATGTAATCAGTGCGATTTCTCAGTAACGTCTGAGAAAGATTTTATTAGACGTGTCGATGTGAGAGAAAATTATTATTTACTTACCCGTTACACTTTTGTGGTATTCCGCCCTTTGTTTTCAGAAGAATTCTCAATTATAAGACAACCAGCAGCATGTCCGATATGGTATTTTTTTTTAATTCCCTTAGCTAATCCTGCGAAGCTCTTTGCTTGTCTGCAGGAAAGAAACCAAAGCCACTCGCGGAAATCGAACCCGCAACTCCGGCGCTGATACACTAGCTCACTACCAGCTAGCCTACCGTGGCACTTTTGTAATCATTTTTTTTTAATTTGATGTATTTAACTAAATAATTTTAACAAATAGAATTTGGGAATTTTTTTTGGCATGAAAATAATGTTAATAATACAAAAAAATGTGGCATCGAATTAAAGTCACTGTAGTCATAGCATAGATGATGCAATTCTGATGTTAGGGTATCATCAATTTGAATATTCGTTTTTTTATGAATATATATAGTAGTACATAGTTTTGCAATTAGGACTTGACAACTTTTTTTACGTGTGCTGTGTGGCTTTTTGCACCGTCCTGTCGAAACCACATGTCATCATAGTCCATGTTTTCCAATTCGGGCCAAAAATAATCGGTAATAATGGCGCGATACCGATCGTCATTCACAGTAACGTAACGATCGTTATTGTGGACGAAAAAAATGGGCCAATTATTTTTTGTGGATGTAGTGGTGATTCATGAAGCACATGAGGATTTTCACCAAACCAATAACGCATATTTCGCTTAGACGAACCAATTGAGCCAAAAATGAGCTTGGTAACTTAAAATGAAATTCATAATCTTTGTGCATCTTCCCCATAGCCCAAAGAGCATACGTTGTTCGTTCGTGTACTTTACCATGATGAAAATGTTGAGTTTACGGAAAAAGGAAAGTAACAGTTAGATGATCAGTGAAATAATGCGTTCACAATTTTAATTCAAAGTTGTCAAGTACCTATTGCAAAACCCTATACATATCTTCGTGCCGAAGTTATCTTGACGTGTATCGCAAAATCAAAAATTAAGATAAGACCGTTGTATGTGATAAATTTAACACACAGATCTACCGAATTGACCAATCACCAGGTCTCTATTTCTTATCGTTTTTGAGACGTTGAGACTTTTGGTTTAGTGACAAAAAAGGACCAAAATTCAGGTTTTCACATTTTTCTTCCTAAAATAGCCGAATTTCAAAAAAGTACCAGACACCAGTCCGCTTATTTTTCTAAGGAACAACGATGAGTACTACAGTTTTTTTAATCTCTCTTAGTTTTGAAGATATAAGGTTATCTATTTTACCCGTTTTTACACTTTTTTTACATCTTAAACATTCGAATTTCACAAAATCCCCCCTTAGTGGATCGATTTGGGAAGAGACCAACATCCGGTCCAAATTTCAAGTTTTTAGCTTCAGGATTCTGTTGTGCCGAAGTTATCTGCACGTATATAGTCCTAGGGTACGTTTTATAGATCTATCGGTCTGCTCAATCTCCAGGTCTCCATTAGTGTTGTTACGAATATGTGTATTCATACTCGTATCGCCAAATATTCGCCCATTTCGTGACATTCATATTCGCCAAATTCAAGCGAATATTTGGACAAATGTAAGAAAATAAAAAAAAAACCTAATTTAAATATGTGGAAATATTTTCTCCCTAACAATAAAATTTAAATCGCAGTACGGAAAAACTTTGGTAGGTATTGTCATAATTTTTATTCCAACATAATATAAATCCCAATGTGATGATCAAATAATTCTTAAATTTGTATGGCGTTTTTAAACTGCCATAAAAAAATATTTTTTTGTCATACCTGCTTATAGGGCCATTAGCTTAATTAACGGTATCCTATGAACACAAAAACTCATATATGTACAAGCAAATACGGGTATATTTTAAGTAAAAATATCTCTTATTCAAATATTTTATTCCTATATTTCTTGTTCAAGTGGCCCGACACACATTAGTGGCCTGGGAAAATGTTAATAACTTTAAGCAAATTTTTCCTTTTATATCTCATTAGAATGATAATTTCGTATACATTTCGATTCTTTTATATTTAATTGCTAAAGTTATTATTTAATGGCAAAATTTTTACAAACACTAAGAAATTAATTTACAAGGATAGAAGAAGCTTTTTGGTACTTTTTCGTGCTACATCTGGTACTTTGATTAATTTTCGTAAATTTTACACATAGAAACATAAAATATGTAAAACATTAAATGTCTTGATTGGATGACAATCTATGAAGGAGACTATTTGCTACTTTTTTGTTTTTGAATTGATATTTTCTAATATTTTTTATATTAAACTTACAAAATTAAATTAACTCGCGTGGAAGATAAAATATGAATCGGTGGTTGGTCTCTCGCAAATCGATCCACTAAGACAAAAAAAAAATAAATAAATGCTCGAAACATGTCAGTTCGTATAAACTTAGATGTACTATGCTTTCTTCATATGTACATAAAAATAGATTTTTGACCATAAGGCAAACACTAGTTATCATAAATCTTTCAAATATGAAGAGGTATATGAATGTATTAAAAGATTTTAAAAAGAAAACCGCAAAAAATTTCGAACCCTTAAGACTTGAAAAAAAAACTAACATCAACTGAAATTTTTGTGTATTTATTTTAATAAGGATGTAATCTTTGTGCTGTATGCATCATAGTTAACGATTGTGGTCCTACTGCGGTTGGAGGCGGTGGTAATGGTACTGCATGTGGTGGAGGTGGTCCCATTATATGAGCCATAGTCATACTGCCAACCGGATTTGCTTGTAACGAAGCAGTATTTAAACCCAAATGATGAGCCTGGACATGAAGACCATCATGATGAGTATGGGGTCCCAAAGAAACCGCGGCCTGATGATGATAATGATGGGGAGCTGCATGTGTGGGAGGTGGTGGCGGTGGTACCATTTGCGTATGACCACCCAATGGCAAATTTAAAAGATTATTAGAACCATGAGTACGAAAATGAACTGATAAACTGCCTGCCGATTCAAATTCCTTATCACAGTCGGGACATTTAAATGCATCATCATTAACTACTGTATCGACAATTTCATCTTCCTCATCTTCACTGCGTTCTGTAAGATTCGACAGTTGATGTAATTTCCTTTTATGAGCTAGCATATCGCGATTACGACTAAAACCTTTACCGCATATATCACAATGATGATTCTTTATACCTGTATGAGTAATCATGTGTTTGGAAAGGTCGCCGGCTGTATAAAATGATTTCTGGCATACGGGACAATGTTGATCTCGAATGCCTGTGTGGATTTTTAAGTGAGCTTGAAAGTTGCCCAAGGCAGAGAATTGTTTTGAACATATTTCACATTGAAAAGGTTTATCTCCCGTGTGAGTGCGTTCATGTATTTGCAAGTTGTATTTCTGAGCAAATCGTCTGGGGCAGTATTGACAGGGAAAAGGTTTTTCTCCTGTATGTGTGCGTATGTGTTGTTGTAATTGAGCAGAACATTTAAAGGTTTTATTGCACTCGTAACACGTTTGTGGTAGTTTTGGGAGCGGTTTGGGTCCACGTTTTTTGTGTTCTTCGGGTGCTTTGCGCTGATAGCGCGAGCGTCTTTTACTGAAACAAGAAATAAGTAAGTGTCCTAGTGTGAGTAGTTGTTACTAGAGTTTCTTTTTTCCCGCACTTTTTCGATTCCCGGAAAAGCGGACAATTTAAATCATATTCCTAGGATCCCTGGATTCCCTCCCAAAATTATTATTTATTTACTTAATTTGCCAATGAAACTCTTATTTCTTACCGGCTAGTATGCTTAAAGTAAATTAAATCGAACATATTTTATATAACAAATGTTGAAAAATTACTTGTAAAATATTTTTCCTGAGCAACTAGAATATTTTATGTTTTCACTTTTAAAATGGACCCTGGTTCGGGGAACAGGTTGTATGTCGGTCGGGTTCAGGCGGTGAGGAAAGGGAGACGGTGGGGGATATGATCACCTTGGATAAGGTAACATGGGCGGTTAATACCTTTGGGTCTTACAAATCAGCGGGACCAGATGGTATCTTTCCGGCGATGCTACAGAATATCGGGAAATCATCCCTCCTGTTGTTGGTGGAAATGTTTAGGGTATGTGTGCTGAACGGGTACATTCCTAGAGGTTGGAGGGAGGTCAGGGTAGTTTTTATACCCAAGGCAGGTAAAACCGGCCACTCTAAACCCAAGGATTTTAGACCAATCAGCTTATCGTCTTTTCTTTTGAAGACGTTGGAAAGACTGATTGATCTACATCTGAGGACGAAGATTGACGCCGGCATCATCGCTGGCGCTCATCACGCCTATCTTAAGTGTAGATATGTTGAGAGTGCGCTACATGATGTGGTTGGTTATGTGGAGCGGGGATTGCGAAACAAGGCATACACCTTGGCGGCATTCCTGGATATAGAGGGCGCCTTTAACAATTTGAGGAGAGAGGATAACTATGATGCTCAGCAGCAGAGTTATTCACTCGGACTGGGGAAACGAACGTTTGAGGAAACTTGTGACTAGGGGGACCCCACAGGGGGAGTACTCTCTCCCTTACTATGGCTCTTGGCCGTCAATTTCGTTCTGAGACGTTTTGACAGAATGGGTCAGAAAGTCGTGGCCTACGCGGATGATGTAGTGATATAAGTGTCGGGCAAGTTTCTGCCGACAATTAGCGACATCATGCAAGGGGCGCTGGGCGAACTGTCGGCATGGGCGAAAGATAAGGGACTGGGAGTTAATCCGGAAAAGACGGAGTTGGCTCTTTTTACTAGGAGGTACAAGGTGAGGAATTTTTGGCTACCGGTACTAGGAGGAGTAGAGCTTAGACTATCTGATAGTGCTAAGTATCTGGGGAAGGAATACTCAGGAGAGACTTTAGAGGGGTCTCAATGCCAACTATGCTTGCAGATCATCGATAGGTAGGAGCTGGGGACTCCGGCCGTCAGTGGTGGGATGGCTGTACAATTCAGTGGTAAGACCCATTCTAACGTATGGGTGATGTGTTTGGTGGGAGTCATTGAGATTGGCTAGTCGTAGGAACCTTCTTTCTAAGGATCAGAGGTGTGCTTCGATCGGCATGACAGTATGTGATGGGAATGGCAGCCAGGAGCATTCTTAGACTGAGGGAGTAAGGATTGATGAGGAATGTCACGCAGGGTCACTAACGGATCCTTAGTAAGATTGAGGCTGATGGCTACAACCTGGGACCACCCGGGTCCATTGATTATATGGGCACTAGGGTGGACTTTTGGCGGTTGCCTTCTAGGCAGAGCTGGTCAAGTAGGAGCAGATTATTTGGTAGATTTACTTTTCACTGATGGCTCGAAGATGAGAGGTGCGGGGTCTACATTCCTGACGACTGCAGTGTTTTTCAGGCGGAGGTTCTGGGGGTCTTGAGGGCCGTGGAACTGATGAGGAATAACATCGATATGAGCTTGGAGGTCACTATATATGTGGACAGCCAGGCGGCTCTTATGGCCGTAAGGGGCTGTTATGTGAACTCCAAGCTAGTTGATGATTGTAGGACAGGGGAGTATGTGCTAAGGTTGTGCTGGGTGCCGGGTCATTGCGACACAGGCGGCAATGAGGTGCTGATGAGTTGGCGAGACAGTTAAGGCGGTTAGGCCTCCAATAGGCTTCTATTTTGGAATAATCAGGAAATGGATTCTGGGAACGGATTGCCGGGTATCACGAACGCTGTGGCTGGTGCTTAGAAAGTCAAATTCGGGGTCGCTGCTGGGAAGGAGTAGGGTCTGCATTAGAGCCATGATAGAAATGATCACGGGCCACCGTATGAAAGGCAGGATGGCGGTGAGGATGGGATCCGACTTGTCGGATATGTGCAGGTTGTGTGAGGACCCTGAGGAGTTGGAGACAGTTGAGCAAATTCTGCGCCATTGTCCCAGGTTACAGGGCAGCAGGCTGAGGTGGCTGGGCAGTAGATTCCTGGGCGAATAAGTGGATGTCTCAGGTTGCGGACTCGAGAATCTGATAGGATTCGTAATGGGGATGGCCTGGTTGCGCAAGAGACTGGGTGCTGGCCGCACGTAGGGCGAATTTGGTTGGTAAGGATTTCTCTCGGGGCTGGTCCGAAACCTTCTTTTCTATTTACCTTTTATTTCTGACTTGTGCTTTCGCTGTTTATTTCACCTACTTTCTATCTCTATATAGCTATCTCTAATTAAGGCGTCACAATGGACCCTACTGGTCTCTGGGTGAAGGTGTGAAGGAGACTTCACACCAGCCTTTCTACCTACCTATGTATCTATTTCATGTTCTTTTGAATAAATTAACCCGCCAAAAATTACTAAAATCAAATAAAATAAAAAACAAACAAACATGAAAGATTACATAAAACAATTTGTTTGTATTTTCCAAAAATGTTCGTGTTATACAAAGTATTTAATCGAGTACCGATAAGAAAACAAGTTAAGTAGTCAAAATTGTAAAAATTTTTCAGCACTTCAATTATTTTCCATCAGTTGTTGCCTTTATTTTATGAATTTTTACAAATTTTGCGTTCGCGTAATTTTTTGTGAGAGCAAATTTTTTCGTTTACTCATTTACTGCATTTTACTATAAAAGTTCTCAAGCGCACCTAATGCCAAATATCGGATTTTGGCTGAGAACTTTCTATTTTTTATTTGGAAAGCCATTAAGGAATAATTTCACACAAAATTTCGTACAAAAAAATCAATTTTCGATTTTTCCAAATTTCCGACTTTTGCGGAGAGATTTTACAATTTTCCGCATTTGGCATTTACCGCAATTTTCCATGATTAGCACTAAGAACTTTCTATTGTTTGGTTTGGAAAGCCATCAAGGAATAATTTGACACAAAATTTCATACAAAAACTCGATTTTTCCGGAGGGATTTTCCAAATACGAACTGACAAAAATTTTAACAGAAATCGGCCCAGCCGTTCTCATTTTTTGAATTACTACACATTTTTTACACCATTTTTATTTATAAGAGATTTTGTAATAATTTTATTAAGGCGGATATCTTATAAAAAAGATTCCCACAGGTTATGGGCCCAGAGCGTTTGGGTAAGGGATTTTATGTGTGGTGAATATTTTATGTTTATTACTTTTCAAATATTTTTTTATTCGTTTAAAATTTTTAAACGAAAAACAATTTGAAAAGTAAAAACGTAAAATATTTATGTTGTTTAGGAAAAATATTTTACAAGTAATTTTTCAACAACAAAAACGAAAAAAACTTAAGATTCAAGTTATTTTAAGAGATTATTTTTGATGCCAATAGGATCATGAAAATCAATATCCGTATTCCGAGCTCATTTGCATAATTATAATAAAAGTCTAAGGGTAATGAAATTTCGGGAAGGGCGAAAAGCAACTGAAAGGTCAACATTACGAAGTAGGAGTTCTGCATCAATTTCACCGCTTAACAAATTCGGCATTAAGGTGAAATTGATTTAACCATATGTAATAACATATTTTATTAGAGTTTTATACTTTTAATCAGAAGTGGTGAATGAAGATATACAAATTTTGTTATTTCATGTGAATCTTTTTTTAATATTCATCTACGATCCTATAAAGTATGTATGTATATTCTGAGTCCTTAAGTAATTCTTAGTCATTTTAGCCATCTGGGTTTCAAATTGTCAATTGAATTCCAGCAGAATATTTTCAATAAGGAAAGAGTTATGCACCAAAACGTGGAACTACCTCCCTAAAAACTTGACAAAAACCAGCATTATTTTGTAGCAGAATGCACCGATTGTCATAAAATTTCAACAAATTCGTGTCTTGAGATTTCTTGAAAGTCGGTCCATAATTTAACTTGGGGCTTGTGTAAAGAACACTCTCGCAAATCCTGTATGTAAGTATTGCTAGAAGCGTAACAAATAATGCTTTTTTGGTGCAATTTAGCATAATCTACTTTCATAAGACTCGAAATCAGCCGAAACGTTCCATACATAACACAATCTCGAAAAACACTTTACTATGCCCTTCACAGCAAAACTTATGCCCCTATTGCGGTTCTCCACTATTGTAACAGTTTGGTTGCCTTTGATAAATTCACTTTGCCATTCTAAACTCAACAGGCAGTTGGCTATTCAGTTGTGTATCTGTTTTTTCGTGATATTGCCGTTTTCAACTTTGTTAAACTTGGTCGACCAAAATGTTAAATACACACAACTGCTAAAAAGTAGTTGTGTGTTATTAGCAGTTAAAGTTTATTTTTTTTTTAATTCGTTGAAACAAAATGGAGAAATTTAGAGAAACTTAGAAATAGCTCGCAGAAAACGCCACAGTTTGATATCATGGAAAATTCATTTAGAGAGTTATGGAAGAGTTTTCAGTGGAGTTAAATAGTTTGGGACCACGACAAGTACTTCTCTTAGACTTATAATATTCTTAATCTACTGAACTAATAAATAAATAAAATTATAATATTCTTGGCACAGTTTCGGATACACTACAAGGCCAATATAAAAAAAAAAACAACTTGCCAATAATAAAAGAAACTCTGAAGCGAAGGGGCGAGGCTTATCATAAGAAGTTCCATTAAATAGAGTTGAGGATACTGTTTGGCAGCTCTTGTCATTGCAAGAGCACGTGGCACCATCAAGTGACAATTTTACATAATCAGTTAACCCAATAATACAACCAGATTTGCCACCAGCTAGAAGAACTCTTCAGGCACAATAAAGATGCGTTACTTATTATAAGTTATTACTTGGCACTGGGAAGTTGAAAGTGAAATTTAGTTGCACAAAACAACTAAAGACACGAGTCCCACATGATTTATTAAAGTAGTGAGAATAGAAAACAATTGAAAATCCCGGGAACAAACATTATTTGTTACTAAAGTATCGATATTAATAAATACATTTAATCTTTTTACCTTTTCTTCTTATTAGATCTTTGTTCCTCATAATCTTCGTCTTCAGAGTCTGAAGAATTGCCAGTGGTATTTTGATAATTTAGAGCTTTATTTATCATACCCATGTTTAAGTTAGCCTCCGTATTTGTCTCAGCATCACATATTCTAAGTTCACAGGAAATAAAACAAATTGAATATTTTTCCTTTTAATTCATCTTTTTTTTACTTACCCATATCCTCTTTCAGTTAACCCTAAATACTGTCTCAGTCTTATATCGGAATTTTCACATTCCTGTTTAAAATGATATGCTACTCCTAATCTGTAGATACAATTATTGCATATTACTTCGGGAAGACCATCTTTTTTATACACCCTAATTTTGGCACACAACATTAACATGGTTGAGGGCATCATACTGAACTCGGTACTGTAAATAGAGGTAAGTGCTCCTTCTTTCAAACACACCCGACAAATTTTGTGTAAATTATAGTCCATGTCCATGGGAATACAATGATTTTATTCAATTATTGTAAAATCAAATGCGTTTTATGTTGTTTCTTTTTTTTCTGCTGAATTGTTTACCAACAACATCTGATATAAAGGCTTGCCAAGTTTCACAATTTTTTTGGAGCGAAAAAGAAAATACTGGCAATATTAATTTTTTATATATTTTATTCAAGAGATGGCAACTATGAATAACGAAGAGATTGATTGGACATCTAAAGGTACATGTACCCGACATGTTTTTGTCATCTGACATGTCAAATTTTCAGTCAAATGTAATTGTACATGGCTGTCAAAATTGCTGTTTTACATAAGGTTTATAATATTCGGTCACAAACGTATAAGTAATTTGCTTCTGACATAGTCTCTGTTTTTTTGCATAGTTATTGCAGAAACCAAAGTAGTTCTCTGTTTAAAAATAACGTGCTGCCGCCATAAACATTTTTATTTGCACCGTAAGAGTTCAGCCATTTTAAAAATGTTTTCTTTAAATTCGAAGATGCCAATTTTGGATATAATAATGAAACGTTCTTATATATGTATGTACATTATTTATGTATATAATAAATTAAAAGAACATACATTTATCTGTATTGTAAAATGAAAACCTCAGCCGGCTAATAATTTAGTCAATTGTGCACCGCCACTGCCGGCTTCCTTGCGGCATTGATTTATAACAATTTTTTTTTTAAATAACAGCAGTGATGGCAGATGGTTTGTCAGAAGAAAATAGAGCACGCTCTAATTGGAATTATTTCAGATGGCTTTGCTTCTGACTTTTATATAAGCAAAGTTAAAAAGGTAACACACGACATGTATGTATGTATTTTGCAGTGGGAAATTTGACATGTCAGATCTCAAGAACATGTCGTGTACGGTCGCCTTTAAGAGGCCCATAGAATTGTTCCATTTGTCGTAATGTTCAATTATATCGCCGTAATACATATGTGCTTATCTCTGTAATTGAAAGTAAAATTATAACATAACAAGTTTTATATTTTCTATAACATGTCATTTTCTTACACCTAATTTTCACGATGATTTAAAAGACATGTCTTTTTTGTAGTTCTTTTTTAAAGAAACTTCCAAAAACATGTTAAATTTTCACAATGTTTCTTATTTTGTTTGATTTTTTTTATTTTCCTTATATATGTATGTATGTATGTATTGAATTTTTTTAAATTAAATTTGTTTATTTTTTTTATATTTTAATAAGTAATTGTCATTTTGAAATAAAAATACAATATAAATTAAAAAAACCCAAATAAGTGCAAGGAGGAATGTCAAAAGAATCACAGAAATTACGATTCATGTCTTTTTTCTACCCTGCTTACTTCTCTCCCCCGCTCGCTATCAAACTAAAAAAGACATGTTTCAAAAATAGGGGAAAAAATCATCATGAAAATTGGGTGTTAAACTGCTTACATGTTTCACCCGCGAAACGAAAAAATACATGATTTGGTAACAGGGGTACAAATCATCATGAAAATTGGATGTAATACTTCTTCAATGATTTTACACTCACCTATTAATTTAAAGAAATGTGTTTTTCGTTACCATTTTATGTGCCCTAGCATTGACAGCTCTTTAATTTCATTGCGTTTCATTCCATAACATTTTCATATATCTGCAACAACACAGTTGCAATTACGAATTTACAAAATAAAGAGTGTAACAAGGGAAACTGAAAAAAATTCTTACTACTTTCCTTTCAATAGCAAAATTAAGTAGAAAAAACTTAAATATTTTAATAAAAACCAATAACAAATATTAAAGAACATGTTAAATTACTAGTGCAGCAAGAATTTCATACAAAAAGACAATAATTTTTGTAAACGATTTTAAGAGAAAAAAATCAAGAAAAAATCATAAAATTTGTATTTTTTTACATATACAACAGCAAGACGCAGTCAGTCTACCACCAACAAAATCTTGTGTGTGAGCGACGCAGTAGTATTGACGAATTACTTGCCCACAATAACAAAAGAGCTCTCCCCTTTTGGTTACAAAAATTAAAGAAAAAACGAAAATTTTTTAAAAGAAAACAAGAAAAAACCATTATTGATAACATTAATTATTGTAAAATATAAGTTAATCACAAAAAGCCTTAAAATAACATTTAAAACAAAATAAAATTCTTATCCTACAAAAGCCATGAGCAGTAGCGCTGATGGAGCTGCTATACGCTTTAGCGACCATACACTGGACAAGGCCACCAAGGCCAAGGTAACATTGGAAAATTACTACAGTAATTTAGTCACCCAATATGGTGAACGTAAACAACGTTTAGCCAAATTGGAGGCCCAACTTAAAGATGAAAGTCTAACAGAGTCGCAACGGCAAGAGAAACGTCTTCAGCATGCTCAAAAGGAAACAGAATTTTTACGCCTAAAACGTTTACGTTTGGGTGTAGAAGACTTTGAAGCCCTTAAGGTAATTGGTCGCGGTGCCTTCGGCGAAGTACGTTTAGTACAAAAGAAGGACACTGGACACGTGTATGCCATGAAGGTTTTACGTAAGGCTGATATGTTGGAAAAGGAACAAGTGGCTCATGTTCGAGCGGAACGTGATGTGTTAGTCGAAGCTGATCATCAGTGGGTCGTGAAAATGTATTACAGTTTTCAGGTAAGTTTATTAGTTTGACAAAATATCTTCGAAAATTTGTTTAAGGTGATTAACCTAATTTATAACTTTAGTTATAAACGCAACTCTAGTAGTTTTTGTTTTTAAAAAATGTAAAAAAAAAAGAAAAAAGAATATCGAAAATAAATAATTAAATATTAAAAACACCTAGAGCTTAAATAAAAATAAACAGTTATTTAATTAAACAAGGTCAAACAAAAACTAAATACCTATGGAAAAAAAATATTTTAATATTATTATGAATTTTAAAGACAAATTTAAAACAATTTATGACAATTTAAATTCCGGCGCTGCCCGTGGTTAAACCATCATGGACTATAATATATAATCATAAAATCACTTGCTTACTTTAAACCCTTATAAAAATATTATAGAAAGAAAGCCCTAAAAGGTACTTTACTTGTTTGCAGCTATATGTAAAAGAACATATGTATGTACATAGGTCATAAGAAAGGAAACCAGAAATTAGCGCAGTAAAAACTTGAAAATATGCCGTAAAAATTGTTGAAAAAATATGCCACAAAGAAATCAAAAATTTTTTATTTGAAAACAAAATATTCAACAATTTTATAACAGTTCCATTTAATAAAAAACAGTCTTAAAATTATAATCGGTAAATACCAAACACTATAGTGTTTACAATGGCCAGTCATCGGCTTACAAAAAACAAAGTTATGTTAAAATGTTCAAATTCATATAAGAGTTATTAGTGCCGAATATTATCTTTTCTTATTATTTTGATGTCTTGATGATTAACATTCATATGAGATTTTTTGTCTTAAAGGGATTTAAGGTATGGTCGCAAACAATTAAAATGAAGTAAAAGCTATTTGTAGAAAGGAACTTTGGGCAAATTTGAACAAATTCGAAAAAGAATTTAATTTGCAGTAAAATATTTTTGGGGCAAATTTAATTTAAACACCAACATAATAAGATGATTTACGTACACAAAGAGTCTTATTTGGAAAGAAATTTTAATGGGGAATGTGTAAAATTATAGACCAATTCTCAACACTAACATAGACTTCGTCCTTAGTACAATTAAAATGTATTTACCAAATTTGGTAAAATTATCTACAAGATTGCAACTTGTTTTTCGCACACATTCGATGTCAGATTTTCAACCAAACAACACATACCATATAGGTCTCAATACCTACCTTGTGTACTTGAACTTGATGCGGCGACATACAAAATTGCCTCCTTTTTTAGATAGAGATTTGGTATTTCAAAACAAATTCGAATACCTCATGATATGTCGAATTATTTACGAATTGTGTAAATTATTAGTAATTTCAAATTTAAAACAAACATTTTTTAACAAATAGACTGTGGGAATTATTTCTTTTTCACAAATTATTTTTTTTTATTATGAATACGAAATCCCCGGGAGTTTTTTCCCTTTTCCCATTTTTACAATTGAATTAACATAGGGAAAATGGGAGAAGGAAGAAAACTCCCGGGGAATTTTTATTTATAATTGGGCTGATATTAAATACTTTTCGAAATTTTTTGAAATTTGACTCATAGAAGCACATCGAACAAAATGATTAAATATTTTTGAACACCTATGACAAAAAAAAATTAACTTTTAAATTAATTGCAATTTTATCTTAAAATTTTTAACAATTTTAAATTTCAAATTTTCATATTATTCGAATGTGTATTCTAAATCAAATTACAATCCTCAAAAGCTTTTATACTTAAACGTTAAACCAAGGAAATAAGAAAAAAATGTGTTATTTTGATATTAATATGTATATGTATGTATGTATGTATGTATTTAAAGATTATGAAAACGAAATTTTCGGTTAAAAATCAAATCGGTTTAAAAATTTTACACATGTTTAGGTATTAACCTTTTATGTTTTTATTCGCAAATAAATACAAGTTTTCGAACATACCTTTCGAAAATAACTTCGAATTTTCGAAAACAATCCAAAAAGCTTACTAAGTTGATATTAACATTATTTTTTTAATACTTCTTCTATTTTATAAAAATTTCTTATATTCGAATTAATTTTCAAGTTATAGGAAAATATAATAACACCACAAATATTTGTTTCATTAGGTTGGATTTTCATTTTATTTTGTAGGTGAAGAGTGTCGAAAAGTTTATCCACTGTATAACACAGGGTTGTCAGATGTTTTTCAAATGTTGTCCCCAAATTGTAAATTATTATCCCCAAATCGCACTAAATACTCTAAAATTTTGTCATAAAATATTTTATTTTAATTTTATTTGGTGCCGAACATTATTTAGATACATATATTCATTTATATGAGATTTGTTTAATTTATTTAACGATGATTTATATGGGGCTTATGGTAAATTTTGGACCTTCCAGGGTATCGTAAAAGTTATTATCGCCAATTATGGCTATTTTCGGGAGTATAATTTGTATGGTAGATATGGTCAAATACCGATTCCAATAAAATTTGTTAAGATAATTTAAATCAAATCAAATAAATTTGGACCAAATCAATCAATATGCCAACATATTAAGATGGTTTGAAGGGAATAAAGACTATATGTATATGCAGCTTAAGCATAAATTACTTGTAATATTGATTTTTGGCCTAAATGGCTTAATATTACGTAAATAAATGAATAAATAAATGAATATTCCGGAAAGAAGCTTGTATGGGGGATGTTTGAAATAATGGACCCTTTATCATCATTGTCAAAAGCCTTGGTCATCCTTGTGCCAATCAAAACCTTTGTACCAAATTTCGTCAAATTATCTCCACTATTGCGACTAACGGACATCGTTAGATCGACTCAGAAGTCGATCGGTATACTTAAATGTGGGTCACGCACAAATCAGCACAAACTAATGTACCCTCTCCGCTATTGTTGTAGGTATACAAATTATAAAAAATCCACAAATCAAATTCTTTATCCCCGTTTTCAAAATAACATCCACAATTTAACAACACTGGTAGAAAAAGTTAAACCTTTTGCCTTCAAAATTTAATGTCATGCCTGTTCTTGAAACGCACAAATTTATTACAAATATCCACGGTTTCACTAATAAATATCTTGTTAGTTAGTTTCTTATTTTCTTTTTTATTTTTGTTACTGTTAATATTGACCTATAAAAATTGCCTTATTTAAATAAAATCGACTATAATGTGTTATTCTTTTTTTTTCAATCAACTTTTATTTTCCTGTATGTGTGATTATAACAAGACCGAACTGCCGACCCCCTCGATAAACAATTCTTATATATTTGTTAATTTTTCTAGCTCTCTAATGCAAATAATTGTAAAAATTACACTAATGTTTTTTTATGCTGTTGCTCTTTCATTAAAACCCAAATAAACCCTAACAAAAAGAAATATTAAGACAAATTATGAGTCATTTAATATTTGCAGCCAGCAGTAAACAAAAATTTATGTTTATCAAACTTCTCTCGAATTGACTAAACTAAAAAAACAACAAAAGAATAAATTGATACTATAAACATTAATGCAAATAAAGAAATTTTATAAAAACTGATCTTTGGTTTAAAACCGACTGTTTTCCTTTTATCAGCAATTGTTTTTATTTCTATATGTGTGTATATTTTTTATTTTATGGTTCTTATAAAACTCATCGATTGATTTAACTTTTGGTTTCTCCTTTATATCCAGATAAAATATATAATTAATTGACCTGATGTCATTGTTGTTGCCGTTGCTAATTTGCAAATGTTTCGTACTGAAGGGAAAGTAAAATAACAATAAAAAATTGCTAAACAGCAGAAATCATTGGCCATCATTCTGAAGATGTTTTTGTTGTTGTCGTTAGATTTTTTTGTATTAGGTTTGAATTAGAAATTGATTTTTTAGAAACCTTAGAGGAATGTGTGTAAAATTATACAGGGGTGTGCTGGAAATCGCAAACGCAAAACGCAAGAATTTGGAAGTTGTTTTTAATAAACTTTAAACCTAATTCTTATAATTCTTGGTTTAAAATCCTGTTTTATAGGGGAATATTTGTTTAATATTTGTCATAAAATTCTTTTATTACAGAAATCTTATTAAAAAATGACGTTTAAAATTCTTGCGTTTTACGTTTGCGATTTCCAGCACACCCCTGATAATTTATTTATGTTCTGTTTACACGATACAATACACGTTCAATCATTTGTATTGTGAAAATGAATGAAATCAAAACAATAAAAAACTTTTTTTTTATATATAAATTAAATTCTCGATCTTAAGGTCTTATTTTTTATATAAAAAAACTTTTCACAAATTTATTTATTTTTTTTTTTTATATTTTGTTTGTATCAAATTTGTTTTTATAATAGTTTTAGGCCCGTTTTCACAACTTACAGGTAGCTAAAAGTAGACTTTTAACGGCCATATAAAAAGTGTTCCATTATTACAGCTTTACTTTAACCTTAAACGGCCGATAAAATCCTATCTTTAGCTATCGGTTAGTTGTGAAAACGTGCCTTAAGCCTATAGTACACGGAATGTAAAAAGCCACATGCGCATGTGGGTTTGACGTAATTTTGACGTCACAACAAAGCCACAATAGCAAGTTCGTGATGTTAGGACGATGATCTTGGGCATTGTCGGGTATATTCGGATAGGCATTGACACTTGGAATTACAAAGGGGCCACTGAAGGAAGAATTTATTAAAAATGTCTACTTGTTAGTGTTAACATTAAGTCATTTTGGCAAAACTATATTTCATTGTATAGTCTTATTAATACTTCAATTATGTGTTATTATATTTTCTCAAACGAAGGGTTTTATACAGCCCAGCAGATCTTCAAACCAGAGGTCATAAAATAATAGCAACTAAACTTTAATCAAAGATTACTATATTATCCTAATCGTAATGTAGTATGTAGCCCCAATCGTGTGTCGTTAAATTGTCCCAAACGTGGGTCATTATATAGTCCAAGTCGTAGGGCATATGTTTTAAGTTTTTTTCTTTAAATACATAGTTCTAATCTTTGATCATTATATAGTTCCAATCTTTGGTAATGAAATAGCTCTAATCTTAAGACTTTCAATTGTCTCACAGGTAGGTCATAATATTTCCTAAGCTTTGTTCGTTATAAAATCCTAAACGTAGGACATGTTGTTTATATTTAGGCCTTTATTAGTCTTAATCTAAGATATTTATGTACTCTTTACCGTGGGTCATTATATTGCCATAGGACATTTTATAGTTCCAAACATAGGGCCTATAGCCCCTATTAAACACTAATTAACTTTTCAAAAAATTTCATTGTTATTAATACTTAATAATGGAAAAATTAAACTAAACATATTTTAATGCATTTATTTCTCTTGCAGGACCCCTCAAACTTATATTTAATTATGGAATTCTTGCCCGGTGGTGATATGATGACATTATTAATGAAAAAAGATACACTTTCAGAGGAATGTACACAATTTTATATTGTAGAAACAGCATTGGCTATAGACTCAATACACAAATTAGGTTTCATACATAGAGATATAAAGCCCGATAATTTATTACTGGATGCACGCGGACATCTAAAGGTAAGTTCGAAACATTTTAAAAAGATATGTATAAAAATTAAAATCTAAAATACATATGTTAATTTTTTAGCTCTCTGATTTTGGTTTATGTACCGGTTTAAAAAAATCACATCGCACTGATTTTTATAGAGATTTATCGCAAGCAAAACCATCTGATTTTATAGGAACATGTGCAAGGTAAGTTAGTTGATATTGCTTAATGTACTTAATTTTTTACAAAAATTTTTTATTTCTTAACAAGTCCAATGGATTCAAAACGACGAGCTGAATCATGGAAACGTAATCGGCGAGCTTTGGCCTACAGTACCGTTGGTACACCCGATTATATTGCCCCCGAAGTATTTTTGCAAACCGGTTATGGTCCCGCATGTGATTGGTGGTCATTAGGCGTTATTATGTATGAAATGTTAATGGGTTATCCACCATTTTGCTCAGATAATCCCCAGGATACGTATAGAAAGGTTATGAATTGGCGTGAGACATTAATATTCCCTCCCGAAATACCCATATCAGAAGAAGCTAAAGAAACAATTATTAAATTCTGCTGTGAAGCCGATCGTCGATTGGGCTCACAGCGGGGCTTGGAAGATTTGAAATCGGTACCATTCTTCCGTGGTGTCGATTGGGAGCATATACGTGAGAGACCAGCAGCTATACCCGTTGAAGTGCGTTCTATTGATGACACGTCCAACTTTGATGAATTCCCCGATGTTTCATTAGAAATACGTAAGTTTATATATTTTTCTATTACAATTTTTTTTTTCTAATTAATTTGTGCAAAATAATCGTGCATGTGGTTGTTGTTATGTTTTTGCACTTTCGCTTTTTCGCAAGGGTGCAACTTGTTACGTGCACAAGCTAATTATTAACCTGAGCATTCATATATGCACTACTATTCAAGCTATTTTTGTTTTTTTTAATGCAATGTGCATATATTTCACAAACGGTGTAATGCAACAGCAAGGAAACTGCAACTACTAGTTAGGTTAGGTTAGGTGAAGAAGTGTTATGTGCCCAAGGGCACATTAAGAAAGTTATGGGAAAGTTAGAATGTTTGTATAACTATTCCCTCTCTTCAGCCCCCTCAATAGAAACAACCGCACTATTTCCCTGACAAACCCCAGTAGATCAGCCGGATTACATCCAGCGATGCACCCCAGTTCGTCGTGAAATCTATCTCCTTGCCAATTCTGTCTGAGACCTTGCTTCCTAGGACAATGGCACAATACATGCTCGATCGTCTCCAGCTCTTCGGAATCATCGCACAACCTGCAGAAGTCTGGTATGGTGTTGGACACCCGCTAGGGGAAAAAAGCGATGATACCCCAGCCAATTTTCTGCCCGACTTATAACCGAGATCTGCGCCTGCAGGACACTACATCTATCCGGCAGACAAAAGGAAACGTTCACATCCAGTTCCTCTATGAAGAAACCTCCGCCAATCTTTTCTCCTTTCCTAGAACCGTCAGTATAAACCCCTAGGGTCGGTCCATGGAAAGTACCCGTCGGCACATTGCAGTGCGCCAGTTCTGTCTCGAACCCCGCACCAAAGAAAGGCCCCGGGGTGCAATAGTCCACTCCATCCGACGCAACCGAACATTTGATTATCCCGGCTCTACCATAGTCACGGGCCGACCAGCCGTGCGACGCATTTAGCCGTTTCCCTGAGCAAAGAGCCATCCGTCTGGCCGTGATGTCCACCGGGAGCCAGTTTAATATCGTAAACAGCGCCCTCGTGGGAGTAGATCGCATTGATCCCGTGATCATCAACGCGACCAGTCTATGTACATTTTCAATCATCGCGCGGTGCCTGCCCTTATCCAGTGCAGTCCAAGGTATAACGGCCCCGTAATACAGAGTCGGCTTTACTACAGCCTCAAAGATCCAATTGACACTTTTCGGGCGCATGCCCCATTTCCTGCCGATTGCACCTCTACACGCATTTATGGCAACTATTGCCCTTTCCACTCTCATCAATTTAGTCCCCATGACAGCTTGGCACTGTGAGAAATCTGAAGCTCAGTCCCATTTAACCTCGGAAGCCTAAAATACTCGGTATCGTTGTTTCGTCTTAAACGGATTGTCACCCAGCCACCATGATGCGCTTTAGATTCTGAGTACCTTCAAAGCGGCAACATCATCAGCATGCGCAACTGTTTTAATCCTCATGTCGTCCATCTTCATCAACATGGTGTTCATAGTCAAGTTCCAAAATAGTGGGGATAGAACTCCTCCTTGGGGAGTACCCTTGTTTACCAGTCTCTGAACACTTGTCTCACCTATCGTAGAGAAAATTACCCTATTAATGAGTAGATTGTCCACAAATCTACATATGCCAACGTCGATCCCCAGGCTCCTCCTGGACGCCACAATATAGTCCGGGCTGACATTGTTGAATGCCCCCTCAATATCGAGGAAGGCCACGAGTGGGGAGCCGTCTCAACAGACTCTTGGTGCAGGCATGTTGAGAGGTAGAGAGTAAACCTCTTGGGATGGTCATCCTCAAGTGTATATCGATAACTCTTTCAAGAGTCTTAAGAAGTAACTAGCAGAAACTTGCAACGAGAGAGTAAATTTACAAATGTTTTCTCTTAATTACTCAAAAAAAATATAAAAGTAAAGGCAGGCAAAAACTAGCAAGTTAGGTATTTCGATACTATTCAGCTGTAATATACGAGATTATTTTTTAATAAATTCAATTGTTTTGAACTACATATTTGCGCAAGAATATTGTTCTTAAATTATTTTTGATTTGCAAATAAAAACATGAAGCAGGTAGTTGAATAATTTTTGCTAGTAAACAAATTTCCCGAAATTTTTGTTTGTCTAATTTTCTTTGATTTTGATCAGCTTAAACCATTACATGGCTAAACTTTTTTATTCACTGGCGGTAACAGTGCGGCAAAAATATAGAAATCCAATTTATTTTGCCAAGCAATTTAAATTACTTAAATATTTTCTTATCGTTTATTAATTAATATTTTGGTTTTCCTTTTTTACAGCTTCTGCTCCTTTGCCTCAGGGCAGTGAAATAGCTAAAGATTGGGTCTTTATTAATTACACCTTCAAACGTTTCGAAGTACGAAATTTAGAGTGAGGCTGAGCTATCATTCGTTTTTAAAATTTCAACCACTAAATCATCATGGTTTATATTTAATTTCTATATGTATGTTTTTTTTTTGTTCTTTTCTAAGTTGAACTTAAGGCCGTAACAAAACAAAATATAAAATAATACAAATTATTTAAAACAAAAACACTACAACTTAAACAAAAAAGAATAAACAACACACTTACAATATATTCAAAATACGAAATGGAAAATAATTAAAGCAAAAAATAATCATGAAAACGCTAATTAATGAATTGAAAATAAGTTATGATCTAAAACTATCAACTGGTTTATAAGTTTTTAGATCTTTTAAATAAATCATTAAAATAAGATTAAAAAGGAATATCACTAAAAACAATAAAATTAAAAGAAAATACAAAGAAATAAAAGAAAACAGTTAAAATAAATCAAATTTACTAAAGCTTAAGTACAATAAATTTATTGTATGCTTATAATTTGTTTATGTATTTGTTTTGTTGTAATTTTAAAGAAATCTTAAGAAAAAGCTAAATTAGTTAACTTTTTCTCTTAAACTTTTAATTTTTTGTTTAATTTTTAGTACTAAAATAAAATTTTAAGGAAATGTGGATCCATGAAAATCTTAAAAATTTCTAATTTTTTTCTGTTGAAAATATTTTTTGTTTGTTGAAAACATTTGTTTAAACCGAAATTGTCTTTAAAAATTCTTTTTTAGATGTGTATTTAATATATTTTTTAATTTAATTAAAATTATACATAGTAGTTCAAATAAAATGAAAAAAATTTCCTAATTATTGTGATTTAACAAACTCCTACAGCAAAAACCATTTTTTTTTAAATTTTTGTTTTCTGGCCTTTTTTTAACTTTCAAGCTTTAAATTAAAATAATACTTAAAAATAGGATTCTGTTCGTAACACCCCGCCTTTACAAGCCATAAATTAGCTATCGTTAACACTCAAATTGTGTTAGTGTTTAGATGTAGATAGCTGGGGGACTACTCTCCTTTGCGATGCAAGAGCATATCTAGTATTGGCTTCGGAAATCATACTAAATATTTATTTTATTTAAATTTTCCAATTTCTTTACAAATTTTAACATTTAATTACTGTCAACCTGTGCCACTTTTAATTTTTATTTAATTTTAAATTTGCGACGTATAGACCGCATATTGCCATTAGTGGCAATCCATTGCGCAATGATTGCTTGAGCAATTATTGCTTAGCAATCTGCTGTAAAATCAGTTGTCATTTATCTGACATTTCATTTCTCTGTACGTTTGGGCAAAGCAATTTCACATGTTCTCCAGCAACATAATCAGCAATTATTGCGCCATTGTTCTGCAGACGTTTTTGCTTGTGCTTAGCAAAAAAAATTAATACGTGGAGACTCAGCGTTAATTAAAAAAAAAAATTGCAAAAGTGATAGAGAATTCCAAATTGGCACATAGCTTTCACATTGATATTACATTCGCATCGCAATAGAGAGTAGCCCCCCTGGTGTTAGTGTTTTAACAGCATGTCTGGAAAGCTGTTTAATAACATGATTTCTTAACATCAGTTCATGACTCGTGAAAACGGAGTGTAGTTTGCCAAAAACAAATTAATTTCAGCACGCTGGCTTAGGCAACGAGATTCGTTGACACACACAGTAAAATTATCTATTAATTTTTACGAACATTTTAAAAATTGTATAAACGGGCCAAGTTGCCGTTACAACAACAACTGGAAAACTCTGTAGTAAAGTAACTTGTTCCACCTAACCTAACCTAGGGGATAATGCCGCATTTCGAGTCGAAAGAAAAAATTTACGAATTCGAACAATTTGTACGATTTTCGTGGACGAATGTTGTTTATACTGGATTGAAAACAAAAATCCCTTTCTAAACAGCAACTCGCAATAACGAACAATAACGTTTCATTTACTTTCCCATTTGTTTAAAAAAACAATTTCTTCCATCGTTTCAAACAAGTACGAAAATAATAATACACAGTACAAATTGTTCGAACCCGTAAATGATTTCTTTTCAATCGTTATACGCTGTTACCCCCTAGTTTCTACGTCGAGAATTAAAATTTAAGTTGCCTAAACACTAGTGCCGAGAAATTAAGATTGAACCCATTACTGTTTTAAATACGCTAAAACTATGTACTAAACCCACGTTTATACATCTGAGAAACTGAAAAATATAACTCACTTATAATTCAAAGAAATAAATACTCACCCAAAATATATATGTATACACGATATAAAGGCTCTCTTACTCTCTCTCAGCAACAATCCCCTGTCTACCAACCGCTTGGTTTTTTTAAACCTAAGAAGTCGTTCTAACCTTAAAAATTATTTCTAACCTAAAAAATTGCCCTTCTCTTAACAAATTTATAAACTTCTAAGAAATAACAAAAAATTAAAATACAAAGAAAATTATGTATTCTAACGAAATTTAAGTAAATATTTAATATAAACTTAAATAAAATTGACTTAATATGTACTAAAAAATATATAAATAAAAACAAATAATACCAACAATAATACATACTAATATAGTAATAAAAACTTGTTTTTTTTTCTTTAATAAATTTAAATTAATTTTTTGATTAAAAATGTCTACTTTATTTAAATACTTGTTGCTTTTTTGTTTGTCTTTAACTAAAACAAGTTTTATGTATTACAATTATCATAAATAAAATTTTTAATGATAACAAATAAAAAACAATAAAAAAAAGAGTTTTAAAGAAAAATAAATTAATAAAAAAATATATATAAAGAAGAAAACATATTTTTGGTAATCAATAGGAGTACTAAAAGAAAAATAAATTTTAAGTAAATAAGCAGAAAAAATAAAGAAAAAAAAACATAACGCAATAAATGGAAATGTGCATACAAAATTGAACAATAAAATGTTTTATTTAGAGATTCCCAAACAAAAATAAAAAAAAAAACAAAGTAATATTTACCCATTATTTCACGATGTCGAAAGAATTCTTTCTTTCTTTTAAAAAAGGAAGTGATCACAGATTCACAGATTGGTCGGCATCAAAAATAGTCTTTAAATAAAAATATATGGAATATAAAGATTTTATACCGCGAAATAAATTTTTTTATGGGCTTGACTAATGGCGTTTTCTTTTCTGAGTAAAATTCTGCATTTTACATTTTTTTAGGTTCTTTTCTGAAAAAACATACCTGATTTTAAAAACCTGTGTCATTATAATCGAAGATGAAAACAAAAAACAATTGATGTATGTATTTAAGAAAACTGTGTTTTTGAAAATTTATGGAATTAAATTCCATATTTGAATTAAATATCGCTAATTTTGCAAAGAGCCACATGATAGCAAAGTCTAATAATCGTTAGAGCTGTAAAGAATCACAGGAAAATATTGCTTCCATCGCGAACATGGCTAAAATTCGCAAAAAAAAAACTTTTAAACAAACCCTTAAATTTATATGAATTCGCTAAACGGGAACAAAGTGTCGGAAAATAGCGAAAATTTGCGAAATTTTTAAAATTTCAAACAACCCATAAAATTGATTTAAAGTTCCTAAAACTATAAAAAATTGCAAAAATTCGGCAAAAATGTTTAAATTAGCGCACTCACAATATTGAGTACGAAAAATTAACTGAAATTGTAATATAAAATAAATGAAAGTTTAGTTAAAAACCGGCCTACTTATTTTTCATTTATTTTTAACAAAAAGTTCATTTAATTTTTAGTGTCAAAATTGTTCCGTCAAAACAAATAAATTTTCAGTTATTTTATATAAATTAACTATTAAAACATTGACTTAATATTTCGTAAAAACAAAGGAATATTCCGTTATTTTATTAAATTCAGTAATTTTCGTTTACTCCACAAAAGAGTTGAATTTAAAAATACCAGACAGACAGACAGGCACATGCCCGCTTGTTTTTCTAATGACAGAGAGAGAAGATTATTATTTACTTACCCCGTTACACACACATTTGTTTTACTTTTGTTGTACTGACCCCCGTTGTTTACAGAAGAACTCTCAGTTATAAGACATCAGACACATGACCGATATGACAATTATTTTACTTTAAAAATTTGATGTATTCAACTAAATAATTTTAACAAATAGAAAATGGGAATTGCTTACACAAAACAAGCAAATCGTTTTATAAAGATAACTTAAAATTTATTTTTGGTAGTTAAAGTATATAAAATAACTGAATATTCATTTGTTTTTACGGAACATGGGGTTGAATTTTTGACAGTAAAAATTAAATGAACTGTTCGTTTTTTTTAATTACATTTTCATTTAATTTTATATAAAGAAGAATTTAACTTAATCAACGGACAATATTAACTGCAACTGAAAATTCGTATTAATATGCATTTAGTTTTTTGAGCAAATGTTAGAATCAGTTAAAAATAAATTTGCTTGGAATTTTAAATGTTTATTTATTTAAAAATGACTGAACGGAATACTTCTTAAATAAACTACAGTCCGTTAATGTAATAAATAATATTGTGAGTGCGCAAAAATCTGCAAGTCTACTATTTATTATAAGTCTTTATAGCTGTAAGGAACAAATAGCTTCTATTGTGAACATGACTGAAATTCGCGAAATATTCCAAAATTTTAAACATACCCTAAAACTAATTTGTGCATTTGAAACGTTTTTTTTTTTGTTTTATATATAAACTTACATTTTCTTCCAATTCCGACAGGCAACTCTTTGTGAATTATTTTCGTCAAAAGTTGTAAAACTATTTCACATGTGAGCTATTTACAATCGTGTGAATTTTTGAAATAATTAAAACTCACAAGTAAATTTTTCGGAGTTTAAAAATGCAAAGTTCGTTTGTAAGGGGCAACGTATGTATGCGTGACACACTTTACTTCTATCTCTCTCGCCAACAAACTTTCTGTCCCGCAAGAAATGCACTCAGTGTAAATTCCGACTTACGGATGGATGGCAACTGAACTGAAGTTGTGTTGCCAGCAGCGAAATCAGGCAATACCGCTGATATTAATATATACAATTTTTTTTACTTTATATTTTAACAAAAGCGTCGTTGCCTGATTTTGCTGCTGGGAACTGAACAATTAGATACCTACATGTCTTTAATTGTGAACAAAATTTGTCAACTATGAGGATGGTTTATGGCTCATTTTATTCGCAATATACCTGGCTTTCCGAAAATTTAAATATGTAAAATTGTTTAATGCCACTAAGTTCTGAATTCTCCGAAACTGAAAAAAAAAAATAATATTGTTAAGATGACTTAAAGGGAATTTTATTCCAAGCAGTTGCCAACTACTTACCAGGTAACGTATGAAATAACTACCACCAATTACTAAAAATCAAAAAGTTTTTCCTGGGTAATTTTCCCTCAATATTTTATATACTTTTTGCTTAAGCCAACCTTAGGTATATGTATATTACGGTTGGTCGATTTAGCAATCGATATTGTACCATTGATTTTTCGATAGCTTTTGGCATGGGGGGAAAAAATTCCACTACGACGTTGAGAAAAAGTAAAAAAATTGATATTTGGGTGCCTTGAAAATGATTTTTTTATATGTCGTATAGGAATTTTTTTTCTCATGCCAAAATCTATCGAATAATCGATGGCACAAATTTTTGTCCTAACAAATCGGCCCGCTCTATTATACATACATATCTAAATAGCTAACCAAAGGTTAGCTTAAGCTAAAATTAGTAGCAACAACTACTTTTAATAGGAACCCTAACGAAATATTTGCAAACCGTGATGTATTCTCTTTTTTACACATAATAAAAATCTTTATTTTTATTTTGCAAAATAGTGTTTGCAACGTCAGTTGTTTTAAATGGCGATAGCATCCTTATTTCACCGTCACTTCTTTTCAAATACATTATGAATTTTTATAATAATTTAGTTTTTTTTTTTTTTTTCGTTTTTATTAATATTATCCATAAAATAATAATAAAATGTTAAAAGTTTAACTATGTGCTTAAATTCTAATGAAAAAAATATGTATACATAGAGAATATGTATGTATGTAAATTTTATGCAGGGTTTTTTGTTTTTCTTATATTTTTTTTTTATTTTAGGTTTTGAATTTGAAGTATTTTTTTTTAATTTTATTTATTTTGTTTTGCGGTCCGGTTTTTTTTTATTAATATTGGATTTGTTGTTGCTGTTGTTGGTAAAGTTGTTGACAATGTTGTGTTTGCTGTTGTTTAATTTAAATATTTTATTTAACTTTTCCGTTGTAGTAGTTGTAGTTTTAAAAATTTATTTATTTATTTTTTATGAAGGTATGTAACTATTTTATTGGGTTTCCTGTAAAGTTTTGGAATAATTTTTGTTTGTTTCTTTTGCAGTCCATTCTAATGTTTTCCTTTTCTTTCTCTATCAAGATTAAAGGAAAAGAAAGCTTAGAATAGTTAGTTGGATGAATTAATTTTAAAATTTAAAAAGTTTTTTGTTTATGGTTCTGCTGAAGTATTTGTTGGGTATTGTTTTATTTTATCTTTTGTGTTTTTTGTTTACGATTAATGCTAATTGTTGATTTTTGTTTTACTCAAACGTATAAAGTTATTTAAAATTTAATTTTGTTTTTTTAATGTTTGTTAAATTGTTTATCGGTTGTTGGTTTTCTTTTTTTTTTTTTTATTTTTATGTACAATTTTAATTCATTTAGGATTGCTCGTCTACTAGAAGCATAATTTGTTGGGTTGCAGCCGGGGCTGGATTTCTTGTACATTCAACTTGATGGGCATTCCAATCCTTTCGTTGACAAAATTCGGAACAATAGGGAGTTTTTCGGCATAATGAACATTCTGCCAATGCTTCACGATTACAATTGGCGCACTGGAAATAAAAATAGTTAAATTTAATAAGAAAAAAAGTTGAAATTTAAAATTAATTTCAACTAAAAATGTTTAAATATTGTATGGTCAAATCTTGTTAAAAAATTCCCAAATAATTTAAATGTTTTAAGTTAAAATATACTCAGTTCTCGTTTTATGCGGATTCAAATTTATGCGATTTTTAAATTTATGATTTTTTTTAGAATTTTAACAGATTTTGAAATCATAGATGTTTTTTAAGCTTTTTTTTTTGCCGTTTTTTAAATTAAACCAAGTTTGCAGCACTGATATAATCCTTGTAGTTTGTTTTATTTTGAGTTTTTTCTATGCATAGCCGATACGTATGTATGAGTGTTTCAAACTTATGAAGAGCACATATTGAAAGTTTTACAATATAGTTAATGAGTACGCCGAAGTCTAATTTCGGTAAAAAATTATATCAAAAAATTAGGTCGGAATTAGAAAAATTGCAATTTAAACACGTTCTTTCCTGTCTTTTACGGTACAACATTGTTACGACATTTACGAGTGTAAGTGCCGGTTCACACACGTCAAGTTTAACTTGTCAAGTCTAGAGTTTTTAGAAGAGAGAGGAGAAGATATGGCATTCTCTTTTCCCTTCTCTCCTAAAAGCAGTTTTTTGCTGTGGGTGGCTGTATAATAAATAGTTCTATTTTGTGATATTTAGACCATGTTAAACCTCACTAACAATTAACAAAAGTAGTGGTTTCGCTTATTTAGGCCAATATTTAATAAGTTTGACCGTAGCTTAAAACTCGGTCGATTCCCACGGGTACCTATCGAAAATATCTACTAACCCAACCTGCAACTTTATTTAACAAACCAGACTTTGGGTTTAATGCCCCCATTGCGGTTCTCCACTCTTAACATTTTGGTTGTCTTTGGTAAATTCACATTGCCATTCTCAACTCAACAGGCATTGCCGTTTCAACTATGTAAAAATTTGGTCTTCAAATAATATTAAATACACGCACCTGCTAAAAAGTAGTTGTGTTATTGGCAGTTGAAGTTTATATTTTTTTAAATTCGGTAAAAATCTAAAACAAAATGGAGAAATGGTATGTATACATTTTTGTAATAACTTTTTCGCTATTTTTTAAAATTTGAGCGGCTTGTCCAGGTTATTTTGAGAAACATAGAAATTGCTCGCGAAAAACACCTAGGTTAGGTTAGGTTAAATGGGCAGCCGTCACGACGACGACTCACTTGGGTCCTTATAGCGGTCCCTTTGTGGTACCCCTAGCCAGTGACAGGAGTCAGCCAGTATCCACGAGACTATTCGCCAGAGGTCACTGCAGCCTCGAACCACGCCGACTCCCTGCAGAACAGGGAGATCGATTTCAATCCCCCATTGGACATATTGTCCAGACATCGCAATTCTGGTCTCCCAAAATGCCTAAACCTAATGCTACCCAGACCGGGAAAACACCTAAGTTTGAAAAAATTCATATAAGGAGTTATGTGAAGATTTTCCAGTGGAGTTAAATAGTTTGGGACCACGACAAGTACTTCTCTTAGACACTTTTAATCTTCTTAATCTACTGAACTAATAAATAAATAATATTATAATATAGTTGGCACAGGTTTGGATACAATACAAGGCAAGTATAAAAAAAACTTGCCAACAATAAAATAAACTCTCAAGCGACAAGGCGAGGCCTATCACAAGAAGTTCCATTAAATAGCCTTGAGGATACTGTTTCGCAGCTCTTTACATTGCATGAGCAAGTGGCACAAACCGGCCAAGTACTTGGTGTTGATAATATTCCATCATCAAGTGACAATTTTACTTAATCAGTTGAACCAATAATACAACCAGTAGATTTGCCAACAGCTACCCCAACCAGTAGAAGAACTCATCAGGCACAAGAAAGTTTCGTTACTTATAAGTTCCTACTTGGTTCTCGGAAGTTCTACAGGGTTGGATTCATCACGAATTTGTCTTCTTGTACATAGCGCATCTACACTAATATCCATTATAAATACTTTTTATTTGACACAAAAGTTAAAAACACTTGTAGTTTTAAAAAAAAATTATTTAATTTTATAAAATTTTGCCATGCCAAACGTGATATTTTAAGTTGGCAAACTCAACATAAAACAGTTGTATATCACAATACCTAAAATGAGTTTGGTTGTGCATAAGTTGGGTTTACTCTCACACGACTAAACTGAGTTGAGTGGAGAACCGCAATAGCGGCATACATTTTAAAGCCGAAAGAGCCTTTGTAGCTGGTGCTCTTAATGTCTCCTTTAGTCTTAGGATTTATTCATAAGATCAAATAAATAAATAAATAAAGTAAGCCTTTCCGCGAATATTCGAAAATTCTCAATAAGTTAATAGATTATTGTAAAAATAAAAAAATTATTATTAAGGCCCCTCTACTACGGTTCACAACTCAACTCAGTTGAGTTGCAATTTCAAAATTTTTGTATTATGGTTTACAACTGTGCTATATTGCGGTGAACAAAAATTACAACTGTTCACAACCAGTTGTCTTATGGCGTTTTCTTTTCTGAGTAAAAGTCTGCATTTATTCTGCCTTTTACATTTTTGTATGTTCTTTTCTGAAATACATGTGTTCTTTTAAAAGTGTAAAGCGTTCTTTTCTGATGATGTTCCCTTTTAAATTAAAAAAATGCTACATGTTCAACACTCTTTTTAATTAAAGGGGCATGAGTGCAGCACTAGATCAAGGCGAATTGAATACAAGGTGGTGGCAAGTTTCGAGCCGTAAACACTAACAATGCAATACAAAAAACATCTGTGTTTCTGTTGGCTTTGGATTGTTGTGGTCTTGCCACCACCTGTAATTGAATTAACCTTGCGCTAATTGTACTTTATTGTTTAATGCCGAAATTTGTGTTCTTTTGTAAACGTAAAATATGAAACACTTCTTAAAAATTAGGGGAGCATTTTATAATGTTGCCAAATAACATGTAACACTTATGCAACACTTTTTTTTAGAAAAGAAAACGCCATTAATTACAACTGTTTACAACCAATTGTCTTAATTACAACTCAACTGAGTTGAGCTGTGATCCGTAATAGGGGCCTAATTTAATATCCTTTTTGCAGTTTTAAAATATTTCAGTTTTTAACACGACCTTCTTAAAAAAATAGAATTTCATAATATTTTTTAAACGTTTTTACACAAAAACAGTTGTTAATATGCGAAACAAATAATTAATGAGATGGATAACTTAATGAAAATATTTTAGAACATCACTTCGGCGCATTTTATCACGTCACTTACATCCATACAAGGTCCAATTGGTCCAACAACAATTACAAGTTGACGCATACACGCAGGCGTGACTTTTGGCCTACCGTGTATAAATCTGCTAGCTTTTGCCTGCGGCTTCGTTCGCGCGGAATACCCTACTAAGGAAAAACCTAACGGTTGACACTATTTATGTGAGATGCAATCCCCAATTCCTGCAGTTTTCAAAGACCGACCCTGAGATTTATTAATGGTCTTTGCAAAACAGACCTTAAGAAGGAATTGCAACCTTCTAAACTCGAATGGGTACTGCATAACATCCGTTGTAATTGGTATCCGCGGCATGTACTCTGATTCACCTTGGGTGCAGCCGGTAAATATAATGGCCTCTACTACGTTTTTATGTATGACTTTCACTGGCAATCAAGTCCCCTTGCACTGAGTAGCATCACGTTCGCTCCTAATTTGACAATAAGTGTGTGAGTCGGTAGACCAGCTAAGTTCATTGTATTTAGGAACTCTATAGGATAGTGCACAGCCTCATCAGTATGCAATACATTATCTACAGATTTGTGTTCGTATTCTGCTCCTGGTCGTTTTAAGGTGTGAGACTTGTACGTTAGGACAACTATGGAGAGGTATGGTGGAATTGTCACCATGCCCCTGTTTTCAGGATATTATCCGTTATAAGTTTTAAGGAGGAAATCGGCAAATCAACCAACAAAGTACACTCGCATGTTTTTCCTTAATGCAAGCCTTATCTTCATCAGCTCAAGTTTCTTTATTGGCACAATCGGCAATATCTGACGAAAGTCTCCAGCTAACAAAAACGTGACTCCACCCATTAAATCATCGTTCTATATCTTCATAAAGTTCTATTTGTTCTCATCCCAAACTATAAGCATACAATCGCACATTACTTTGGCCGCATAACTCTGTTTTGAAATATTGTAGATCGGAGTTTCTTTCGGACAGTCTTTCCTCCCTCTTACAGGGCTGCCGCGATTCGTGATGATGCAACGGCTAAAGCGATTGCATGGTTCTCCTTGATTTTTCAATAGTTATATATTGACAAGAATATTCTGATATACATATGTAATATGGTTGATTCGTCAAAAACTCTTTATTAGAAGTCACATATTCTCTAAGATCACTAATGTCATATGTAATTGGTCTCCCCCCTCAGATATTCTCTATTAACGAAATTTGCTACAGTTCTTTTTGGTCGAGGCAATCTATATTGTCCAATGTTTTTCGAAAGGCTATATTTGTATAAATTTCAAAGGCTTAAATGATCAGAGAGTTGCCAGAAAATTAACATTACTGTATATAAAGGATGGTCAAATTTTAAGGGCCGATGTTGAATGTTAACCACACCTAAACGTCAAGTTTTTTTCTGCATTTCATTTGACATTTCTCAATTTTAATCATGGAAAGATACACAATCGAGCAACGCGTTAAAGGTAATCAGGTTTATTATGAAAATGGGCGTTAAAATCAAAATGCTTCGTGATGATGTGAAAACACCAGTGCATGCTCGTACATCTCGTATTGCAGAAAATATTGCTGCTGTTCGCGATAGTGTAGCTGAAGAGCCACTCTCAAGCTCGACTTGATTTTACACGCTTACAAGGTGCAATTGACTCAAAAACAACAGCCTCATTACCATTCCAAACGTCGCCAATGGTCAGAATGGTGGCAAGAAATAGCAACAGTGGATGATCAATTTTCGAAGAAAATCATCTTCAGTGATGAGGCACATTTTCTACTCAGAATTGCCGCATTTGGGCGAATGATAATCCAAAAGTGATTGTCGAAAAACCAATGCACCCACAAAGAGTTACTGTTTGGTGAGGTTTATGGGCTGGCGGCATCCTCGGGCCGTATTTTGTTCCAAAATGAGGCCGGTCAGGCAGTTACTGTGATTGATGTTCGCTATCGTGAGGGGATTACGAACGTTCTGTGGCCCGAATTGGCGGCCATTTGGCCGATATTTTGTTCCATACATAATTGAACCATATCAATATTATCATAATAAAAAGAAATGACAATAATTTGTGTTTTATTCAAAATCAACATCGGACCTTAAAACTTAACCACCCTTTAGCTCTCTCATCTTTAGAAGAGAATCGCTCAACGAATCTTCCTCTAATGACTGTCTTCCTCGAGCAATCCTAGCGACTTACACACGTATTGAAATGTCGGATGGAGTACACCGTTTAGAGTCTTCAAGCCATCAAAAGATTAGAGAGGCCTCATGGAGCAGCAGGCGTAGATGGTAATATTCCGTGTTGTAAAGATTCAGAACGTATTCTTTTACAATCCAGGCAAAATGCGCAAATAAACGTAAAAAACTGATTTTTCCAGAGATTAGAACTTCTATTCATTTTTCACCCCAGTATATCCCAAAATTATAAAATTCATCAAAAACGCGGAAAATAAATGTTACTTGGAATGGGGCCTAGCCACCTCTCAAACCGATGGAACCAGAACGGGGGACTCGATACGAGCCAGTGGAAGCTGATAGCTTCACTGCGTTGTAAGGAGAACAAGGGAGAAAAAGCTGCAGTCATTGAGAGGGGTGGCAATATTTAGGTTGGGGTATATCTGTGTTTCCTAAAAATCATTGAACATTAGAGACTGAAAGTGGGACAAATAAGCTTCCATCACTGTGAAGCATCCTCAACGGAAATAGTAACCTACCTCATCGATAACAACGTGGAGGTGGCCTTAGTCCAAGAATTCTCTGGATCAACAACAATCGGGTAGTTGAATTAAGGGTCACGGGTTATACATTGTTCGTGTCCCATACAGATGTGAAGGTACGAACTTGTGTAATAGCAAGAAATGGGGACAAATTTATGTTTTTTCATTCTTTCAGTAATGGAGCTTTGAGATTTTCCTTCTCTGATCATAGTCGTCTGTCCCTTAGTCAAATCTTTGGAAAGTCAAAAAAGGTTCCATATAAGAATCCAAGGAGGACGAGTTGGGATTATTTTTGGGGATTGGTGAATAGTCAGTCCCCTTAGAGATACACACGATTGAAGGTCGACTCCGACTGGTGTGGAGTAATTGGTAGGCACCTTTACGAATGCGATGACTAATTACGAGCGAAATTGTCCGCTGAACTTTCCGGACAGGCGGATGCAACCGAGATGGCTGACGGACGAGCTGAAGACTCAAAGGTCCACTATCAGAAGTTTATTTAATAGATTAGGATTGGTTTAACTTTAGAACAAATGAGAAATCGAGGTTCAGAAGAATTTTATTCAAGTACCCTGCAGTCTCGGGATTTATTCAGAGACCGGAAGACTCGTGGACGGAATCCAGCTTTGAATCTCTGTTTGCTTATGGAGACTCACTTCCCGGGGTGTGTGGATCCTTGGTCGGGGAAACAGATGGGGATTGGTAACCCCATCTCAGGATCGAGTTCAGGAGTTGTGGCAAGGGAACCGGTGGGAGACATAATCACCTTTATTTTATTATTTATTTGATTTAAGTCTATGGACAAATTTCTTACAGACAATCTTAGTGTAGTAACATAATATTTTATTTTATTTATGCAAAGAAATAAAGATTAGGCTATGCATTATTAATTTCAAAATATTATGGCAATGCTTTTTATAATATCAATGTTCAAAGAATAGTCGATAAAGTAATACATTTCATTAAAACAGCAGCATAGTTTTCTTAGTAGATCCAAAATAACAAAGTTTGTTCGGCAGGTCCTGACGTATAGAGGGTTGAAAAAACGAAGTGAACGTTGAGTAATATTAAAAGTTACGTTGCTCAATAAAAACTCGGAATGTGTGCTGCCATTTATAATTAAAATTAAAAGAAAATATTAAGCATAATTTTCCGGCTTTTTAAAGTTGATAAATAAATTTCAGCCAGTCTTGTGGAGTATGGCATAAGGTAACATGGACGCTTAATACTTTTGGGTCTTACAAGTCGGAAGGACCAGATGAGATCTTTCTGGCTATGCTACAGAATATCCAGGGATCATCACTACTTTTTCACACAGACCAGATACATTTCTAGGGGGTTGAGGGAGGTCAGGGTTATTTCATATAAAAAAGGCAGGTAAAACCGGTCACTTAAAACCCAAGAATTTTAGACCAATCAGCCTATCACTTAAAACCAAAGAATTTTAGACCAATCAGCCTATCGTCTTTTTTTTAAGACATTAGAAAGATGATTGATCTACATCTGAAGACGAAGATTGACGTCGGCATTATCAGCGGAGCTCAACACGCCTATCTTTAGGGTATGTCTGTTGAGAGTGCGCTTCATGATGTGGTGGGTTGTATATAGCGGGGATTTCAAAACAAGTAATGCACTTTGGCGGCATTCCAGACTTCAACAATTTGAGGATAGAGGCTATCAGGCTGCTACTGGGTGATTAAGGGGTTTCGTTATTCTTGGCCGAATGGATAACTCTGATGCTGGGGAAACTACCCCCCTCTGTGGGGTCCCCCTAGCTGCCAAAGTCGTTTTAGGTAATTTTTACAGGATAGGACAGAAGATCATGGCCTACGCGGATAATGTAGTGATGTTGGTATCGGGCAAGTTTCTGCCGAAAAATAGCGAAGTCATGCAAGTGGAGCTGGGAGAACTGTCAGCATGGGCACCTCATAAAGGTGGGGGAGTCAATTCAGAGAAGACAGAGTTAGTTCTTTTTACTAGGAGGTATAAGGTCGAGAATTTTAGGCTGCCGGTACTAGTGGGAGTAGAGCTTCCGAAAGTGTTAAGTTTTCTGGACAGTAAACTGACCTGGAGAAGGAATACTCAGGAGAGACTGAGGATAAGTCTCAAGCCTACTATCCTTGTAGATCATCGATAGGTAGGAGATTGGGACTCCAGCCGTCAGAGGTGGGATGGCTGTACACTTCGGATGCTGTGTTTGGTGGGAGAGATTAAGGCTGGCTAGTCGGAGGGACCTTGTGTCTGAGGCCCACACGTGTGCTTCGATCGTCGTAACAGGGGACATGAAAAGTACTCCTCAGGCGGTCCTGGATGTTATTCTACATCTTCTTCCTATTGTGATGGGAATGCCAGCTAGCATTATTGGACTCAGGGAGTTATTACTGTTAGGAAATTTCACGAAGGGTCACTCGCGGATCTTAGGTGAAATTAGAGCTGGTGGTTATTGCTGGGCTCGTCCGGCTACACGGATTATTTGGGCACTAGGATCGATTTTGGGCGTTTGCCAATATTACCAACTAGGGAGAGCCGTTCAGGTCAGGAAATATTGTATAGTGGATTTGCTATTTTCACTGATGGCTCGAAGATGAACTGCACTGGTGCAGGGTCTACATTGAGAATCTGGACATAAGAAGTTCATATAGACTTACTGACGACTACAGTGTATTTCAGGCGGAGGTTTTGGGGATCTTGAGGGCCGGGAAATTGGTAAGGGGAAACATTGCCAGGGGCTAGGAGGTCACCACACACCACCTATTTGGACAGCCAGGCGGCTCTTTGGGACTTGATGAGCTTTCATGTGAACCCAAGCTAGTAGATTATTGTAGTAGGGCTTTAGGGGAATATGTGGTGCGGCTGTGCTGGCTACCGGGTCACTGCAACATCACCGGCAATGAGATGACTCATGAGTTGCAGACTGCGCTCGTCACGCCTCCAATGGGCTTATTTTTTGAAAGATTTAGGCAATGGCTTAGGAGAGCGGGACTAATCGAGTCTGGGAGAACCGCACGGACTATCGATTGCGCTGTGGCCGGGTGCTTAGGAAATCCGGTTCGGATTCGCTGCTGTACAGGAGAAGGGTATGCGTGAGCATCATGATAGGCATTATCTTGGTACATGAAGGGAAGTTTTCTGTTATGTAAGGGTTTTCTTGCTTGTTTTGTCCGATTTCACCTTCCACTACTTTCTGTATTCTTGTGCTTTTATTCTTAATTAGAATTCTATCACTAACTTAGGCGTCACAATGGGCCATTGACTCTGAGTGAGGGTATGAAGTGGACTTCGCACCAGCCTTTCTACCTAACCTAACCTTAATTCTTAAGAAGATAAATTAGGTAAAAAAAAGTACTTAACTTATATGTTTACCAGTTTTACGCTTTAAAAGTGCTAACATCAAAAAAGTATTAAACACAAAGATGAAAATAAGAATGAAAAAGTCTCTGTGATAACAATTTTGACAGCAATCGCACATGTTCAGTGAACGAAAATGTGGCACCAAACTAGCAAACATAAAATAAAGCTAAGTAGCATAGGGTTCTTCTCAGCACTTTATCAAGTAATTAAAAAAGTAATCCAGTTAGTCTAAAAATAAATTAAACATTAAAATAAAAATAAAACAATTAATCAAAAGGCGTTTTTGATTATTCTGATGAAGCAATGCTAAAATGTATAACCGCCATACATTGAAGAGTGTAATTAATCCAAGCAAAATCACCTGATTATTTTAAATAAAAATTAAAAAATATAATTTCTATACAATGAATTTTCTGTACAACAAAGTGATTTTATGGTCCTATGCAGATTCATTGAAGGCAAGTTCGGCTTTATAGGAAAAATTTAAAACACTTACCTTTTTAGCTGATATAACTTCGTTGCCATGTAATGCGCCCGCTATATTCGGATCATCTATATCTGTATGTACTTGTACACGCATTGCTGCCACAGCTGCATCGCGTTCTTTCTGCAAAATTTCGATTTTACGATCATACGTATTCTTTAAATCTGTCAGAATTCGCTTAAAATCATTAGTGGCTTTAACCATTGTGCAATAAACATTTTCGAGTGTTTTCATTGTCTGACTATTGTCTAACAATGCAATTGGCCCAGGATCATTTATGTTCACTACAAATGTTTCTCTATCGTATGCATTGCATATTTGTGTTTGATCTACTAGCTCTGTTGATGTGTCGAGGCTATCATTAAGTGTTGGCCACGGTTCATCCTTGGAGGTAATGTTATCTTCCGTTAAAAACATATTATTATCATCTACCACCGTTGTAGTATGTTGTGGTGGTTCCGTATTATTGATAATATTATTATTATTGTTGTTATTATTAATAATGATGTTATTGTTAGTATTACGTTTACGTTTTGGACCACCAGGTTCACCATCATTATCTGTTTGATTTCGCTTTCGGCGTTTGTATGGTGTAAAAAGACGTACGGGTCCAGATGCTAGTTTTTTTTTTAATAAAAAAAATGTAAATTTATTAGTTTGGGTTTAATAAGAATCTTTATAGAACTTTTAATGAGTTTATAAGAATAACAAAACTGTAAATCTAAAAATATTCAATAATCTTATTTAGTTTCCAACTACGTCTTGCAAAAATGGACTTTGTCATTTGTTTAATGTTATTTTTTTTTTTGCTTCTTTTTCGTATTGACATTTAACTGTTAATGTTTACACATAATAAATAATATTGTTTTGAAAATGTGTTGGTTTTTTACAAAGCTTCTGAAGAGTTTGCCAAAGGTGGAAAGTTGTAAAAAACTGTCTGTATAAAGAAAAACAAAAAAACTAATTTACAAAAAAAAAAGAAAAAAAACTAACCCCGGTTTAAAAAAACAAGTTATGAGTGCTATATTCGTCTGTGCCCTTTCCTTTGATGCCCTCCACCGACAATTAGAGTATTTCAGGAGTGGGCTTTATTTATTACAATATTCGTTATGCGCATTAAAGAGTTTTCCTAGAGTGGGCTTTACATAGTGCCGGCCTATGGTAAATTATGGACCGATCTTTATGAAATTTGACAGTATGATTACTAGTCCTTTAAAACTCTGACGTAACAAATTTTTTTTTCAATAGCGCCATTCGTTACAATGACATAATTTTTTACGGGTTTAAGCGTACTAAACTGTTTTCCAAAAATAAGCTTTATATAGGGTCAAATAAAAGTCAAATTATAAATTATCTTCACGATATTTGAGACACTTTGATTTCTAGTCATATGGGACGAATGTATGCAAAATTTAATATCAATCCGTGCATTATATCATTGTCCTCGGTTTTCTTACATATTTTAACAAAACATTAATTTTTTTCTCTAAAATTACTGCAGTCTTTAAGAATTTCCTTTCAAACTTATCTTGTGCCACTTTCCGTTTAATATTTTTTCTTTAAATCTAAATTATGTCGAACGGTCCTTTGTTTTCTATTTTCATTCGTGCGTATAATTATCTATGCTGTCAAATTAATTTTTAAGTGTAAAAGTATAATAAGCGGAAAGTGACCCGAACTTTTTGTAGTTTGATTTTGACAGTGTGCCGATGCCTTGCAAATGCAAGCAAAAATATCAATCAGAAAACCAGGGTTATTCCTAAGCTCCAATTTTAGAGGGAGTACGTACTATTATCTGTGTGACTGTATACTTTCTGAGATGAAAAAATTCACCACTCTAGTGGTGTTGGAAGATATAAAAAAGTTAAACTTTTCATTAGCTTAACAATAAAGCGAAATGTCTTTAAGGTTTTTTCTGTATAAAAATACAAACAAAACTCAAGTTATTGCGCTATCAATTGTGAATTTCGAAAATCGTTATAATTTGTAAGCATTGTATTCGAAAAGGTTTTATTATTTTCTTTGAAATTAAGTTTTGAAATATCAGCTATCAATGATTTTAATTTTTTATAATGAAATATGAAATTTTTGTTGTTTAATCGATTTTTTATCATATCCGATTTGAGCTCCTTTTTAGTATGTTTTATGGATACATCCCGACCTTAAGACAAAAAGGTTCTATTTGCACCAACAACATGTTAGATATAACCTTGTTGTCCTAAGGTCGCGATATATTTTGTTTTGTTTAGCAATATCTTCTACCCAATTTTTTTGCGATTTTTTTTTTAAATTTGGTATTGTAGAAATTATTGATAAATTACTTTAATTGAAAAAGTTTGTTATAATTTCGTCGTTTGAATGAGTTAATTTGTATTTAATAGTTTTTTCTTTGTTTTATTTCTGCAATTTTTTTTTGTCGATTTGTTTTCTTTATTTACATTTTTTAATAATTTTATCGATTTTTTTTTATTTCATGTTTTATATCGGCAATTTTACACATTTCTGTATTTTAAAATTAGTAGGCTGTATATGGAACATATCAAAATGTATTAATAAAGTGACCTGGGGTACTACAACAATGCAACAATAGAAAAACAACAGGGATTTTGTTGTTAGAATTGAGACGGCAAATGTCAAAATGCCTTATTAAAAAATGTAAATAAACAAAAAAAGACACTAAACGTCACACCACGAAGAAAAGCACTGCAAACTTTATTAGAACATTCTGGAACATATGGTAAATTGTACAACAGCATTATTCGTTGCAGTTTTTGAATTATTAAAGTGTTTTCCGAGTGCCGGCTTTCTATGGTAAATTATGGACCGATCTTTGCGAAATTTAGAATATGGTTAATAGTCATATAAAACTAATTTCTGCAAAATTCATTATCAGTCTGTGCATTTCACAACCATTTATTTTAGCTATTGGAACAAAATTATTAATTTTTTAGGGCTGTTGCTCCACATTTTGATTCAAAACTCTTGCCCTACAAATCTGATTTTGCTGGATTTAAATCCTAAAATGCTTAGGAGAACTAGAAACATTTTAACACCAATATTGTTCTTTACTTTTGAGTCGTTCAAAAGTGAGCGTGATTTTAACAGACGGATACGACTAGATGCACTAAGAGGAGGTTCTTTTCAAAACTTGACTTTATTCACTTTTTGTGTTTTTGCACAAAAATAGTTTTTTAGGAATGTCATTTTGAACTGGAATAATCAACTTGTGACGAATTTATGCCTCTTATTCCTTTTTTCTGGTGTAAAGATAGAGATTTTTTTCAAATTTTATAAAATGATCTCTCAAAAAAGAGCAATTAAGAAATATTTTAGCATGATGTGAAACATGATCAGAAATTCTAAGTCCGAAGTATAAGAGTTATAAGCGTTCAAATTTGCTACCAACACATGTGTATGCAGAACTCATAAATAAAAAATTTATTTTATCTAATTATAAAATAATAAAACAAAATAGGGTGGTCGACATTTTTCAGAAACCGGGTTTCGAATATTTCCACTTTATAATTCCAATACATAAATCGGCACAGGCGGACTAGTTAAGAATACTTTCATCCTTTGGTTGACTACCGAACCTTAATGGCGACAAAAAAGTACCAACAAGAGGAAATGCGGAAAATTAAATTTCTTTCTTTTACTTTTCTCTGCATCATGTGATAAATTTTCAATTTTCTATAATATTGAACTCAGAAACATTATATTAAAGGTGCAGGGTCCGGAGTGCATGAAAATTTATAAGATAAAAAATGTTAGTACTTTTTGTTTTTCATCTGGTACTCTTTGATTTTTTGTTAATATTCGACCTATAAAGATAAAATTTAACACGCATGGTCCTGAGTGAATAAGAATATGTAAGGGGGAGCTTTTTTGTACTTTTTCTTTCTACATCTGGTACTTTGATTAATTTTCGTTAATATTAGACTCATCCTGAGTGGATGAGAATCTATAAGTGGAAACTTTTTGATACTTTTTTGTTTTTCAATTGATATTTTTTACATTGAACTTACAAAATTAAATTAACTCACGTGGGAGATAACATATGAACCGGAGGTTGGTCCCTCGGCAAATCGATCCACTAAGACGAAAAAAAATTAATGCTCGAAACACGTGAATTCATATATGTACATATACTGTATGTTCTATGTTTTTTTATATTTACATACATAAAAATTATTGGTTGAATAACGACAATTAGGCAAACACTAGTTAAGTATTAAGAGACAATTTAATTTGTTTACATAATTCTGTTTTTGATCAAAAATTTTATATTTTTCCTTTTCAGTTTCTTCTTTTATATTGCGATTGTGTTTTCGGAATTTGTAGCCAGCAGCAGTCACCCATCATAGCCTAAAGCCAATGGCGCTGATAATGCTTTTTCATTCCTACAAGATCTTGGTGAAACCTTTCACAAAGATCTCTCACAAAATCTTTGGAGGAAATTAGTATAAATAGTTGTAAAGATATGCATTTTCAATTATGTGTATTTGCTTCCAATTATGTGTGTGCTTCTGTTATTACAAAAAACTCATTTAGAATTCAAATATACTGTTGTATTTAATTTTATTCAAATGGCATGAAAGTCTTCCATTATATTTGGAATTAGTTGGCTTTCGTTATGGGTTTTATTGTTTGCTAAAAAAGAACTTATTATTTTCTGAAAAGAGTTCCATTTAACTTGGAGCGATTCCAATAGTAAAAAACTGTTGCCTCTGTCAAAAAAAAAACGCTTTCTTTTCAACAAGAAGCGAGGAGTTCCTAATTCTGTTTTGACAAGTATCGGTCACGACACAAATCATAATTTTTTTCCAATTACACAAGTTTTTACCTCATATCTCCAAAACAAAAACAGATACAAACAAATTTAATACTTATCGGTATTCATTAGAAAATTAGCGGACAGGTGTCTGGCCTTTGAGGGAGTTCACAAGTATTACCTGTATTTTGGAACTTCTTTTTCATCCCATCTATCTTTGAAGCCAATAAACATAGAAATAAAGACTATGCCGATTTCGGTACTTTATACCAAATTTGGTACTTTATCGAAATTCGAATTTTTAATGGCTGAAAATACCACCTATGTATTTTTGGTACTCTTTTTCTAAGATATTTTTCTCTATTCATTGTATATCAGCCCAATTATGAATACAAATTCCCCAGGAGTTTTTTCCCATTTTTTCAATTGATTTATTTACATAGGCAAAATGGGAGAAGGGAGAAAACTCTCAGGGAATTTTCATTCATAATTAGGCTGATGTCAATACGTATGTAATTTTGGGCTTCCATAAGCATGTCAACTTCTTTTTAACATGCAGAGTCCAAAGTGGCTGAGAAACTATAAGAGGGGATTTTTTGATACTTTTTTCAATTGGTACTGTCTGATTTTTTTATATTATTAAACTTTCAAAATAAATTAAACTTTTAAGGACTTGAGGGGAAGATAACATATGGACCGACAAATCGATCTACTTAAACGTAAAAAACAAATGCTCGAAATATGTAAATTCATTTACACTTATATGTATAATTGCTTCGTATAATAATGCTAGTTAAAATTAAAATATAAAAAATGTTTCAAGAATTGTATGCTGTAACATCATGTCTCATTAATTTTTGGAAGCAGCGATTACCGATATGTTGGTTGCTGTTGTCCATCGATGGGTATCTGATAGTATTCATTTTAAAGGATTTATAAAATAGTGTACAGTATAGTTTCATGAAAGAAATTTCATTTAATATTTTTTTTAACTTTAAATTCGATTATGTATATCAAAATATTTTTTTTGTGGCTTATGATATTGGGCACGTTCGTAAATGCATCACTGCGCTGCATCAGAAAAGCAAACTTTTTTAAATGCCGATAAAAAAATAATTATTATTTATTATTATTATTATTTTTGTGGAGTATTTGACAATTTTTTGACCACAATTACTTCACTGATATACATACATATGTAAATATGTATAACCATTTGAAATCCCTGATGCAGCGCAATGATGCATTAAGACCGTATTCATTATTACAATAAGTCCTATATTTGTTATTTTTCCTGATTAAATTTTTTTTTATTGATTTTGCGTGTTTTTTTAGTTATTTATTAAACTTTTTGTTCTGTTATTCAGGACCATTAGTATTTTTGGCGGATATTCCACTTTTTGTTGTTTTTTTTATTCTATATTTTGTATATGTTTTAATTTTTTGTTCGTTAATTTAGGATTTTTTAGATTTTGTATCAAGAAAAATAATTTTTTGGACTACTATTTCTTGTAATTTGACACAACTTGGAATTTAACTTGTTTGGGATATTTAACAAAAATTGTTTTTTAGAAAGAACCCCGTTGTAAAATCGATTCTTCTATTGAAAATATTCTACTCGGATCTTTAAAGATTTATATCAAAAAATATTTATACTTGAGAAATCGATTCTATTTAAATTATTTTAAACAACAGATAAATCTAAATTAAGGTTGAAATTTTTAACTAATATACATACATATAATATGTATTATATGTAAAGATTTCACGTATAAAACTTTTATGTACCTGAAATTCATATAAAATTGATTTTATTAAAAAAAACTTACCCGCTTCATCGTCACAACAAACGGTGCAACTACAATTAGTGGCATGAGGTGTTAATGTACCCTCATCAATTAATGACTGCAGCGATTTGCCACCATATTTAATGGAACGTTTCCAATCCTTACTTGAGCCACGACCACAAGTCTGCTCAAATTCACTTGGCGTTAGCCATTTATCTCTGTACTTAACACACCGACCACGACCGCCCGAACCCAATTTACTGCGATATAGCTCGGCACTTGTGGTCTTGCAACGTATTGGAAATACTTCCATTTGAGATGTTTCAGTCCAACTAACACCAGACGCTGACCCACAACCTGAACCGGGTCCATGCATCATTTGATCACCGGTGACGGTGCTGTCATGACTATTATTGCTGCCGGAGCCATCATGATTCATACCACCCGCCGCATCATTTTGATGCTGCTGTTGTATGACAATAGTTTTTAAGTCGCCACCAACACTGCCCACAACAGCACTACTGGATATATAGCCATTGTTGTCGACGCACAGCATCTGTTTGAAATGCGGTAAATGGTCGGGAGAGATGACATTGAAAGCGGTGCCAGCAATCATGGAACCAATTGGCAGGGAAACGGGTACGGAAACAACATTGCCACCGCTGCCACCACTATTTTCATTTGATGATGTTACCATATGCACTTTGGTTTCCAGCTGAATAGGTTAGTGAATATTGTTGGTGTTTATTTTTGTGGGCACAAGCAGCAATAGCAGGATTTTTTGATGTGAAATAAATTTATTGAAGATTGAAACACATTAGCAATTCCATGTTAATAGTGAAAATGTTTTTTTTTTCAATTTGTATTTTTTGTGTATTTTTTAACGTCGTCAATAGTTGAGCAGAAGAAATGACATGAAAAACACATAAAATAAGTAAAATAACAACAAATAAAAGAAATTGCAAAATCAAAACAAAAGCAATTAGAAGTAGGAAAAAAGCACACAAATATTAATTAATAGAGAAATTTTGGAAATCAAATAAAAAAAACAATATACAAAAAAATATGTACACAATATTTTGTGTACAACACACACGCATTCGTTTGGAAGGTAGTTTGGCTGATTGGAGGATCTTTCAGGCGTTTAATGTTTAACTGGGCCTGCCTTTACTTAACACAAACAGCAGGCACTTTACCTGTTTCCTACTTTTATAGGCGCACTGGCGCATTTTGCGCTCCAAAAAAGAAATCTTAAGCAATAGTATGCTGCATTTCTAAATCATATTTTGTGTATTTGTTTTTATTTTTTTTTTATAATTTACTGGTTTGTGTGTCGATTTGTTGCACAAAATTTTTTCCCACTTGATTTAATGAAATTGCTTTTGCTTTATTTACTTATTTATTGTTACGCACCTGATGGCCGGAACTTTCAAGTATGACTTCTTCCTTAACCACATCACGCGCTTCATCACTGAGAACAGCCAATTCTTTAACATCACGCAGTCTGCTTAGATGCATTTCAGTGGAGTCCTGTTCCATAGCTTGGTTGTTTTGGAGTTTTGACACTGTCTGCTTTGATCTGCTTTTTCTTTGCTTTGCAAGTGCTTACACACACACCAAATCACAATTTTTTTCTAATTTGCCGTGTTATAAAAAATATTTTAGGCGGTTTTCAATCTATATTTCGTTTCTAAACAATTTTAATTCAGCACTTTAAATCTAATTTTGCAATTTGGGTTTTTCAATAGTTTAATTCTGTGTGTTTTCTTTGAACAAATAATCACATTTTGCTATATAAATATATATTTTTTTTTTTTGTAGAAAAACTATTAGCTGGAGATGTATGACATTTGTGATAACAACTTTCAATTAACACATTAAAATTCTGTTCGTTAATTAGAAATGTCAAAAAAAGACAGCAAAAGCTTTTTTCCAATTAAACATAGGCAAGGTTGCATTTGTAATTGTCATATCAATTCTTATGGAATTATTAAAACAGGGTTGTTTAAAACATCTGCTGAAGAAAACAAAATCAGCAACAACAAAAGGAAATAAATACCAATTGGAATAGACATCAATAAGGAAAATTTAATAAAATTGCAATAATTTAATAAAATGTTAGCAGATGTTGACGTTTTTATAACCAACTACACTATAGTAGATCCGGAAATCTATCAACTATGGATAGAAGGCTTTTCATGTAAGATATTTTTTTGCCATATAAATTTATCCAAATAAATACAAATTCTACAATGCAGCCACCGATGCTGTTTGTTATTTAAAACAAAAAGGCTTTGGCCATTCCATGGGTGTACATTTGGATTTAATAACTTCGGATGTATTGGATCACTATCGTACTTATTCACTGATAGAACGATTATTACACGCTCCCACTAAATTACTGGAACAATGCTGTTTCCAATTGGAACCGGAGACTAGAGACCTAATTATAGAAAAGTAATACATATGATATAAAATAGACTAGATATAATAAAAATATAAAAATATTATTTTTTGTTTTAAGATATTATTCTATCGACGATAGTGTGGCCAGAGAAATTCTGGGCAAAAAGTTGTCTTCACGTTATCGCAAAGATTTGGATGAGGTGGCCGAAAAGACTGGAGTTAAATTGAAATCATGCAGGTATTATACCTAATTAACTAATTGTTATTAACTATGTATAGGTTTTGTTTTGTTGTTCTAAGAAAACAATAAATATCGGAATTTGTGGAACTTGCTTACTCTGCATTGATCATAATTTCTATAAATGTAATGCAAGGGGTCGCAACTTTTACTTTACAGTTTTAATGATATTTATCAATTCAGTTTTAGAAGCGGCATGTTTTTCCAAAATGGATGAAAACGTATTAGTTCTTAGGCATAACAATTTATAATTCTTACGGTCAATTTCACCATGTTCAATTCACTGTGTTAATGCGTTCTTTAGAGTTCTGCGAATTTGGGTCATTAGGCAGTCATCAAATTTATCAAACTTAATTAATTCTCTATGAAAATTGAGTTTATAGGGGTCATGTTGGACTACCGTTATATATTAACATTTTATTTTTTATCTTTAAAAAAGAAAATTACATATGTATTCATACATACATATGTATATGGAAATATTTGCATTTAACAATAATGAACTTTAATTTCACAGACGCCAGTTTGACAATGTCAAACGCATTTTTAAAGCTGTAGAAGAATTGCCTGGAAATATTACCCAAAATATTAAACAACTCTTCAACATACCTGATGAACTAGCCAAGTAAAAACTTAGAACTTATTTTGATCTTAAAAATTATTAACGAAATATATTTAATACTTTTCTTATCAAGAAAATATGCTTCAATAGTATTTTTGGCCTGTTTACGTTTTGAAACTTCCAAGAAGAAATTACAGTATTTAACTTTCAATGATTTATTTGCGTGCTCCCAGGCTGTTATGATTTACTGGACCTATACTTATCAACATTCAGGGCCGGAATATTATGACACCGAAATGGATAAAGAATTTTTATTGGATTTAAGAGAATTAAGATGTTTGCTAGATAAAGAAAAGGAAATTAAGCAGTAAGTTGAAAAAAAACAATTTAAAAATATTATTAACTGCCTATTTCACGATGACTCTCGAACGCTTTCGTTCTCACAAATTACATGTAAAACAAAAATAAATTTTGAGGGTTTGTTTTTGTTTTACGTGTAATTTGTGCGAACGAAAGCGTTCGAGTGACATCGTGAAAAAGGCAGTAAGTAAAAAATGGATTTTTGCAGTTTGGTTTGCTTGCGTTTAAAACCAGTATTATTGGAAAGATCGTTTCATGAACTGGATTCAAATTTTCGGTAATACTTTTAACTTAGAATTAAGAGGTTTTTTATTTCTAAATAAGTTTTTAATTTTAATTCGAATTTAGCTCTTATTGGCGCTCTTTAATCAGCATTGCTTGCAATTTACATCGCACACGCGAACTGCGTGATTTATTTGTGGATCTTTGTGAGAAGTTAATTGAACCATGGCGTCAAAATATTTGGGCTCGCGATCATGTTAATCAATTTTTAGCTGCCACAACACAAAGCGTTTTAGACTTGGAAATATCTAGGTAAAGCTTCCATAGCCGTTTTTAATTTAAAAAAAATCTTTTTACGAATATTTTCAGAGACCAAGAAACCCGCTGTTTATGGGATCGCTATATGCAAGTTATTAGTATATGTTTAAATAAAATGTATCATGTCTAGTCTAAGGTTAAGTTTAAAAGATGACAACTAATTTAAATTAATAATTATGTCTTTTAAATTAGCAGCCTGTTCAACAATTGCGAACGTAAACATTCACATCAAGGCGAATTTATTACAGGTGGTCTTAAAAGCTCTGCTGATAACTTTTTTTTAGCTTTATCATTGTTGGATGTCAAAATTTTGTTTATTATCTTTGTTTCTGTTTTGTTTTCCTTCTGTTTTTGACATTGTACAATGATTTTACAAAAACAAATTGCATGTAATTTTTGTACGAGTTGTACTTGTTGTAGTACCGAGATTACCTGGGATGAATTCGCCTTGGTTCACATAGAATTTTATATAGAAAATATTTATAAAACTGAGTGTTTTTCATACAAATTTATATGTGACCTTCTCCAAAAAAAGGGGCCTAGTGTGTCAAAAAACGGGTTTGGACTTAAGAGTGGATTCTGGTGCCTAAAAGGTGTTACAATAAGATGAAATGCGTTTTTCTTAAAACTTAATTTTCACACACTAGGTCCCTTTTCTCGGAGAAGGTCACATATGCGAACCTTAACGTTCGAAATTGTTAAACAGGCAGAAAATACACTTTCTGTAAAACATTTTTAAAGGATTTTATTTTTTTTTTATTTTTTTAATAAATTTAAAAAATTAAAATATTTTAAAACTGTAAAATTGAAACAGTTCACCAGGATAATCTACAGATCCGATCAGATGATTGGTCCAAAACGTATTAACTCCAAAAAGTTAGACTGGTTAGAGTTATCCCTAAGGCTGCCAGATTATGCAACATACATTCAGTATGGTGAGCTATCTGGCAAGGTTATTCACCTTCTTAACGATAGTAAAGCGGTCTTAAGATCCCTGGATAATGCGTTTATCATATCGAGATCTGTTCATGAATGCCGTATGTCTCTGGAGGAGATAGTAAGGCATTCAATGGATTCCTGGGCATTGGGGTATACATGGAAACGACATAGCTGGCTCGTTGGTAAATTCAGCTACACTTAAATTCATAACGGTTCAATATGTGATATAAGTGTGTCACTATCGAAGAGCGAGCAACTTATCGAGAATAATTTCATCCCATCGCTAATCTAAGATGGTTCGATGAAACTACATGTAGATAACCTCTAGAGACAAAACCACTCTCACTGATACTGAGTTGCTTAGGATTCATTCCATGATTGATTCAAGCGGTTGGCTGACAGCGACATATGGTAAAACAACAGAACCTAAAAAGATTTTAAATTTGTTTTAATCCAAGAGTTTCAAAAAATTAAATTCCGCTCTAAAGCGGAATCCATCAATAGCAAGCAAAAAATTAACCGCTAACAATACACAGAAGGGAATAACGAAAGAAAAGAGAATTAAATACTGTATAATTCGCTTATATGCTTGGATAATTTTTGGCTTATATGTGAATTTGTATATAAATTTTTATTTGGACTATATAAAATCGGAACAAATAACATATGTACATATGTATGTACATACATTTTAAATTACTTATTTATTTAATAATATTGCAATTCTGATTGCTAAGACGTCGACTATTTTTACTTCAATATACTAGGTGGCAAAATCTTTTAGACTTATGATGGACATTTCTTTGAGGCTAGAAATTTATTCAAAATATTAAAATAATTAGTTATTTTGACACATTTAATTTTTCTGCGATATTGAGTATTTTACAATAAGGGTATTCACGTCACAAGTTGTGCCCTTGCAAAAGTGCAAACACATAACAACAACCAGAAAGAAAATTATTTACGCACAACTAATTATCTGTGTGGTTGTTGTTTTATTTTTGCTTTTTCGCAAGGGTGCAACTTTTGACGTGAATACCCTTAATTACTACTTTATTTGATGGGAAAATAGTGTTGTCATCGCATACTTCAGAATTAATCGAATCTAAAATTTGTTCATTTAAGTTTTTATTGCAAACAGCCTTTATAATTTCTTCTTCAGTAAGAGCAGGCTTCAGAAATAAATTACCGAAAACTTAAAAGTGAATGTTTCCATTTCAAAAACTTAAATCTCATAAAATTTTTTCTACCAATCAGTTAAAAAAAATAAAAGCAAACGCAAAAGATATTTGATTAAATTTGCATTTTTCATTATATCTTTAATAAGTAGCATATACACTTTTCCACCACATTTAGGTGGTGTATAAGCGATAATGGACATTATTACAAATATTTGGAAGTATTTTATGGATGCCAGAAAATTTAACATTTTGGAATATATCGCTAATTCTACTATAAGCGGTGCCTCACTATTGTAGTACTACAGATATAATTAAAATAATAATTACTTTGTATAGTGGGTACACGTTCTATACCTCCAAGATTTTGTTAAATACTTATATCAAAATGTAGACCAAATCGAAAAAAAAATTTGAAAAATTAATTTATTCAAGAATGTGATGGAAACCGATTTTGAAAAGAAACGATTCAACCCCGAATGTATCGTTTTCGTTATCTTTAGAAATGATATAAAAATCATTTTCCTTCTATTTCCTGCCTACATTCTTTTAAATTTTTATGATAGGTAGGCATATGGTAATTGAACAGTTGATATTTTAAATCAGTCGAAATTCATCACACCTTTTAAAAACTATCGTTTGCAAATTCATCGATTCTTATCACATACCTGATTATGTAAAAATTATTCCTCTGCAATAAATGCGTTTTGTAACTGCTGATTTTTATTCGAAAATTCCATTAGCAAAAAATTTATCAAATTAAACAATAGTGCCTTCTTCAAAAAAAAAAAAAGTACTACAAATTCAATACCATCTCTAGAAAAACTGCAATCTCATAGATACTTTTTTCGAATTCCAGTATCTCATTATAAGCAAAATACACAAAAGCACTCTATTATTTCAATCAAATACATATTCACACGTGCAGTAATATACACAAACTTGTTAAAAGCTCAAAGCTTTTTTTTGCAACGAACAGCACTAAACAACCACTAGCACGACAACAACAAAAGCAACTTTTGCTTGTAACTGTCAATTTAGCAAATTAACAAATATAGAAATAAAAATTGAAAACAAGTAAGAAAATATAATTGGTCACGCCCGACCATATGAGACCCTACACCACAGTATTTAAAACCAAATTTTCGACAGTGTACCCTATTTGGGAACAATGGGTGAGCATGGACCTGCCAAAACAAAATTGTGTTATGAGTTAAAAATTCATGTTAAAGTTCTTTGTGCCGAATATTATCTTCATCTAAATGAGATTTGCTTGGCTTTAAATGATTTTAGGATGGGGGTTTATATGAGACCTATTGTTAAATTTGAACCTACCTGCTTATTTTAAAGTTGTTACAAACATCAGCACAAGTGCATAATACCCACTCCAATATTGTGGTGTGAGCATAAAAAACTTGTATTGCAAAATGCGAAAAATAGGAGAAAATAGAAACACTCAGAAAGTGAACCAAATTAACGCAACAACTTGTCAAAAGTTTATTTTTATTTACCCACTACGAAAGTGTATCTACAAGTACAACAAGCAAAAAAGATACACCAAAACAAATAAAACAAAAATTCAACATAAAAAGAACCCTTTTTTACCTTTAATAAAACAATTACGAAGAGCAAAACATAAAAAAGTTATCAATAAATAAGTATCGATGGAATTTGGGTAAGTTGACACACTCAAAAGAGATGCTGTATATTCACCAAAAAAGACGGGGTGATTTTCTACAAATCTTAGAGTTTAATCAATCTGTTGTAATCATTAGAAAATTTATACGGCTAACAAATGTTTTTAACATACGGAGGTTTATTAACTCAATTGAAAAGTGTTATTAACTAACTTAAAACAAAAAAAAAATAATTTAATACATAATTCTCTTAATTAATTTAAAGTGAGCAAGGAAAATAATGTATCTTTTTCATTCATCCAGTGAAACTTTAGAGGAATTAGATGATGAAACTTTCGATGAGGAAAAATTGGCCAGAACTTCAGATGAAAATCGAAAGTAAGTATAGATTCATTTTTATCTAAATGTCTACGATAATAAAAATAGATTACCATGGGGATGTATGCACATATGTATGTATGTATGTATGTTAAGAAAAAATAGGTATTTCGTAAAGCGATGAGATTTTTTTTACCGGTTGTTTCTTTTTCTTGTGGCCTAAGGAAAATCACCAGAAAAATTGTGACACATGTATGTTGGAAGTTTGGCTAATGTTTTAGCTCTACAATGGAAAAAAGAAAACAAACAAGATCAAATGAAAATTCTTTGCCTACCATAAATAAAAAGTGTTAAAACTTTTTAAAATGATTGTACTGTGAGTGGTACTAATACATACATACATACATACAGGGTTAGGTAAAATACATGCAATGATGTACTATTTGAAATACAAGATAGGTACATTTCAGTCGTTTATTTAAAATGCAATATACCTTTAAGTCGTGTGTTTAAATACAAAATATATGTACATATTATTATAACTTAAACTCAATGAACAATATAACGGTACACACCTAGTTAATTTTTAGGGCTTATATACTTGAACTATGCACAATACACTTGTTTATCTGTAAAACAAATATATGTAAGTGTATTCTATTGTGGTTTTAGGCGTATTTCATAAATTTGCCAGAGTGGGCTTTATATGGGACCTTTAGTAAATTATTGACCGATCATCAAGAAATTGATTAATGCTATTTCTAGTCCTATAAAACTGAAGTATTCAATTTTATTCTGATAGCATTATAAATTACGGTTTTAGGCATACTGAACTGTTTTCCGGCAGAAGAGTTTATATGTGTCCTAGGGTAAATAATAGACCAATCTTCACGAAATTTACAAGGTGGTTTCTAGTGTTATTTCTAGTCCTAAAAAACTGTGACGTACCAAATTTTGTTATGATAGCATTATTAATTACGGTTTTATGAGTACTAAACTGTTTTCCGGGAGTAGGGTTTATATGGGGCCTATGGTAAATTATGGACCGATCTTAACGAAATTTTGTGATCTTTAGTCCAGTTAAACGAGCTTTTGCAAACTCGTATATCATTTCGTGCATTGTTATGTTAGTTTTTGTAACAAAATTATTAATTTTTTAAAGTAGTGGTTTCACATTTTGATTCATAGCTCTGATTCTACTGAAGCGATTTTTAAGGATTTCAATCCCAAACTGCCTAGGATAACTACAAGCAATTTGACTCCAAGTTTGTACATTTCTTTTGAGTTTTTCTAAAGTGAGCTTGTTTTCAACAGACGGTCAGACGGACGGACAGATGGACATGGCTAAATCGTCTTAGAATTACTCAAGGAGCCAGAATATCCATACATATATACTTTATGGGGTCTAAGATGAATAATAAAAAAATTTCACACGGAATGACGAACTTAGTATACCCTCTTCCCAACTTTTTGTGGTGGAGGGTATAATAACATTTTCCTGTTTTTCATCTTTCGAACTTAAAAATAATACTGTTCTTATGTAACTCAACAAAAAGATGAGAACATTTAATTCCGTACGATTTTTTTCTAAACCACAAACCTCTTTTTGTTCAGTTCAGCTCATTAAATTAAAATGCACATACGAAAAAAACTAAAAGCCACCATAATTTTAGTTGTTTGGCGAGGGTTAAAGATTTGTAAGCCCTTTTTATACCCTCCACCACCACTAGTGGTTAATGAAGGCATACTTAGTTTGTCATTCCGTGTGAAACATTTTTACTATACATATACGACCCCATAAAGTACATATATTCTGGCTCCTTGAGTAATTCTCCGTCGATTTAGCCATGCCCGTCTGTAGGAAACACGCTCACTCTGGTCCCCATATAAACCCTATAGCGAGTAAACTCCCGGAAAACAGTTTAATGCGCCTTAAACCGTAATTATTAATACTATCATAATACATTTTGGTACGTCTCAGTTTTATAGGCCCGGAAGTCACACCGTTAAATTTCGTAAAGATCGGTCCATTATTTACTAAAAGACCCATATAAGTCATAATCCCGGAAAACAGTTTTTTTAGATCCCATATTTAGCAGCCTTTTGAAATTTACGGTAAACGCTAAAACTAATATCACGGCTGTATTGAAATGTATGTTTTTTTTTAATACCTGAAATCACTCTGCAGAATTTTGGGATGATTGGGCCATAACTTACCATGGCTCCAATAAAAATTCTCCTCCTGAAAATCATTTACGTTCGGCTTAAGATGTTACGAATCATGATATTTTACTCAAGCTAGTTAATTGTTGAAAAAAAGAAGCATAAAAAAACCGCAACCAATATTAATGCTAACGTCTGTTTTTATAAAGATAAATTAATAAAAAATAGATATCATATAGATCCCACTCCTGAAATACTCGTACTGTCGGGGGGTATATCAAAGATTCGGCTCAGCCGAATTTAGCACTCTACCTTGTTATTTATAAGTTTGTAAATGATGACATTAATTAATATTCCAAGTTTTGTAGCGATTTACATTTAGTATTGTATTGTCTGTTTAAAATCCCACTGCGATTCTTTTTTTCAGTTAGCCTTTAATTTATTTTTTACCTTCCAGACAAAATCACAGTGAGATCGAAAAACGACGGCGGGACAAAATGAACACCTACATCAATGAGCTGTCCTCCATGATACCGATGTGCTATGCAATGCATCGTAAATTGGACAAACTGACAGTTTTGCGCATGGCAGTACAACATTTGCGCAGTATAAGAGGTGCGGTGCATGCCTACAGTGGTGGAGATTGCAAGCCAACATTTTTATCTGATCAGGAATTGAAAATGTTGATACTTCAAGCGGCAGAAGGATTTTTATTCGTAGTGGGCTGTGATAGAGGTCGAATATTGTATGTTTCGGAATCGGTATCAAATGTTTTGAATTATACACAAACAGATTTGTTAGGTCAAAGTTGGTTTGATGTTTTACATCCAAAAGACGTGGCTAAGGTTAAGGAACAGTTGTCCTCGTTGGATCCCTGTCCCAGGGAAAGGTTAATAGATGCGAAAAGTGTGTACAAAGAAATTTGTTTTATGTATACATATATGCTTTCTAATTAAAGTTTTCTTTCTTTAGCCATGTTACCCGTTAAAACTGATATACCCCAAAGCTTATGTCGTCTATGTCCCGGAGCTAGAAGATCCTTTTTCTGTCGCATGAAACTGAAAGCGGCCAGTAGCAGCCAAATCAAAGAAGAATCTGATACTTCTTCAAGTTCCCGCAGTTCTACTAAACGTAAATCAAAATTAAGTATGGATGAAAAATATCGGGTAATACAATGTACCGGCTATTTGAAATCTTGGGCTCCTATTAAAGAAGAAAATCAAGATGCCGACAATGAGGATCAAATAACAAATCTTTCCTGCTTGGTAGCTATTGGTCGTATACCCACTAATGTTATAGATGATCAAACCTCATCTTCGTTAGATAATCATCCTAACGTCAGGCATGTTAGTTTTTTATCGCGGCACTCGGTAGATGGTAAATTTTTATTTATTGATCAGAGGTGGGTATTGCAGTACTATATTTAAAAATGTTAGTTCTAATTCTAATCTTAAATTTTTTAGAGCCACCTTGGCAGTGGGGTTTTTACCCCAGGAAATTTTAGGCAGTAGTTTTTACGAATACTTTCACCCTGAGGATATACCTGCTTTGGCTGAATCACATAAAATGGTTTTACAGGTGGCGGAAAAGTTGACTACTAAAGTTTATCGATTTCGTTGCAAAGACAATAGTTTCATACAGCTGCAAAGTGAATGGCGTGCATTTAAAAATCCTTGGACCACAGAAATTGAATATATAATGGCTAAGAATTCGGTATTTTTATAAGCTTTTTGAGTGTATATGTTTGTATGTATCTGTTTTTTTTAATTCCCCTGCATTAAATAAAATAGTCAGTTGCAAAAAACACTAACTATAAATTAACTATTTTTCAAATTATTTCAAATTTCCCAGCTAGCATTTTGTATCATAATCTAATCATTTAGGAATCAGCTTGAAGAGCAAAATACCCGTATATGAGCTAATTTTTCAATCATAAATGATACTCTCGTTGTGAGAAAATGGTACCCTACCGATGAATAACCTGAAAGAATCATTTGTGATACAATTTTCTGATTCCTTTTTGATCAATTTATTGGTAGTTTTTATAATCATTATTGAGTCGTTTTCGTCTCATTTTTCAATCGTAAACTATATAGTTTTTGATTTTATTTTTATATAATTTTTTAATTGTCATGTTTTTTATTTTTCTCCAATAATTATGGCTTTTGATTATTCGAACCAGCTTTATTTTAAACCAAACAAAAGTTATCGGTTTTTCGCGAAGAAGAAAAAAACATTTTTTGTTCATAAATTGTCAATCATTTTTAGGCTTCTTTTTTAGCCAAGCTTCTTATTTATTTGGCTAACATGAAAGTTTCTATTTTTATTTTTTTCATTTGGCAAAAACAAAATACAAAATATTTAAAAATCATAATTTAAACATATAAATCATATATGAATCCTTTTTCAATCACTCAAGTGAAAAATCAGAAAAAATGGTATCTGTGGGGAGTTTTTTTTTTAACAAATAACCTGCTGTTACGTTAAGCATTTTCTCTTGCCCATGCAAGTGTTCGAGAAGCTATAAAATGGGCTACAAAAACCGGGATATACGAGAGAGTTGGATTTGAGCTACGGACAAAAAAGGTGGTATCTTTTTGTTTGGCACTGGCACGACATAAAATAAAGTATTAGGTTAAGATTTGATGAATTATTGTTAGTTCACAATATGAATATGAACTTCATATTTAATATGTGAAGATTCGATAAATAAAAAATTCGAAAAAAAAATCTTTTGAACCGTTTCAACAATATTAATAGCATGTACGTTTTTTGCCATTTTGTATTTAGTAATACGGTTGTAAAATTTAACAAGTTAGAGTGCTATATTCGGCCATGCTAAATCTGTCATACCCTTCACCATGCTGCGATATTATTCCACTTCTTCAATTCCGCCCTCATTTTATCGGATGTTGTGTATTGATCTTGGCTTGGTTTGTGCCTAATTTTGAAACTTCAGCTCTAGCTCGAGATATACATACATAAATCTATAATGTCTTTGTATGGGATATGTCACACTAACATTTCCAATCCCGCCCTTTTTTTGGGAGGTTGCGTATTTATAAACCAGCTACGTGTGCCAAATTTGGCAATTTTTCTTCTACCGTTCTTTAGATATAAATAAATCTATTTTGTTCCATGCCCACATGTTTTCGGATTCTGTGTTGTACCTAATTTGGAAACTTTGACTTTTGCCGTTCTCCAGATAAACAAAATATATAATGTCTTTGTATGGGAAGTGCCACACCTATTTATCTAATCCCGCCCACATTGATAGCCAAGATGCTTGTACCTAATTTGGCAACTTTGGCTCTCGCCTTTCTTTAGATATACAAAAAAAGAAACATCAACAAGCGATTTTTGAGTTAAATTAAAGGCAGTCGTCTTTTTTTTTTAATCTCATATCAGCCATTTTTGGACCGATCTGACTGAATTTCAATAGCAAACTTTAACGGAGTATTTGTGACATGAATTTATAACAACTTTGTCCCCATAATATTTGGGGTCTTCGCAAAACTCATTTCAACATTAACACGGACAGACGGTCATCGTTAAATCAACATCGCTACTCAGAAGGAGCGTGAGTGTATTTGGTAATTGAGAGAATATGTCGTGGAGTATATTTAATAGCGCTAGGTCCTTAGATTGTCCTTAGGATCCAGAAAAACTTTCTTTTTTTTTCCAAAACACAGTAGTTTTCCGGTATAACGAACCAGTACTTTGTCAGGCCTGTTCGTTATATGCCATACTTATATCTAGGACCCATGTTATGAATAAATAAATAACTAGAACTGTATTATTTGTCGTTTATTTTGAAATATGTTTTGAGATCTGTATAACATATTAAAAAAACTAAGAAAAAGCTACATTTCATTACACTGGTAGCATTAAACCAAAAATAATTTTATTGAAAAATTAATTTTCAATTTCCTTGAAAATTTTGCATAAAAATTTTTTCGAGTGATGTTTCCTTTTTGGAACAAAAACATTTTGTTTTGTGGTATCTTCCTGAAGTTCTCTTAAAAGCAATAAAGTTAACAAATTAACCTGATTTTGTTGAGCGCTTTGAATAAAAATTTCGAAGCTTTTGATTGCATCTAAGTATGTGTTTTATTTGTTGCTTCAAATGTTTTTAACGATCGAAAGCAAATGCGTAACTGATCATTGCAGCATAATCAAGCAAAAATGCTACAAAAACAAAACCTAAAATAGCGGTAATTTTTGCAATTCACTTTGTTTTTAGTTAGAAATTACTTCACATTATGATTTTGTAAACTAAAATTATGAATCTTATTTGTTCGCTAAATTGAGCACAAAAAAATATTTTTTGCTAATTGAGTTATCTTAATTGTGTATGTGTGAACAGAAAGATAATTAAGACAATAAACCGAATATTGACTCAATAAAAATGGTATATCTGAACACGGTATAATGCTCGCATCAGAAAAAAGTCAATAAATATTATGTAAATTTTTATAATTGCAAGCTTAAGTTGACATATCAAATAAACAATAGTTGGCGATCTTTTATATTCCAGTGTTACTTTTTTCCTTTTTTTTTAACAAAGGAAAGTTTAAACAATACACTAAGAGCAAATACATAAATATTTTAAATGAAACAGACATTTTTATTCAAAATAACAAATTATTTTATAAACATATGTATACATTTGTGGCGTTTTACCTTGCAGTCACACGTGTAAGTTTTTTTACACACGCTGTGACGTAGGCTGCACGCAATTGTAAAGAATTTTATTTTCAAGATGGTAGAAATTGTGCTATTTCTACGGGATAAGTCCATAAATTCATTGGACTGAGTACAGTAGGTTGGGCTGAACTATAGAATACTATTAGGTATATGCGGGACCAGTAGGCTTCATAATTAAATGTTGAAAAGCTTTACCTGATCTTATAGGAAGAATACAGTGTAAATGCTCAGTGAGCTGAGGGTAACAGTAACTTAACCTTAACGTAAAAAATTAAGACCAACTTACACAGAAAAAAATATCCCAAGAAAATTTTTAACAACACAGTTTGTTAAAAATAAAATTTTAGGCCAACAAACTTTTTATTTGATTCAACAAAAAAATTTATCAAAATTGCGCTTTAAAAAATAGCACTCCATAAAAGATATTTCATAATGAAATAATTAAATATTTCTTCATATTCAATAAAAAAAAAATATTTATGTAAATCAAAGTAAAGACAGTATTTTTACAACTCTTGTCCATTTTTAAATAGCTTTGATGTCGTTGCAAGTAAGACTTGGGTGTTTGCAATTCTCATTCGCTTTACAGTTTTATTTGTATAATATCTATCGGTTTTCAGAAGTCTTCAAACCGTCATATCGACCGTGTATTGGCTAATGCGAAGCGGGTATACTCTGAGTATCAGTGCGTGCTTAGACGTAGGCGTGGTCTTGGCGAGCGTATACGTCTGTTGCTTTACCGACAGGTGATTCGTCCTATTGTCTCCTATGTCTTTCCATCTTGGTTTGGGATTTCTTCCCTTATGGGATGGGAGCGGTCAGTTCTGACAGCTTGTCTTGGTATCAGACCCGAAGTGGGTGTGGATGGCATATGGCGGAGGCCTTCTTGTGTCAGGGCATATAGGGGAATTGATTTTTGGACAATCGGCTGGTGGCGAAGTGTTTTGAGGAGAGTAGAAATTTGGAGGCCGTTCAGAATTCTAGATACTTGTCCCCTGTGGACCTTTTTACTCTTGGGAGGAGGGCGGGTCTTCTTTACGAGGGTGCAGATCTTCTCTTTTATCATAGGAGAATTTATACTCTTGATTTGCATAATACTGTCTATAATACTGCGCAGTAGAATATTGTCTATCTTCGTTTTGTAAATATCTTCTGTAATTAGTTTTAGGCCATTATTTTAGGTAGCTTTAAGTTTGATTTTTAGTTTGTAAGTATCTTTGATATATAGTGTCCTCTTTTAATCTCTTTTTTTAGGAAATATGTTATGTAATAGAAAAGTAGTATGTTTTAGTGACTCGGATAATGAGAAATTAAAAGATTCTGTATTTTGAAGTCCTTGAAAAATCAATTAGATGTAAGGAAAATGTAATATATTTTTGTTTAGATAGTTAGCATATTTAAACTTTGTATGAAAAGAAATTTTGGGAAAATAAAACTTGAACTTGAGAAGTCTTTGGAAAAAGGTTTCTTGATGATCTGGCCTAAGCTATCAGCCAATTGCGTATAGGAACTAGCTTATCCCCCAACAATAAAGTTTAGTGTATTTGTCAAAGAATAAAAATTGAGAAGTTAGAACATCATAATTAATGAATAAATAAATAAAGTTTTGATAAACCTTTTGTTTGATTTATGCAAAATTTCCAACAATTTATTTTATTAATCGCCAATTTCATCAATTCTATTCAAATAGAATTTCATACAATTTTATTTTTATTTGAATAGAAAAAAGAGTTTAAAACATAAATTGATATATAAATAAATTGGTGAAATCGGCCATAAATCACGTAAATATTTTGCTGAAATAAATTATTTTGGGCAACAACATTTTTTATTGGCTCAATAAACTTGGCTGATGACTAAAATTCAATAACTATAACTGCAAATTGTTTTTTTGTTATCAGTACCCCAAAAATCGTCATCGCAGAAAATTCAAACATTTTTTTAATCAAATATGCGATTTTCGTATTTAAATATGAAAATTATTTTTTCTGTGTATTTCTTGCAGATTGAGACGTAATGCTAATGCTTCTGTTAGTAATTTTATTATTAAATAGAAACAGTCAACACCTTCAGTAGTTATCTCTAACGAAAAATAAGTGGTCGTTTAACTAACCATATATCAAAATACAAATTATGATTTACAACTTGAATAATAAAATCAATTTCACTTTTCCATAATTTAAAAAAATTGTTTTGCTACACACAAGTTTCGATAAGCTACAGAAATGAATCAAAGTTTGATTAGTTCGTTTTGCCAGAGGCGACAAAATATTAAACAAAAGATCAGAAAGCTTTCTTAATGTTTATATCTGGCTCTAAAGCTTTTAAACTGTAAAATATTGCCTAAGACTGAAAAATTTTCGGGTCCGATACAACATTGCACTTCAGGTTTTATAGTCTTCAAGTCATGAGTTTTTAGGAGAGAAAAGAAAAGAAATGACATTATTTTCTTTTTCTTTCTCTCTTAAAAACTTGACGGCTAAAACCTAAAGCGTGTGAATTAACACAAAAGCGTACTTTTAATTAATTGTTTACCTTATATTTGTTTAATTATTTATTTTAACTGTTATTTTAGAATGTTTAACGTATCTTTAACGTATCAATTGCATATGTACAATGTTTGGTTGCTCGTATTTAATTTATTTACATACATACATACATACATACATATGTACATTATAAACAAAAAACGAAATGTGCAAATAACTAATTATTTACGGAATACCCACCGTGTGTGAAACTGAAATAGAATTTCATAACTATTAGAATATTGGAATTCCCTCATTAGATGATAAAACCTGGTACAGTTTACATTCACATATTTAGACAGCTCCTTAAAAAAGAACAGGAAATTGTCTTTTTTAAGCTTTTTAAACACGATAAAATTGCTGAGGATTCCAGGATTCCAGGATTTTTTGTTTTTTCTTTTTAATTTCCTGCAGTTTTAAGGCGGAGATTTGGGGAAAAAAGGTTATTGTCTTAAGTTCATTTTCATTTTTGCGCCAAGGCGCAAAGCTGGAGAATAGATTAAGTATAATTTGGCCAAATAAAAGCTATCAGACCTGTTCTTTCAAATCACATGTGTGATTTCGTGCCATAAGGACTTCATTGCACAAAGTATCAGCGATTATTCCTTTAATAACTTAAACAAATTAAAACCTTGAAGTTTCATCTAATTTTAGCAATAACTTAAATGAAACGAATCACTTTTTTGTAATACATACTTTATTAAGTTCGCTAATTTGTAACATAAACTAAAAGAATCTTAACACACGGAATTATTTACGCAAACTTAATATTTTTTATTATCAAATAGGCCTTAAATGCTGAAACATTATTAATGACTCCTCTACAACTGTCTTTTCACAAATTTTATTTTATAAGGTTTAGGAGATAAAGTTATGCCCGGTAAAAGACTCAACGAAGGTTTGTCTTCTTCCTTATCGCTCAAAATCAATTCAAAATTTTGACATATTTTAATTAAAACGGAGAAAAGACAAGCCCTGGCCATAGCATCACCCAAACAACGTCGTCTTCCCTGACCGAAAGGCATAAAATATTCATCTTTAAAGATTTTGCCCTCAGCGTCTATAAAGCGTTCAGGTCTAAAGTTATTAGGATCTTGCCAATGGTCCGAGTCCATTAATACTGATCTCAAACCAATAAGAATTGTGCTATTTTTAGGTATATTATAACCTCCTAGCTTGGTATCCCATAAAGCTCTTCTGGGTCCCGTTATCGGTACTATATGATAATATCTTTGCACTTCCATTACGAATGCCTCCATATAGGGATAAAAAGCTTTTGAGCTTAAATGAGGAAATTCTTTATTCTTTATATTGGCTACGATTTCATCAAAAATCAATTTCTGCAATTCCGAACGCATAGCTAGAGTCATTAAAGCCAAATCCATGGTGGTACTGGTGGTTTGGGAACCTGCTATAAAGAAGTCCAAAATGGTCATAGTTAGCTGTGTCTCATTAAATGTGGAGTGCTCATTGTCCTTATTAGTTTCCTGTTGCATTTCCCTAATGTAGGCATAAATGAGATCATTATCGGCATTTTCCTCGCTTAAAGTGACCTTGTGTTCATTTATGGATTCCATAAAGAAATTAAACAATTCGTTGTTTAATTGTCTTATCAAATTATAGCCTGTTTTATCGGGTGCCACAAATCTTAACCAAGGAAATTGTGTCAACACCCCACCAGACATATCAAACACTTTTGATCTGCGATTCATTAAGTCCAAAAGTTTTACCATACGTTTGTCATCTCTTTTAAAACGTTTTCCCGCTGTCATCGACCATAAAACATTTATAACACTTTGGGCCAAAAATGATCCCGGCCATACAGGTTGACCCTTTAACTCTTCTATAAATTGTAATAAACTTTCAGTTTCCTTTTCAATATGTTGTTCCATTTGTGTGCGTCCATAGCCCACATTACGCATTTGTTTCATGGCAAAATTACGATGCTCATACCACAACTTGCCATCGGTACAGGTAATGCCTTTACGGGTGCCCATGGTCCGAAGTCTTAAGAAGAATGTATCTGGTCTTCCTTCGAACACTTCTTGCAGATGTACTTCTTTGACTAGGGGATATGAGAGAGCCACCACTACTAGTTCGCGTCCAAGTTTAAGACCTAATATATTCGAGTTGTAACGTTTAGACAAATTTTCAAATGCCTTGTGTTGTCCACCAGAGGCTACGGCTTCTTTGCGCAATTGTATCGTATTGCCAACCAATGGAACAAAATCAGGTCCTACAAAGATAGGAAAAATTAACGATTAAAAACAATAAACCCAAGAATAACAAGGAGTATTTTTTAGTACAGTTTTCAAAATCCAGGACCAAAGTCTAATAACAAAGCGGCCTTTTTAAAAGAAATCAATAAATCAAATCAGTTTTAAAGTAGTTTTCTTTAGGAACAATTAGTAATTCAACTGAAGGGATGAAAATATCCCTCTACATTGCGTAAACTATTAAGTTCCTTACATGGGGTCTTCACCTGACATTTTTTTGTCATAGCAAACGTCAAAGTCTATATAAAAAAACTCTAAGATTTTTGTCAGGTTTTTTTTTATATGAATTTTGACGTTAATTATGACAAAAAATTGTCAGGTGAAGACCCTATGTTACACCCAGTCTACAACAGACATGAAATTCTTAACATTAACACTAATTTGATGATGATGTTAGTGTTAAGTAAGCATCATTACGTTAGAGGTGTTCTCATGTAATAACATGTTGTTGTAGAAGGGGAGTTAAGAAAAGAATTCTTGCATACCATAGAATTGGAAGTAATTTGACTCAATGTCTAACAAGCAATGTAAGCAGTGCTGCCAAAACTTAATGACCAAAAATTGCTAAATTTACGGAAAAAATGGCTAAAATTGGCAAAAACTTAAAAAAACATTAAAATTCAATAACAGAATAAAAATATTTCATTAAAAATAATTTTACAATGAAATTGTGAATTGAGCTCAATTTGTTACATAAGAATAAACGTAAATTAAATATTTTAGCTTTTAAAAAATCATCGAAAATTCATTATCGTTATCGTTGATCTCATATGAGTAACTTGTGCCTATTAGTTTTAAATCATAATCATGACAACATTTACCCAACGTTTTAACTCCAAATCTACATAGCAACATGTAAGAAAGTATAGCCGGTCAAGCTTTACCATATGATACCCTACACCATAGAATATTAAAACAATTTGTGCTATTGTAACCTATTTGGGACCCACGGACAATCATGGACCCGCCTAAAAAAAATTATATAATGGGGTTGAGATTCATGTAAAAGTTCTTTTGCCGAATATAATTTTGAGATCTTCATCAATATGAGATTTTAGGATTGGCTTTATATGGGACCTATGGTTAATTTTGGACCTACCAGGACATCATTTTGTCATGACATAGTAGCTATCGTAAAAGTTATTATCGCCATTGTTTATACAAAACTTTTTAAGGAAGTTATGACATTAAAAGCTATTTTCGGGAGTAGTATTTGTATCGGAGCTATGACCAAATATTGACCTATACTTTGCCCACAATGTTTGCATGGACAGCCAGACGGACGGACATCGTAGGATCGGCTCAGAAAGTGAATCTTAAAGATGGAACAAGGACCAATATTTTAAGGTGTTGCAAACGTCAGCACAAATGCGTATTATTGTAGAGTGGGTATAAATATGGCAATGTTTTTTATTTCACATTTTTTTTTTGTTGATTTTGTTAACTTTAAGAAATATTAAAAATTTCTTATCCAAACTGGATTCTCTATCATTTGAAATTAGCTGTGAACGTTTCTTTTTTTTACGTTCTCTAGAGATGGTAAACACCTTTAACTTTTTACCTTCGTACGAATTTAGTTGCTGTGACAGTGTCACAGTGTAACACAGTGCCACAGATTTATTAACACTACATTTTTTTTGTAATAATAAATACAGTCTCGTGTATGCGTAATTAGGTCTCTTATTACCATAATTTATTTCTTATCCATAAATATTTGAAAATTATTCCATACACATTGCGACTTATCTATTAGAAACACACATGTTATACCTACGAAGAATATCTAACGTGTAGGATTTAAATAGACTTTCAACATTCTCCACTGGTAATTTTTTATAAGTGTCAGTCAAATCAATCAAAAATTTGCATACAATGATTTGGATAAGAAAGCAAGTAAATATGTAGATACAAGTATGTCAGAATATTTAGATACAAATTTAATGTTAATGAATTTCCTTAATTGGAAAACATTTAAACTAAATTTATTTTTAACACCACAAAACTGACTTCGTTTAAACTCACCTGGCGGATAGTTGGAAGGTCTTTTAGTCGACTTGTATAGATAATATCCAACATAGCCCATTATCAGGGAAATAACAAAGATTATTGCATTCATTTTTGACACTATTTTAATTGGAATAATTTAAAAAACTTTGATTTTGCTCTTTTGCTTTATTAACAAATTTTAATAATAATTATATTTTTATTAATTTCTTTTTTTTAATTAATTAATAATTTTCCACACTTGCTTATTAATTAAATCACACGCGACTTTTTTTTAAATTTTAATTTCCTTATTTTTTTCTAGAGCTTAACGGTTGTCATTCCGAGTGTTTCTGCTTAACTGAAACTGAAATTCATTCACAGTCAGTAGCAGTAGTAAATTTTCTATCGTTAAACCTCTTTATTTATAATCGTCGTCAAATTTCCACAACGATAATTTCAAATTGTAGCTCTTTAATTTTCACTCCAGCCATGTAGAAATTGTTATTGTAGTGTAGTTATTTTTCTTCTTCGAATACAATGGACTCTTTTTTTGCTCATATACATATAAAAAAGTAGGATCGATAAAAAATCGTCTTCAACATAAAAACGTTTCAATGTGTTTTCTCTTGTACTGTTATGATGTGCTTGAAAAGAGCAGATTTTTAGAACTGTTGAATAACTTAGATTCTCTAAGTCAATTTTAAATATGTTTAACTCGTTATCAAAATAATTATATATTTTGTTTATTTTCTCTTTGTTCTCAGTTAATAATCATAATTCCTTCTCCTTCGTTAAAAATTTGTGTGATAAAATTGTAGCAACAATTGTGAGCAAAACAACAGCATGATGTATATCTGTGTCATTTTGACAAAACAGCTTAAGTCGAGATAAGATAGCCAAAAACTTTTTAAGCAAAAAAAAAAAATCGAATTTATCAAATAATAAAATATAACGGCGGCATGAAATAACCCCCCAAAAGTTTGTACAGAGCACAACAACAACGATTTTTGGGGGTTTGGGGGTTATTTCTTTTTGTTTGGGTTGTAATTTCATTTTCTTAAAAATCATTATGAAATAAAGCCCCAATATATTTTTTTGGGAATTATATCATTTTTAAATTTATTACGAAAACGTTTTTGTAGCAAGAACTTTCTCTTCTATGGCATAACAAACACCGCCTTCATTTAGAAAAGCTTCTCTGTATAGCCGGCCTTTGGCCGGGCGCTAGAATTTTCTCCTCTATGTTTTACCAAACACAGTCTTCGCTAAGTTAAGCTCCTAAATTTGGGCTTGCGTTAGCGAAGCCAGTGTTTGTTAAACCGTAGAGGAGAAAATCCTGGCGTCCATCCGAAGGCCGGCTATACAAAAGAGCTTTAGTTATCGAAGCCGATGATTGGCATATCATAGAGGAGAAAATCCTTACTATCTATTGCATGATTCTTTAAAACAAAACTGTACAATTAATTGTATCATACATATTGGGACATTATTTCATTCCAGAAATTGGGGTATTATTTCATTTCTGACGTCACTGTAGTAAATAAATTTAAACGAAAACAAACTTTCAGCAGACCACATTCACGGGTTTGTGTGACGGTGTTTATGTTTATTATATAATTTAAATGCGCTATCTTGTATTCTTGGTGTTTCATGGCAAACAACAATATAACAGCTTTCTCATACGCAATGTCTAATTTGCAAAGTCTTCAGTTTGTAGGAGAATAGGGAAAGAAGAATGAAGGTAAGTCCAGAATTTTATGTACATCACAAAAGAACACAAAATTTGTCAAGGTTAGGTTAGGTTCCATGGGCAGCCATCAAAGACAGCTCACTTGGGTCCTTTATTGGTCCCTTTGTGATACCCTGCGCCAATGCCCATCCCTTAGAGCAGTCACTCAGATGGCGTCACTGCAAAGTCCAACCACCTCGTCTTCCTAGTGAAGAGAAGGAGCGATTTCAGTTCCATCCCAGATAGATCCTCCAAACAGGCAAACACCGGTTCCCCCAGGCATTCCACCCTAATACCCCGCAGTCCAGGGCAATGACAGAGAAAGTGGAGTACAGTCTCCTCTTCCTCCTCGTTCTGACAACTTCTACAGTAGTCGTAAAATTCCAGACCCATTCTTCCAGCATGAGTCCCCACCGGCCAGTGTCCAGTTACAACCGATATCACAGTCCTAATCTGGTTTCTGCTGAGCCCAAGTAGAGAGCTAGTTCTCCGTCCATCATATCCAGGCCAAAGGATCCTGGATATCGAGCAGGTGGATTCACAGGTCCACCGCGTCTGCGCAACTCTATAGGACTCGCGCCCTATAAGTGATTTACAGTGAGCCATTGGAAGGCCAATGAATTGGTCAATGAATGCATCATCCATGCGACCACCCTGTTTGGCCAGCTCATCTGCTACCTGATTGCCCGGGCACCCAGTGTGCCCCGGTATCCATATTAGCGTTACCCTTGAAAATTTGTCAAAGTAAACATTGCTTGTACAAAAGTAAATGAAAGAATGAAAATTTAGAAGCCTTCGTCAAAGTAAACTTTTTGTTTAAGAAAGGGGTCCATGTTATATGTACTAACTGTTATTGCCAGATGCATAAACTTACATAAGAAAAAATTATGTGACAACTTTAAAAATATGTATATATGTAAATAGTACAGCCATTAGTTGGCAATCAGCAAAACCATAAATCCCAAATAATGCCTACGCATTATACATACAGATATTATTTGTTTAGAGGAATTTATATACAGCGCGATTATGAATAAAAATTCCCCAGGAGTTTTGTTCCCCTTTTCCCATTTTTACAATTAAATCTACATAGGAAAAATGGGAAAAGGGAGAAAACTCCCGGGGAATTTTTATTCATAATTGGGCCGATAACTAGTGTTTTATTCGTATTAGATCTGAGCAGATTTTTCAAATAAAACAACCTTTTTTATATATATTTTTTTTTAATATATTTTTTCTTTCTTATATGAATCAAAATGTGTTTGGTTTCATTATTATTACATATTACAAAATGTTTTTGAAACATTAGATTTTGAGATGAAAAAATAAAATTTGAAATAAAATAACATTTTATTTGTGTTAAATTTTTCATATACATACGATTTACTTTGTTTTTTTTTTTTTTTTTTAATTTAAGTAATTAATTAGTAAATACATACAATTATAATAACAACTTAAATTTGAAGAAAATAATGAAACATTTATTTAAATTTAAAATTATAGAAGTTTCTTTTTTAAAGTTAAAACTAAGTTTCGGTTTTATGTACTTTAAGCTTCTTTTCCTTGTTTTTTGTTCGGTTTTTTATTTTTAATATTTCAATTAATAATAATTTATACATTTTGTTACTAATTTTTATTAAATAACTCTCATTTACTTTAATTTTTTTTTAATAATCATCACTATACTCGTAAATACTTATCACTTCCAAAAAATCACTTTTCAATTTCATTCACCAGGTTACATCTTCTTTTTTGTTTCTTTTCCCTTTCAAGAAATAAATATATTTTATTTTAATACATTAAATTATTTTTCTTTTATAATTATTAAATCGGTTGAATGCAATTTACATAAATATATGTATATACATATATATATTTTAGATATAGACTATATAAACGGTGTTCAACAATTTGTAGTTAATAATGACATTTGTTTTTTTTTTGGGAAGGAGGACTAGGGAAATTGGCTTAAACAGGAAGAGGAAAAGAGAAATAATAACATTAATTCACAAAAAAAAACAGTTGTATACAAAAAAAACGGCCACATTATTTTTTAAATATGTAGATGTGGCAGCCTTACAAACAAAATGTAAACAAACGTTACAAGACAGATTTGCCCAAAAACAAACACTAAAAGTCAGTAAACTAAAACAAAATGTAAAACAAACATATTATATTATAAAAAAAACATAAAATTATAAAACAAAAAGTACCGAAGTAGTTTAAATAAAAATTAAACAAAATTTCAAGTTATTTTATAAATCTCCAATCCAAGGATTTCACCATTTCCCTACTTAAAAAACTTTGGGATTCATTATTTTAGCAGGTAGTTTTCAGTTAAGATTTTTAATAATAAAATTAAATTTGAATTGAGTTTATTGTAAATATTTCTTCTTGTTTGTAACTCTTGTTTGCCTTTGTTTGACTTTTGTGTGTACTTATATAATATTTTTTACTTTTAATTTAATTAAAATGTTTTTTAAATATAATTTATTTTTGCTTTTAGTTATTAAATTTACACTGAATTTGTACAGACATTTACAATTTTATTATTTATATCTTTGAAAATGGCTTTTAAGTGAACACAAAAATAACTAATTAGTTTAATTTGGGGCTTGGAGCTTTTTTTAGGTTATAACATTTTTTATATACTTTTCTTTTTTAATATTTAATTACTGGGGTTTACGATAAATATAAGATTTATATAACTTTTTCTTTGTTTTGAATGGTGCGATCCTGAAATGTTTGCATTATTTGATTTGTGTTTTCTTTGTAGTTTTTAGACAAAAAAAATTTAGCGATTCAAAAGTTGTTGATTAATATTTGGAAACTAATTTATGTATAAGTTTTTTTTTATACATTAATAATACTGTGCCAGTTGAAAAAACTGTCGAGTGGGGCACGTTTCAATTCAACTGAATTGATGCTTGGCCACACACTTCATCAACTGAATTGAAAGATTTTAAATTAATTTTAAAATTTAATGAAATTATGGACAATTTTTAAAATACTTAACTTTTTTTTTGCAAAGAAAACTACAAAACATTAATTTAGACAGCTGATCAAGAGACTTGAGCACACACAGTACAATCGAATTGAAAGACTTAAGGCCCAACCACAATGTGCTTAAGTTGGCTTAAGCAAATGTGCGAATACGTGTTAAATAAATGTGGCAAATCATATTGAACTTAAGGAAACTTTTTGCTAAGTTTAATTAAACTGTCATTTGCTTAAGCAAGATTCGAATCTAATCGCACATTCCGTACGGAAACAAATGTTCCCAGCCAGCAAAATACTCCGACGTTGTCTAAATTAGACATTTCTTGCAATTGTCTGACTTCATTCTTAGAGACAGAATTCTTATACGATTCCGACTTTTTTATCGACGTTTCTCTCAGATATCTGGAAGACGTCAAACTAATCAATTGACAAGGTCATACACACTTTGATTTGGACAACAACCGACTCAGTTGACAATTGAATTGAATAGTGTATGAGCCTTATTCGAGTACGCTGAATCCAGTGGTGCTAACCGTTTTTTTTTAGTTTAGTTCTTGTTTTTGAAATTTACCGTTATTTCGAAAATGGATGATGTTGCGCAACATACATTTGCGTAACTCAAAAACGGTTTTGTTTACTTAATAAGCTAAACCAAATTCCGCATTAAAACAAAACTTTCGAGATTTTGCTAATAAATTCGTTTTTCGTTGTTTAGTTTACTCAATAAACGAAACCGTATTTGAGTTATGTTGTGCGAAAATATGTTGTGTCACCTCCTCCATTAAAAAAAAAACGGTATATCTCGAAAATAAAAGCTAACCTTAAAAAAGGTTAGCATCACTGGATTCACAGATCCCAAATTAGGTTAATCCTAAATTCCAGCACAGTCTAGTTAACAATGTTTAAAAGTTTAATTATCGATTATTGATGCAAGACAGAAAATTAATCTATTTTTCGGTCTATGTTTTGTAATGAAAGTTCTTTACTTATTTACTTATGATCCATTAAAGGAAATAAATTATAATCAGAAGATATTTTTCAAGGTTATACAAAATTGAACATAGGTATTGACCGAACTTTTCATAATAATCCAGGAAGCACCCTATTTAATTGTTTCAAGTAGGGTAATCTATGATGATTTCCTATAATAATTTCGTTAAATTTTAGAATCTTACATAATTTTCTGTTCGCTATAATCCATTGAAGGGATCAAATGAATTGATATTAGGAAGAGTCAGTCCACCGAATACGACGGAAGAGGTAAAGCACCTTATTTAATCGCTTTAAGTACGGCTTACTTTTAGACCCCTCCTTAATTGCAATCTATGACAGATTCGTTAAATTTTAGAATCTTACAATACATATCGCACTTCATAAACAAGAGGTTGTTACTCGAATATTAAATTTTTTTTTTAAAAGAAAGAGGCTTTTTAATTAGAGGCACATGAAAAATAAATTTTAAACCAACCGGTTCATTACCAGACAGTAGACAAAACAGCTCGATATTATGAATGAAAGTTCCTTGGGAGTTTTTTCCCTTTTCTCATTTGAATTTTAATAGCAGAAGGGAAAAACTTAATTGGTCTAATAAATATTACGTGTCGATATTTTTTTCGAAATATTAAAAAATAAAAATTTTGTGTTAATACCCTCTTGTTGATCAATTGCGAGATGTATATTTCATTCTTCTAATCAAAAATAAGTGTAAAAGAAAAGCTTAGAACTATAAATATTTCACTTTGCTGTCAATATTGGTATGGTTTCTAGAATAAGATGCACGTCAAGTTTTATCAATACCAGCCACTGCCACCGCCAAAAATACAATTTTTCTTATCCAAGACCAAGTCTTTAAATTTGGTACATACAGCCATGTCACAGAGTGAAGCGCAAATCTTCAAACTTGATACATAAACTTTTTGAAATAAACAAATGATGCACGTCAAGTTTAATCAACATAAACCACACCTACCGCAAAATGAGTCTAACAAAATAAAACATTTTATTTATCAACTATTATTTCCTTATTTACATTAGCTAAAGCTAAAAGATGTTTATGCGATTGACGTTTTATACTACATATCGCTCATTTGCTGCAAGACCGGCATAAGTCAAAAAAAAATCCATTTCGAGATAAACGCGTTTAAAGTTTTTGATTTGCTTTAATCACTTAGAAAAAATAACGATACATTCTCTTCAAATGGTGAAAGTATAAAAGGTATAAAGATGAATTTTATACACAATATAAAGAAAAACAAAGCGACCAATTCTGCATCACTAACCAAAATTGTATTTTTTGATTTATGCCGGTCTTGCAGCAAATGAGCGATATGTACTCAAATACGAACTAGATGGTGCAAGGATACGATGCAAAACATCCGTAATTTGTTGAAGTTCCTCGGAGAGCATACCAATAGGGAGTACTGCTGCATACATTTTGTCCTTTCCATATACTTATTAGTACTTTATGAAAACCATACTGTCGTGATGTTAGACAATCGTTGTGCAAACAATTATTATATCAATGCTGTTTAAACAAGAAAAAAAAATAGATAAGAGCAGATCTGACGATAAAAATTCATGTGTGCACAAGAAATTGTTTGTTGTTTTAACATAGCGATGTCTAATGCAGACAGTATGTAAGGAATCGGCCTTGGATGATCTTTATAAGTCACATTTAACGGACAGACGAAGTTTGTTTGCGAAGGAGGAAGAAAAAGGTAAAGTTTGTCACGTATACAGCGTGACCTCTCTTAACAACAAGCTTCGTATGTCTGGCAAACAATGTCGCGACATGCCGTAGTGTAAATTAAGACTAACATAATTTCTTAACACAATTGCTCGTAAAGACTTAGTGTAACAAAAATCGAAGTCAAATCTAGAAATCCAGATTTGTTTTAATTCTAAAATAAAGTCATATTTAAATAAATTATTGAATATGTTTAGAGATTTTCGTTAATTTAATTTAATTCAATTCAATTCAATTGTTTAATTAAATAAGGTATTTTTTGTATTTGATGAAATACATAAGTTTTATAATATTTCGTTGGTTTTATTTTTAAAATTTCCAAAACTTAAGTTAGAACTTATTTCATTTCAAATATTAATTGCCATTTCAAAATCGCTAAATTCAAAAGCTAAACATCTTTTTTATATTTTTTTTTTTAACTATTTACATTAACTTAATTATAATTTTTGCCATTTTTTGTTTTTGTTTTAGAAACAAAATTTTTTTTTTTAATTTTTTTCTTTTCTATAAGGTACTCAATTTTCTATTCTTTGTAATGATTTGTTTAGATTTTTTTTTTCAATAATAAGAAAACAAATAATTTGGAAGGGTGTAAGAATGTAAACAATTAACAAAAATTTAATAAAAACAAATGAACATTTTTGTAAGTTTTAAAAATTGGAAAAATAGTCCTTATGACAAAGAGTTTTATCAGAGATTTATATGAACCTAATGTCAGATATAATGCACAAATCTAAATGCTTATGAAACTCAAGCACACTCAATCTGAAATGTTTCTGAGGTGTAAAATCTAATAAAAAATTGTATGGGTTTTAAGTATTCAGGTCTATTATTGGGTTTTTCCATCTAAAAAGCAAAAAAAAATTAATTTTGTATTTACGATTTGAAGTGGTATCTCTGGAGTTTTTAAGAGCGTAGTCCGAATTCGAAAAAAAATCATCTTCTTATTTAACGACTTCAATGCATGTATGTATGAAAGCTACAAGTTAGGCTTCGTATAAAATTTAGGTAGAGAAAAATCATTCAGAAAATATTTATATATGTATGTATATCGTTGGTCTTATGTAAAAAGGCCCTAACTTACATAATTTCAACTTGACAGAAGAAAGTACAAACATAAACAGGCCAATTATGAATACAAATTCCCCCGGAATTTTTTCCCTTCTCCCATTTTTCCTATGTAAATTCTTTTGCAAAAATGGGAGAAGTGAGAAAACTCCCGAGGAATTTTTATTCATAATTGGGCTGAAAGAAACTGTATATATATGATATCGTCAGCTTATTATTGGTTTGACCTACCATTTGACCATTTTGTATATGTTAGTTAGGAATAAGATATACATATATGTTTTAAACAACCCATTTCTCAATCAATAACTAGTTTTTTTTTAAATTTGTTATGATTTCCGAGATATTAAGCATTCATTTTACTTCATATCAACTATTTTAAAATTGTATAGATCCTGAAGATGAACTGAAGATGTTCGAAATATATTGATCTAATTTTTAGCAAAATACAATAAGGTTTTTTATTTCATTGGACTAAAAGAGGCAATACAAAATAAAAACTCAAAAACTATTTTAAAGTTTTGTATTGTTTTGCTCTACACGCCACTGATTAGCGATTTCCCCAAATTCTTCATACAAAATAAATTTCGCTCTTGCTTTGCTTCTTTGCCTTAAAAAAAAAAGTTAAAATAAAAGCATAGTCCAATCAGTAGGTAAACGTAGGATTACAACTTAAAAAATTTTTTTAAAACAATATTTTCACTTTCAATAAAATACTAATAGCTTCTCACTTTATTCATGAAATTTCACAAAAATTAACATTTCTCTTCAAAACATATGCCGACAGCAGTGGTGAAATTATAAAAATTCTATCGGTTATTTTTTTGTAAACTTTGCTTTGTAGTTTTCTCCTCTCCGACTTTTTGGCATATGCGCCAAGCAAATAATGAGCTGACCATGTTGTAAGATTGCTTGCACAGTTGCTGAAAAACTTGGTATTTTCAATACTTTTGCATACAATTTTCGTGAGGAGGTGCATTTGTGTGAAAAGTATTGGACAAAACTTATTTTCGAAAAAATCTTGTTGGGATCTTTCTACATGAATCCCCTAAACGATATGCGGTGTTATTCTCATGATAATTTCTCCTGCATAAAGCTGCGTAATCATAAGGAATTCCTCAGTTCCTCAGTTGTTGATTTCATAAAAATTATTAATTTTGAAATTTGTTCTAGCAAATTCGCTCATCGGGGGGCAAATTATGGCAGTCGTGATCGAATACTTTTTAGATTCGAAAGCAATTTTATTTCAGTCGATACTGAACGAATCGCAGTTATTTTTTTAGTGCTGTGAAAACTAAAATAAAATAATAATACATATGTATGTACTAAAAAAATAATTTCGATCCGTTCAGTATGAACAGAAAGAATGTGAAATTAAATTGCTTTCGAATCGAAAAATTATTCGATCATGACTGCCATAATTTGTGCCCTGGTTTAAAAGGCATGTTTGCCTTAGTGACAAATTTGGAGCAGCTTTGGCCATTAGGTGTTTCTTTATTTCGACCGACGTCAACCGGTTGTCACTTTTAAAAACTCAGAAAACATCGCACTAAACGTCAGAAAACGTCACAGAAGCCTAGAGGATTACCGAGCATTTCGATCCAGAAGAAATAATTTACAATTTCGAACAATTTGTACTCTATATTACGAACTCTTTAATTGTTTCTGTCGAATCTGGATATGTATGCGATTACCTCCCTTTAATGGTTACAGATGCAATACAGTCCAGAATAATATGCCTCTGGTTAAGACCGACTAAAGTGGCTAGGCTGCTCCAGCTCCCATTAGTTACCACCCAACAACACATAAACAATTACATAATTAAAATTTCTTACAACTTAACTCAGTTAAGTTGAAACTTAAAAGCTTAACTTAACTTACCGTAAAAGAAATGGATTTTCTTTTCCCTTCTCTGCTAATAGCTCAAGACTTGACGGCTTAAAATTTGAAGATTGTGAACCAGCACTTTGATAGGCACACAAACACAAGTTTGTAAACAATAATACAAAACAGCAAAATTTCAACTGAACTACAGTTGAGTTGTACACCTTAATAGGGGTATTAATTTAAGGGAAGAGCTTTCGATGAGGTCAAACCTGTTGCAACAAAGATTACTATTTATCTATGGATAAATAAAGAACTAAGCAACTCTGCGAGTACATTGAAGTCTGTACTCACATCCATGCTTTTTCTCCGTCTCTCCTACAAACTCAAGACCTTGCAAAGTAAACTTAACGTTCAGAAATCGTGTCTATATTCAACAACCTTAAAAATGTTGATTAACTTTATTTAAAAGAATCTGAATAACTGCAATAGAAATCGAAAAAAAAAATTGGTTAAAAACATAAAATAACAAAATAAAAAAATAAGTGATTTTACAAATTTTGTTTTTATTTTTTTAGTTATTTTTTTTTGTTTGACAAATTTTTTTGTTGTTGTTTTGTTTATACATTAAAATAAAAATTAAAGACAAAAAAAATTTTTTTTAAATTAAAAATTTTATAAGATTTAAAAGGAAAGAAAAACTAAAAATAAAAAAAGGAAAATTATAAAAAATACAATTATAAATCAAAATAACAACTAAAAAAGGATGAAAAATAAAACAGAATAGAGAAGAAAAAAAAATTATTTGTATGTAGGTTGTATGTGTGTAATAAAAAGAGAAATTTAATTAAAAACTATAAAGTGTTAATGTGTGTATGTGTTTTTTTTATTTTTTAATAATTTTTTTTAAAAAACTATGAAGGTAGTAGTTATTGTATGGTTTTTATAATTATAAACATAATTTTAAAAATAATTGAATTTTTGTTTTATATAAAAGAAACATTTTTTTTATATTAACAAATAAAATTATATAAATGACATTAATAATTAAATTAAAGTATTAAAAAAAAAATAGTTTAACATTTAAAATAAGAATAATAATAAAAAACCGTTTAAAAAAATAAACCACTTATATTTAAAAATTAACAGAAAGTTGTTTTTTTTTTAATTTTTAAAAATAATAATTAATTATTTTATATATTTAAAATATAGTTTAAGGTACATTTTTTCTTAAATTTTTTTATTTTATTTTTTTTTAATATAGTTAATTTGTTTTTTTAAGATTTTTGTTTTTAAATAATTTTGTAATGTACTCCCTAAAATGTTTGTTTGTTTAAATTTTTACATAATTATTTAATATTTATTTAATAGTAAAACAAGAACGATTAATTGCTGTTTGAATTTTCTGTTGTTAATGTTTTTATTTGTTTGTAGTGGTATCTGTTTTTTTTTTATCAATTTAACATTTAGATTAAATTTTTTGTTTTTGTTAAACATTAAGCATTTTTTTTGCAATTAATTAATAATAACTAAAATCTAAATACATTTATAACGTTTTTCTTTATTTTTTTAGTGATGTTTTTAATTTAATTTAGTTAAATTTTTTTATATACTTTTTTCTAAAGTATTTCTTACATTAAAAATTATATTTACATATAATAACAATTAGTTTTAATTATTAACTTTTCACAAAATATCTTTTTGTTTTACTTACTAAAATTAACAACAAAGTTTTTTTTTTTAAATATATTTGTATGTATATATAATAAAGACAATCCCCAAAATTAAAAATATATATAATAAATGATACATATATATTTGAATTTTTTATATAAAAACCCACAAAAACCATTTTATAAGTTAAAAACTTAAAATTTTCTTTTACCTTTACATTTGTGTTTGCCTGAAAGTATGCCTTAAAAAAGGTGTCTTTGTAAAGCCTGAAAGTATGTTACATATATCTGTATATATATTACTCTACGTTATATTTGTCACAAAAATATAGTTATTTTTTATACTTTTAAACATTTATTTATAAGCTTTGCTTTTCTTTCTTTTTTTCTATTTTATCTTTCATTTTTAAATAGTTTAAAACCATTTTAAAGAATTCAAATTCTTTGAAATTTTTGTTTATTTTTCTAACTTTTAAATGATTTCTGTGTTTAAATGTGTGGTGTGTGTGTGTTTGCTTAATGTAAGTGTGTTTTATTATTATGTAAACCCGCCCCTTAAAAAAAAACTATATTAATCTGTTTTTTTCCTACTGGTTGTTTTACACCTTTCGTTTTGCATGTAACATTTCCATGAGTAACGTTTGTGTTGGTGCACTACCGGCACAGTGTTTTGAATATAAGTGCTCTTCACCACGTGCTGCCATTGCGTGAATATCTGGCAGTATACTTAACAGCCTCCTGAATTTATCCTGTAATAAAAAAAATACGTATATAATTAAGTTTAATAAATTAAAAACTTACTAAGTCCTCGTCCGTATTATGAAACATTTGCTGCAGCTGCTTTATTCACTTCTCTTTTAAAACTGATTTCGTGTCCACACAATTTTAAATATATTGTAAAAAACTGCTTGGACACGAAACAAAGTACACTTTTTCATTCATATTTCCCCTTTGACTATCAAACTCAAATGTTTCGCAGCAAATGTTTTATAATATGGACGAGGACTTAATACAATATGTGTTTGAATTGTAATGATAAATTTTTTTCAAAAATACTGAAATACCAAAAACAAAACAAAAATTGTACCAAAATTAAAAATTTTGGATTTCTTTTCCTGCAGACATACCTTAAAGTTCTCTTCTAAAAGTTCATTCAATATCTTTTTAGTTTTTTTTTAAGTTGTATTAAAAAATAAATAACAGAGTTAATCGTCTTAACCGTGATTATATGATTATCTATACATTTAAAGGATTTGTTTATCACTTTAAATAGATATGACTTAAAAACTTAAATCTTAAAACTTAATCATTTCAATTATCACATAGAATCCTCTGAACATAACTTAAACTAAGTATGATGCAGCATCGGCTACAATAAACATACCTATCAGTTGTACTTCCGAGGACGTTTTCTTCTATATGTTTTCATTTCGTCCCTTTATAATCCATCAAGGTTCATAATTCCATCATTAATAAGTTTAAAATAATCTGCTGATTTTTATTAACGTAATATTTCCTTTTTTAATGCTTTAAACAAATATTATAAATTTTGTTTGTTGTTTTTTATTTATTTTTATTTATTAATCAAAAGACAGCTTTTACTGTCAAATAAATCATCTCAAATGTGTGTTAACAGCTTTAACTTAATCAAAATTCTGCTTAAACGCATTGAAAATCTCAAGTCTGAACGAACATAGCATAAAAATGAAAACCCATACTCTGATTTTAAAAATAACTGCCCTAAGGTATGCTCTTCTTTTTTCAAGTTAAATTTCCATAGTATGTAATAGAGTATGTACACATGTTTATGGATTCCAAACTGTTCCCTACATGTGCATAAATTTTCTTTTAATAAACTTAATTTTACAATCTATTTCATAATTAAAAAAAAAAACTCACCGTCACAGATGGATAACACGTTAATGTATAATCTAATAACGCAGCTTGTACATTTTCGTGACCCTGCAATACGGTTTTCTTATTGATAATACCTCGTACGTCTGTAAAAGAACAAAGCGTAATATTAATTGATTTTTTTTATTTTTTTTTTAATAATTACTAACCTGGATTTAACAAAATTAAAAATTTCATACACACATAATCGCCCATATCAAATTTCAAATCTTGCAGTTTATTTTGCAATTCATTGAAATAGTCGGAGAGCTGTGGCACACCTAATAGGCCTAAACTTAACAGATTAAAGACTTGACCATTATTCAGTTGCGTTTCGTCGGGCAGGCCATTGTGTATGCGCTGATGCAGATGATCCAATACTAACATATCGGACCATGAATGTTGTAGAAGTTTCATTTGATCGTCAACCTGAAAAGTGAATAATACGGAAAACAAGGGAATTAGTTTTATAAAAAAGAAAAAAAATTCTCAAAATGTATGACAAAAGTAATTTTATATATGGGTTCAGCAAAACTTCATCCTCTTTTAAGGATTCTTTGATTTGTTTCAAAAAACAGATTGTTTTTTTTTCTTTTTTTTTTTTTTTGCTATAAAATCATGTGTTAAAAGACTGGCAAGATGATTGCAAAATATATCAACGAATTCCGAAGTGTTTTTCACAAGCGTCTCGAGGCTGCAACGAAGAAGCTAGAAACCTTTTTCTCAAATTAAAAAAATATTTACAAGTCGTGAGATAGATACCAATCTCAAAATAAGATTTCTTAAATGCTATATTTGGTCCGTGCTTTTATTCGGTTAGGAAGCTTGGACCGTCAAAATTGTAAGCATGAACCGTATTGAAGCATTTAAATTAGGATGTTATAGGAGAATTCTGAAAATTAGTTGGACAGGCCGGGTCTGAAATCAAACAGTATTGAACTTTTTAAATAATTAAACGCAGAAAACAGGGCATATAATGAAAGGTGAAAAATATGAGCTGCCGCAATTTATAATTTAAGGAAGAATTGGAAATATCAGACGTTGGACAGGTCTGATATCCATATCGTACTTATAAGCACTACTTCTTAGATGTCGTGAAACATTTATTAAATAAGCGAATATCATTGTTGGAAAATTAATTGTATGCAACCGCTAACAGTAATGAATATGCAATAAAAAAAAAAGATTTACAAAATCAACAGAACTTTTGTAAAAAATTAGAAAATGTGCTTTTGTAAAAAAAGACGAAAAAAGTTGCTCGATAAAATTACGTTTTGTAAAAAACGTAAGCCAAAGACAGTAGAAAATCTAGTGTAAAACGTACTTTTATCATAAGTTATTTGTGAAAAAGTACCTAAAATTATTTTTGTAATAGTAATTAATAAAACGTACTTAATCGTTTACATGTTTAAAGAACATTTTAGGAAGGTACTTTTCAATAATTAAGTGCTTTCTATAAAATAAAATCCTCAGTTGAGTTGTAATTTCTTAATTTTTGTATTATGGTTTACAACTTTGCTATATTGCGGTGAACAAAAACATAACAAAAATTATAACTGATCCAAACCAGTTGTCTTAGTTACAACTCAACTGAGTTGAGTTGTAAACCGTAATAGGGGCCTTAAGTTATTTAAAAAAGTTGAGTCTAACTTCAGCAACAATTTGTGTGAAGTTGTAAACGACGTTTATAATGATGGTTTTAATAAATTTTGAATAAAAATTTATGCAAAATGTTTTAAAAAATAATAATAAACATATTCGTCATATTGATCTGTGCAGTTTCTTCATTGAAAATGTGTGTGGTTGTGCACAATTTTTTGCTTCATTATGAACATTAGTGAAAATGTTGCTGCCGCTTTGAGCAAAGCTTTAATGTACATTTTATTAAAACTTTTCGAAAAAGAATTTTCGAGCATTTTTTACTTAACAAATAGTACTTCTCAATTAGGTCCTTTTTAGAACTTAACCATATCATTTTTTTTAAATGACATTTTTAAGGAGTTTTTAAAACTATCGTGGGATTCACAAGGTGTGCTATCAAGTCATATCGTCCTAAATAATATTTTACAATTGTTGAAACAAATTATTGTTATGTTTCAAACAAAATAAATAAAATAACTATGCGGTAGAAATCTAATTTATAAAGCAAGTTGCCCACAACATGGCGGATTCGTTGGCGTATGCAGGTACCACCTTGAATCGAGATGGTTCAACATAAATGCAGGTGCTTCACTCCCAAGAAGTAAGCAACTTATAACGCACAAATTTCATGTTATTGCCAGTCAGAGATGGCACGAGAAAACTACCTGTGGAGAAACCAGTAAAATCTGGCCCATCATATATGAAAAAAGGACACAGCGGGCATTAATCATCTAAGAAACCTAATTGCGGTTATAACAGGCCACTGGCCCATTGGGAGGCACGTACAGATGCTGGGACTCCCTTATAATGACTTGTGTAGAAGTTGCGGCGACGAGGAGGAGATTTAAAACTGGAAATGTTTGGTCGAAGAACCCTTGGGGACAAAACTTTTCGCTCTGATGTTGATGTAAACAGGAACCACTCCTTTATTGAATCGACCGGATGGCTGCATGGGAATACTAGCAGCCAGATAACATAGGACTCATGGGAGACGGTGTGGCATGGTAACACAACGGGAACTAATTAATGAACCCACGTAAGCTGTGCTTGATCACGGCTGCAATGGAACCTAACCTAACCTTGCCCACAACAGTCATATATAATTCTTTAAATTATTTTAAGCCATATGACTTAACAACTTTATGACAACCTTGTGAATATCATATACTTATTGTTAAAAAAGTTTTTACTGTCTTTTTTTTGATGACGAGCAGCGCAGTTAAACGAACGAGTTTTGCGCTCGTCATCTAAAATTAGGTAGTTAACCTCCTCTAGTTCATTATCAAAAATACGGTATCTCCTTTTTTAAGGTTTTTAAAATGTATGAATATATTTATCATAATATAAATGTTTTTAATAGTTATTCTCATTTTATTAAGCTCATATACTTTTCAATACGGGGTTTTTTTTTGAACAAAAATCTAGGGTTTCAGTAAAAAACTTACACAAATACATTGATAACAAACTAAAAATAAAATCGAAGTTATTACAAAAACGATATCTACCTAAATAAAATGTCTGACAGCGATTGAGCCGAAATACACACAGAGCTGCTGTTGCGTCATGATTTGTATATTTTGTTTTTTGTTCTTTTTTTCAAAAACACCATTCGGCTTGCAATAAAGTTATCATTATTGCAGCAAAGAAATAAAAAAAATCAGCGTATAACAATTAACAAGAATTAACATAGAAAAAAAAAACGGAGAGCTCAGCGAAAACAATGTTTAAGGCTTAAAAATGAGGTTAAAGTTTTCAAGACTTTAATTGCATTATTAGTTTTATGGGATCCTTAAAGTATGCTTTCAATTCTTTTTAATCCTTCCTTTCTCGTTATGATATAATAAAAACACTAATTAATGTAAATTAGGGGGTTTCATTAAAAAAAATGTGATTTTCATATGACTGCTTTTGCCCGGAGTAACGGCAATCTAAAAGTATGTAAAATAAACTTTTTTAATTTGTTTTTAGCGGGAATATTTTTTTTTTTTTGCTCAAAAGAAAGCTTATCTTTAAGGTAGTTCTTGTCGCTTTTTGGGATGCGAGCGGCTTATGTATAAATAAAAATAATTTCAACTCTAGACGAAGGTTTTGCAATTTTTAGCGTTTGCAGTGTTCTTGTTCTTTCTCATCCATGTAACATATTACCAGGGAAACCAGAAATATGCTCCAAAAAACACGTTTTTTGCGCATTAAATATGCAGTAAAAACTGGAAAAATGCCCTGAAAATTGTTAAAAAATATGCACGAAAAAATTCAAAAATTACTTATTTGAAAACAAATTATGTATTCAACAATTTAACAGTTCCATTTAATAAAAAAAATCCTAAAATTTTAAACGATAAAGCCCAAACTCCATTGTATTTACAAACGAATTTTTGAGATTTTACCCCATTTGGAAACAAAAACTGAGTTATGTAAAGTGGTTAAAATTCATATAATAGTTATTTGTGCCGAATTTTATCTAGACATTAGGATTCATATGAGATTTTTTGTCTTAAAGGTATTTTAGGGACGGTCTTTAAATTGTTTATTAATATTAACATTTAAAAGGAAGTTAAAGCTTTTTATAGATGGGAGTTTTGGGCAAATGTGAATTGATTCGAAAATAATTTAATTTGCAGAAAAACATTTTTTGGGCCAATTTAATCCAAATACCAACCTAATAAGATGGTTTACAGACACAAAGACTCTAATTTGTAAAGAAGTTTTTATGGAGAAAATGTACAATTTTAGACCGATTCTCACCATTTACATAAAATACGTTCTTAGTACAATTAAAATGTATTTACCAAATTTGATCAAATTACCTACAAGATTGCAACTTGTATTTTGCGTACAAAATTAACATGTTCAGGCAACCTGCCAGACGGCCGGATGGTTATCGTTAGATTACTTTAAAAGTTGTTCTAAATCCATAGGTATACTAAAAGATTGGTCCAGATTTCTATATGTTACACACCAAAAACGTAGATAAATGCCTTTTCCTTAATTTTTGCTTATACATATAAAATTTTAAAGTTAAAAACACAATATAAAGTTTAACATTTATTTTTAATGACAGCCTGTTTTGTCTTACCATTTTCTAAAAGCTAAACGTAGTAACGCCACGAAAGGATTGACAAAAAAAAGCAAACAAAAAAGGGCGACCAATAGGGAGGATGGAAGACTGGGTATTTGAAAATTTGCAAACTTAAACACTTCATCAGCTTCAACAAATTATATGTAAAAAAAATTAGGATATAAAAGGATCTAATGTGATTAAGATAAAATTTTATTAAATTATTTATCTTTTTGTTAATATTATTATAACGGGTCCGCCATCTAAGGTTTTTTTTCAACTAGTGCTTATTTCGTGAATGGTAACACTTAGCTCATGTCTGATTTGACAGATAATTAGTTTTATCCTTCCGCTGAACGAATATACGCAAGAAACTGACATCCTCATCGATAAACCAAAGCGTGAAAAGCCAAAAACAGTGTGTACACTCGAGAATATTGCTGCTGTGGCAGAAAGTTTTCGTAAAGCGCCATCAACATCAATTCACCGTCGTTCAATTGAACATTTCGGAGACATCATTGAGACGAATTTTGCATAAAGACCTTGGTATGACGCCATACAAAGTCCAATTGGTTCAGGAGTTGAAGCCAACTGACCATCCAATGCGTTTTCGCTTCGCTAAGTGGGCCTGCGATCGACTTCAGAAGATGCCGATTTTGCCAAAAAAAAAATAATTTTTTCAGATGAAGCTCATTTTGATCTTGGCGGGAATGTAAACAAGCAAAATGATCGCATTTGGGACACATTGAAAAGCCGTTGCACCCAAAACGAGTCACTGTTCAGTGCGGATTTAAGTCCAGAGGCTTAATTGGGCAATTTTTCTTCAAAAATGAGCAAGTAGTGGCCGTTACAGTCAATGGCGATCGTTATAGGGCCATGTTGAACGAATTTTTGTTCACAAAAATTGAAGAGGAGGATATTGGCAACATTTGGATTCAACGGGACGGCGCTTCATGCCACACAGCCGAAGCTACACTCGATGTTTTGCGCCCTGTTTTTAAAGATCGCATTATCAGCCGCAGAGCTGATGTCGTTTGGCCACCTCGGAGCTGCGATTTGACACCGTTGGACTATTATTTGTGGGGTGCCGTCAAAGATAAGTGTTACGCCAAAATGCCAGAGACAATTGACGCTTTGAAGGACAATATTCCTAAAGCCAATCGATAATGTGCTTAAAAATTGGACCGATCATGTAGGCTACTGCATGGCCAGCCGAGGTAGCCATTTGAAGGATTGTACTTTCAAATGAAAAAGAAATTTGAGAAAATATTCAGTAGTTTTTTTTATAGCATTTTCAAAAAAAAAAGTTATTTGGCATATAAATAAAAAACAAGTTAGAGTGCTATATTCGGCTGTGCCGAATCTTTCATACCCTCCACCGACAGCTCAGTGGGCTTTATATGGGGCCTATAGTAAGTTATGAACCGAGCATCACGAAATATATTAGTGTGAGCAGTGAAGTATTTAATTTTATTTTGATAGCATTATTTATTACGGCTTTAGGCGTACTACACTGTTTTTCGGGAGAAGGGCTTATTTGGTCATAGGGTAAATTATAGACCGGTCATCACGAAAATTCACAGTGTAATTTCTAGTACTATAAAACTGTGTCGTGCCAAATTTTGTTATGATAGCATTATTAATTACGGTCTTAGGCGTACTAAACTGTTTCCCGAGAGTAGGGTTTCTATGGGGCCTAGGGTAAATTATGGACGGATCTTCACGAAATTTAACAGCGGATTTCCAGTCGAATAAAACAAATTTTTGCAAAATATTATCTCATTCCGTGCCTTGTTCCACCATTTATGTTATTTTTTGTAAAAAAATTACCATTTTTTTAGGTGGTAGTTCCACATTTTGATTCATAGCTCTGGTCCTACTGCACCGATTTTGCTGAATTTTAATCCCAAACTGCTTAAGATAACTACAAGCAATTTGGCACCAAGTTTCTTCATTTCTTTTGAGTTGTTCGAAAGTGAGCAGACGGACAGACAGACGGACATGGCTAAATCGACTTAGAATTACTCAAGGACCCAGAATATATATATATATACTTTATGGGGTCTGAGATGAATAATAAAAAAGATTCACACGGAATGACAAACTTAATATCCCCTCTTCACAACTAATTGTGGTGGAGGGTATAAAAAGAATTATTTGTCAACATTTTTACAGAAAAAAAGTGATTTTATTCCTGGGATTAACATATTGTGGGCATTACAGTATCGAAGGTATAAAATGATAGTTGGGTATGTTACATACCGTCGGAAAGGTTAATTTGTCTAGTTTCTCTGCATAATCTTTATTTTTAAGGTTTAAGAAACACTTAAACACAAATGGGAAAAAATTCAAAATAGTGCATTTGCTAAAAATTTCAAAACCCTCCTCTAGAGTTAGAAATTACTTTTTGTATACATAAGCCCAAAGCATCCCAAAAAGCGACCAAAACTACCTTAAATGAAACCCCAAGCTTTCTTTTGAGAAAAAAACAAACATTCACGCTAAAAATAAAGTTTTATATTAAAAAAAAAAAAATAGCTATCGAAGCTACTTGGGACAACTCGACTGACGACAATATGTCATAGTCGTAAGTTCTTTTCACATTAATTATAAAATTATAGTACTTATTGTATTTTTGAAGAAATAAAGAACAACTAACTAACTAACTACTTGGGACAAATTTTGCTAACACCAATAGGTAATAAGTTACTTGGATGAGAAAGAACACCTGTATGGCCAAAATGCCAAACTTTGACCCCCTCTAACTCAGAATTTTTGTGTCTAAGCTACTATCCAATAGGACTAACCTTGGTGCAAATTTCATCCAAATCGGAAGACATCGATTTCAAAATTGGGTCACTTGACATGAAATCCCCCATATACTAAATTTCAAGAAGATTGGATAACATTTAGGGGTTGCTCGACGAGATTTGAAGAAATATTAGTAAGTAAATTTATTAGAAACACTGCTACAGATATAACGAATTTAAAATAATGTCCAAAATAAAATATTAGTTAAATTTTAATATATTCTGCTCAAAAAAGATGCTACATGTATGCATTAATCAATTTAAAACGACGCAATCGCTTCTTATCGATAGCATGGAGACGACTTTTCCGTGATGTTCGATTACCAACAACAACAATTGTTTTCTGTTTGTTAACTTTTTTATAATATTAATTGTTTATCTTGAAGCGGATAGGAAAATAAAAATCGAAAACCGAATAATGAAAGCAACTGGCGAACTTTTGGTTGGTTCAAATCCGTTCGAAGCTTAACATCGCTTTCACGGCGAAAATTACTCAACACTTACGTCAAATTTAGCCTGTGATAACCAGAAATTACAGGTCTTCATAAACCAATGTGTTCGCAGAATAATGCGCATTTTCTGGCTACAGATAATAATAAACACCAGTTTATGGTTAGAAACACAACAACATCCAACTGCGTATGAAATAAGAAGACCAAAATGGAATTGGATTGGTCACATTTTACGATAACCTCAAAACGACATTATCAGAAACGCTATAGAGTGGAACCGGCAGGGCAGTCACAGAAAAAGGCGTCCTGCTCACACATGAAGGCAACAAGTCAATATCGTAGTTGCTGCCATTAATAAAAGCTGGGGCGAAATGAAACAGATTGCCCAAGTTAGATCACGTTTAAACGTCTTTATTGAGTCTTAATGCTCCTTATAGGATCGATGGGAACATATATAATTCCTTATTCTACTGTATCATTACTCTACGTTAAGAGCATTCATATGTTCTCTAAGAGTATCACTAAAGTATTCTTTGGCTTCATGGATTCCAAAAAACATCTTTGTTTTATTGGTGACAGAATAGCTCAAGCTTTTTTTCAAAATCTAAGTTTTTACCCACTAAACGTTTCGAACTGCCTCCTAGGTAGAGAAGAGATAGTTGCAACAACCCATTGTAATTTTTCCTTGGGTAATTCCCCTCATTTAGGACTGAATGTAATTGACTATACGCACAGCTTTCTTTATCTAGCATTATCGCATACAAGTTCTTATCTATAGTGAAGTTTACATGCTTAAGAACTGTTGAAAAAATATATGTAAATGCATTGACCCTGCAATGGAATGCTGCATTTACCAAACGCCTCTTTTAACAAACCATAATGCAGGATGTTAATTGTGAGTCACACTTAAACGTCAAGAGTTTTGCCCAACTTAATTTGAAATTTCTTTGTTTCAGTGTTTGACAAAGCCAACCACGGAGCAGTACACAATTATGCAACGAGTTAAGATTGTTGAAGCCTTTTACGAAAATGAGCGTTCAAATCAAAGTGCATTTTGTGCACTTCGTGATGTTTTTGGTCAGCATAATCGACCAAATGGGATCAAAATCGGGAGAATTGTGCGCAAATTTCAGAAAACCGGGTTTGTAGGAAATGTGAAAACACCTGTGCATGCTCTGCCAATTCCTTCTGGCTGGCGGCGTCATCGGGTCATACCTCTTCGAAAATGAGGTCGGGCAAGCTGTTAACGGTAACAGGGTTCGCTATCGCGAAATGATAACGGACTTCTTGTGGCCAGAAATTGAGGATATGGACCTGGACGATATGTGGTTCCAACACTTGTCACACAACCAACGAAACAATGGCTCTTTTGCGCGAGAAATTCAATGGCCGTATAATCGTCGTGCCAATGTTAATTGGCGATCATGTGATTTGGCACCGTTGGACTTCTTTCTTTGGGAATATTTAAAAGAAAAAGTGTACGTCAATAAGCAAAGAGCCATCCAAGAGCTATAGGATGAGTTCACACATTGACGATATTGAACCTCAATTTTGCTTCAGAGTCTACCGAAGCCGTGGCGAGCAATTGGCCGGTTTTTTGATTCACACGTACATACATAATTGTCATAGATCCTTCTATCATAATAAAAACAACTAAGATTATTCTCTGAAAACTTTTTGTTTTATTTACAATTAACATCGTGCGTTTTGGTTGTACACCCTTTAGATATGCAGTATTTCTAATATCAAACAAAATATGTACTGCACTATTAGATTTATTTTTATTTTGAAATAAAATCGATCATTAAAGAAACCTTTAAATATTACTCAATCTTCTTTACCTTCAGTAACATACGAATATACCTTTTGTATCACCGAACCTCGGAGCCGTAAGCAAAGTCGTATGAAAAACACATCTTAGGAAAATATGAAAGGCCCTAATGTGCATGACTGTGTTTCTGTTTCCCCTTGTCATTCATTTGTAGTCATCGTCGTTAAATGTTAGCAATTCGTTTGTTATTCATACGTTTTTTTTAATTTGTTTATTTTTTTTTTGTATTTTCGTTATTTGTGTGTTTGTCTGTTTACTTGCAATGATGAATGTTTGAATGGTTGCAAGTTTGTGTTTGTGCCAAAGCTGTGGTTATACTCTCTGTTGCTAACATATGGTTCAGCTTTGGTTGCTATGTAGGTCAAATATTATAAACAAACCGAAACAAATCTCTAATAGAACCAACCAACGAACCCTCTCTACGAAATTAAACGAAGTTTATAAACAAGCAGCAAATGAAAACGAATTGAAAAAAAAACAACTTTGAAACAATAAAATATAAACACAATGAAAAGCAAAAGTGACAACAGCAACGAAAACAAAAGTAATTACAACAACAACTCTTGGAAAAACTAAAAATAATTGCTTAATAGGTACCTACATACATACATACTTAGATTTGTTTAGTATGCAGAAAAAAACTAAATATCTATATAAAAAAAAGAATAAGAAATATAATAATAAATAAATTAAACGTCAACAATAATTGATATTCTGCCGGCTTAAAAATAGAAAGAAAAAAAAATTGGTTTGTGCTTGTCTTCTAAAGATTGTAGGTAGGTATGAAACAGAACTTAGTACATACATAATACATACCAACTATGAAGTACAAACTACATACATACATACATACATAGTTGTTTGATAGCTGTATTTTTAGAAATAAAATACTATGTATTTATGTATGTATGTATGTATGTATAAAATAGATTGCTAATGATAGTAAGAGTTTAAGTGATGTCAACTTTTGAAAAATTTAAAGCACAATAACGAAAAATGCAAAACTATGCATATGTATTTATAGTCTTTTATACCTATTTAAGGCGAATTCAATACAGGTTATCTCGGTACAACAACAAGTACAACTCGTACAAAAACCAAAAGCAATTTGTTTTTGTAAAATCATTGTACCTACAATGTCAAAAACAGAAAGAAAACAAAACAGAAACAATGATAATAAAAAAAATTTTGACATCCAACAATTATAAAGGTTAAAAAAAATTATCAACAGGGCTTTTAAAAGACCACCTCTAATGAATTCGCCTTGTTCATATCCAAATACTTATTTAACTGCCTGTTTTTTTTTTAATTTAATAAAAATTTTCGTTTACAAATTTATATTGAAAACAAAAACAAATTTCAGTTTTATTTTATTGTTGTTTCAATATAAATTCTAAAGCGAAAATTTTTCATTAATTTTAAAAAAACAGGGTTAATCAGGGTTCACAATATAAAAGTTTTAAATTAGAAAGTCTGATTTTATTGGTGCGAGGGGAAGAGAACATGCTATTCTTCTCTCCCTTAAGCTGGGATCTCACGATTGCCGCAAATGCGCCAATATGACACAATTTTGATTGTGCAATTATGAAATTGCACCAATCAAATATTCTGGAACCACACGATTGTCCTGTTTTATACAAATTTAATTGTCGCTAGTTGGTATAAAGTGAAATGGCTTGAAAAAACCAACAAGCTGGGCACCTGGCGTTTTAACCTCATTCGGGTACGCTGAATCCAGTGGTGCTTTCGTTTAGGTTAGCTCTTGTTTTCGAGATATACCGTTATTTCGAAAGTGAAGGAGGTTTCCCAACATATGTTCGCGTAATTCTAAAACGCTTTATTTTATTTTATTTTTTTAGTTTTCCCAATAAGCCAAAGCGTTTTTGAGTTACGCGAACATATGCTGTGCCTCCTCCTCCATTTTCGAAATAACGGTATATCTTGAAAACCAGAGCTTACCTAAAAAAAAACGGGTAGCACCACTAGATTTAGCGTACAGGAATTAGGCTAAAATGACAAAAAAGTGTAAATTTCGAGCAGTGTAATTGCCGCAGCACAGACACACGATTGTTCTTACTTGACAACTGCGAAAGCACCTGTTGTGGTAGCTTTTTTATTTGCTTGGAAGTTCTAGTTGGTTTGTTCATTAAAAAAAGGAAATTTATATCATATACTTAAACAAGTTTTTGTTGAATAGTTTTATTTGAAATTTATTTTTAGATAATTCCAAAAATTAACAGTCTGTTCAACAATTTCGAATGTTAACGTTCGGATATAAAAAAATTTTACAAAAAAAATTAAAATGCATAATAAATAAATTCATATTTATCTGCATTACTTACTAAAAGAAACATAAGAACGTAAACTTATAAAAAGGCCAAATATTTGCGAGTATTGTGTTGTTTGATTGCCACACAAGAGCACAATAAATTTTGGTGCATTTTTGTTATTTTTATTGACGCGCGGTTGTATATCGGTAAAAATTCCCGAAGTTTCCCATTTAGTTTATATTTAGTTAAATATGTAAAAAAATTTTTTAAGTTGAAACCATGTCGGGCATGATGCTGGTTTTTAATAATTTAAATTCTGTAAATAGGATGCCAGATAAATTTGTGAAGAAATCGTCAATTTCCAGAGAAAAAATAACAAAATCGTCTTTTACGTTTTGAAAAATCGTCAAAAAAAATCAGACAACTTGAAATTTAGTTTTTTTTAAACAATTTTTGTTTGTAATAAAAAACATAATTACTTTATACCCAGCTAGCAGGGAGTCTCAAAAAGAGCGTCTTTGATCGTCGATGACCGACTTTTTAATCGTAGAAGATTCCTAATAGCACAGCGAAAGGCACTTCTTCAATCGATTAAGACGTGGGTAAAGATTATCTAACGAGTCTTTCATGTCAAGTATCTTATGAGACATGTAGATATTATTTTACTACACGTGAAATGTTTGTTGAATATATGATTTATACAGATAGTCGTAAAAGGTTAATTTGATGTTGGTTTGACGAAAGATAAACAAAGTGTAACATTGTGGTTTTTGTACTCTGTAAACAATATTTTAATAATTTTCTTAAGACTTGCATGTTACAGCCGTACCTAAACAAAAGCCGTACCTAAGCAAAGGCACGCGCTTTTTACAGTTTTTGAATAGAGCGCCCTCAACGCTTTGCCGTTGGAAGAACCTATTTTGACAGCTCGTTTAATAGTGAAGTTTACCGCTATTGTTAATTAATAATTGCAATTTAGCTATTTTTGGTCAATCTAGCGTTTATATCTCTATTTTAATTTATAATTTTTTTTAATTTACACAAAAAATGCTATCACAACTGTTCGTAACACAACGTTGACTTGCTTTGGTATGGCATATCAGCGTAAAAGCTAAGCAAAAGAAAACGTTCCACCTTCCGCTCTTGTTAAGTTACGGCTGTTAACAATTCCAAGATTAAAACACGAACATGTAGTGTTTTATTCAGAATTTGGAGACAAAAAAATCGTCACTTTTTATAAAAAAATCAGCAAATCGGCACTTTGCTAATTCCGGAACAAAAAATCGTCAAATCTGGCAGGTATTAAACGGGTAAGTCAGTCAATCATAATTATATTCACTTTCTGGTTCTCTTGGGAAAGCGTATTAGGTAAGAATCAATCAAATTTCACTTTCGTATTATTTCAAGTACAAATCCGGGATTCAATCAACTTTATATATAATACTTGAATCAAGCGCATTTTAAGATATCGATACAGCTTCGGATTGATTTAAGTACGGATGGATTGATTTCTTCTTTTGATATAAAATTTATGACGATGACTTTTATAAGAGTTTCGATGGCATGGCAAAATTTTACGCTCCTCTCTAAAATCGCTTTAAGACGAACAAATCTCATTCGAATATATAGACATTTAGATAATATTTGGCACAAAGAGCTCTTGTGTGAGTCTTAAACTCGTAACATAATTTTGTTAAGCCGGTTTCAAAATTGCCCAAGGGTTCCAAATAGGGAACTCTCATAAAAATTTGTCTATTTGTATATACCGTGGTGTAGGGTACCAAATGTTCAAGCAGGAACGACTATACTTTCGTACTGGTTTTTTTAATAAATTATGTAGATTTTTATAAACAATGTTGAAACAGTTTTTACATAAATGCATACAAAATTTTGATATTTTACAGCTGTTAAGGAAAAGTTCATTCATGTAATTGATTTGTCCAAAAAGTAAAATATTGCTTCATCAGTTTGTGCAAATAAAAAAAAAATAAAAAACGCATTTTAAAATGCGTAAACAGCACTCTTAAGGGTACTGTCGAACAAAAGATCCTATAATTTTAATGGTCTCTTTTGTTCTTTTTGTGGGTATAAAAAGCACTAGATAAACATCATTGATTAAAATGTGCTGTTTTGGTCGTGACGATGACGCAGACAGAGTGCTAAATAAGTTTACATAATTTGCGTTTTTATTTTGCTGTTGTTGTTGCTATTGCAATCGTTACTGTTATTGTTGCTGTCATTACAGATAGTATAGTATGAATATATAGCAGTATTATGAAAATAATAAAACAACAAATCTTTTAAAGGCAGTAGAAAACATTAATGAACAAACCGCTTATTTTTTTTTTTTTTTTTTTTGCTTTAAAAACATTTGTAAACAAAATATTTAAGATAAAAATTGATTTGTAACAAAAAATTTTTGAAATTTTTTTTTTTAAATGCAAAACTAAGCTTAAAAAATTTCGAAATTAAAAAAAACTTTTCTTATAAATTGAGAAAATAAAAAATACATATTCATCTCTACTCACCTTTAAATCTTTAAAGAACACAGTATTACGGGCCCAATCAACTTGGGAAAAGAGATTTTGATCTAAAACTTTACACATTAATTCAAAGAGATCCACTTCAACTTGATTGTACGTTTGTTTTTGCAGCAACGCAAATAATTGCGTTTGCCATTCCCTGTCATCTATTGACTGTACAAATTCCCTGATCATCGGTGAGACCCTGCATGATAAGAAACCGAAAATTTTATTAAAAAATTTAATTAATAGATCATTCTGATGAAATTAGTTACCTTAAAGGTTCTATTATGGAATCGGCGGTACTAGAAGGATGTGTGCCCGAGTCGAAGCTTAAGTTTGTTGTATTTATTTTTTTTTTTTGGTAAAAAGAAAGAGAGAGAAAAAAAAGAAAACATTATAGTAACAAGCTAAATGTTTAATAGTAAGGGTGTGTCAAGGAGCTTGATTTAAAAAAAATTTACCTCATTAATCTAACAAGATAAACTTCTTGATTTGTTTAAATGTATCTGCAGTTAAGCTTTCAAAATCTTTAAGTATTTTGAAAGCTTTGAAGTTTAAACAATAATTTTGTTTGAGTTTTTACAGCTATTTTGTATTTTATTATCTCTAAAACCCATTTATAAAGCTTCAAAGTTATACAAAATATCAAAAAGCTATTAAGAAAAAAGTAGAAATTTTAAAAGGAATTAAAAAAATAGAGCATAAACAGCTCGCAATTTTTAAAAATTTAAAATAAAAAAGTTAAGTGTAAATAAATCTTTTTTTAAACTTTTAATATGCACTTCATACAATTTAAAAGCTCAAAAATATTTTAAAATAACATGAACAAAATATCTTTTACGTTTCAAAAAAAGCAAAAAAAAAACTACTTTAAAGAATTCAAAAGCTTTAAGATTTTATGACAATTAAAAATGCTTTTTTTACTTAAAGACTCTGTTATTTTACATCCTTAAAGCCTTAACATTTTCTATAAAAAAATGTTTTAACTGATTAAATAACTTAAGATTTAATGTAATTGAAATATTGGAATTGAAAGGCTGCAAATAATTTCAAGAGCTTAAAAGACTTTGTATATAAAAAGCCCTGAAAATTTTAAAGGCTGGAAAAATAAAAAAAAAAGCTTTTTAAAGCTTTCAAGAAATTTACGGTTTTTTGTAAATAATTTTAAGACATCACGCTTTCTGATATTTTAAAAGTTGCAAAAATATAATTTACAAATTTAAAAGGTTTAAAAAGCTTTAGCTCTAAATAAGCAACTAAAAGCTTTAAAGCGTAAACAAAGTTTAAATGTTATATACATATGTCTTTACTGATTTAAGCTTTTTATAAATCGTCAAATTTTAAATTTTAAGAACAACTAATAGTATTTAGAAAATTTAAAACCCATAAAAAAAGCTTTAAGTTTTAAATTATTTGTGGTTTTCAGATATAAGCTTTTTTAATTTTTAAACGCTATGAAAGCTTTGTAATGGAATGGAAGTAATGGAAGAACTTTTAAGGAAAGACTGGTCAATTTAAAAGCTCTTGAAATTAATTTAAAATAAAAATACTTTAGAAAACGTTATGTCAAAAACCCTTAAACGATTAAATATTTAAACATTAATAAAGGTTTACTAAACCAATTTTCTATGAAATCTGAAAGCTCTGAAGTTTTCTTTTGTTATAATAAATGGTTTTTATATTTTTGAAAAAGTCATTTTTTTTTAACTTTTTTTTCTGTTAATTCAAATAATAAAAATTGGTTTTGAGTCTATTCATTTTCAGTGAAAACACTTCAACAGTTTTAGTTTAGAAAAACTTTCTATGTGACTTAACCTTAAAGTCTTTTTGTCGTTTTAAATTGTACTACATTGTGCTTTTAGAAAAAAAAAAAATAATGATAAAATTTATCTTCCCTGTAACATACATTTTGCCTTCACACACCCTTAATACCAAACATACACTTGCGGTTAACCGAAAAACAAAACGAAATGGAAAATAAAATCGCGTAAAAAGAAAATAAAATTTCTTTATACCACAGTTTTGAATCGCTGGCACTTTGTAAGGATCCTGTGCCAGTTTCATGGCAATTGCCACTGCCACCACCACTGCCACTACCAACGCGGTTGATGCCATCACTTGTATTGCTACTGTTGTTGTTACCACTATTGCCACCACCACCACCGCCGCCGCCTCCTCCACCACCTCCACCACCAGCGCCACTACTCCCATTCATAGGTGTTGCTATCACACCAGAGCTGGCATTTACCTGACCTAAGGCAATAGCTATGGGGCTGGGTGATGAGTCGGGTGATTGTGTAAGAGAGGATACCTGAATTTAAAAAGCATAATTTTTATAAAAAAAAAAATTTTTTTCATTAAATTAAAATTGTTTTCAAAACTTTAAAACAAAAAACATTGTGTCCTACTTGTTTTATTGTTTGTGATTTTTTTATTTTTGTCTTAAATTAGGCAAATGGGTCAATGTCAAGGTCATTTTGTTAGTGTTTTAAATCGAACTCTTTTTTCAAAAAACATTAATTATGCAAACTTTCATTGTGATTTGTTTTTGTTTTTTGGCTAATTTTTGTTTATAAACTCACCTGAGGTATTTGTATTTCTTGTTTTATATTCATATTTGTATACGCCTGTTGATAGCCGGGCGATAATGGAGTCGGTTTTATTTCCCCCGTACCCATCGACGTTCGTAAGGCCTGCAATGCAATTTGTCGTTGTCGCATCACTTGCAATTTTCGCGCTCGATCTCTTTTGTACATGGGTCCAAACTTATTTCGACCACCACGCATTCTGTCGGCTCTCACAGCTAAAACGGGGAGGAGAAATATGAAAAACATTTTATTAGAAAAGTTGTTGTTTTTGATTTGGAAATTAATGAAATATTGGACTTTAAGGCAAACAAAATTTGTTTTAAACACAACATTTTAAGAATTTCGTTTCAAATTCAATTTTATCTATCAGCTAAAGAAAGAAAGATCGTTTAATTTTTTTTATTTGTCATTGATTTTCTATAGGAAGCACCAATAACGAAAAAGTTTTCTATACAAAATTATTTAATAGGTATAAACTTAATCTAGAACTTTGTTATTAGTAATTAATGTTTCTAAGAAAATTATAAGAAGTGATAATTTTTGAAGAAAATTAAGAGTTTTCAAGATGTTTTCAATCAGAAGTGATAATATTTCTTAAGAAAATAAGTGATAAACTTTTCTCAAAAATTTTCCTACAGAAAATTATCATTAGTGAAAAAATGTTATATAAATAATAATTATGTTATAAACTTTCTATGGATACTTATTATAAGTTATAAAGAGTAATCACGATAGTCATTGTGCAAATTTGCAGTGCGTATTATGATTGATCGTGAGCAAATTTGCTGTTAACAGTTATCGCAAGCAAATTAAAATAAATGTTTTCTTTTTAATTAATTTTAATTTAATTCTCTATTTTATATTAAAACCCACGAAAATGTTAAATTTATAAGTTTCCTCAAAAACAATATGGCGCTTAATATGTCAAATGTTATTGCATGAGCAAATACGTACATTTTGTTGTTGTGTTGTGCAAATGTGTGTATTTTCGCACGCATTGATACATATTCTTCGTTACATTATCATTAGTGATCAACTTTCATAAGAAAATTTGTCATAAGTGATTATTTTTCCATTAAAAATTATTATAAGTGATAAGTTTTCTTATGAAAATTATCATAAGTGATTAATTTTCGTACGATAATTAGCAAAGGTCATTAATTTCCTAAAGAGAATTTATCATAAGTGATTAATTTTCCATAGAAAATTATTGTAAGTGATAAACTTTCTATAATAAAAAGTACATACGCTTCTATTAAAAATTTTTAGTGATAAATCGCCTATGATAATGGTTACTGGAGATACAATTTCTTAAGAAAATTATCATTAATAATAAATGTTGTTCAGAAAATTATCATTAGTAAGAAATTTTAATCAGAAAATTATCATTAGTGATAAATTTTCATCAGAAATTTGTAATAAGTTATTAGTTGTTACATACATATATAAACAAATTATCACTTTTTTTTATAAAAAACTATGTGTGATACATTTTCTTTGGATAGTGATAAATTTTCTAAAGAGGATTATAATTTATGATTGCAAATATTAACAAACGATTTATATTTGTAACAGATTTTCTAAAAGGAATGTTCATTTGTTATAGATTTTCTAAAGCAAATTTTAAGTTTTCATAGATTTTCTTAAGAAAATAGAAAAGCTTAAAAGTGATAAGTTTCTATAGAAAGTTATTATAAGTGAACAAATTTCTTCAAAAAATAACCATTAGTGATAACATTTCTTAAGAAAATATATCTTTGTAATAGATTTTCTAAAGAAAATTTCAATAAAAAATTTTTTATAAGAAATTTTTAATTTCTTATAAATTTCCTATAGAAAAATGTCACTTCTTATAGATTTTCTATAGAAAATGTTTATTTGTAATTGAATTTCTTAGAAAATTTTCATTTGTAATACATTTTTCTTTAGAAAATTTTTAATTGTGATATATTTTTTAATTGTGATAAATTTTCTAATAGAAAATTTTTAATTGTGACCAATTTTCTAATAGAGAATTTATTTGTAATTGATTTTCTTAGAAAATTTTCATTTGTAATAAATTTTTCTTTAGAAAATTTTTAATAGTGATAAATTTTCTAATAGAAAATTTTTAGTTTTAATACATTTTCTAATAGACAATTTTTAATTTTGATAAATTTTCTAATAGAAAATTTTTGATTTTGACCAATTTTCTAATAGAGAATTTTTAAGGCCCGTTTTCACAACTTACCTATAGCTTAAAGTAGACTTTAATCGGCCTCAAAAAAGTGTTCCATTATTAAAATTTTTCTATAGAAAATGTTTATTTGTAATTGATTTTCTTAGAAAATTTTTATTTGTATTACATTTTTCTTTAGACAATTTTTAATTGTGATAAATTTTCTAATAGAAAATTTTTAATTTTAATACATTTTCTAATAGACAGTTTTTAATTTTGATAAATTTTCTAATAGAAAATTTTTAATTGTGATAAATTTTCTAATAGAAAATTTTAAATTGTGATAAATTTTCTAATAGAAAATTTTTAATTGCGATAAATTTTCTATAGAAAATTTTTAATTGTGATAAATTTTTAATTTGATAAATTTTCTAATTGAAAATTTTTAATTTTGATAAATTTTCTAATAGAAATTTTTTAATTCTGATCAATTTTCTTATAGAAAATTTTTAAGGTCTGTTTTCACAACTTACCGATAGCTTAAAGTAGACTTTAATCGGCCTCAAATAAGTGTTCCATTATTAAAATTTTTCTATAGAAAATGTTTATTTGTAATTGATTTTCTTAGAAAATTTTCATTTGTATTACATTTTTCTTTAGAAAATTTTTAATTGTGATAAATTTTCTAATAGAAAATTTTTAATTTTAATACATTTTCTAATAGACAGTTTTTAATTTTGATAAATTTTCTAATAGAAAATTTTTAATTGTGATAAATTTTCTAATAGAAAATTTTAAATTGTGATAAATTTTCTAATAGAAAATTTTTAATTGCGATAAATTTTCTATAGAAAATTTTTAATTGTGATAAATTTTTAATTTGATAAATTTTCTAATAGAAAATTTTTAATTTTGATAAATTTTCTAATAGAAATTTTTTAATTCTGATCAATTTTCTTATAGAAAATTTTTAAGGTCTGTTTTCACAACTTACCGATTGCTTAAAGTAGACTTTAATCGGCCTCATAAAAAGAGTTTCATTATTAAAACTTTACTTGAACCTAAAGTGAGCGATAAAGTAAATTAAAGTCCATCCTATCTATAAGGTAAAACTAAAGTTGTAAAAATGGAACACTTTTTATACGTCCGATAAAATCCTACCTTTAGCTAACGGTAAGTTGTGAAAACAGGCCTTAAGCTGGGATCACACGATTGCCGCAATGCACCAATTTTTACACTTTTTAATGCCCCAATCGTGTGACCGCACAACCAAATGGCTCATGTACCAATCGAGGACAATATTGTGCTTACTTTTACCAATCAAATGCAACCCTGGTGCGGCAATCGTGTGACTGTTTGCTATGAAACCGCGCGTCAATAAAATGCACCAATATTTATTGCGTTCTTGTGCGGCAATCAAACAACACAATACGCGGCAATATTTTCCTTTTTTTTTTAGATTTACTTTTTTGTATTATTTATTTTGCATTTAATTTTTTTTTAATTAATTATTTTAAGTATGTATGTATGTTCACAAGCACATTTAGCTGTTCTGTGCGAATATTTTTATTAAAGATATTTCTAGTCGAACCTAAACATACGAAATTGTTGAACAGACTGTTAATTTTTGGAAAATCTTAAAAAATTAAATACAACTATTCAACAGTAATTTGTTTAAGTATATGATACAAATTTAATTTTTTTCTATGAACAAACCATCATAAACTTTCAAACAAATAAAAAAGCTACCACAACAGCTGTTTTCGCAGTTAATACAAGTAAGAACAATCGTGTGACTGTGCTGCGGCAATGGTTGTACCCTATTTCGCTTTGTACCAACTAGCGGCAATTAAATTTGTATAAAACAGGGCAATCGTGTGATATCAGAAAATTTGGTTGGGACCATTTCATTATTGTGCGTCAATAAAGCACAATAAAAATTGTGTCATATTGGTGCATTTGCGGCAATCGTGTGATCCCAGCTTAAATGTGATAACTTTTCTTATAGAAAATTTTTAATTGTGATAAATTTTCTAATAGAAAATTTTTAATTGTGAACATTTTGAATTGTGATAAATTTTCTAATAGAAAATGTTTGTGTGATAAATTTTCTAATGGAAAATTTTTAATTGTGAACATTTTTAGTTGTGATAAATTTTCTAATAGAAAATTTTTAATTTCGATAAATTTTCTAATAGAAAATTTTTAATTGTGATAAATTTTTGAATAGAAAATTTTTGATTGTGATATTTTTTTTAGAGAAAACTTTAATTTCTGATAAATTTCCTATAGAAAAATTTCACTTCTTATAAATTTTCTATTTAAAATTTTCATTTGTGATAGATTTTCTATTGAAAATTGTCATTTATGATAAATGATTCTATTGTAATAAATTTTCTATAGAAAATGTTTAACTGTGATAAATTTGCTATACAAAATTTTTAATTGTGACAAATTTTCTATAAAAAATTTTTAAATGTGATAACTTTTCTATAACACCGATAAATAGTGAACAGAAATTTATATATATTTATAGAAAATTTTTAATTGTGATATAGAAAATTTTTAATTTGGTAAATTCTCTAAAGAAAATTTTCAATTGTGATAAATTCTCTGTACAAAATTTTTAATTTCTATAGAAAATGACAAATTCTGAATAATTTTAAAATGTGCATGTAATTTAAAAATCCTTTTTAATAAAGGCAATTATTTATTTGCTTTATTTAATCCATTTAAATCAAAATTCTATAAATTTATTTTTTTCTAAATAAAAAAAGGACTCGTTTCTGTTCTACAAACTGATTTGCATACTCGCATAAAAATGTGGTTAAAAATCCGAATAAAAAGTGGATGTTTTTGTTGTTGTTTTCAAGTAAATAATTGCAACGCAATAAACGTTTTTGTGTTTTTTTTCCAACTATTTTACATTTTGTCAATATCAACATTTTGCTGAAGAATATACTTTATACGATAGTTTTTAGTTGCCACCACATTTGATGTGTGTTTCTAATGTACCTCCATATTAAAAAATACAAAAACTATTTTACTAATAATTACTACCACAATGACAAACACAACTACTTCTGCTACCAATACATTCAACAAATAAAAATAGGGGGGACAATTTTGTACTCGCACAAAAATCTTTATAGTTTTCATACAATGAATAGTTGTTGTAGTTGCACAAATTCAAAAGAATACGTTTGAATTAAAAAAAAAAATAGAAAACAAAAAGAAAAGAAGAAAAAAAATATGAGAAAAAAAGAACTGAAAATTCAGTAGGTAAGGGACAGGTTTACCACTGCCCGATATAAATTAAACAGTATTTTGGAACATTTTCATCCATCACCATTTTTGATAGATTTTCTATTGTAATGTATCAGTAGCGATACATTCTCTATGCAATTTCATTGTTTTCAATAGCAAATATGGATATCACTGATGATAATTTTCCACATAACAATTATCATAGTTGGGGGTAGTGCACTAAATATTGATTTAAATCAGCAGTGCACTATCACTAAATAAGAGTGCACTACCCCCATCTATGACAATTATTACTGATAAGAATTGTCTGTAGAAAATCTACCACTGATTTTAACATCTTTTGCAAAGATCTTTCATTACCGAAAGTGACATTTTGGTATAGAATATCTATCTATCACTAATTATAATGTTTTTTAGAAAATCTGTAATATTTTATAGAAAATTTCTTACTGATGATAAATTCCAATAAAAAATCTATTACTTATTATTACTGTCTTTTGAACTGTCTATAGAAAATATATAGCTGGATATAATTTTCGTATAGAAAATCTATTTTTTTCTTTCGTCTAACACTGATTTAAAATGTTTTACTTTTTATAATTTTCTATAGAAAATGTCTCATTGATGATAATTTTCTATAGAAAATGTCTCACTAATGATTATTTTCTATGAAATGTCTAACTGATATAATTTTCTAAATAAAATCTATCACGGATGATAATTTTCTATTAATAATGTATCACTGATTATAATTTTCCATAGAAAATCCATCACTGATGATAATTTTCTATTGAAAATCTATCACTGATGATAATTTTCTATTTAAAATCTATCAGGAATGATAATTTTCTATTAAAAATATATCACTGATTATAATTTTCCATAGAAAATCTAACACTGATGATAATTTTCTTTTTAAAATCTATCACTGATGATAGTTTTCCATAGAAAATGCTATCACTGATGATAATTTTCCAATCTATCACTGATGAAAATTTTCCATAGAAAACCTTTTACTGATTATAAATTTCCATAAAAAATCTATCACTGATGATAATATTTTATTGAAAATGTATCACTGATGATAATATTTTATTTAAAATGTATCACTGATGATAACTTTCTGTAAAAAATCTATCACTGATGATAAATTTCTAAAGAAAATCTATCACTGATGATAATTTTCTATTGAAATTCGTTCACTGATGATAATTTTTCATAGAAAATCTATCACTGATGATTTCCTTTTATAAAAAATCTATCACTGATAATAATTTTTTAAAGAAAATATCATTGGACATAATATTCTATAGAAAATCTATCACTGATAGTAATTTCCTGTATAAAATCCATTACTGATGATAAAATCAAAAACTAATTCGATCCATTTCTGGTCGAAAATCTTCCATTTTTCCAAAAATTTGGCAACAATTTAAAATATGTATGAAATAAAAAAAAAAAACACCACCAACACACACTCACAAAAATCATTTGCACAGCGTTATATACATGTGCAACATCTAACGATGTATAAAATTTAGGTCAAGCGTATTGTTTACAAAAATATTTGCAATAGTGTAAGTGACAGCATGCATGCATTTGCAAGTACGAATACAAAATAAAAATTGCAATCTACGAGCGAATGTTTATAAAAAAGCCACCCAACAACAACTCATATTCACGTTCTACATAGTCATGGTTGTATTCTATAGATTGAAATAAAAAAAAAGAGTTTTCCTTTTTCAATGCTGCTGCAACATTCAGTTGCTGCCGCAACCTGCTGCGGCAGTGATAGTCTGACGAGTGCAGAGTTTAGTGTGTTTTTTCTATTGTTTGCCCATAATAAAAAAACAAATTAAGAAGCTTGGCGCAAAGCTTTAAGTTCTCTTTGCTTTTATTTTTTCTAAAATATATTAAGAGATTGTAAACAAAAGAGCCTGATTTAGTTGGAGAGTATTTTTTTACAATATTCATTTAGGAAAAATCATTATTTTTCCTAATCGTCTAATACTATGTAATGTCTACTTAATTGTTATTGTAATAAATATTATTGAGAAATATTTTTAAGTAAATTTAAATTAAAAAAAAAAGTTCTGAAAAAGAGGGCCAAAAAGGGATTAGGCCAGTTCAAAAGCAAATACTGACCTTAATTATGAAAAAAAAAAACAAGTAAGAAAGTATAGTCGGTCAAGTCCAACCGTTTGATATCCTACACCACAGTATATTGAGAAATATTTTCAAAAGTGTACCCTATTTGGATCCCATGGCCAATCATGAATCCGATAAATCAAAATTATGAAATGCGGTTAAGATTCGAAACGAATATTATCCAGATATCTACATTTATGTTTAGGGAGGGGGTTTATAATTTTGGTAAGATGATTTAAGTTGCAATAAGATATTTTTAAACCAAATGGTCATAGAGATTAAACTTCTATAAGAAATCTATCACTTTAAATATTTTTATAGAAAATCTGTGTTAAAATTTTTTATAGAAATTGTACAACCTGTGATAATTATGTAAAGATATGTATCACTGTTGGCAATTATCTCAAAAATCCATCACTGATGAAAATTTTCTACAGAAAATCTATAACTGATTTTAATTTTCTCTAGAAAATCTATCGCTGTTCATAATTATTTATAGAAAATCTAAAATTGTTGATAATATTGTATAGAAAATCTATCACTGATAATAACTGTCTCTAGTGGTTTATAATTACATACTTACAGAAAATCTATCACACTTAATAATAATGTATAGAAAACTATCACTGTTGAAAATAGTCTATAAAAAATCTATCACAGTTGATAATAATCTATAGAAAATATTTCACTGGTGATAATTTTCTATAGAAAATCCATAACAGATGATAACTTTCTATCACTGTTTTTATATTTCTATAGAAAATCTATCACTGACAAGAATTTTGAATGAAAATCTATAACTGATGCTAATTTCTACTGACAATAACTTACTGTAAAATATCCATCACTCATGATAACTTTCTATAGAAGATCTATCAGTGATAATAAGACAATTTTGTATAGAAAATCTATCATTGATAATAATTTTCTATAGAAAATCTATCACTGATAATAATTTTGTATAGAATATCTATCACTGATAATAATTTTGTATAGAATATCTATCACTGATGATAATTTTGTATAGATAATCTATCACTGATGATAAATTTCTATAGAAAATATATCACTGATGAAAATTTTCTGTAGAAACTCTATCACTGATGGTAATTTGCTATAGAAAATCTATCACTGATTATAATTTGCTATAGAAAATCTATCATTGATAATAATTTTCTATAGAAAATTTATCACTGATGATAACTTATTAAGAAGTTTTACCACAGTAAAAAATTTTTTACAAAAAATTTCTGGTTGTTAATAATTAACAATTAAATAAACTATTATTATATTGTTGATTACTTTCTAAACAAGTTGTAACATTTTTTCTAATTTTCTAAAAAAAATCTATTAATGTTGATAATTTTTTATGGAAAATCTACCACTGTTGATAATTATGTACAAAATCTATCACTGCTAATAATTTTTTTAAGAAAATATATCACTGATGATTATTATCTAAAGAAAATGTATCACTTTTAAAGATTTTTTCAAGAAATTGTATCACTGATAATTTGATAAAACTATAAATATTTTCTACATTTTTTTTATGTAAAAATAATTAAAAATCAATGATAATTTCCTGTGCCACCATTTCTAAATGCCGAAACTATAAGTGTGTTAGGATATTTTCTCTTTGTTTTAATATTTTTCTCTAAGTTTCTCTTTAAATTTGAGAGAGCAATTACAAAAATATGTAAAGTTTTTTTTTTTTACCAAATGTACTAATACCAAAGCACGTGTTATTACTACATGACGTATGAAAATTGCAACATCACTCATACGCGAAAATTTAATTTTACTTTACTTGCTCTTTGAATAACTGGGTCTCTGTTTTGCCAAAACTCTCAACAAGTATAAACTGCTTTATATGAAAAAATTGTTTACAGAAAGCTTTTAACGCTAAGAAAATAAAAGAAAAACATTTTTGTTTTAAAGAAACTGGTTTATGCTCTGTATTATAGTCTTTCTAAAGAAAGCTCTCTGTTATTTTAGCAGCCTTAAGAGTGAGAGTTTTTTGCTTAAGATACATAAGTATTATGTTTTGAAAAGAGCTATTGTTTTTGTTGCTTTGATTATTACAACATTTTTTTTTGGGAACAACTTTTGCTTTCATTATAAATCGTGTTGGTCTTTTTTTCCTATTTTTGGTTGTTGTTCCTCTTTAAGTTGTACAATAATTTTTTTTTTTTTGCCGAGTAAAAGTGTTTGCGTATGTATGTAAGAGTGTAACAAAAAAAAACTCTTTTCTGTTTGTTTTATTTAAGTTCAGTCGAAATGCCTTGTTGTTATTAGCTTCTTCTAGTTGCTGTAATATTTTACTTTTTGTTGCTGGTTTTGGTTTGCGTTGTTTATGGCTGTCTTGTATGAGTGTATTTAGTTGTTTTACATTTCTTTATTATTTCTATTTTCTTTTTCGCCTTGCTGCTGTTGTCATGATATTTTTATTTTACTTTTTTTTATTATTGTCGATATTGTGAGTGGAGTAGGTCAAGGACAGTATGAAAAGTGGGACACCAAAGCCATCACTTAACTTGGTTAGTGAAAAAAAAAAAAATAAAAACAAAAAAAAAAAACGAATTGAAATGAAAAACGAAAACGAAAACTAGGAAAATGAATAGAAAATTGCCGAGTTTGAGTTTGTGTCAGATGTGGATAAAGAGGCCGCCGCTGTGGTACGTGTAAGTGTTGTTTGGAATTTTTCAATTGCTTTTCAATTTTCTTCTTCTCCTTGAATTTTTTCTTTATTTTTGCCTCTTAAAAGACAATAGTAATTCAATCGTTTAAGATGTTTGTGTGTACTAAACAATTTAAAAATTTGTTAAATTTATGAAGTCGCTTAAAGACAAATACAATTTTTCTTTTTATTTTATCGCTTTTTTTTTGGTGGCCAATGACATTAAAAAGGTTGAGAAAAACTTTGAATCTTAAATATTTAACGAAGATTAAGGGCAGCTTATTTGAAATATAAAAAAAAACAAAACAATTTTAAGAGAAATAGTAAGACCTAAAATTGTTTACAAAAATATATAGGGTGGCGCATAAGTAACGTTAAGATTTGATCAGTGAATACATTTTTTAATTTAAGTCTTTTTTTTCGTCTCTTTACAGAATTAACTAAATAATACTTGGGAAATTTATGATGGAAAGGCTTAGCACAGAACAAAGAACCAAAGTTGTTCAATTTTACTTTGAAAGTCAGCATTCGATTATTCAGACACAAAGATCATATCGAAATTTCATTTCATTTTCACCTAAATGGTCACGTGAATAAACAAAATTGCAGAATATGGGGCAGCGAAAATCCAAGAATAATTGTTGAAGATCAAATGCACCCACTTAGATGCCCAGTATGGTGTGGAATAACTTCAGAGAGGATCATTGGACCATATTTTTTCGAAAACGACGAAGGAGTTGCGATTAATGTGAACGGCATTCAATACCGGGAAATGATTGAAAATTTGTTAAAAACATAATGTGAACATATTTCCAAACTATATTCTAAATTTTAATAAATGCCAACGTTAAATAAAAGCAGAAAGAAAAGAGTTATACATTGAATAAATCTTAACGTTACTTATGCGCCACCCTATAGAGATATAACAACTTTAGCAGATAAAAAAAAGAACATTGTCAATTATGACCGGTTTTTTTTATAGAAAACTGTCATAAAACCCGAATTTAAAAATAAACCAAGTAAGAGTGCTATATTCGGCTGTGCCGAATCTTATATGCCCTTCATCATGTGCGAGCAGAATACAGAGCAACTAAACAAAAACTGAATAGTTTTTACATATAAATACAGACATATTTACAATACTAAAAACTTCTTTATAAATTAATAATTTTTTTAAAATCGTTTTTGGAACATAAAAATTAAAAAAAAAATTCTTATTGAAAAACCAAGATTCGAACCAGGGGCTCCCAGTTTCTAACCTTAACAAACCCCCTCGACAACTGAACCATGAAGGAACGTTGTTTGAATGTCATTAAAATGAAATATGGCCCGTTTTACGATTTATAGCTTAACTCAGTTGTAATTAAAACAATTAGTCTCTGGGGTCTTCGGAAGCCCCATTTCAACATAAACGCGAACAGACGGACAACCGGATTTGAACTTCGCTTTTCATAAGAACCCAAAATATATATACTTTATAGGGTGTAGGATCAATATTGTGGAACTTACAAACGGAATGACAAAGTTATATGTATATATATCCTTTTTCCTTCGGTGAAGGGTATATAATCATATGTGACATCATAATTTCTATAAAAAAAAAATCATTTGTATTAAATTGTAAAATTTCTTTTAAGAAATTATCGTAACTGATTATTTATTTTTTAGCAACTTATCCTCAGTAAAAGATTTGTAATAGAAAAATATCATTAGTTTGAGATAATCTGTAAAAAATTTTCATTTGTTAGAAGTGTTCTATAGAAATTTTTAATTTGCGTTTGATTATTTAAACAAAATTGAAAACATTTTTAAAAAAAGTCATCAGGTGTAAGATTTTCTTTTAAAAATGATCATTGTTAATGTTTTCTAGAGACAATTTTTTATTGATATGTAAAGATTATTTATTATCGCTCACTAGTGATGATTTTCAATAGAATATCTTTTACTATTGAGGGCGATTTCTCTACAAAGAAAGTATCACTTGTGAGAGACAATTTCTATAGAAAATGATCATAAGAGAAAGAATTTCTATTTAAAGTTATCACTAGTGAAATTTTCTATAGAAAAAATATCATTGGCGAAAAATTTCAAAAATAAATTTATTACTAGTGTATAATTAGCATCTCTAATAGATTTTTTTTTTAAATTACCAAAAGTTATAAATATTCTATAGTAAATCATCTTTTGTAAGAGATTTTCTATAGACAATTATTATAAGTAATAGATTTGTAAAAGAAAATGGTCATATGTGATTAATTTTATGTAGCAAATACATAATCACTACACTGATAGAAAAATTCATCGTCATATTGCTAATATCCTAACATCAGAATTGTGACATCAATGTTACTACAAATGGCATCAATGATGCCAAAAGTAACATCAATCCAATGACTAACGTCTTCGTACAATTTTGTAATTTTTTACGTGTCATCTATTTTATGACTATAGTGACATCAATTCGATGCCACATTTTGTATATTATTAACATTAATTTTTTGATTACAATGTATTATAAGAAGCAAAAATTCCTACATTCTATTTTTTTAAATTATTTAGTTAAATGCGTAAAATTTTCAAAGTAAAATGATTACCAAAATCATATGGTGCATGGCGCTGGTGTCTTATTATTGAGAGTTCTGCTGTAAACAAAGGTCGTAATTCAACAAACGTGAAACGAACATCTGTAACGGGTAAGTAAATAACAATATTCTCACACTTTGACTTAAGTAAATTCCAATGACTTTGACTGTCATTAAATTGATGCTAATGTGTCCTTTCTCCGATGTTACTGCGTCATCGCACTGAGATATGTTCGTCATTTCTGTGATGCCGAAGTGCCATCGCATTCATGACACTTTGGCCAAGTGATGTTGAGGTTTACATCACAATGATGAAAAGTGTCATTGGGTCAAAAACGAAGACACTTGTCATAGTACCGACGTCAAAATACATCAGCGTTATGACGCCTTTTCTATCACTGTAGTAAGAGATTTTCAATAAAAAACTATAATAATGATCAATTTTTGTCATTTATAAATAAAAAGTAAATAGTTTTTACCTCGAAGTTTTGCTTTATCCCATACACTTTTAAGGGAAAAGGGAACATATATCAAGGGAAGTTTTATTCATGATAGGGGTGATGGATTTTCTATAGAAACTATTCTTTCTTAGAGATCTTTTATAAAAAAAAGTAGTTGGTAACTGATTTTTTTTATAGAAAATGATCACTAGTAAAGGATATTCTACAGAAAATTATCTCTAGTAAGAATTTTTTAGAGAAATGATCACAAGGGAGAGATTTGCTATTAACAAAAATTATCTCTATTGAGGGACTTTCTTTAGAAAATTATCATTTGTTGTAAATTATCTGTAAAAAAAGTTTTTTTCTGTTAGTTTTTCTATAAAAATTTACAATTTATGACAGACTTCTATACAAAGTTAGCAACAATAAGAAATTTTTTTTTTTTTTTATATAAAACAAAATTATCATTATCAATAGGTTTTCCATATAAAAAAATTAATTTGTAATCGATTATTTATATAAAACTATCATCTGTGATTGAAACTTATCATAAGTAGGAGATTTTCAATAGGTATTTAGGCCAGTGCTCCTTGGTGTTCGGTTCGGTAGATTTGTGAAAAACACAAACGCTAAAACAGTTTGTGAAGAAAATCATTTAAAAATTACGTCCCAGCAAAAAATTAGCCATTACCAAAAGAACGGCTGGCTACATTATGACTTATCTTTTGGGTTGCCAAGTTTAATCTCTCGATTACCAAACGCATTACATTAGATTATAAAAATGTGAAGTAATAAAAGAACTAATTTTTTAAAGAATATAAGATTGACTGAAATATTATAATTATAATAACGTTTTAATTTTTTGAAAAAAATTCCCTTTACAATTAAAAAAATAAGGAAATTATTCAATTCTAAGGCACTTATCATTTAAGTCTCATGTCTAGTAAAAATAATTAAATGGTAATGCAGTTGAGAAGTCATTCCGCCTAAAATGCTTAATTCCAAACTCGATTACCTTTTTCAAAATTTTTTGCTGGGGTTTCCCTGATTGTCATCTTTCGAACACAAAAAAAAATACTGTTCATATGCAACTCAACAAAAAGATTAGAACATTTAATTCTGTTCGGCTTTTTTTTTTTAATCACGAACTTCATTGTGTTCGGTTCAGCTCATTAATGTTCGTTCGTTTCTGTTGTGCATAGCGCCTAGGGTGATCGATTATTCGACTTTTTTCAATAATCGGTTTTCGAATATTCCGAATAGTGGATATTTTAAAAAACCGGTATTCGGTTAAGCATTTTAAAAATAATCGGTTTTAATTTGAATACATAAAAATACAAAAAGGAACTTCTAAAATACTTTACGCGAAGTGAATTAATAAAGTCAATTATATTGGCATTTTTCATTTTTTATATCAAGCAATACGATAAAATATCGACAGATACAACACATTTGTCCATGTATGTAAGTACATGTGCATAAACAATAATTGTAGTAAAATAGTTTAAAGTTAACCTTGCGGTGGAAATCCAGCACAATCGCTTCAGTAGGAAAAGAGTTGTTAATCCAAATGTAGACCAACCACCCTTAAAAACTTGTATTTTTTTTATTAATATGGGTAATTCCAAAGTGTTGAACGTGACAGTCGTACGGATCGAAAATGCAATAACATTTTAAACAACAAATATTTTTCCGTTCTTTTACCCCTTAAATTAAAGCACTAAGAGGGCATTGTTATCTATGCTAAAGTTTATGGATGGCGCGATTCTAGGTCAAAGTAGCGGTTCGAACGTGAAAAAAATAGAAGTAGTTTTTGTGGCCATGTATAAAAAGCCGTAATTCAGCGAAACCTGGAACTATTTTTTAGTCAAACTACTTTCAGAATTTTACGTAGCAATGTAACATTTAAATGTCTTTGGTTTGATTCCAAAATCTTATGTATTTTTTTTTCTAACCAAAATCTGGGTCGATACGTGACATTTCGAACGTGAAATTTTTTCCATAATAATTAAACTAAATAATGATTAAAACAAAATAAAAATTTATCGTTTATCCGAATAACATTTTTCTCTTCGAACTCTCCCTTAGATTACAGACCATGTAAGAAAATTTTTTGGAATAATTTTTATCAAATATCACCACTTTTAAGGAAGATAATATTAAAGAAAACATACAATAAAACATTCTCACAAATAAGAAATTACGTTTGCACAACTTTGCAGTCTGATTGTTCATCTTAGTGAACAAATTTATGGGTAAATTAATAAAATTAGTAAAAGCTAAATATTTCTCTATAACAATATCGTAAAATAATCAGCTTTTAATAACTTTTTAATTATCGGTCATACTGGACCTTTTGACGGAAATGCCCATATGCACATATAACTAAAATTAATTAGTTGGTGAATGCATCGATTGTTGCACAAACCCGTTTTATATGGCAAGAAATCATACTACATACATACATACTAAATTTCCTATTGATCGTGAAATTTCGTAAAGATTGGTAAAACTTTGTGCTAATTGGTTCATAATTTACCATGAATCGCATATAAAGCAGCCTTCCGAAGAGCACTTTAAAACGCATAAGACGGTTAAAAAAAATTGGACTACTGTATTGAAATATGGTGCAGTTTATGATTTTATATATAGTGATGATCGATCCATAATTTATCAGAGACCCAATGAAAAAGCCTCTACTGAAAAATCACTTTAATGCGGCTAACACTGGTACGAATCATGATATTTTATTCAAATTAGCTCGAATTAAGTTTTATTTGACTAGAAATAAGAGCATAACATTTTAAATTTAATGGTCGGCCCTTAATTTACCATGGGTCATATAAGGCGTACTTTGGGCATACACTTTAACTATATTTTAAAAACGTAACGAGTTTTAATACTGTCATGTCAGTTTTTTTAAAGATTGATTGTTTATTCAAAGATCCCATAAAAAGACCACTCCTCAAATATTCAGCCTTTTTACGGTTGTCGATGTCGTAAGCGACTAAGTCGATTTTTCAAGTAGATTATATAACAGAGGTTGTGTGTTACTTTAATCTTTAAAAAAAAAAGGACACAGTCGTTTACGCCAACGACAACCGTAATAAGGCTGATTTTAACTCTCAGTGGAGGATATCAAAATTAAATGTTTTTACAATTTCAAGTTCTATCGGGCTTAAAAACACATTAAACATAAAAAAAAACTTTTCTTAAGTAAACAATTTTTTTAACATGTAAAACAAAAACCATTATTTTATAATTTGTTTTTGTTTTTAATGTAAGTTGGATGGAGAGAAATTTAAAGATATCTTTCATGACGGCTTTTCGATAGCAAATAACCATCTTTTTAGGATTTTTTTTTTTAACTTTCATTAGGAAATTTCTAAATTGCTTTTATTATAACTTATTCACTTTATCTATTAAAAAAAATTATCCAATTAAATAAAAATATAAAACAGAAAATTACAAAATTTAAATACTTTCTATATTATAAATAATCATTTTTAATCATTTATAAATATTTTACTTGCATACCCCCACCCGCAATCTTTGAATTCTATTTCCAACTTATCTCAACTGATGATTAAAAACACCAATATTTTTTTTTTTTTTTTTTTTTTTTTTTTTTTGTTAATTTTAAATTTAATTTTGGTAATTTTATATTGTATCTAAAACTATGTTAAAATATTTAAACCAAAAGGGTAAAGAAATTAAAAAAAAATCAAAAACACCCAAAAAGATAATAAATTCAAAAACAGCAATAAAATAAACCAAAAATTATATAAAATAAAAAAGTATGTATATGAAAAAAAAACAGCAACCGCAAAAAATTCGAAAGTAAAATTATGAAGTTTAAAATAACAGAAAAGCAACATCGAGATCAAATGGTGCCAAAGTTATATAATGAGTTATGCCAAAAAAAAAAAAAAAATATATATGTAAATAAATATAAAAAATAACATTTTTAGGTACACAGAAAGAAAAAACTCGTACTAAATTTAATTTTTGTTTTTTCTTATTACTTTAAGTTCTAGTCGTTTAAATCATAAAGTTAAATACGAAAATTAGTAAAAAGTAAAATAACCCAAAATGGGATTACATTCGAAAACCAATATGCGGGCATACGCTTGTGCATGTTAAAGTTTCTTGCAGAAACAACAACAGCAACAGCTTTACAAAAGAAGGTTAAAAAGAACTTGCTTGTTTTGTGTAGAAAAAACAACAACTCTACAGGAATAAAAACATACAGTATTGTTCGAAACCTAAGCAACTTGTCTTGATAAAGTAATCAAAGCCTTTTATTATAATTATTTTGAAGCAGCTTCAGATTGGGTATTAAGAAAGATTACTCGAATTGGACTGTGGCGAAATGGAAATTTAACTTGTTCAATTAAGATGGAGTATACCCCACTCGAAAGCCAAAGGGAATAATAAAAATGTAATGGTAACATCCACCTTATTGTAAAGGCACAATAGACCATGGAAGCGAAAATATAATGGCGTGGACCCGATTTTCTACGAGTAAAGTAAGCACTTTTGTTAAAATACATACCAAAAATGGACCATTTCCTTTCTAGGGACTTGTTAGCCAACTACGTTCTTCAATGGACCAAATTGGAAATGCTACTTCTATTGGTGTTTCAATATGACAATGAACAAAAACACTAGCCAAAACTTACCAAATATTAATTGTCTGGTAATAGGATTCGGGTCTTGGATTGGCCAGCTTAATCACCAAACTTAAATTAACATTTTCGGCATTCTAAAGTGCCGGTGGTGGGAGATGGTCTTTTCAAAAATAAGCAGGAGCTTTTGGATTATTTAAAATTAGTGTGGGAATCAATGACTTTAACAATTTTAACAAATCTTATCGATTCTATGTCAAAACGATGTGCGGAGGTCATGCGAAACAAAGGCTATTATACGCCCCGGTAGTCTGGATGGTAGAGAGCTAGTCTAACAGCGCCGAGGTTGCGGGTTCGATTCCCGCCATCGATTCTTTCCTGCAGACAAGCGTAGAGCTTCGCGGGATTAACTTAGGAAATTAAAAAAAAAAAAATTAAAAAAAGCAAGTGCACGGCTAAAAAAAAAGTACTGAAATGAAAGTTGCTTAAGTTTCGAACAGTTATTCAAAGAGTTGACTTAATTTTAACTTCTTTATTTCTTGCAAGGGAATGAAATTAAATTTTTGTAGTTACTGTTAAAAAGTAGTTGCAAAATATAATAAAAATTAACTGTGCTATTTTTATTAAATCTACTTAAAAATAAAATGTAAGACTTTTATTATAATGTCACGAAAAGTTGCTTAGGTTTCGAACAATACTGTACATTCCCAGAAAAAAAATTTGGGTTTTTTTGAAGCACTTAAGAGAAAAAGCGCATAATCGAGTGCCTCAATAAGAGAGCTTTTATATAGCAGCAAATGATAAAGAATAAAATATAGAAAAAATCTGCTATTTTAGTGCCGACAATGATGAGGTTTTAAAGCGAAAAAAAAATAAAAATATATACTGGTTTACGAAAATTATTGAAACAATGCATTTAAGCAATTAAAAGCAAAACATCACTGAATATGGAAATATAGTTATCCCTTAAAAAAGCGCTTTAGGAGTGCTTTGTTTGCATGTTTAAAAAAGCGCTTATTGTCAGCAGTAAGTAGTCCTCCAAACCGGGAACACTCCATACTAAAATCAGGCATCTTATCATCAGGTTTAAAGCGATTTGAGGTATGCATTCATACATAAAACCTACTCGTCTTAGAGCACATTTTTTACTGGGTTATGTTTATGTTTAAAAATTGAAAAAAAGAAGCAAAAATTTCCAAATTCTATTTCTTAAATTTATTTAGTTAAATTATTACGAAAACCATCTGGTGAATAATGCTCCATACTTAAATCAAGCAGTCTGCACTTGAATTAAGGAAATTCGTATAGCTGACAACGCTTTGGCTTGATTTTAGAACAGATGGATAAATTTTTCTTTTCAGTGTATAAACAATTAAAAAGGTGTTTTTTTTTTTTTGTAAATAAAATAGAAAAATTAAACAAAAAAGGAAGGAAATAGAAAATGTTAAGAGATAAAAACACACTTTTGTTAAAACTCTCACGCTTTCTGCTTTTTCAATATTAATTAAACAGTTAATTGATGATAATTAAGCTAAATATTTTATTAATAGTTTAAAATAATTATCAAAGTAAAATATTTAAAAAAAAAAAAAAAACTTGAGCTGAAGAAGCAAATTTTTATTAAAGCAAATCTTCTAAACTATTGAAACAATATCAATACATGAAACTTAATATAGTTCTAGCTAGAGCTCAGAGCTGAAATTGTCGCGTTTATGATCGAATGACTTTAAGCGAAAGCATAGTTTTTGAGATCGCCGTATGCGACATCGAATAGCTTTAGTCGGAATTTGAGACCATGGCATTCGTTAACGAGTACTCGATCGAATACCTTCTCGCGAAATGTCATTCGAAAGGTTAAGAGCTGTAGTAAATATACTTGTTAGCACACTCAAACTAAAAGTCACAATACACGACACGTTTTTTTTAAATCTTACTTGGCAACTTTTTCACATGTAAATATGCATGTTTAAAAAAAATTGTTGTTTTACAGAAGGTATTCGGTCAAAAACGTTCGTGTTATTTGCTTCTGATACGTGTAGTCTCGATTTTCGTTTCACACAGCTTTTGCAGAAACCAAAGTATTCCTCGGCATCAAGACAGCGTGCTGCCGCCACAAAAATGTTTACTCGCGCCGCGCCGTGAAAGAGTTCAGCCAACTTAAAATGTTTTTTCTTTAACTTCGGATATAATAATGAAACGTTTTTAATATGTGTATGTGGATACTTTAAATGGTGAAATGAACGGTATTGTAAAATATTAACTTTAGACGGCTATACATTCATATGAGTTTTCCAGTCCAATTTTTTGAATGTCAGGCATAGTTTTGCCTTTAATTCTTTTTGTAGCCCTATGCTCCAGTGGGAGTTAGAGGAATACATATACATATATATATATACATATACATATATATGTATATGTCCACCAAACATTTATTTCCAACGATGTGCTGAAAACTTTCACCGTCTGCTTAAGTTGACTTAGGCAACTGTGCGAATACATGTAAATCAAATGTGACAAACCATAAAATTAAACTAAAGAATACTTTCCTAAAATTTGGCACGCAGACTCTGTAACCTATAAAAGGAAGAATATAGTGCGTGAAGTAGGGCAAGAAGGGTTAAATCTCCCCCTCCCTATATCTTCTTAACTAATCAACACATTTCTTGAAATTTGGCAGGCAAATAGTGTGACATCTGGAAGGAACTATAGCCCATGAATTTTATTATTGAGGGCGTGAAATAGGATAAGAGGGGTAAAAGCTCCCCCGCCCTATGTATTATTAACTAATCAACCAGTTATCTTAAAATTTGGCTACAGACACTGTAACATCTGAAAGGGAATAGGGAATAGGCCGTGAAATAGGGCAAGATGAGTAAAAGCTCCTTATCCCTATATCTTCTTAACTACTCAACCAGTTTTTTTTTAAATTTGGCATGCAGATACTGCAACATAAGTTATACGGCAAAACAATGTTTGCCAGGTCAGCTAGTATATTAAATCCGTATAGTTATTATATAGTAAAAATTACAAACGAATTGAAGAACTCTACCTGTGGTGAAGGGTATAAAAAAACAATGCCTAATATAACAAAAAAAAATTGAAATGATTATTAAATAAATAAATAATGGTTAAATTATTATTTTGTCACAATGACGGACAGATTTTATGAAAATAAAATAATATATATGTATGTATTTAGCTTTAGGCTGTTAAACAATATTAAAAATAAATAAAAAACCAGAAATTAAGTAAGATCTCAAAACAAAATTAAAACAAAATATGCGAATAATAACAGAAAAAATAAATATGGCCCACTAAACTTAAAATACAAATGCACTAAGTGTTGCATTGATTATACATCCACAGCTCTGCACTTAGCAAAACAACAAAAAATACATCTTTTCCAAGTAAAATATACTAATACCCGCAAACAAATTCACAACATAACAAAAAATAAAAACCAAATAAACAAAAACAAATACAAAATGAATAAAATCAATCACACATGCAAACGTACCTCCATACTCCCTCCCCGCAATATAAAAACTCAACCATACATGCATACTCATATAAATAAACCAGTAAATGAAGAAACCAAAAACAACACCAAAAACATATCAGCACAGAAAAAATCTAGGTCATGAGCGCAAGAGATGGATGTATAGGCCAAGAGCGCAAAGGCGGAAATGAGATAGCAAGAAGCAAAAACAAATACAAAAGCAACAACTATAGCAGCAGCAAATGTATAATAAAACAGCAACAATTTAATGTAAAACTATTTTATAAAGTGGGGGAATGTAATCATACCGACACACACATGTATTTACACTCTCTCACATACATATGAACACATACAATTATGTATTCAAAAACTAACTTAAGATTTATGAATTGCTTAAATTTTAAGGAAAAAAATTATTACAGTTTCCAAAAGGATAATTAAACATTTTCTTAAAAATCAATAAGCGAAGGTGTTGAAATTTTCTTTACAAGATGTTACCATTGTGTTCCATTCTACATCTTTCGATTATTTTAGTGCCATCACTAGAAAAGTGGCAATAAATTCTATTATTATTGTGGCATCACTGACAAAATTGCAATTGTGTTTAAAGCAGCGCTACCATTTGCCAAGTTTTCCTTTCGGCAAACTTTTTTTTGTTTAATTTTTTTATATTATTTGGTGTTTTCTTTCCAAATGTTGGCACTTTTGTACAAAAAAGTATTCAAAAACATTTTTTTCAGTTGTCAGAAATGGTCAAATCTTGTAGATGTTAAATGTTTCAAGTGTGAATGCATGTGTCACATTTTCAACATCTCCAAAATGTATTCAAGTGTTTAAAGCAGTGTTCGAAAAAAATAGAACATTATTTAGCGTTTGACCCACACACCCAGGAACGATATCTACTTTTTAGTTTTTGTGTAGTCGAACACAACCCTTAATACCGTTCTTAACTATTTTCAAGAAAGAGCCGAACATTATATAGTGTTCTGTTCTTCGTTAAAACACAGAACAATTGTAGTGATACTGAAGGCAAACATTATATTTTAATGTTCTATAATGTTTCCTTTTTTAAATTGATAAAGAAATCAACCAACAAAAATTTTTAGCAACGACCACAGCGACGAATAGCTTGTGTGTGTATTGTTTATAACTATGTTTTGTTTGTGTATAATTTTCTTCTTGATTTTTGTTTTACTATTAGCGTTTGTGTTTTCTACAAATCTACCGAACCGAACACTAAAGAACGATATTTAGTGTTTATTTTCGAATACTTGTTCAAAGGGTACATATAAGAAAAATTAAAAATAATCAAGTGTAAAAGTATAGTCGGTTAAGCCCAAACATTTGCTTCCCTTAAACACAGTATCTACACCAGTGTTACCAGGGGGAGAATACAAAAAGTAACGTTTTTCGTCAAGTTACATTTTGAAATATTCCTTGAATAAATATTTAATTTGTGTACATAACATTAGAGTAATTTGGAGGGCTGAATTCGAATCAGGGGCCAAATTACGGTATTCGATATCGATCAAAATTCCCATTTAAATTGTATTACAATTTCGAAAGATATCGAATGCGGTAATTTGGCCCCTGTAATTGGTTTTTCTCTATCACTTCAGGTTTTCGAGATGTTTTTTTTTTTGTTTTTAACATAAAAAAATCACTAGTTTATTAAAAAATAAATGATCTCATATAAACCCAATTCTCGAAAATGGAAAACGCCTAAAACCGGAACGAATTTTAACACTGTGAGGACAGTTTTTTTTCAAGACTGGTTCAAAGCTTATAGATTCTAAATATTTATAATACTCCCGATGGAGGCTATCAATTATAAAATTTCTCTTACACAAATACATTTGAAACATAAACAAAGTTTTTAGAATTTTTTGTTTGTTTTAAATGTGCGAAAGAAGGAGGTAATTCTCATTTGGTGAAATAGGCAGTTATTATTTTTGCTTATCGACGGCATGCAAACCTGCTAATTCCCTTTCAGCACATTTTACAGGAGAGACAAAAAACTTTTTAAATTTCATATTTGCAGCTTGAGAGGAAAACCAAAAATATAGCTGGTTTTACAAACTTCAAGACTCAAATTAAATAAAAACTACATGCTGGTCGCTGAGGCGTACCCTTTCTCTACCACACGGCATCAAAATCTCAATTTACTTATTTGTAAGTAAATTATTTGCATATTAAGCCGACGTTATGTAATTTAAAAAATTCGTTTAATCGAGTCCCAATTTTTTAATATACATATTCGTTATACAAGGAACTCCATGAGGAAGAATTAAGGCCTCGTTAAAGTGCGAATCCGTTAAACTGAGTTTTCGTTAAACCGGGGTACATATATTAGTTTCTTATTTATTTGAGAAATATAAAAAAAAACTCCTCAATTTAATATCATCATTTTAATCACTTAAAGTATTTTTTAGCTCCTTTTTTTAAATATTTGGGGTATTCACAAGGTGTGCTATCATGTTATATTGTCATAATGTTCTAACATTTTACAATGGTTTAAAAAAATTTTTGTTACTTTGTAAACAAAAAGTGTCTAAAATTAATAGAACTTTGCTTGGTATTTTTATTGTGCTGTCGTAATTAATCAGAAGAGATCTGCGCTGAGCGGCTGAGCCGAACCGCATTAGTTTTTGTAGCCGTCGCCGTTGATGGTATAGTTTTATCCGGCTAACATCCGAATTGAACCTGCGGCTAGCAATTTTTGCAACATAAGACTTGCGGCGTCAAATTAGATCGGCTTAGGACTCTGATTTTTAGTAAACAAACAAAATAAAATTTATATGTGGTTTGCGTCTGAAAAATGGAAAATAGTCAGGAAAGATCTAATTTAATTTATTTATTCATGGATTAGAATTAAAAAATATTTTTTATTTTTTTTAAATCTTTATTTTTTATATTTGTTTTAAATCAGCTGACTAAATTCAAAATAGCACACTAAATTATGAGGGATTGTTCACAACAGTCGTATATTTTCATGTTATTATTTTAAGACTTATGACTTTATTACACCTTGTGAATCCCCCAATTATTTAAATATGTTATACATAATAAAAATAAAACATAGTTTAAATATATTTTATACGAACGAAAATACACTATGGCGAAAATATTTCTTTACCATTATCAAAATAATTTTCGTGGGAATTCAAAATTTAATTTAAATGATTTTGTTATTCGTGCTTAATTCCCAATTTTTATTATTATATAAGCTATTCCTATGCTAAATTTCAGTGTTTTTATCAAAAATAAGAATTGGGAATTAAGCACGAATAACAAAATCATTTAAATTTTTTTACTATAGCTCGTCTTAACCAGTCGCCTTGCCTTCAACATTCATTTTCATTACAAATCATTTTTTTCGCTTTTAAATTACCCTCAACTTGAGGACGAGGTGAGTACGAGGACAAATTCTTGTTGAAAAATAAATGAAAACTGTAACGAAAATGTTTTAAAATGAGATCGCTCGCAAAAAAAAGTGCATAAAATATTTATCTTTTTTTTTTCTTTTTTGTTCAATAGTTTTATTATTTTATTTTTAGCACACAAATACTTTTAAACAAAAAATAAATTACAAAACAACTGGTTTTAAAAGAGGCAGAGAGTCAGACAGACATAAATTTACACATGGTTTTTTTTCAAAAAAAAAAAAAAAAAAAACAAATAAGAGATTTAATAAGTTTGAAAAAAAAAATCAAATGATTTAACGAAACATGTATACGAGAGACTGTGGTATAAAAGAGAGATAGAGAGGCTGTGTAACAGTATTTTTTTTTTTAATATAGGTGAAGTGATTTTAAATTTTAAAAACATGAATTAACAGGCGATTAGAGGTATGTATGTAAGTGGTGGGGTGATTAAAAATATCGACTTAAGACATGACAAATTGTAAAAAAAGTCGTCTATTGCCGGTAAAAAAAACCCAATTTCAATTTAGTTCTGTACACTACACCACTTGTGGTATGTATGTACAGGGTCAGCCAAATTACTTTTTTTTTGAAAATGCTATTAAAAAAAATTACTGAATATTTTCTCAAATTTCTTTTTTTATTTTACAATCCTTCCGATTAATAATGGAAAATAATTTTATTGAAATGGCTGCCTCGGCTGGTCATGCAGTAGCCTACACGATCGGTCCAATTTGTAAGCACATTATCGATTGTGTGCATCTGTATTTCACCAATGGCTTCACGAATATTGTCCTTTAAAGCATCAATTGTATCTGGCTTGTCGGCGTAACACTTATCTTTGACGGCACCCCACAAATAATAGTCCAACGGCGTCAAATCGCAGCTCCGAGGTGACCAAACGACATCAGCTCTGCGGCTGATAATGCGATCTTCAAAAACAGGGCATAAAACATCGAGTGTAGCTTCGGCTGTGTGGCACGTAGCGCCGTCCTGTTGAAACCAAATGTTGCCAATATCCTCCTCTTCAATTTTTGTTAACAAAAATTCGTTCAACATGGCCCGATAACGATCGCATTGACTGTAACGGCCTCTCCTTGTCCATTTTCGAAGAAAAATGGCCCAATTATGCCTCTGGACCAAAATCCGCACCAAACAGTGGCTCGTTTTGGGTGCAACGGCTTTTCAATGTATGCGTGCGGGTTTTCTGTGCCCCAAATGCGACAATTTTGCTTGTTTACATATCCGCCAAGATCAAAATGAGCATCATCTGAAAAGATGATTTTTTTTGGCAAAATCGGCATTTTCTGTAAGTCTATTGCAGGCCTACTAAGAGAAGCGAAAACGCATATTTCCCAGCGTTGTTCAAGCGTATACACAACCATATTCGTTCAGCGAAAGGATAAAACTAATTATCTGGCAAATCAGACATGAGCTAAGTGTTACCATTCACGAAATAAGCAATAGTTAAAAAAAACGTTAGATGGCGGACCTGTTATATTCTGGATCCTTGAGTTATTCAAATGGTCGTTTTCTTATTAGACGATTATCTTTTTTCCAACAAATTTGGTTTTCTCAATGTCTCATTTGAAAGGTGATTATCTTTTTTCCGAAAAAATTGGTTTTCTCAATGTCTCATTTGAGTGGTGTTGCCAACTGAAATCAATGTAATTGTCGGTATATTGAGAAAACCAAAATCGTTAACAGCTTTCGATACATTAAGAAAAGAACAATTTTAGTGCCAACTTGTTTATAGTTCTTCTCCTAAATGTGACGGAATGCACCGAATGTCATTAAATTTTGCAAAATTCGTTTTCGCATAATTTACCGTAGGCCCCATATAAATTGCACTCTCGGAAGAATTCTTAAGTACGCCTTAAGCCGCAATGGTCTATCATAGTTTCATAAGACTAGAAAGCTTTCTGTCAAATTGAGTTAATTTAAGTCCGTAATTTACCAAAGAACCCATATAAAGCCCATTCTCAGAAAACGCTCCAGAGTGCCTTAAACCTTGAATATTGAAGATTAGAAACCACTCTGATAAAATGCTAAAACCCCTGAAATATTCGAACTCTGTGGAGGGTACTCCAAATTCGGCATAACCGAATAATGTAGCACACTAACTCGTTTTTTCTACTAACAGCTGGTGGCCTAATTGTTTTTTTTTTGCTGTGCAATATAAAGTTAGTTTTTTTTCTTAATAATTGTTTACAACAAATAAGCCGTTTAAAAAATGTTAAGCAGCAAATAAAATAAATTTGGCATTTCTGGCTAAATAATGTTCAAGTGTTTGTAATTAAAATTTCTATAATTTGTAGTTAAGATTTATTTACAGCCTGGCCCGCAATGTCGACAAGAACAATGCTTTCGAATATTTATATTAAAAACAAATTTTAGTTTTAATTATTGTTTTCAATATTAAAATACGAAATAAATTTTCTTGTCGACATTGTGGGCCTGGCAGTAAAAATCGATTATTATAAAAAATAATAACAATAGGAAAAAGAGGTTTATTTTAAAAACTTAATATCACTTCTCAATTAAGAAGCATTTTTTCTTGAATGAATGAATCCCTTAAAAATAAAAAAGCAGATTGAACTTTTAAAGAAAGTTTGAATTGAAGTACCCTGTTAGCACATAATATGTGTTGCACTTTGACAAAACATCTTTAGTCGAATTAAGATAGTAAAAATGTTTTAAAATAAAACTCGCTGAAAATTTTTATTAAATAATAAAATAAACCAATTTAAAGAAAAAGTTCGTTTATCATAAAAATTTTAAAAACGTTAACAAAAAGGTTTTTTTAATGAAAATTCGTTTGATTAACAACATTTTTATTAACTTTTTAAATTTGACTTAAGATTTTTTTGTCAAAATTCAACAGAATATGAATATCAAACTTGAAAAATAAGAGTTTGAATTATTTTCTTTAAGGCCCGTTTTCACAACTTACCGATAGCTTAAAGTAGACTTTAACCGGCCTTAAAAAAGTGTTCCATTATTAAAACTTTACTTTAACCTGAAGTGAGCGATAAAGTGAATTAAGGTTCATCCTTCCTGGTAGGTTACAGTACAGTTGTAATAATGGAACACTTTTTATACGGTTGATAAAATCCTACCTTTAGCTATCGGTAAGTTGTGAAAACGGGCCTTAGTCTTATTTGTAAAAAACAATTAAGAAAGTACAGTCAGTCAGTCAAGCCCGACTATATGAAACCCAACACCACAGTATTTTAAAAGACATTTACGAGAGTGCACCCTATTCGGGACCTATGGAGAATCGTGCTTATGTGTCCAAATAAATATGGATATGTCTATGTTTTAAATGTCATTAAAATCGGTTTGATAGTTTCTGAGAGGCAGAAATTGTCCGTATCTCCCTTCGTGTTCCTACGATTTTGCCCATTTTTAATAGGCTTGGTCCTTGTGCTAATAAGAACCTATAAGCCAAATTTTACCAAATTATCTCAAAAATTGCGACCTGTTCTTTGCGCACAAGGTTACATGGCCAGCCAGCCAGCCGGACGGACATCGTTAGATCGACTCAGAAAGTCATACTGAGTCGATCGATATACTTAAAGGTGGGCCCAGGACCCATATTTTACGGTGTATACACATCAGCACAAATGCATAATACCCTCTCTACGATTTTGGTGTGGGTATAATTAAACAGGTGTATAAAAGGTTTACGAAACCGATTTTTCTGAATTTATTTTTTTTATAATAAGGGGGTTAGTATTTAAAGCTGGAGGTCTACATTTTTTTGCGACAATGAATGATGAAGGGTTACTTCAAAAAAATCGGTACCAGTTCTGCCCATTTTGGCAATTTTTGTTTGGCAACGTTGTTAGAAAAAGCATTGTCCGTCCACGAAGGGGAGTTTCAGTAGAGTTCATTTTAGAAAGTACTCTTTCAACACAGGCATTACCAGTTGCAATAACCAGCATATAACTAACAGCTAAAGCAAGTTCTTTAAAATGGAACGTATAGATTTAACATTTTGTCAAAATTGATTTAAATTAGATGGAATCTCATCATTAAAATACTATTTTCAATTAACAAGTGGTGATTTTTTCCATCTGTTTCATAAAAATCCAAAGGTACGTTAGGATTCATACAAATCTTTAAAAATATCTTTGACAACAACTACAATAACAAATTTATGGCTTATCAAAAATAGCCAACAATATTGGCAACTATTTTAAAAATCGCCATGTCGCCAAATCGAAAATTAGGTCGCCAGACAAGCTTGAAAATCGCCACGCCACGTTTGGCGAAAAATTGCCACACCCGACAACCCTGGTTACAGCAACAACAACAACAACTAAGATAATAAAGACTTCGCAATTTATTTAAAATGAATAAAAACTCTTCAATTTGTTTTAATTTGTTTAAATTGTAAATAAAGCTTAACAAATTATTTTCATTAAACTCCATAGCTTTTTTGCACTTCAAATTGTAATAATTTCTTTAGAAATCAATAATTGATAAATGTATAGAAAATGAGAACAGCATTAAATTTTTTCTTTATTGAAAGGGTTCAAACAATTCAAGAAAGAGTAGTTTTTTTCTAATTAAGTGGGTGGTTTGTTTATTTTGAAATGCAAACTAAAAAAAATCGATTTTATAATCAATCATGTGGTTCAGTAATAAAAAAGTTGTACTTAAAATAAAAATTAAAAAAAAAAGATGTAAAAGTGCTTTATTTGGCTCTGCCGAATCTTTGATACCCTCCATCAAGAGTTAGAATATTTCAAGATTGGCCTTTTTATAATTCAATTTTAATGAAAACTGACCTCACAGTATCATAATTCGTGTAATGTTTGGATTTTTAAAGTCCTGAGCATGGAATAACTGCAACCGCATTCATAATTTTCAACATATTGTTGGTTGTATACGCATTCACTTTCGCAAAAATTTAATTTTATTTTTCGCATTCGCAAAACACACATTCGCACCGCCCTAATCAATACATGAAACAAATAAAAAAATAAATAAAGGCCTTACACAACAAATTACAGCAATGGCAATAACAACAACTACTAATAATGATACTCTTCTGTACAGAGCTAAAAAAATATGTATTAATCAGCGTGGCAATTTTGGCATTTTTGCAGCTAATTTAGCATTTTTTTGTCTGATTTTGCTGCAAATTTTCCATTTTTTTTGGCATTTTTAACTTCATACTTATTATTTAATTTAAGTATATTCAAGTAATCTTTTTTCGAAAATCTACCACACTTTTTTGTTGAATGCACATACAAATCCCTACTATTTTGCTAGAAACTGTCTTTTAAAAGACCTTTCATAACAAATTTTTTAAAAATTTTATCAGTTTGATCCATTAAATTCATGTTAAGCTGATTTTTTCCCCTCAATTACGATTTTAAAAAATTTTTGGAATTGAAGTCCAAAGTACATTTTTTTGTTTTTTCATTTTGTCTTTCTTTTTCTTGTTGACCTTTTTCAGCACAACTTGAAGGACAAATGTACACATAGAGCTCGTGCCTTAGCTTTAACAATAATTAGAATTGTGGTTATTTTGTTGAACTATTTATGGTTTTTAATCCAAATTTTTAAAATTTTAATCAGGCTTAAGTTCATCAAATTTAATTTTCATTAAATTTATTTTATGAAGAAAGGAAAATGGATAATCATTCAAAAAAGCAAATTTCGATCTACCAAAGGTTAAAATACAATTTGGTTCAAGGATTGATGTTTGACTATTAACGTCAGCAGTCGTCGATGGCTGCGAGTGTAAGACGGCAAATCCATCTGAGGAGATCAAGTGGTTGTGATCGAAACATGTCATGGTAACCAGCCGCCTGGGTTCGAATCTCAGGTCAGCCAAGAATGAATGATTATCAATAACAATTTTAATTAATTTTCATGTTGTAAAATTCCTTTCTTCATAAAAATAATTTAATGAAAATTAAATTTGATGGACTTAAGCCTGATTAAAATATTAAAAATTTGGATTAAAAACCATAAATAGTTCAACAAAATAACCACAATTCTATTCATGTCAAATAAATTTTATTGAAATACTAAATAATAGCCATTTATTAGTCAAGTTCCTTTGATTTTTTGTTGTGGTATGGAACCTTTTGTTTGAAAACTTTGTATGTACATACATAACATACATACATACATATACATATGTATGTATATAAAGACTTAAATATATTTGTTTTATAGTTTTAAGACTTTTTATGTTTAATAAATATTTTATTGTTATTTTTTAATCAGTTTGTTGTATTGATATGATGTGTGTTTATTGGGAAGAATTATCTAAAATAAATCATGTATAAAGATGTATTAACTAAAATAACAAAAAGAAAAATAATGCAATTTAAATTTTAGCACTATTTTTTTTGGCAGTTTTGTATTTTTCTTTTAGCAATTTTTAAAAACCGATTTAGCAGTAAAATTTTCTTTGGATATGGCCACACTGGTTTTAATGAGTGTCTAATAAAATTACAAACGCAGAGTAAAAAGCCTACATACATATGTACGTACTATAAACATGCATACTGGTTATTTATCTGTACACACAATGGCAACAATAACAGCACAATGTTACAGAAAAAAAGCAATGCCAATGAATATGACAAGATTTTGTTTTTATTGTTGTTGTGGCTTAATACAGTTTTTATAATATTGAGAGGGGTTATGGTTACCCCCAAGTCAGTGTTGCCAGATAAGGGGTTTTGTCCCAAAACCGGGATATATCTGGTTACAGATATTTATTGGAAGTTAATTGATGATTCTTGCTAAGTGTAGGAGTAGTTAATTTTACAGTAGAATCGCAGCAAATTTTAACGGAAATGTTGCAAAGGTAATGTACTTTTACGTACTATTAACTTTTCTTAGCGACTTCAAAATAGAAAAAAATATACAATATTACAACACATTCTGTAATTGCAACTCTAATTTATCGCTAGAAGCTCCTTCTCTGGAGTGTAGCACTGCCCGATCTTTGCTAAAGAAATAAAAAATAAACAAAAATTGAACCGAATTTTTTTACCTTCTTAGATAAAATGTGAAGAGAGAATGCCATTTCTTCTCCCCTCTCTCCAAAAACTCAAGACTTGACGAGTCAAACTTGACGTGTGTGAACCGGCACTAACAGTTGTAAAACTGAATTGCGATAGGGTAAGTTTATAAAACCCTGCAGGCATTTTGTTTACTTAATAAAGAATAAAGGGTATTTTTTAAGACCATGAAACTTAAAATGGTAGACAACACAAAAAAATTAAATTTTAATCGCAGATTAATACACGGAATTTCCATTTGAAACTGATTTAAAACAAATAGGCACGTCCAATTTGGCTGCATGTCACGAATAAAATGATCAATGTTGATTCTGGTTTATCAGCATGCACCAGTGACTTCACAACCCTACGGAAAACAATCAAGAGGTGTCACATCACACGGCCTTAAAGTCTGATTGAGTGTTTATTTTCTCTAAATCTTCACATCGCCTTCATTTGTAAAAAAAAATAAATTGCGAAAATCTACGGCTGATTTTCAAAGTAAATTTGGATAATTTGGTGGCGTTATTCAAGCATAAATCTATCTATGCATGATGATGTGTCTGAGCAAAAAGCCATCGTTTGACAGCTAACCTTTCGTAAGCTCTAAAAACACCCATTATAAAGGAATGGCAATGAGCATTTTGAACCTTCCCTAGATATAATGCAACCAAATGTGGAAGTTAAACGCATTCACCCCTATAGTGAATAATTTTTCCCCTTTTCACATATTTGCGATCATGAAAAACTCCCATGAAAAAAATGTCATTCAAAAGAGAATAATAACGTGAAAAAATTTTCTCGTGAAAAATTCCCCTTATCGTGAAAAGTTTTTTCCCTCGTAATTTGTTCACATTTCCCTTAGATTTTTTCACTTTATTTTTGTTAGGGAACAGAACATGTATGTAAGTAGTTTCTCTAATAATTCGAATATTAAGGTTCATTTCCGTTAATAAGGCACCAACCGATATATTGGTCAACAAAATGCATAACAAGAGGTTGAATGCCGGCGGATTTGTAAAGCTTTCGAAAGACGTGGTGGTGGCAGAATTTTAGGAAATATTTTATTACATAAAATTTAAAAAGTGCAAAAAATTAACGTTGCAATCAACCTATCCCTCCAATACTAATCATTTAGCTTTATTATTTTCACTTTTCTTTAAAATATATACATATGTACGTTAATATTTTTGAACATATATTTCATTGATTTTTAATATTTCCTAATCTTTCTTCTTTTTTGTTACATTTACTGGAACTGATAGCGTGAAAAATTTTTCACATGAGATTCATGATAGCTTTTTTCCCTTCGAGGGGAATGAAAATTTTATGGGAACAAAAATTCCACTTGTTATTCACGATAGGGGTGATTATTTTAGGTATTTTATTTTATGTGTTATTAATTGTTTTTAAAGTCTTTAATGTTTTTTTTGTTAATTTATTTTAAATTACCGTAAGAATCTTAACAGTTTGGCTAATAGCAATCTTCTTTCAATGAGTTTGTTGTTTTCTTGCTTCTTTGTAAATATATTTTTATTCAATAAAACTTTAATTTTATATCAGGTGTAATTTCATTTTAATCGGGTAATTTTGCTACATCTCAAGTGTAATTTTGAATTTTGCTGGTGGGAACACTGTTCACAATAGAACATTATATACGGATTTATATTTCTCTTCACTGTTAATTGTATTTTAGTAGAGTAAAAATGTTTTTTTTTTATGCGTGTAAATAAATACCCTGCAAATCATAGGACCAGTCCAAACACGCGTGTAAAGAGTAGCCCACAAGGGACTAGGACTAGTCCAAAAGTAACCCAAACGTATGGAAAAAACATGGTATATTTAACATTACGATGTCCTAGGGCAGGACCATATAACCCATCTTTGGACTACAAAGGAGTAGTTTTAAAACTACTCCATTGTGTACACAAGAGGATTAGTTTTAACTTTGTTTAAAAACGAAAACATGTTGTTAAAAAACGAAGTCATGTCGTTTCACTACACACACTTTTTAACAATGACATGGTCCATGCTTGCATTACATCGGACCAGTCCATGGAGTAGTCCATTTCATGAAAATGGATCAGGTGGTCCAAAAATATTTGCAGGGTATGTATATTTAAATGTTTGGCGCCACAAAAGTGTGATTTGCAAAACAGCTGATTTCAGTTGGTTTGTTAGTTTGAAATAGAGCACGCTCACATTGAAAAATTTTAAACTGCTACCATTTACAGAAGCAATTTTTCTATTGTCTTTTACACGACATGTACGCATTTGGATGTGGGAAATTTTACAACTATACTCGAAATACTAGTTGTGTAAAAGTTCATTAAACATGAAATATCTGTTTTCAACAAAAGAATTTAATGAAAAATATTTTATTAAACAACAAAAATTTTATAAGTGGTGTTGTTTTAAAGAAATATGTAATATTATAAAAAAAATTAAAACGACAGTTGCAATCCGAACCTAACAGTGTAAAGTGACAATAAAACTTTTTATTAAAAAAAAAATATGTTTTTTATTGTTCTTTGTAATTTAATGTTTTTGTGTTTTTTCTATACAATAAAATTGGTATATATATATTTTTGATTAGATCCCCTGAAGATGAGCAACGGAGTTGCTCCGAAATATTGGGTACAAAAATAAAAATATTGAAAATTAAAATTGAAATAGCTTTTTTTTTAATTTATAATAAATGACCTCAAGCCGAAACAAATAAAAACCACAAAAAAATTTCAAGTAATATAAAAGACATAATTTTCTTTAATACTGCACCAAAATGACTTTGTCGACAACCACAACACAAGGAACTGATTTCGCCATTTCGTCAGCTCATTATTGGTTTGGTGCATATCACGGTAATTTTACCATAATATGCGCCAAACCAATAATGAGCTGACGATTTGTAATATATTTTATAGTGGGGCGCAAATTTGTACGAAAAGGTTTACGTTATGGCTTTTAATGGCTACTTCAGATGCAACGCTAATAGTTTTCCCTAAAAATCTTTATAAATTTTGTTTAAACTCAAAACTCTTCACTTTCTCCTGCAAATCAAATCTAATTTGCGATGTTTTGTTGACTTTTTTTTATCAAAGAATACAGAACTTACAAACTTTAACGCTCATATTTGTGTAAATCTATTGTTCTTCACAAAAGATAATGGCCTTAGGTTTATAACTTAATAAAAATGAATTTTTTTTCCTCAAAAACATTTCATAGTGATAACTTGTTTGTTCTCACCAAGTATCGATTTTGTGATAAAAAATCGATTTTCTCTGAGAAAACAAAATTGTTATAGAACACAGAACAACAATAAGATTACTAATTGTTTATACATATTACGAATCGACAATGTTAATACTATTTTATTTAAATGGAAATATTTACAATTAATTTTAAATGACGATTTATTTAAAAAAAAAATAGAGGACAAACTTGAAGATTTACATTTTTAATTTCTGACAACACTTCCTTAAGAAAATAATCAGCGTTTTTGTTGAGATCCCTACATTGGCAATTTGACCTTGCGAAATTTTTTTGAATCAATGATTCCGTCAATAGTGCACCGCCGCTGCCGGCTTCCTTGCGGCATAGATTTCTAAAATTTTTTTTTTTTGTTTGTCAGAAGAAAATAGAGCACGCTCTTATTGAAATTTTGTCAGATGACTTTGCGTCTGACATTTACAGAAGCAAAGTTAAATAGGTAACGCACGACAAGTCTGTATTTTGCAGTGGGAAATTGAACATGTCGGATGACAAAAACATGTGGTGTACGGGCGCCTTAACTGATTCTCTCGTTGTGAGAAAATGGTACCCTACAGATGAATCACCCAAAAAAAGCATTTCTAATACAATTTGCAGTTTCGTTTTTGACCATTTGAATGAATCATAAATGAATCCCTTTCCCATCGCTCAAGGGGAAAATCAGTTTTTAATCATCAAAAGTGATCTGAAAAGACTCATTTAGGTGATTTTACAAATAATAATCACCCAAATGTTATCTGGGTACCGACAACAACAACTCGTTCTAGTAATCGCATGAGTTTTATTTATTTGGGAGCATGTGTAATTGTGTGTTTGTAAGGTTTCCATTTTTATTTTCTTTTTCTTTTTTTTTCTTATTTTAAGTTTTGTCGATTAAATGAAAATGAGAGTGAATTAGTGTTTGAGACTGAGTGACTTATTGACTCTTTTATTAAATTCGTGCTTATATATACATACATATGTATGTGCATATGTTTATAAAAACGTTAAATTACTGTTGTTGTTTTTAAGGTATTTCTTAATAAATATCTTTTTCTTGCCATTGTTGTTGTCTTCTTTGCTAAAAGGCTGATATTAATATGACGAAACAGTGTGAAACTCACACACACACACATTTAATAAAAGCAAATTTTAAACAAAAAAAAGCTTTATATACACATAAAAAACAAAAACAAAGCATTTTTCTTCTTTTTTTCTTAATTTAATGTGTGTTTGTATGTCAGTTAACTACAAAAAACAAAACCAACAACAAGCTAAAGTAAAAACAAAAAAAAAAACTAAATATTCAACCAAAATAAAACCCCAAAACACATTGACACACATTCGCGACACATACAGACAGACACACACACACACATAAATGTAAATTTACTCTAAAAATTCACACACAAAAAAATGTGCCTACTGAAACTTTTTTGATAAAGCTTAACATTAAGAAGAAGAGGAAGAAGAAGAACAGAAAATATTGTGAAAAATACGTACGATGTATGTAAATAAAAGTAAAATTTTTTGGGTCTTGGGATAGGTCGGTCTTTTTTTTCCAATTTTTTTTTGCTGTGCTCGTTTGTGTGTAGATATAATTTTTATTTATTTTTTTTTTTGAGGTCGTTTGTTTTTTTGACACATAATATACAATGTCTCATTAATTTATACAAATAATTAAATATAGATTTGGAATATTCGAAAAATAAAAAATATTTATATTTAGTAGGAAGGCATTTGAGATAATGACTGTATTAAAAAAAACTTTTTTCTAATGAAGACAAACAATTGGGTAACTTTTTTATGTTAAAAAAAAAACTAATAAAAAGATGTTATAAATAATCAATGAAAAAAATCAAATACCTACATACATATGTACATACATATGTATAGGTACATACTAAATAAAACGACTTTTAGAGATAGGAAAGGGCTTTTCCAATATGTATGTTGGTATTTAACATTTTTTAATAGTTTTCTTTCTAGAAATGTTGTAGAGTTTCTTATTTCCTTTGCGTTAAATTTAAAAAATATTTCAAAGAAAAATTCTAAAATCTTTCAAAATTCTTCCAAATTATCAAATTAAATTCCAATTTTCCAATACATACTTTTGAATTAATTAATTATTAAAAAACCACCTTATTCTAAAAGAAATCGTTCTCCTTTTAAAATTATTTTCTAACGGCTTTATCTTTAAAAAAATAAAACGGGTTAATAAAGGGTTTATGAAGCGGATTTTGTATGAACAATTGTTTAATAAACCTTTCATTAACCTTTATCCTTGTTCTGTAAATTTGGTGAGTGCTTCTCACATCCGAAAAGATGGGAAAACAAATATTCCATCGTTTCTAGAAAAGTTAGAAAGAAGTGTACCTGTAACTCATGTCGAAAACTATCAAAAGAGATTACGCCGTTGCGTTATAAATGTCATAATATTACACTAGAAGCCGATGTAAAATTGCAGACATTGAGAGCGTTAGTCACACATATGTATCTTTGACGACGATCAAAACTTACTAAAATTGAAACATTTTCAACGACAGCGGCGAAAATACAAGCTTCGGCTATTCCAAATAATTTAAAGTAATGACTTTAATGGCTTTGAAAACATTCGTATATTTTTCAACAATGTTAACAGCAAAATAATTAATGTAAAATCTTTTCTCATCCCATTTAAATTCGTGAGTTTATTTGACAGTTTAAAGCGCGAACTTCTTTACAAAAACTTTACAGCCACACTTTTCTGTAAATTAGCGAGAGATTTCCTTACGTGACAGCTATTACATCTATCATCTGACAATTTTTTGTTTATTTTTTTTATGTAAAGTTTGACGTTTATTATGACAAAAAAATTGTCAGCTGAAGACCCCATGTTACTCGCGAAAAATGTTATAGACCCAGTTTATTGAGAAAAACATTTGTTTGTTTAAATTTTTGGCATTTTTATTTAATTTCTCACGTTTTAATCGAAAAGTTTCTCGACGCGGGTGTTACAGAACATGGACACTGTTTCATTTTTTTAAATTAGGCAGTAAATATGTACTTGATTGTAAATTTTTTAAAAAAATATTTAAATTTTTTTTGGAAATTATATTTTTTTTATCCATGAAAAAACTAAAAAAAAAAAAGAAATTTAAATGCCCGTACCTTTTATAAGACTATTGTCCTACTTTTGTAAATAAAATGGTGAAAATTTTCTAGGAGAAAAAAGTTCCCAAAATTATAAAAAATTTTGCTCAAAATAACTGTTTTTATTTTTCAAAATTATTTATTACCAAAATGTAATGGCCAATTTCACCAATTCTTCATATTTAAATATAATTTTTCATATAATTTTATTTTTATTTGAATTGAAAAACGTACTTTAAACATAAATTTAAAATTAAATAAATTGGTGAAATTGGCCACAAATTAATTTGACAAAATAGCACGTGCGATTTTTTCCAAAAAGTTAAGAAAAAAATTTCGAGTTAATAACCTCTTAATGATTAAGTGCAACGTATGTAACCTTCTCCGAGAAAAGGGACTTAAGAGTGGATTCTTGTACCGAAAAGGGTGTAGAATAACTTTAAATGCGTTTTTCTCAAAACTTCATTTTCACACACTAGGTCCCTTTTCTCGGAGAAGGTCACATACACACATATATGGGAATATTTGTCAATGTGGACAAATTAAACAAATTTTAGGTGTTCAAAAAACTGCAAAAATAAAACACATTTGGCAACGCTGGACACCACTTTCCGTAGTAAGAAAATGTTTTCGCTATTCTTTCAAGAATTTTTTTATAATTTTGAAAAATTCAATGACAATAGCAAATTTTTAAAAATAGACACGATAAGAAGCTGTTTTCGGATTTAATAAACCAGAAACTTTTTAAAAATAAAAATGTGAAATATTGTATAAATCTAGAAATCATAAAAACTACATATAATGTATGTATAAAATATATTTAGCCCAATCACGAATAAAATTTTTCTTTCCCCATTACTCCTAATACAAATAAATATTTCGCATGAAATTTTCCACTTTTTCCCGAAAAAAATTCCCTTGCAAGACAGAAGGGAGTAAATTAAAAATTTTTGGAGGATTTAATTTTCCAGATATTATATACATATACATACATATGTATATATGTATATACATATATAGAACTTGCAAGGCTAAGAAAATCTTTTCAATTTTTTTTTTATTTTGAATTAAATTACTTTTACTTGTTTCAGCTAAAATGGATAAAACCTCTTATGTAACTAAAAAAAAAACTCAATTTTTCCATACTGGCTCACACTAAGTATATTCAAAATTAATAAATGAATTATTAACAATAATAGTTCTAAAGTTAGGTAAATGAAATGTCTCACAATAAAGTTTTGGGCCCAGCTATTATTCCACTCTGAATGCCAATCTTATTAAAAATCTCTTTTGAATAACTTTTACCCTTAAAGTTTTGTCTAAACAATACATTCTAATAATTTTTCTGATGTACAATTAAAGTGGAATATCACAAAATAAAAATAAGAAAAAAAAACAAAAAGATGTACTACAAATACATGCAGAGTTCTTTTTTGTTGGTGTAAAAAATGTAAGAGATTGTTTTACCATTTTTGAAATGCATAAAATGAGTAGAAGGGGAAAATAAATAAATAAAATATCGATTTTGTGTGTTTTAAGTATTTTTTGTTTTTTTTTATAGTTTTTTGTAGCTGTTTTCTACTATTCATGCCTCATTATCAAGTATCTGCTAAATTGAAACATGCTAAAGTACACACAAATTTGTTGTATGTATGTTCATAGTTTTTTTTTTGTTATTGTCTTATTCTCTTTTAATGTTTACAATTTGTTAGTTTTTTTTACATTTTTGTAAATTATTATTTCTTTAACCCTTCACCAGAAAGGAATAGGTGAATTTTAGATTTTATTTCAGTTTGTAGCACTTTATGAGATTTGTTATCAGTTTGAAGTGAATGCTATACAACGTATGTTGTAAAAATTTTAATTACAGCTTCTAGGTGTTCGACATAACCTTACTTTTTAACTTGTTTATGACCAAGCATAGTAGAAGAAGTACAAGGCATAGTCATTCTAATTTTTGTTCTCAATTTTTAAAATTAAAACAAAAGTCAAAAATCAAATAAATTAATTTGACATTACGTGGGTAAATAATGACAACTACCCCTAATGAACATACCTGGTACTAATTATACTATGGGACCAACTAAAAACCAAATAACCCAGTCAACAATTTATAACACAAGTTGGTTACTTATGCAATATAATTTAAAATGCAATCATACCTAACTCGTAGTTGACATGAGAAGATCCGTTTTTAAAGGTCGTAGAACAGTTCTTGGATGATTGATTGGATTGGATTGCTTAATATTGAAAACTGTAGCGGAGTTGAAAGCGGGTATTACACAGTTAGGCTTAAAATGTCTGCATTGTATGATAACATACCAAAATACTCGTGCAAGAGTGTAAAATTTGTGTTTATCACAAACACTTTTTATATGTTGTGTATGACATCATACCATCATACTCTTATAACATCTCTTCTCTCATGCACAGTGCTAAATTAATTTGTATTTTTTAGAGATGGATTTTTTTGAATTGTGGCAAATAAAAAGTAATGTATACGACAAAAAACATATAAACAAAAATCTTATGAAAAAGTTTAGCAAAATTGAAAAAAAAAATTTAGCCAGAGCAAAACCAGGGTTTGTTTGTATACTGATGTATGACACACTTGGCATGATAGTGTAATAGCCAGGGTTTAAAAAACTGTAGTCGAAACCAAAAACTGTCCAACAAAAAACGAAAGTTTGTGTACAACTCTTCGCTTTTTGTCAGCGTCTGTTTACATTCAATGAACCAGAAGTAAAAGCAACAGTTTTTTTTCACCAATGACATATGAAGAAGTGGAATTAATGGCAGTTGTTCTACTTTGACTGCTGTTTTTTAAACGCTGCTGGTTATAGCAAATCACTCTGTCTTTCTTTTTCATCACACCATGTCTGACATACGAAGAATGATCTAGTAATACACACGTTAGAATTCAAAAACATATTTTTAATGCGACTTTTTACCAACGCCACTATAAGAAGAAACGGTAACATTCTGTTCCACTTTTAATTTTTCATGTAAACGTTGTGTGCAAAGTACAGGTCGCCATTTTGGAGATAATTTGAAATTTGGCAACATATGTATGTTCTAGTTCTGTGGTTTTCATGAGCAAACGCGAATGCATATTTTTGCATAATTTTAAATGGGATGTACCACGCCCACTTCTCCAATCCCGCACACATTTGGTGGGATGCTGTGTATTAATAACCGGAATTTTGTACCTTATTTGGAAACTTTTGCTTGTTTCGTTTTCCAGATAAACAGTACCACGCCCATTCTCCAATCCCGCCCAATTTTTACGGATTTCGTGTATTGATAACCAGGGTGCTTGAACAGAATTTGAAAGCTTTAGCTCTTGCCTTTCTCAAGATATACAAAAAAGAATTTAAAAAAAACAACAACAAAGGATTTATGGGAAAAATTAGAGGTAGTCGTGAGTTTTTGCTCAAATCCCAGCCAGTTATTTTTCGACTGTCCATTAGGAATTAATCGAGGGCTCACTTGTATGTAATTTCACGAATCAGATTAGAGAGGAAAGTCAGATTTTATGTTTCGTGCGTATTTATTATATAAATATAATAGCCCATTTCCGATGTGCGAAAGAATTCGTTCTTTCGAACATTTACATTTAAAACAAAAACAAATTCCAACAACTTGGTTTTTGTTTTAAATGTAAATGGTTTCTGTTGTAAATGAAAATATGCAGTACATTTTTAATAAACAAGACAATTTTTAAAAGAAAAAATATGTATGTACTTTATATTTTCTTTCATCTTTTTAAATCCCAAGCCTGATTTTACTTTCTCTTTCCCATCTTCCTATTTTAAGAAACTTTTAAACCACCAAATTTTCTTTTTATAGTTCTTTCAGAACGAGTTGGGTAAACAATTTTCTTTTAAGTAGTTTGTTTATCACAGTAGTTTTTTAATAGTATATACCACCAACTACTATTAACAACAACGTTGAATAGTAGTACTACTTAGATGTTTTTTTAGATTTTTTTTCATTTAATGACATCTTGACGTACGTCTTTTATATTTTAATTCTATGTTTTGTTATTACGTAATTATTTTTCCACAGTTGGTTAATAAAAAAAGAGAATGTATTTTTTTTTTTTTTTTGATTTATGACAAATTTTTATTTACAACATAATTTAAAGTGCATTATAAATAAGGAATTCGAAAATTATTAAAATTATTGTCTCTTTTAAAAAAGACAGAAGGGGTGCACAATGGAAGTAGAATTGGACTAGAAAAGATCAGAATTTATTATTATAATAAAAACGTTTGCCTTATTCTGAAATTAGGGTGTTAAGTCAATTATTGCTAAAGCTTGGTATTAATATTTTAGCAACTTGTCTTTTAATGAAATATTGTTAAATCTTAAACTATTTAAAGTTAATTTCGCTACTATTTTAGATTTATTTCTATTATTTAATGTAAAATAACTTCTACCCAATAATTTTTAATAAAAACGAATAATTTTTGAAATTTCCTACCAAAAAAAGTTATGGTGGATGTAGACGACATGTTTTTTACATTTGACTTGTCAACTTTTCAAGTCACATGTAATAGTGTATGACTGACAAAATTGCTGTTTTACAGAAGATTTATAATTATAATTCGGTCACAACATACTTGTAATTTGCTTCTGACATTATGTGCTTTCGTTTACTTTTCCAGTAAAATCCCAGTAAAATCCAGTAGGTGAGTAATATGAAAATGTTACAAATTAATGTGTACGCGAACGTATTTCAGTAAAATCCAGTACAAATTTGTACAAATTTTGGGGTAAACGAACGCAGCTATTGTTTCTGTTTTTTATTCGCATTGTTAAGCTTCGTACAGACGATGGTCAGATCTTACAATATTAGTAAGCAGCGTTGCTTAAACTGCATTAAAATTGGCTAAAATATGTTACAGCTGTGTGAACATTGTAAGCTCATTTGTATTTGCAGAAGTGCAAAATTAATGCATCTGACAATTGCACCATTGTCAGAAAATTATTGCTGTTGGCAACGCCTGCTTACAAGATTGTCAGATCTGACCATCGTACGAAGCTTTATTGCAGAAACCAAAGTAGCTTGCTGCCGCCACGAAAATTTTTTTTTGCGCCGTCAAATTGTTTAGCCATCTTAAATTTTTTTTTTTTAATTCAAAGATACCAATTTAGGATTTTATAATGAAACGGTCTTTATCAGGGGTGTCATGGATATCGAAAATGTAAAACGAAAGAATTTGGCAGTCCTTTTTATTAAACTTTTAATCTAATTTTTACAATTTTTGCTAAAGTATTCTCTTTAATAGAGCATTATTTGTAAAATAATTGTCATACAATTTTTTTATAACAGAAACCTTATTGAAAAACGACTCTTAAAATTCTTTCGTTTTACGTTTTCGATTTCCATGACACCCCTGTACATATAAATGTAAAGGTATTATTGGTTTATTTAAATTAATTGGTAAAATTAGGTGTTATTTAAATTATTGAAAATATTACAGTTTATTTAAATGTGAAAATATTACAGTTTATATAAATGTGAAATGTAAAAGAAATTAAAATAAACGACTGCTTTAAACTTTCAAACGACCGCACTCAACGACTTCACTTTATCAACTGCCTCTCTAACTTCTTGTTTATTTCACCACGGGTTGAGATAAATGACAGAGCTAACTCTTTACATTCGGCCATCCTGCATATCATCTGTCCCAGATGACAATTCATCATCGTCATCAGAAGTCTTCCACCACTTCATGTTGTCGGCGCTTGTAGATGTATAACGTGGACCGTCGCAGTCAGCAACCTTCTCGACATCATAACGATCATTCCTCTTTACCTTAACCACCTTGTACGGCCCTAAATACTCGCTAGCTAACTTTCTACCAGCTACAAACTGCGTCCTTTTTATGGCCACTAAATCACCCACCGAATAAACTGACGACTGTCTACGGTTTTTATCAAAATTGAATTTGTACTTTTTCTGCGCTTCAATGATTTGCTGTTTAACTGCATCTCTTAACTGTTGCCGCTCTTTGTTGTAATTTTCAAGAAGTTCTTCTTGGAGCATATCCATTGTCCTGCTGCTTACGTTAGTCTTCATTCTTATACCGAACATGACCTCAAACGGCGTACTTTTTGTAGAGCTATGCAGGGAGGAATTTAATGCTTTTTGGACCTCACCTACAAATTTGTACCACTTAGTTGTGTCCTCAGTTGATAACTTTGCTATTATAGATAAAATCGAGCGGTTTACTCGTTCAATTTGCCCATTTCCGCGAGGGACACCTGTGGTAGTAAGAATATGGTCGACAACATTTTCTTTGCACCAATCTTGAAACAACTGCGACGTAAAAGCTGTGCCCTTATCACTGATAATTCTCGTCGGACTTCCAAATGTTTGCGACCATACATTTAAATTTCTAACAACTTCTTCTGCACCAGTCGACTTAGTTGGGAATAACCATAGGAACTTCGAAAACCCATCCACCATTGCCAGGATATGCTTATATTGTTTACACGTAGCATCCATCGGACCCAGGTGATCCACATGCAAGGTATGTAACGGAATGTCGCCTTTTCCGATGCAATGAAGTACACCCTCTTTTTTCCCAGTTTTCTTGCTGTGTATAATACACCTGATGCAGTTATTCACAATTTTCATTACTTTTTTCTCTAAATGAGCGATGTAAAACTGCTGCTGAACGGTATGCATTGTTTTTTGTACTGAAAAGTGTCCATTCTCGTGCGCATTCCTTATAATTTCTGCCTCCATCATTTTCGGTACTACCAAGAGATCGTGGCCATTTATACTTTTGTACACGAGACCACCTTTTATTTTAAAGTTGTCGTATGGTCCTAGCTGCAAACAAGTTGCTATTGCCTTAATGCATTCATCTTCAGATTGCAGTTTTCGTAGTCTTGGTGTAATATCAGTTGCAATTGTCATGACGTCAATAGGATATCTGCTTAGCGAATCAACATGCCGCATTCGATTTGAAGAGCGGTGTTCTACCTTATAGTTAAAGTCTTGTAAAAATAATATCCATTGCGCTACATCTCTAGGTACATCTCTTTTTGCAACCGTTTGTTTAAATGCCGCACAATCAGTTACAAGTTTAAACTCAATACCGAGCAAGTAGTGACGGAACTTCTTAAACGAGAGATAAGCTGCCTTAACTTCAAGAATGTAGCTGTGTTGACGATTTTCTTGTGGTGTGCACTTCTTGCTCCAAAACAATACTGGGTGAAATTCATTGCCGAATTTCTGAATCAATGCTGCCCCAAAACCCTCTTTCGACGCATCAGTATGTAGCTCGGTCTCTGCGTTTCTGTCATAAATTCGTAAAACAGGTTCACTTGTAAGAATGGTCTTTAACTGATGAATAGCATTGAGCTGCTCCGCGTTCATTTTAAAGTCTGTATCTTTTTTAAGCAAATCGGTTAGCGGTTTAACTATTTGGGCATAACCTCTGACGAACTTTCTAAAGTAGCCGGTAAGCCCTAAGAATGATTGTACATCTTTAACTTTCTTTGGAATAGGGAACTTCTCTACAGCTTTTGTTTTTTGTTTTCCAGGCCATATTTTTCCGTCTTCTACGGTATGACCCAAAAAGTCGATTCGATTTTTCATGAAAGCGCATTTAGACCATTTAAATTTAAGACCAAATATTGAGGCTCTTTCTAAAACTAACTGAAGCTTCCTTAAACAGTTTTCGGCAGTATCGGCATAGATTACAAAATCATCGATCGATTTTTACATTATAGGTACTTGCATACGACAGACAATACATAAAACCATTTATGAACATTTATTTTATTACTTCAATATGTGTTTAGGCACCGGTTGAGCCCCCAAATGTAAAGGTATTATTGGTTTATTTAAATTAATTGGTAAAATTAGGTGTTATTTAAATTATTGAAAATATTACAGTTTATTTAAATGTGAAAATATTACAGTTTATATAAATGTGAAATGTAAAAGAAATTAAAATAAACGACTGCTTTAAACTTTCAAACGACCGCACTCAACGACTTCACTTTATCAACTGCCTCTCTAACTTCTTGTTTATTTCACCACGGGTTGAGATAAATGACAGAGCTAACTCTTTACATACATTTACATAAATTCTATTCAATCAGACATATCTCGGTATTGTAAAATATTAACTTCAGCCGGCTGATGATTCCGTCAATAGCGGATGCCGCTGCCGGTATCTTCCCGGCTTTGATTTCTGATGTCAGATGGTTTGTCAGAAGAAAATAGAGCAGGCTTTAATTAAAGTTTTGCCAGATGACTTTGCATCTGACTTTTACAGAAGCAATGCTATAAAGGTAACACACGAAATGTATGCATTTTGCAGTGGGAAATTTGACAAGTCTGATGTAAAAAACATGTCGTGCACATGCTGCTTTACATAAAATTAAAAAGGTCTTAAAAGTTTATTTTTTTTTCTTTTTGCACAAGTATTTTGTACAATTGCTGTTTGTGTTAAAAAAAAAATATTATGCAAAATGTTATAAATGCACAGATTTTGTTATGAATTTTTCATGAACGCAATAGTACAGTAGGAGTAAATGAAGAAATTATATTGTTAAAAAACATTATAAAGCAAAAAAAAAATAAAAAAAAAATTGTTTGTCTTTTATATAGTATAACCACAATTACAAAGTATTATGTATTTAGGTAAAGTCTTGATGATAGAAATTGACAAACAAGGAAAAGTGCAAGGAAAAGTGCTATAGTTATTCAGATGTACCGAATCTTATATACCCTTCACCATAGTATTGAAAAGCGAATTGTACCCTAGATTGTGTGGTATATGCGCTATCTTGTCAAAATCCTTATTCTGGAAGTTTATTTGAATGGGCGCTTAATGAAATACCAGGTTGCATTCACTAATTTAAAAAAAAAATTCAACGCCACAAGATATGCAGCGTTTGAAATTCAATATGAATTTCTGTAGAAATTATGAAATATGTTTGCCTTTGTTGTAGCTTTCAATGTAATTTTTGGCGTTGTGTTGCGTTTTCGAAATAATGGCCTTAAAGTAAGAAGTAAGCTTAGGTAACATTAGAGACAGCCCAATTGGGTCCTTCTGTGGTCCCTCTGTGATAAACAAGAAGTTCCTCAAATAATACTTCAACCGAACTGAAGGTATCTCGAAACTTTAATAATCGACATAAGCTTCTTTTCCATATTGGTACAGATAAATGTATATCAATCTTGTTCCCAGCACTTCTAGCGTCTTCGGACAGACCATTTCAATATAACCTCGGAAATCGTTACATCAGCTTCGCTTAGATCAGTATTGTAGAAATTGCAAACCTTCCAACTGTAGTGAAGGGTATAAAAAATGTGCACAATTAATGCAATTTTATGAAAATATAAATAAAAAGTTTTCGTAAGTCTAGGTTGTTGGAGAGATGGGTGGAAATAAAAGAATTGGATTTTTTATTTTGTAAATATCAACTTGAAGTTGGACGTAATTTTTACACTTTTTTGGATTCAATTTTTTTATAATTATTTTATTACATTTTTTGTCTTCATTAATTACTTTTACTTATTTTTTAGAAATAACAAAAACTGAGAAACATGTAAAAAAGGGAATTTCGTTAAAAAAAAAATCGTTTTGTAGACACGAACGAAAGTTTTAAAGAGGATAAAAGAAAATTTCAGAAAAAAAAGCGTTCATAATAGAATCATGACTAAAAGAGGTAAAAATACAAATTTGAAAGCTGAACAAATATATTAAAAAAAATTAATTTTTATTAATAAAGAATTTTTCATTAAGATTTAAAAAAAACAATCTGGACTTTTAACTTTAGTTAAGGGAATTTTTTTTTGTTTAGCAACAAAACTAAACATTTCAAACAGGTTTAACTATAAATGTTCTGTTAAAAAATAACTTTCTTGTTAAAGAAACTTTCGCATTTCTCACAAAATTCTTTTTTTATATACAACTTCTATAAAATTTGATAGTTCTACTATGTTAAATTTCCTTGAAAATGCTTTTATTTCCATCTTACCATCGTTTTTCTTTTTACTGATTTGTGGCAATACCATAAAAAGCAACTCTGCATCAGCAGTGAGTGGCTGTTTTATTTAGTGTTGCTTGTTCTTCTGGACTAAGTACTGTAGTTTTGTTTTTGTGCAAATAACGGTATTTTAATACTTTGATTTGTAACATTCTTTAAAATAATCGTACTTGTTCTTACGCAGAGAAAAAACATGATGAGTGTGAATGAGTGGATATTTGCCTAATATGTTTACCCTAATAAGTTTATTATAGTCCTTATAGGTATAACGTAATATAACTAAATTTTCAAGCTTGAGGTCTTTTTTAATTTTATACAAAAAACTTTAAACGTTTATTTTAACCAATATTTCGGCACTTCTTTGAGTGCCTTCTTCAGGGTTCATTTTCTTTTTAACAACAATTAACAATTTTTTAATGTAAAACAAATTTAACAAAAATTGACAAAAAATAATAATAATGTAACAAGAAAATACAATATAATAGTCTGATAGTGTATAAAGTCATTTCTGAAAAATTGAAGGAATATGACTATTACAAAAAAGCTTTATAAAATACATAACTGAAATTTAGCTCATGGAATAAATTCGAATAATAAAAAATGTTGAATATAATATACAGTAACCTTCAGAAGGAAATAATTCCCAGTTTCTATTTGTTAAAAATTGACAAACTTAAAAAAATTTTTTGGAATTGAATAAAAAATATTTTTCAATACAAACTTGATCTATTACAATATACATACAAACATTTTTTACCTTCCGTTTCTATTTTTATAAATTAAATGTCTATAATTTTGTGCTACATTCTCAGTGTCAGACTTAAAACTAATTCTCGACATTGTCGGTACATTTATGATTTGTAACATTTCTAACATAAATCTACGTTAATAATTATTTTCTGTGTTTAAAACAGTTGAATTTTCAAAATCTGGATAATGGTTTAGATTAGCACAATGGGATGATAAAGCTGTTTTTTGTGATGAAATATGTCTATATTTTTGATCTGACTTATGTCCTGCTATCCTAGTTTTTAGTTTATTTTTTGTTGTACCTACATATATATACCATATTACACTGTCCACTATCATTGCCCTTACAAGGTATTTTATAAACAATATTTGACATTTCCATCTTCTTTATTTTGTCTTTCATTTTAGTAAATAGTTTACCTACTGTGTTAAAAGATTTATGAGCTATTTTATATATTTTACTATCATATAAATTTTCTAATCTTTCTGAAAATGTTGGTATATATGTTACAGATTTATAAATTCTACAATTATTATACTGTATTAATAAATCTGATATTAATTGTTTAGGAAAGCTATTATCTGTTAAAATATTTGAAATCTTTCTTTTATTATCTCTATGAAATTCTGACTCACTTATCCTTAGAACTGTTTCTATAAAATTTTTAGCTGTATTAATTATTATTCTCCTCGGATGTTTCGAGAAAAAATTAATAATTCTACCAGAAGATGTTGGCTTTTGATACCAATCTGTTAATATCCTATTCCCTCTTCTTATTATCAATGTGTCCAAATATGAAAGTCTTGAATTAGATTCCCTTTCAATTGTAAATTTAATGTCTGAATAAAATGAGTTGAAAATATCTAACATTTGCCCTATTCCTGATTCCTGAATTATACAAAATAAATCATCAACATACTTTATCGATATCCTCGGTTTTATAATTAATTTTTCAACACATAAGTATATCTAATAATTTTTCCATAACTATATCTGCTACAATTGGAGAAGCTGGTGAGCCCATAGGAAGTCCTTTCATTTGACTGATGATTATTCAATTGAAAATATCTACTATCTATTATACAAAATTTAAGAATACGTAAGAATAAATCTTTTTCCATATTCGTATGTTCCCTTATTATATTCCATTTTTCCTTTACTATATTCATAGCAAAGTCTACTCGTACAATTGGAAACAATGAAACTACATCAAGAGAAATTAACTTTTCATTATTATCCAATACAATATTCTTAATTCTATCCTTAAATTGAAGTGAATCCTTAACATTGTATTTAGAATTTTCTGTAATTTTCCTAAGAATCCCTGTTATATATTTACATAGTTCATATGATGGAGAATTTATCATTGAACATATTGGTCTCAATGGAAAATCGACTTTATGAATTTTTGGAACACCGTATAACCTAGGTGCCATTGCTGTAGATGTTTTAAGTTTATTCCTTTCTGTGCTTGTAATTATTTCATTATTAAAAAGTTTTTGAACTAAATTATTATTTGTCCTTTCTAGTTTACTAGTAGGGTCCTTATTTAATCTCCTATAATTTGAATTATCCTTTATTATATCATTAATTCTTCGACTCTATTCATTGACACCGTTGTATTCCCTTTGTCCGCATTTAAAATAATAATGTCCCTAGTAGATCTCAAAAATCTATCTGTTTCCTTTACTTTGTCCAATATAACTTATCCCTATTAGTTAGTCTCATTTTATTAATGTGATTATCTATATTTGTGGTCAGTTTTGTTCTGGCTATTTTCTGCTACTCTTTTTCCTTAAGTGTCTGTACTTAATCCTCTCCTTCTGTTATAATTTTCAAAACTGGAAAACGTTTCCTTTCTATTGGTAGCATGTGTTTACGACCTAATGAGAGAACCCATTGTGCCTCCATTGGTATATTTATGCTAGACTTGTTAACAAACCATTTATTATTAAATTTTATACCTATTTCCCTTTTCTGTAAATTAACAAGTTCTTGAAATTTTTTTCTATGCCTAAATTTGATCTTCTGATTTAAATTATTAGCTAACTTATCTTCATATTGTAAGAATCTTGCAAATTCCACCTCATTAAAATAATAATATTGTAGCTGTCCTTCTATTATCGTACATTCCTTTTTTGCTTCCTTCAGTTGCTCATGTTTGTACCTTATTCTTATATTTATACATGGGCTAGCCAGGCCGCTCTTAAGCGCTATATTCTTAAGAGTTCAAGTCCAGGATAGTCATGTAGTGTTTTACACTGATAATTTGTTCCAAATTGCACCAAAAAAGTTTTGGTTGCATACAAAATAAGCAAAATTTGCATGGTTAAACTTGTACTACATTTTTGACTTTAACTGAAGAGTATTATGATGTTTTGGAACTCAGCCAATCTTTGTTTAAATACAGTATTAGTATTTTCTTGTATTTATAGAATTTTAAATGAAGTTCTTTTTTAAAGGTACTTAAAGGGGATTTCAAATCAAAAGTTGTTACAGTGTTTAAGAAATTTTTTTGCCTTGTATGTCCTTAGTTTTAACAAAGATTAAAGTAAAATATAAGTTATAAGCTTTTGTTTAGTACTCACCTTCCAATTTCATGCCCACTTCCAAACACTTTTGAAAACGACAATATGGACAACGTTTACGCTGTGTCTTATCAATATGACACGAGCGTTCTGCCACACACGTGTACACCTTCTTATTTTGTACTGTTCGCTTGAAGAAACCTTTACACGATTCACACGTCAGCAGCCCATAATGATAGCCACTAACCTTATCACCACAAACAGGACACAGTTCTTCGAAAAGATGCTTGAAATCTATAACATCAGGTGTTGAGCCACTGGCAGAGGCACTTGTGCCTCCACCCAAAGCCCCAACACCGCCCATATGGGCCGATGAAGAACTGGTGGCTCCAACATGTGGCGGCAGCAAAGACATATAAGTGCCTGAGGCGGATGAAGCCGAAGAGCCGCCATTATTGCTGCCACCAGTTAAAGCAGGGTTTTGACCTGAATTCAAAGTGACGACACCATTAATGAGGGATACGCCGCCAGCTGAGGGATTGGAGGAGTTTTGATTTGAGGAGGGATTATTACCGCCACCGCCATTGGCACTTTGTTGTGAATGGGAGGAGGTGGTGTCCTGATAACCTGTGGGAAAAATATATTGAGAATCGATGTTATAGATGTAGGAATATTGAAAATTTGGATTATTGGCAATATTTTGTTGTTGTTGTTGTTGCTGTTGCTGCTGTGGTTGTTGCTGAGGTGGATGTTGCTGGTAGTGTTGTTGCTGTTGCTGCTGTTGTTGGTGGTAGTGATGTTGTTGTTGTTGCTGCTGGTGATGATGCTGTTGTTGTTGCTGCTGCTGATGACTGGCATTACTTAAATGTAATGCATATGAACTATAATTATCATTAGCATTATTTAAATCCGTTTCATTGTTGTTATTATTGTTATTTGTATTAATTATATGTTGATTTGAATTGGAGTTACCACCAGCTACCAGAGCTGGTGAGGAGGGTTGTTCTTGTTCCAATTGCAATGAAAATGGTGACATATTTAGCGACGATATAAACGACGCCGTCGCTTGCTGTTGTTCCATTTTTAATAACATTTTTTTTAACAAAACAAAAACATAAATAAACACTTTTTCTCTATTTTTCTTCTAATACTATTGTTCTCGGTGTCTTTAAAAAAAAAAAAAACTATCTGGAAATAGTTTAAATGAGAGTTTAAATTTTGTGGTAACTTGTTTGTTCACTTATTTGTTTTATTGGGGGACTTTTAAGAAGGCTTTTAATTCCCGAAAGCTTTTTTATAAAATTGCTTGAATTTTAAAAGATTTTTTTTTTAATAAAATTAAATGTAAAGGTGGGCTTTTTTGTTGATTTTTAAAGAATATTTGTAGGTTTCTAAATGTAATTTAATTAAGGGACGGTTTAAATTGTGATTTATTAAATATACTTTTTTAAAGAGGGTTTGTAAAAAAGTTTTTTTTTTAATCTTTTTATTGGGGTTTTTAGTTGCTCTTGACTTTTTAGTTCTAGCTGTACATTAATGATTTTTTTTATTAGTTTTAGTATTTTTGAATTGATTTTAAATAAATTTTGTTTAAGTGTATTTTTTATAAATTTAGGTTGTTTTTATTTATTTTACAACTTTTTTCTTCTTCTTCTTATTTCTTCTTATTTTATCTATGTTGTTGTAGTTTTTGAAATTATTTATATTGTAAATTGCTTTTTCTTACAAATATAATATTGTTGTATTCCATTAAAACTTCAGTTTTTCCAAAATTTAGTTTTTAATTTTTAAAAAATTAATAATCACATATGGTTTCTTTAAGAATATTGAGAACTTTTAAAGTTAAATGAGTGTATAATTTCGAAAAACTGGTTTTCTTTAGTAGCTATTTTAAGTTTTTAAAACTTATTTCAAAAGTTAAGTTGGAATTTTATTACGAATATTTACATTGTTTTCACTTGCTGTTTTTTTAATTCGAAATTTTTAGTTGAAAATTAAATTTTAAATTTTGTCAATTTTTGTTTCAGATATTTTTTGTAGGTTCGAGATTTGAATGATAAATAAAATTTGAAATATGAGTTTCGAAATTTTTTTTTGAGTTTTTTCAGTGTTTGGTTTTGGATTTTTTCAGATTTTAAATTTCGTTCAAAGTTCACATTTTTGTTGTTGAAAATTGTTGTTTCTTGTTTTTTTTTGGAATTTTAAAAAATATATTAAAAAAAAAATGATTTTAATATTTTTCAAAATTTTTTTTACTTAAATGTTTTGTTTTTAAAATATTTTTTAGTTTGGTATGATGGAAAATTTGTAGTGGAATTTTGTTATATTTTGTTTTTAGTATTTATTATTTTCTTTTTAATTTATTCGTTTTTATTAATAAAATTTTAAAAAATCTTTTTTGTTTAATTTATTTTTTATATTTTTTCAATATTTTTTAATTATATTTTTTAAATATTCATTATGTTTTAAGTGTTGTTTATTTTTTAAAACTTTTGTCAATTTCATATTAATCATTTTTGAACACATTTATTTAAACCATTCAAAATGAGCAATCACAATTTTTTTTTATTTTCAATTTTATTATTTTTTTCAAATTTTTATATTTTTTTTATATTAAATTAAATGGATTTTCTTTTTAAATTTTCAAAAATTTGTAAGATTTAACAGGTACTTGGTTGTTTTAGGGATTTTTTTTTTTTATAAATAATGGAAGATTTTTTTATGATTTTGGGAGAAAATTTTCATTACTTAAAAAAAATAACACAGAGTTGCAATTTCTTTTAAAACAAATCGATTTGTTAATATTTTTAATATTGCACTTTAATTTTATGGATTTTTTTTCTGTTAAATAATTTTATATTATTATTTCGACATTCAATTAAAAAACTGAACAAAAGTGTCAAGTTTATACAATAAACATAATCCTGGGGCTGGTTATTGTATAAATACTCAACAACTTCTTGTTCTTTTAGTTAAATTTATTAAAATAGTTTTGTTAAAAAAATAGGTCTAACATTTAAAGAATTTTTTTTTAAAGATTTAAACTTTTAGGTAACATATTAATTACTTTTAATTTGTTTATTGGGGTTTTCCAAAATTTAGTTAATATTTTTTTTTAAATTTATTTATTAATATTTATAAACAGTTTTTCTATCAATTAAATTGTAATTCTTTTTTAGGGTTTTTGCCGAAAAACACGACCAACATCAACCACGTATCTCGATTGACTAAACCCAAGTAATGGCGAGGATACCCGCAATACTCTATAGTAGAAAAACGTCAACTGAGATCTATTATGTCTACATAAACGTTTTTTTTTTCTTTTTTTTTTTTGGAAAACGTTGACGCCAACGTTAACGTTGTGCCCCAAAAGATTACGTATATATTCTTTATTAATGTAATGTTTGAGCCACAAAAACAACAACAACAACAACCACACAAAATCTTAAACAACAAAAAAAATACACTTTTAAAAGCGAAACTGAAAATGAAAACGAAACTGAAAACAAAAAATTTAAGCTCTTTAAAACACACGCAAAAAAGTTTCACTTTCATTTCAAAACCAAAACCAACAAATAAGTAAGAAATTATACATATAGTGAGAAACTCTCAATAAATTTTTTCCATTTTTTATTTAATACACAAATACTCACATAAAAAGCTTAAAAAGTATACTCAATATTTCAACAGAAAAATCATTCATACGCCTAGTAATACTCTCTTACAAAAAAAACACACACGCACACATTTTATTTAAACTCTCACTCTCTGTTGCATGCGCTCTGTATAGCCTCTCTGTTAAATAAAAGCGAAAGTGAAACTTTTTTAAGCACACAATTTACATTAGGCAACAACAACGACAACAACAATGATTCATTTTTAAAATTATGAAAGACTATACTTAAAGCCCCACTCAACCCCCTTAACACACACGTTATAACTCTTTACCAAACATTAGTGTTGCCATAACAGATTTTTTCAACTCAACTTGGTTTTTAAAGCAATTTTCAATGAAATCAACTGTATTACCTGTATAAATCATGAATGTCATATCAATCCTATAAATATCTTCATTTAAAACGAGAACTTGCCAATCGAAATTAGCTAATTACGAAATTTTGTTATTAAATATTTAATTTGAAATTTTTTATGCAAATTATAAAGCAAACATTTGGTAACTTAACGTAAACTTGGCAACCACAACCAGGTTAAAATACTTGAGGAGTTTTCAGGACGATACAACTGATACACGAAACTTAAAGACGAGCACAGTGTTGATTTACAATTGACACTTTCTGAATTACAATTGATTAATTTTAATTACAATTAACGCTTTCTGAATTATGATTGGCGCTTTCTTAATTGCTAGCAATTTATTCTACCTTTTTCCCCTGGCCTTTGCCATGATGTTATCCTCTTTTCCAGGGGGAGGGGAGGTAAGGGGCTTCTTGACTAGATTGTTTGGAAAGGGGTTGAAGCCACCTAATTTTTTAGACTCGAAAACCATTAAAATAATTTTTCGTCCTTTGCCAGAGATCGGAATTGGGGTTCTTGGTTTGTAAGGTTGTGTTAAAAGACTACAACTTAAATTCAAATACAAATTAACTAAATACGTAATTAAATACGAATTTCAAAAGATTTTATTATTACCAAAAACTCATTAAAGCATTTGCTAAGGGAGAGCTCATACACGATTACAGAGTATGGACGCGCAGTTAATTGGTTGGTGCTTTTTGTGTGATGGTGACGACTGGCATAGGCATTTTGTGTGATTGTACGCTTTGCTGTTGCGATGACAAGCCATTACGACTCTTCAATAAAAAACACGAATTTTCTGTAATTTCTAATATCAAAAACATATGCGGTGCACACTAGTTGCAACAATTCATCCATACAAAATTTTTAAAGAAATAAATATTTCACCATGTCAAATGTTTCGATCACTATTCAACATCCCTTATTTGTGCTACTATGATGGAGAAGTATATGTCCTGCTTAACGCTTGTACTTTTTTAAAAGAAATTTTATGAAAAAAAAAGAATTTGTGGCAACACTTTTCCCCACACAAAAATATGTAGTTTGCTTCAGTGATGGAAAATTGAAAAATTTAGATGGTACTGACCACGAAGCAAAAGAGTCCTTTTTCAACATTTTGGTACTTTTTCAAACATATTTTTGGAAAATAAATTTAAAAATAACAAAATTAAATACATAATTTTTTTTTTTTTTTTAATTAAAATATACCAACAAGCATATACATATGTATGTACTATATACTTTTGATAAGACTAAATGTTGTCTAGGCAATGTTGTGAAGATGGCAGTGGAGTCGGTGTTTTGGAGTCGGAGTTGAGGTTGTTGTACAAAAAACTAGTGACACCGACTCCAAAAAATACTTCGAAATTAGCGATGCAATATTTAAAATATTGATTCAAATTTTAATTGAATCCTTTCCGTGCTGTATTTAACCACTTAAAAGGTACTGCATTAAAAAAAAAAAGTTTAAAGTCAATTAAGTATAAGTCTCATATACATTTAGCGTTAAGGTTAGATTAGGAGCCGGAGTTGGAATTTTAGCGGTTGGAGTCGGAGTTAGTACTTTTTGTTGTAGACTCCACAGCATTGGTCGTCAATGTTAAAAAAAATATTAACGCTAAATTTCTAAAAAAAAAGGATAAGAAAATAGTTCTAAAACGGACGTGGGGGTATACCACGGAAAGAAAAAGTACTGAAAATAGTACCATAGTACTGAATTTTCCATCGCTGGTTTGTTTATAATTTGTTTTACCCTCTCTCTCTCGCTCTTTTCTTATAATGATCATCTTTTTGTTAGTAAAACACAAAATTGATTGCAGCAATCTTATTTCTTTTGTTATTAATGGTAATATTTAGTTTGTCATCTTATTATGTTGTAATACTTGTGTGCAGTACGTGTACGTGTAATCATACAAACAACTGTTGTTGTAGAAGACTTAAAACAGGGAATTTCTTCGTATGCTGCTTCTCTTCTTCTTGTTAAGTTTTATCGTGTAATCGTGGTTTGTCGTTTGTAAGTGTTTTGGTGATGACGTTTTCGTTTTTTATTTTTTCAAGCATAAACAAACACACTTACACATGCATACAATATTTCTATATGTGCAATAAAAACTTTGCGTTTTTTTTTTGTATTTGTTGCATTTGTTCATGACACCGTTTGTTGTTGCTTTATTCACTATAACGAGCAATTTGTTAGTTTATTTTGCTAGATTTGGTCTCGTTTTTTTTTTGTTGCTTGAAATCAATTTTTGTTTGTAGCACGTTTCCTATTTGGTTTTTTGATGGATTTTTTAAATGTTTGTAAGCAAAACATTTGAAGTATGTATGTATGTATGTACATATGTATATATGGATAAAAGGCCAATTTCTTGTTTTGGTTTAAAGCTGTTACTATGTTAATAGAAAAATAGATTATGTGTGTCTGTATGTATATAAAAGGGGGATAAATCAATATGAGTTTGATTAGAAGAAACTAATTTTTTGAAATTGTTTAATGTGTTTAAGGGGCAAGCAACTAACATTTCCAAACTAATAAATCATATAAAAAATCAAACAAAATTAAAACTTATAACTTGGTCTTCTAAACGGTTATTTAAGTTAATATGTAAATACATATGTATGTATGTACTTCAAAAAAAACTTCAACAAATTTACGAAATTATTTCAGTACTTTAATAGCCAACTAAACGAAGCAAGCAGTTTGACAACAACAACATGCTTTTGTGAATATTAATAATTTTTAATAGTCACACAAACATGCTTCATACTTTTGTTATACATATCGCAATGGTTCCTCTAAAGAAAGTCAACTCCAAATTTTTCAATTTTCACTTTTCGCACTGTCAAGACCTTAGATCAATTTCTCTAGTATTTTGAAAAAAAAACAAAAAAAAAACAGTATAAGAGTGCATATAAAAAGAAAACAGTCCCTACTGACTCTACTGAAAATTTATAAATTTTGAGTTAATCCCCTTAAGAGGAACCAGTGCGATATGTTTGTGTAACCAATTTTGTGATTTATTGGATAATTCTTTTAAAAAAATATATATTTTTGTAAATAAACAAAAAAAATTTCTTGTATACCTACTATGTTCAGGGAATGCCCCGCAGGCGGACACCACCCATCGGTACAACTTTGTCCGGTGACCGAAGATGTCAGTTTACGGGATCGTTGTTTTTAATGTTTTAAAAGGGAACTTGAAATAGAGGGACAGAGAAAATCGTCTACCTATTGGACCTTTCAAATTTTGAACTTAAATTTTTTTTTTTTTTAATAAACGAGGGTCGACTTTTTTAATTTAAGATAATTCTCTGAAAACTTTTTGTTTTATTTACAATTAACATCGTGCCTTTTGATTGGACCTCCCTTTATTAAATTGTGGCCTATTTAGGTATTGAATAATTATAAATTTTGCAACAACTTCATAGATTGTAATGAAAATCTTTCAGAAATTACACATAAAAAAAAAACAAAAATTATAACCTAAAAAAACCCCCGAAAAATTATTTGGTTTGTTTACGAAATTCTGAGAATCACTCACAAAAAAAAAGAGGAAAATTAATATATAAATAAAATAAAAAAATTATATGAAAACGTTAACAAACAATAACAACTAACAGTGGCAACAATAACAAAGCCAAACATTAACTGTGGATTGCGTAAAATTGGTAGTTTAGCGTTTATTTTTTGTTATTTCTTTTTACAACATTTTTTATTTATGAAGATATATAAACCTTCAAATGCTCCATAAAAAGCAACAGTTTAATAATGTGAAACCAAGCAATGGAAACACAAACACACTCGACTTTATTTTTAACCAACAAATGGCAAGACAAAAAAACTACCAGTCATCCAGCCAAAAAAAAATTAATAAAAAAAAAAACTTTAAAATGCTGGCCACGTTTAAAACCAAAAACAGAAAATTTTACCAAAATCAAAATATAAAACAATTCTTTTATTCATACCAGGGCTTTATAAAATTGTTTAGTCAGAGTCGGCTGGTGGGACATGAAGTTTTTGCTGAGACTTTGCCACAAATTTATTTCATTTGATTTAATTTGTTTACAGGGGGAAATAAAAATTAAAAATTTCCTAAAGCCATAAATTGAAAAAAAAAAATGTTAAAAAAAAAACCAAAAACTTAAACAAAAAGAACCGCTAAATCTGTAACGACTTTATGAAACACTACAATTAGAAAAGCGGTTAACAATAATAAAAAATATTCTCTTAAAACAAAGATGTTTTTATAGAAAAATAGCTTATGTCAAATACAGTGCACTCGGGAAAACGTCAACGCTAGTCGTTAAGGTCAACAAACAAAAAATTAATTTAAAACAAAGGCTGTTAAAAAAAGACTTCGAATAATTGGTTACACGATTAAAAAACTGCTTTAAAAAAAGTTATTATGTAATTGACTACCATATAGCAATCAACAAAAATGTTGAGTAAAATAAGTTAAGTTTTACCTCACTTTTTCTTTTTGACAGAAGGTCTTAAAGAAAGAATGTTTCATTAGTCCTGTAAATAATCGGTTACTCGAAAAAAACAAAACCTGTTTTTAAATAAAATTAATTTTAGATATTCCCATTTTTTATGGCAAAATATCAATGAAATTTCAGCTTTGAAACACATTTGCGTTTTGTTTTCTCCTTTAAGCTAATATGTTATTTATCGATTACCGAGTACTCATTAGATTTAGTATCAAATTATAGTAGTCAATGGAAAATTAAGAAAAATATAAAAAAAACTTTACAAAAAAAATTGTTTGCCATAAAGCCTAAAAAAGTACCTAAAAATTCTTAAAAGTTTCATAAATAATCGGTTACTCGATTAAAAAATTGTTTTTTTTTTTTAATAAAATTAATTTCAGGCTGTTAAATAAAAAAAACAATGAATAATTTAGCTTAAAAAATATTTTTCTTATTTTCTCTTCAAAGGTTATTATTAATTAATCGATTACCAACTAGTCATTAGAGTAAATATCAATTTGCAGTAGCTAATGAAAAAAAATAAGAAACATTTAAATGAAACTGTACAACAAAATGTTTCTTTTATCATAAATGCTTTAAAAGTACAGACTTTTGAGTTCTATATATAATCGGTTACTCGATTAAAAAAATTTGTTATTTTAAAAGGAATTTAAGATTTTTTTTTTTGGCAAAACATTAACGAGAAATCAAGTTTCAAAAAAATATTTGTTTTGTTTTCTCTTTAAAGATTAATATTAAATAATCGATTACCGAGTAGTCATTTGATTCAGTTTCAATTTACAAAATATTTTGAAAAATATAAAAAAAACTACATAAAAATATTTTTCTTATTTTCTCTTCAAAGGTTATTATTAATTAATCGATTACCAAGTAGTCATTAGACTAAGTATCAATTTGCAGTAGCTAATGAAAAAAAAATAGGAAAAATTTAAATAAAACTGTACAACAAAAAACTGTAAAAACAAAAAATTTTTTTTTAAATAAAATAATTATTTTTTTTTTTTTAATCAATGAAAACTTTTGCTTAAAAAAATATTTTATTAATTTTCTCTTTAAAGATCGTTTAACAAGTAGTCATTAGTTTAAGGATCAGTAGTTAAATAAAAAATTAAGCAAAAACAAACAAATTTTGCATGACATTTTCCTTTTGGCATAAAATATAGAAAAAAGTGTCGCAATATCATTGTTAACGTTTAGTGCACCACATAAACCGTTAATCCAGAACATGCAACACACACACAGCATTTAAAATAGCAATAGTAACTCAGCATGAAATCCTCAAAAGAACTCTTAGCTAAACGTAGAGCTCACATAAAATGTGCATTACAATTGTTGATTACAAAAACTTTTTATTTAGTTGTGACACTATCGCAATTAAAATCAACTAAACTAAAAAAAATATTGTTAACAGAACTCTTATTACAACAACAGAAGTAGTAAACTGACAAAAAAAAACAATTTTATGAAGTCATAGCTAAAAAAGCAACAACAATTACGAAAAGATTTAAGAAAAAAAATACATCTAACATAACCACGACATTAACTTTGTGCTTATACTTGCTTCTAAGGTACTAGTCAGTCAGTCAAGCTAAACGTCAGCCAGTCAGTCTAAATAAAGTTTGCTTAAAAAAAAAATCATTAAAAAACCAGCAAAATTTCCAACAATTTCCAAGTCAGTCAGTTTCTTTTTGGGGCTATAACTGCATTTTGTTTTGATGTCTCTACAAAAGTCATTAAATCTCTTTGACAGAGTTTTGTTGTGATTTGATTTGGCTTGTGAGTTAAACTTTTGTCTTCGTTAGAGTCTATGCTTCTGTATCTATCTTTTGTTTAAATCATTTCTAGTCTTAAAAAAAACGAAACCTTAATGTTGAAGTTGGATTGTTTAACATAAATGTTGGATTTTGAAAAAAAAACAGCAATAAAAATTATGTACATTGTTCACCACTTACTTACAACGTGTAGTAGTTGCAAAAACAAAGAAAAAAACTTCATACAATGTTGTTTTAATATCTTTGGAGTTTTTTTTTTTTTTCTTTGTTTTTGTGGCATGCAACATAATTTTGTACAATTTACTTCAAAGCTCATTAAAATGTGCCTGGCAAAGTTGTGTATGTTTTTGATAAAAACAAAACAAAAAAAAAATTAGGGGCCAAGGGGTTTGTTAAAAATGTAACGAGTTGCATTAAGGACAGTGGATCACAAGGTTTAAGAAATGAGAACTTCAAACCAAAACCAAGAAAATTTGCTGAGATGAATAATAGATCAAGTACATATACGAACCTCAAGTGCAAGTAATCGTATGTGAAGCTTGGCCAACCAGTCAAAATAACGCCAATGCCGCATATCCATGACTATGATATTACAAGCTTTTGAAACCAGGCCAAACATTCACAATTAAAGCGAGCATTAAAAACAAAAAGGCAAGGAATTTGGGACCAGACATAAAGCCGTAATATTCCATCATGAAAACTTTCCGTCACACGTTGAAAGACCAATTTGAAAAGGATAACTACTCAACGGCATACTCCACGCTGGTAAACTATGCATTTACAGCACGTCCCTAAATGTGAGAGCCACTTACACACATGGGTAACAATTGGATTGCGTATTTCGGCAAAATTTTACTCTCGCCCTTTTTTTAGGAGCTACCTGGCCTCCACTGCTTTCGAAAAGCCAGCAGTATGTGTTTAAATAACAACGGCAACTAGGGATGGTCGATCCGTCTTCACAATTCGTTATTTCACAAGTGAAAGTTCTCATGTACTTCAGGAACTCAATTCTCGCTTTTGGGGTTCGCCCTACAGCCAACATATGATCACCTATGAGAAAAGCACTCTGTGTGAAAAAGCTTAATTCTGTGAAACACACACAGCCAACTTCTCTACATCGGCTCTTGACTCTTGATCCACTTCAAATCTAAGTCTCACCACATTTACCAACGACCTTGTCTTCACTTGATCATCGGTACCTCAACTTTTCACTCTTAGAAGCTACTAAGACTTAACCACTGCCACCAAGTACTCTACTCTTCAACCCCAGTATCTTAAATTTTCGCCACTTCACAAAATCCACGACTTCATCGAACATAAAACGGTCTCTCGTCACTTGATTTTACACACAACTACTAAATCTGTATCCCACAACAACCACTCTCCATCCAAGAGCCTCAAAACCTTAGCTTCCCGTTCATGAATGAGCATCGCCCAAAATAATCACCCAAAATTAACAAGCAGATTTATCACCCATTTCCCTTTCACGCTCACATTAAATTTATTTACCACAGAATTTATCTTAAACACAAGACTCCTCTTCTCAGGGCAGCATCCTCCTTGGGGCCTCAACCAATAGTCAGACCCAAAGGACCTTAACCAAACTTATTTAAGTCGTTTTAAGCGAGTATTGGACGGAAAACTCATGGAATATGCGACCAGACATAAAACCGTTATATGCAATTATGACAACGCTCGGTCACATGTTGTAAGACCAGTTCAAAACTTTTTAGAAAATAGAGTTAAGAACATTTTTCATTTCCAACCTTGCTCCCTCCGCCTACCATTTCTTTCAATCAGTGCAAAACGCCTTCCCTCTTGAAGACTTTCTTCGTTTTAAGAATTTTAAAATCACTCCTATCAAATTCTCACCGACTATTTTTAATATACGAACGAAGAAAATAGAGCTGACGTGAAATGATACAGCTATGAATAGCAAGACGTCTGTATCTCATGTTCTTAGCTTTTTTGCATAGAAGCAGAAGCTGTCTAGTCCTACTGCTTATTTTATAGAAATCTGCCCATTTTGAGAATCAGACAAGGTTAAGGTATTACTTTTTAGGTTTTCCATGTCAGTATAATAACAAGTTTTGGGGGGTGCACTTTTTCTCCCCGAAACACATACGGATGAATTTAACGTAAAAGTTGATGGAGGCAAACATCGAATTTGCTCATATAATTCGCACATACCATCGCAATCCGGAACAGGATCATTAAGTTTCAAGACAGCATATTTTAGGGAATGGAAAAGGTTATTGGGACTCCTCACCAGAGTGGAGTCCAAACTTAACCAATACTTAATGAAATAAACTTTAGCTTTACCAAGGTCAGCACTCAGGATCGTAACTGGCTGCGTTTACATAAAAGCATAAAATAACGGAAAATTAATATAATGTCAAGCTGATGCAGCGCTCCTTCCGAAAAGTCATTAAAAACGGTAACCCAATTAAAATCTTACAGAGCCTTTCTTAGAACATCTTAGAAAAGATCTTAGCATTCAAGGCTTCTTTCAAAAACTTTTTACCATCACGGAGTCAGTCCTTGCTCCAAACTACTTTAGGAAAAATCTATCTACCATCTATGAGAGTGTCGTCTAACAGCATCTGGATCCATCAAATAATGTCACCTCATACAGGACAGCTTCAAGTCAGTGCAAATCTCGAATCAATTCCCACTGAGAAAATGTCATACTTTTGCGTTTACAAAAGAAGCGTCTAATGTCCCTGTTGGCTTCAAACAAAATAAAGCCTTCATGCAGATACCAATTTCATATCATTTTATTCGGATTTTTAAATTAATCATATAAAGATCTATGTATAAAGTTTCATAAAAACAAACTTTGGGTAAATGATCTCTGGAATATTTTCAGTACCAAGCAGCTTAAATACTCAAAAGTTTCAAAATTATTCCTTTTAATTTTGTTTCGTTTCAGAACTATTAAAATGGGACTGGAAAATGTTGAATTTAACTTTAAATGAAAAGCTTAAATTTTATATATTCAAGTTAAGATCAAACTAAAATGTAAGACCTTGACCTAATTTTTATTTTTTTCCTTTATGCTTTTCTGCTTTTCTCCTCTTGATCGTTAAAAATTCTTGAAATTCCTCTACATTTTTTATTGTGATTCACGGTGTTGTAATTTCCCAGAAAGAAAAAAATTTAAATTTTAAAAACGTATTTCAACTTAAAATCAATTTACCCACTGTAATCAATTCGTGTGTGTTTTTTTTTTTTGTTAGTGTACGAATATAAATGGAGTAGAAGAGGCGCGTAACTTAAAACACAAAAATCTAGGTCTTCAAACCAGTTTAAAGTTTCGATTCAAACCAACACACACACACATACACCGTTAATGCACTGTATTTATGAAGGTGTGTATGTATTTGAAGTGTTTATTTTTGGAAAGACTTCAAAAATAAAACGACATAAATGCTTCCTCTTTTTTTGGTAACCAAAAAACAAAAACCCCCCTCTCCAAACCAGTTTTCATAGAGAGTGAGAGTGAATGAAGTGCGTGAAATGTTCGTTGTTGTAACAGTTGTTTGGGGTTTTAAAACTGAATTTAGGTAAAATGCAGGTTTTTGGCTGGTGGACTGGCAAACAGACAGTCGATTGCTTAACTTTTTTTGTTTGTTTGTTTGCTTTTTTGTTAACGAAATAGTTTTGTTTGTTAAAGTGGTACTTTGTAGATTTAAGTGAAACATTTTCATTGTTTATTTTATTTCCTTCCTTTTAAGTTCCTCTATATTTGAAAAAAAAAAACTTGTTTAACTCTCTGAAACCCCTTCTCTCGATCGCACTCTTATTGGCTCTCTATTTTTTTCTTCTTTTTTTAGCAAATCAGTTAGTTTTTGTATTAAAGCGGGTGTGTGTGTGTTTGTTGAGTTGACGTTAAATCAAGGTATTTTGCAATAATTTGAAACCGGGTTTTGAGGTTTCTTTTTGTTTTGTGGTCTCTGAATTAAAATGAACTGCTTGGGCTAGTAGTAGTTGGCTGCTTCATTTATTATTTGGCTAAATGTCTGGCTAGTTGGGGCAAAAACGATCATCCCCCTTCCCTTTCCACAAATACCTACAATAACAATAAGTAAACTATTACAATTGCATTTAAGCAAAAAATCAAACAATGCAAAAATGTAAACAATACCAATTGCGACCATCTGCTTTATTTTACCGGATTTTTCTTTTAAATTTGTGAGTGAAATCTTTTTTTTTAAATTTTCAAATTGTATGTGATTTAACTTGATGTAATTGTTGTTGCTATACATGAGAAAAAGAAACATGTTGTAAAATTTGCTTAAAGGCACTTGGATTATTGAAAAAAAAAAGAATTTCAGACCAAGAAATTAGATATAAAACATTTTGATTAATATGAGGATGATTCACAAATAAAATATTTAGTACATGCCTTCAAAAATTTATTTAAAAATCCAATACACAACACAAATCAGATGAGTTTACAAAACGTTTATATACAAACAATTGGGCAAATAATTCTTTGAGTTACAGTTCGTCGCACAATTTAAATAGTGTTTTTATGGTACAAGAATTCCAAGAAATATACTCTAGACAGTACTTGCTTCTTTCAAAACATTTCAATACAGTAAACAAATTTTGCCTATGCTTCTAGGATTTAAAAATTACCTTGAGCAATCTGCAAGGTTTCGTTATGATTTTATATGTGTCGTGTGAATTTTGTTTGCAACTAATTATTGTTACAATATTATCAGAGAAATAAACATCTTATTCATATTTAAAAAAAAGATGTGTGTATTTTTTATTTAAAATAAGTTTGAAATGTGTTTTCAGGCAACATTTTCAAACAATTTTTTCTTAAAATGCATTTCAAATCCATTTTAATTTTTTATGAATACGTCAGATAAACCTGATAATCCATAGTGATACCAACAGAACCCCCACCAACCAACCCAAACTTCTAACAAAGTTTAAAATGAGCTCCAGTTAAAAGCCCGGGATATTATACAATCCGTCAAAGGAGCCGAATCCTATTTCGATCAGACACCTTCTCGCCTGTACAGGACGTTGACAGAGAATATGTTCTACGTCCTCCTCCTCATTTTCGTGTAAATTTGAATGTATGTTCAAATGGAATTGTGCAGACCTTAAATATTTAGTATTTATCCAGTGAAATCTAGCATGACTATACAATGAAGAAATCATTGAAATGTGTACGTACCAGGGAACACATTGGTTTCTTAATGAAACAATGCCGGTGCCAGGCAACAGCGACCATCGCAAGTGGATGTCCGCTTAAGGAAGGTGTATGTTAATGGGAATTAAACTGTCCATTATGAAATACTTAAAGTGCAATAAACAATAAGCCAAAGAGAAATATTTTTAGATTTATTAACGGACTAGTATTTCTTATTTTCCGGCAGAGTATAAAGATTTTTCTTTATTTTCAGGAGTTTTTTTTTATAGAATTTATCAAGTTAATTTCGGATGTTCTGTTCCAAAGTGAAGCTTATTTCAGTGATAGTCGTCTGCTTGCATTATATGGTATTTGCACGGGACAAGTTCTGGGTAAGGCAAAAACAGCTAACCTTTTGGTTAGGTTAAAAATAGTTTTTAGCCAGTCATGCAACATGTGGTCGAACGTTGTCATAATGGAAAATTACGGCTTCATGTTCAATAACATATTCCGGGCGTTTTTTAGACAATGCTTTCTTTAAACGAATCCATTGCGCTCGTTTAAATTCCCCTGTCATTGTCTTGCTCATTTTCGGTAGCAAGATAATAGATATTTTTATTTTAAAAGAGTTACAAATACAATTACAAATTATATTTTAACTTAATTAACCGAGCAATAGTAACGTATAACTTCAGCCCGTTGTAGTGAAAACAGACCAGAGTCTCTGGCGGGAATCGAAGCCGCAACCTCCGCACTGATAGACTAGCTTACTACAACCAAGCTAACCGGGACACCCAGATTATAGATACAAAGTATTACTTTTCACATAAAAAAAATTAAAATTGGTTTAATAAAAAATTAATTTAATTCTTTGATATTGAATAAAAGAGAAAACGCGGCGCACTGATTTTGCCGATCGCAGTTTTATATTCACGCGACAGAGGAAATTGAGATTGATTGACTGATCCTGGAAGAAATTCTTTTAGCTCAATTTCTTTTTCCATTTTTTGCCCTAAGCAAAGCACCCAGAGTGTAAACAAGAAAAGAAGCCTCATCTTTATTATTTTCAATACGGCAACAACAAAAACCAAAGATTTATATTTCGTAATCTCTTTTTACGATTTGTTTTTGCTAAAACTTTTTGGTACGCGTTGAATTTTCAAACCGATTTTTTTTTTAGTTTTTTTTTTGCTGGGTCTTGTTGATTTGTAAATTATTTCATTGTCTTTTTTATCATGGTTTTTTGCCCAAATGTTTTCCCCATATTTTTTTTCTTGCGAAGGTGTTGCGGAGAAGCTTTTCAAAATCTTCTTTATTATTAGAGTGATAATGTCTGGATAATAACTGCATTATCACGTTTATTTTACACAATATTTTTGGTTTTATTTTTATTTTTTTGCTTTTTTAATTTTTGTTCACTGTAAAAGCTGTAAACTGTCAGCTTAACGTTTATGTACATTCATATATTTAGCTTACAAAACTTGTTACTTGTATTTTTTTCAAAATTCTTTGTTTTTTTTTTATAAAAAAAAAAATAAAAAAGTTTTTGGGCGTCTGCATTAAAAATCATGACTCGTATGTTGTTTTTAATGCTGGTTTTTGGGCAATTGTCTGCTGTCTGGTTAAATAGGGGTCCATTGCGGTTGAACTTTTTTTTTTAATTGTATTTCTTCGATTTCGACTTGTTTGGAAGATTGGGAGCTACTTATGACTGGTACAATAATAATGATTATGATGGTCATCATCATCATTATTATCTTGGTTAACAATAAGTTAAATTTTATGAATTTCCAGATGATACTGACAATGAAGCTAATGACGTTCACCCATGTCTTGATTTAAATTTTTATTGAATTTCTGCATTTATTTCAAAAGTTTAGCTTTTTGGTTTTTGTTTAATTTAATGTATTTTATTTTTGATTTAAAAGGAATTTTTTCACAAGAAATTTATGGGTTTTTCCTTTTAATGATTTCTTTTTTTTCGGGTTTTTTGTGGGTTTGAAAATGTTGGTTAAGAAAACACTACAATGGCGAATAAAAAAAAATTGGACGTAATGAAAAAGAAATACAATTTTTTAATTTTTAAATCGGTGACAGTTATTTTTTTATTGTATATTTTAAATCTAGAGCTCATCATACTTTTTTAAATAGGCGTTTGGAATTTGCAAAAAAAAAAACTCTCTTATTTTACCATCCTTTAGTTTTTCTTATAAATTTTATTTATTTAAATAGAATTTGTGAAATAGGCCCTTGAAACAATAACGACTTAATTGTAAATAAAACAAAAAGTTTTCATGAATTATCTTAATATTTTTCATTATTATAGAACGATCTATGACAATTGAAATGTGTGAAACAAAATGTTGGTCCAATGCCAGATGGTTCATATTTTCAATGACTCAGACATAATAGAGGTTCAATGTCGTTAATTTTCTCATTAATTGACAATATTAATTTGCACCGGTGAACAAATTAATAATATCAATTAAACGTTTAATTAACTTCATTAAAAGTTTAATTCACTTGATTAAACGTTTAATTCAGTTGATTAAATTTTTATTAATTAAAATTGATTTTATTTTTGATTAATGCAAAATTATTTCTGTGTGGTATATTGACGTAAACTTTTTCTTTTAAATATCCCCAAAGAAAGAAGTCCAACGGTGTCAAATCAAATGATCGTGATGTACAATTAATATCGCCACGACGCACAGTGCTGTGGCCCATAGACATAAATAAAAAAAAAAAACAAGTCTTATATTGTACTCAAAAATGTACAGATCGATAGATAACAAAATAATTCAAATGAATTTTGAAGAATTTTTAAGATTTAACTGTTTTTGGCGGCGCTAGATGGCACCAAAGTTTGAGTATTTAAAGTAAAAATGGCTAAACAACTACTTGAGTTTTACATGCTTCAGGAAAACTGTTGTTCTTTGAAGCACGAGATTAAAATTTTTTTCTGTAGTAGTTAAGTATATTTAGAACTAACTGCAAAACAATTTTATTGAATTATTTTCTCATAAGTGTTTTTTTATTGGTTTGAAAATGGTTATTATTCACTTATTCACAAAATTTTTAAATTTGATGGAATATTAAAAAAAAAAGAAAAATATCGTCTATGGGTTTTTTCTGTTTTCGAATATTTAGACTGCTTTCTAATAACTTCAAGAAAAAGAATTAAAAAAATTTTACCACAACTTGAAAAAAAATTTTTTTTAAAACAAATTTGTTTAAAAAAAATTTTCATAATTTTTGCTAAAATTTTCATAGTTTTCAGGAGTTTAAAAGACAATAAACTACAAATGCTCTGAAATATAAATTCAAACTAATACTGTTCAATAAAAAACAACAAAAATCAAAATATGTATAAAAAATTGTTTGTCTTTGTCTGCAATTTAGGGCATAAGAGGGACTTTGTTTTTTACTGTTTCAAGAAAATAATTGTAAAAAATTCATTTTCTGGATTACGAGATTCAACAGCTTACCATATTCTTAACCAACTATAAGAAAATTTTAAGGTGAATTATTCTCCTATACATATTTTTAAATGGTTTGAAAAATGCTTATTTTTTACTTAAGCTCTAAAAATTTCTTAACTGTGATGGAATATTAAAAAAAAAGAAAAATATCGTCTATGGGTTTTTTCTATTTTCGAGCATTTATACTGTTTTCTAATAACTACAAGAAAAACAATTAAAAAATTTTTACAACAACTTGAAAAAAAATGTATTTAAAAAAATGCTATTTTCGTGATTTTTGCTCAAATTTTCATAGATTGAATTTGTTTAAAAAAAAATAAACTACGAACATAATAAGAAATAAATCCAAATATATATACTATTGAAAAAAAAAATATATTATTTGAAGAAATTGTGAAATATATACTGAGAGAAAATGTTGATGAACCAGTTAAAGATGACGAAAAAAATGTTTCGTTAAACGGCAAATTTTTTTTGGAAGAATCCAGTACTGAAGATGATTTATTGTAATTAAAAAATATGAACATATGTAAATAATAAATAAATTAGTTTAAAGAAAAAAAATTAGGAATATAATAAGAAATCATTCCAAATAATTCGTTAGATCAGTTCAGAATCACTTTCTGAGTCGATCTAAAGATATCCGTCTGTCCGGCCGTCCGGCTGTCCATGCAACATTGTGCATACAGATTGCAAATTCGGAGACTATTTGATGAAATTTGTCACAGAGGCTCTGACTGGTACAAGGACCAAGCCTATTGAAAATGGAACTAATCGATCCATAATTTTACAAAAACCATCTTATTACATCGGCAAGATTAAATTTGGTCCAAACCAAACTAATTTTATTGCAATCAAAATCAGCTTATCAAATTTTATTGGAATCTTTATATTTTTGAACATAGCTCCAAAACAAATCATTCTCCCGAAAATAGCTTTTAATGCCAGCTTCCTTAATACCAAAATAAACCATAGGTTCCATATAAACCCTCATCCAAAAAACTAATACATGAAGATGAAGATATCTAAATAATATTCGGCAGAAAAAACTTTTAAACGAATCTTAACCTCATAACATAATTTTGTTCGGGCTTGACCGATTATACTTTCTTACTTGTTATTTTTGCAAGAGCATTTTAAGCGTTTTAAACTCATTTTTCATTAAATAATTTTTTTGTATTTTTTACATTAATAATCTGATTCTACCTAAAATTTGGCATACATATTCATATGTTTATCTAACAAATATCAATTTTCATACCAAATTTTAGTACGATTGGACAATTTTTGTAGGTGTTATAGCATTTTTAAGAAAAAGGATATATGGCAGGACCTTGAGTCCTTGTTCATATTTAAATGAAAATTTACATAAACGTTGCTAGTTGTGTGTGTACCAATCAGCATGACCATTCTGTGTAGTTTTGTGGGCATTATTGAAGCTAAAATTACATTTTTCCATTTCAGGACACATGGGAGGTAGGCGTGTCCTTGGACCGATTTCTCCAAAAATTCTTTATTTTTCTTAACAAAGCTTTTTTATGCTAGTGTACCAAATTTCAAAAATTTCTGACAACTCCTTCTATTTATGTCCCTTTGTTATATGGGGACAAAGCACTGTGCGACGTGAGATAACACGACCATTGATTTTTTCGTGCAAAAGAGCCATTGTTTCGTCGAATGCAGGAAAAGTGGCGCCATGGAACGCCTACAGTCCAGGTACATATCCTCAATTTCTGGCCACAATAAGTCCGTTATAATCTGGCGATAGTGCAATATTTTCCGCAGAACGAACTGGGAGAGCATTCAGAGACCGGTCGATTATGCTGCCCGAAAAAATCACAAAGTGCACGAAATGGATTTTGAATACCCATTTTCGTAAAAGGCTTCAACAATCTTAACGCGTTGCTCTATTACATACCTCTCCATGGTTGAATTTGTCAAACACTGAAGCAAAGAAATGTCAAGTTAAGTTGAACAAAAAACTTGACGTTATGGTGTGACACCCAATAAACATCGTGCATTATGTTTGTACCAACCTTTATATTTAAATATTAATTGCTATTTAAATATAATTGGCGAAATAGGCAAAAAGCGTTATTTTGAAACATTAGTACAAAAGAAGTTTCGTTGGACAGGGCAAGAAGGCTTTAGCTAGAAGGCGGATAGGGCATAACTTTTATTTTCACAATTGTTTTTTGGACTGGGCTTGCATGCAAGCATTGTCATGATGGAATATTTTATAGCTTTATATTTTTGTAAATATCCAAATATTCTTTCACAATACAATTTCACAATTACAGGAAATAAGAAAAAAGAAATCTATACAAAAATTTTTTACCGATCACTGATGGCTGCTTTACCAGATGGATGGATGGATCATCAATAATGAAAGTTGGATACAAACTTTCGCATACACAGTTGCACAAACTTGATTTTTTAAAAGTGTGTGTACTAAAATTATATCACTGACGTCATTTTTAAACCAAAAATAGCAAAAAAAAAAAAAAAAACAACAATTTTAAACTTCCTATATTGGTAACGTTTATAAGAAAAAAAGCGCAAAAAATTTTTCACTTAATATTAATTTTTAATGACTTTTTGGTTAAAAAAGAAGAAAACAAAATCTTTAAAAACCATAAATAAAAAACAATATTTTTTATATTAAAAAAATAAATAAAAAAAAAAAACATGGCAATAAAAACTCAAACCTTGTAACAGTTTTGATTGTATTTCTCGGTTTTTAAGACAAATACATAAAAAAAGACACAAAAACTGTTTAAAATAATAAAAGAAGTACGAATTAAATAAAACACAATATAAAAAATTTTTAGCTTAAAATGCATTAAAATTGGGCGAATAATATTTAAATAAAAAATTGTTTAACAAAAAAAAACTAAATAAATAAAAGTATAGCAAAACAAAAGAAAAAATTAATTAAAACAAGGCTGTGCCGAATCTTTAATACCCTTCACCTAACGTTATGCAGCGTCTTAGACTTTTCACCCACTAACACACATTATCAAACAGATTTAAAATATGTTAATTTTTCTCTTTTTATCATTTATGTATTTGATATGTGTAAAAAAAAAAGAAATAATCAGAATAGATACGCTTAAAAAAAACACAACAACAGGTGGTGTTATGACAAAAATTTAGGCCAATCGTGGAATTTTGCTCAGTCATTTACGAACTGATCTGCGTGAATTTCAATAGCAAAATTTAACAGAGCATGCGTGACAGAAATAAAGAACAACCACATAGTTCCCATTATTTCAGGGGCCTTTGGAAAACCCATTTTAACAGACAGACGGTTAGACGGACAGATGAATAGCGTTTAATCAACTTCGCCACTCGTAAGGCCCCAAGATCAATACTGCAGAAATTAAAAACGGAATGACAAAAATTTTATATCGTTACCTAAAACGCAAAAGGCCCGAACTAACAAAAAATAAAAAATCTACTGTTTTTTTTTATCAAATCTGGTGTATTGCATCAACACAAATGTCCACAAAATCTTTCGACCAACACTAGTGATTTTTTTTGACAAAAAACAAACTGCATTATCTACAAAAGATTGTATGATAAACGCTAAAAGACCTAACTAACTAAAGACAGTTTGTGGAATATGCCAATTGTCAAAACAACTGGTAGGTCTAATAAGAAAGACATATAGAAGAAAAATTCGTTATAAACAGTTTAATGTAATTAAAAAACTTATCGCACTAAATAGTTTTTTTTCTTCTCCTGTAAAATTTTTAAAATGTTTTAGGTGACGATATACCCCTTCCACCTGTGGTGAATTTTTTTTTTGTTTTTAAACAATAATTTTAAAGAAATAAGTAAAAATAAAATAAAATTTGTAGGAAAAGAATCTTTAATCTCGATTTTATTACATCAAGGGATGCCAGACTGCCAGTAATAAAAGTTGATTAAGCGAGCCAGCAGAAAACTTATGGAGGTCCAATACAAAAATTCAGAAAAATACTTTCGATTAATATAAAAAAAATGTTGCTTTTATTCGATGCAAAATCAGGCGAAATCATGGGAAATCATGCGACATATCGTCAGCTCATTGGTCATTTTACCATGATACATATGCGCCAAACCAATAATGAGCTGTCGATATAGGAAATCTCTTTTATTTCCTCGGTTCTTATTAACAGAATGTATGCGCGGAGACCTTTGGAAATTAAGTAGTGAGAGGATAATCTTAATTTGATATCAATTTGGACGTTGCGAGGCTATGCGCAAAAATATTAAAATATGTAATAAAATATGGTCGTCAATGTCAATGCTGTTTTTAGGGCAGTTTTTAAAACCTTATTCTTATTTTGGTTGAAATATCCAAAGTTCTCTTTTCCTTCCATACATTAACGTGGGATCGACTGTTTAAAGAAAAGTAAGACATCTATAGCGGAGACAAAATGTCTTCATTATTTTTAACGTGTTTACTTTAATATATGCAGGAATTGTAAAACGTATGTAATTTATAGATTTTGTGGTGGAAACCTAAGCAGAAATTATCCTTTAATAGGAAAGAACTGGTTGTTTAACCAACAGGAAATATCGAGTAATTTTTACAGGTATAGAAAACGTACTGGACATATTAAAGGATTCTATAAGTTTTATCGAAATTAGTTTGACATTAAGGAGGATCAACACCACAATGAGGTTGATTTCAGGGATACAACGCCCAAATAAAACCGAATGGCTACCAAAATTTTGTACGATTTCGCCGCCACAGATAAGAAGAAAGCTGTCATTATTACGAGAATACAACAGGATTCAAAACAATAATGACAATTCTTTAAAGTCTGACCTCGGCAACCCAACTGTACGAACACTTGAACCAAGACAGGTACCTACAAATCTAGCGAAAATTCTTTTCAATGAAAATTTTGAATCCAACGCAGCTTGGGCTGATCTCTGGACAAACTAACGCCGCTGACTTCCAGTATTATATGAACGTAGCAGTGACGCCGACCTTTAACTACCATAAAGATAGGTTTGAACAGATTGCGAACTGAATCCGCCAGAACCCTAGAAGACCTCTACAAATGGGGCCATTTGTGCGATCCTAAATGACCATGCGAAACTCTAGTACAAATAATCGATCACATTCATCGATAATCTCCATTAATATCCTACAAGGGCCTAATAGGCAACATCAACACATTAACGCCAGACGCAATTCCTTGGTTAAACTCATCAAATCTGTTAAAATTATAGCACAGTCTATGTATGTACATATTCATATGTACATATAAATAAGATAAACGAAATTCCGATTAAAATTGTGACTTCTTATAAGAAAAGACTAGCAAAATTTCCTTTAGAGATGAAAAATGGGCTGTTGTCAAAAAAAAAAAAATTTAAATAGTCTCGAAACAATTTAATTATGTACATACTTCCTTTCCAATTCCTTATCATCCCTAACCTCCTTTTTTACCAATAAGTCTTGAGATAACTCTAGCAAATAAAAAAAGCTTTACATTTAGGTATAAAAAAAAACAATTAATAACAACCAAAAGGAATGAGGTGATATAAACATTAAAACAACAACAACAACAAACACATCCAATGAAAAGAAATCATTAAAACACAACCTACATTAACAATAAATTTAGTAGCAGCCATCATCAACAAGAAGCCAGTGAGTGAGTAAGTGAATGAATACTCATTAAAAGCGGGTAGACAAAAGAGAGAGAGCAAGAAATAACTCCCGCTCTTTATAGCTTAACAGAAAATTATTCAATGTTTATTTTATTATTAAGAATTTGAGAAATAAAAAAAAAGATGAAACACAACAGACCAAAAGAAAAAAAAATGATCACATGCTCTAAAAATTGTGTTTAACTTTTGCTTTCGATATGAAATAATACTTTGTTTTTGCTTCTGCTGTTGTTGTTTGTATATTATAAATATTGTAAGCAGTTGGCAGCTCTGTTGGCGTTTATGTGTCATTACGTTTAAATTAACAACAACAAAACCAAAATTCAACAACAGCAACAGCAGTTGTAGTGTAACGAGGTCGTTAAAACGAGTACTTACGAATTCACACTCGTTTTTAAATCATACATATGTATGTATGAATCGTTTCGTTTGAAAAAAAATTCATAAAGGGTGATTTTTTTCCAGAGGCGGAGAACTTTATATTGAAATAAAATAGAGAATGATGTTTTTAGTATTTCTTCCTTTATCTTTATTGTTGAGATAAATTTCGGTATTCCGCATCCGTTTACAATGAGTCCCAGAGTCATGATACAAAGAAAGTAAAATAATACATTCAGATTTTGAAAACGAAATGTTTCCGCGCATCTACGACACATCAACTAAGCACACAAACATGTGTATAATATGCTGATGTAACGTCACACCTATGCTATCGTGTTTTCTTTATATCATTATGTACAGTTAATCAGTTGGTATGGCGGCAATAACGTGTTTCGGATATTCACTTTCAAGTGCTTGATCGTTTCTGGTTTCTCTGCACAGACCTGGGATTTAACAATGTTACAGGATCAAATCACATGAACAAGGCAGGGCTTAGAGTCGTCAAAAAAGTTATAACTCCAACTCCAAGCGCAGAAATTGTTTAACTCCCACTTCGACTCCAACTTCTACTCTTATGCCCGTAATTTCTACAAATAGATATCTAGCTATGTATAGATATCTATGATTTTCATAATTTTTAAACGTATTTCTTACCTTTGGGTTAGAGTGTAATCTATTTTGCATTATCGATTTTCGATAGTTAATTCACATATGTAAAATTAACATTGAAATAACCAAAATAGTGGTACCGGATAGGTAAAGATAACTGTTAGGTACGAACACGGCTAGATATCTGCTTGTAGAAATTACGGGCATTAGTCCGCATTTACATTATACGATTTCTGTCGGTAATGATTTCTCTCGATTTATATCGAGTTTCCTCAGTGATCGCACTATACGTGTTGTTATAGATGGGATTGCATCAAACGAGTTTCAGCTAAATTCAGGGGTACCGCAAGGTTCTGTCCTTTCTCCTACGCTATTTCTTATATTTCTTAATGACCTTCTTAGTCATATTTCAAATCTTATCTACTCTTTTGCAGATGACAGCAACATTTGTCATTCATATTCCTTCGATCATAGGCCAAGCCTTGTTGAGATTGGGGGCAAAAGGCAAAATATGAATGACACTCTTAATCAGGACCTAGCTGCAATCTCTGAGTGGGGTCAAGCGAATAGGGTCGAATTTAATGCACGCAAGACCCAATGTTGTTAGTTGACCCACAGACGGGCCGTGGGACCAACTATGTCATCTGTATTAATGGGTGGCATTGATATTGAGGAGTCGGATACTCTTGATGTTCTGGGCATGAGAATACAGAGCGATGTCCGCTGGAATAAACACGTTTTTTTGAAGTGTCGAAAGAAGCATTCAAGTGTTTAGGTTTTTTAAAACGGTGCAAGACTTACTTCACTTCATCCGATCTCCTTACTATCTATATCCGACCGATGATGGAATACAACTCCCATATATGGGCAGGGGCTTCAAAGTCTATTTTGAACCTTCTGGACCGTGTACAAAGGAGGGCGGTGAAGCTCATCAATGACAGTAGGGTATCCAAATCTATTGACTCATTAGAGCATCGTCGGAATGTGGATTGTGTGGCACTTTTCTATCGATATTACCATGGGAGGTGTTCCACTGAGATAAGTGAACTTATTCCACCCGCCCACATCCGTTTGTAGTCGATTGTCCTGTGTTTCGCACAACGCATTATAGAGAAAATTCGTTTTTCAGTCGAACTATCCGTATGTGGAATAAACTTCCCGCAGAGGTCTTCCCCGGTACTTATAATTTATTAAGATTCAAGGCAAATGTCCACAAACCTCTTTAAAAAATTAAAAAAAAAAAAAAAATAATAACAACTTATCATGACAGGGTAGCATTTTCGTAAAACACTTAAGACTTTGTGGGATATTTATTCAATGTGAGGCTGTGTTGGGTACCTGGACACTGCATGGTTGAGGGAAATGAGGTGGCGGACGAACTCGCGAGAGGGGGTTCGAATCTGAACTAAGTGGTAAGGGACAGGGGGGTAAAGCCTCCCCTATGTTACTACTATGGTGTGATACGGGAGAAATTCCGTGATGACCTTAACCGGTCCTGGATTGCAGGGTGTCTAGGGCACTATGGCCCAGATTGGACGCGGGGGCAACCAGGGTTCTACTGGGATTGGATAGGAGTAGTCTTAGAACGCTTATATGGTTCTTGACGGGTCATTGTCCTGTCAGGGCTTTTGCGGGCAGATGGGACAACGCCATACCGGACTTTTGCAGATTGTGCGATGATTCGGAGGAGCTGGAGACGATCGAGCATGTACTGTGCCATTGTCCCAGGATGCAGGGTCTCAGACAGATGTGGATAGGAAATAGGTTTCACGACGAACTGGGGTACATCGCTGGATGTAGTCCGGCTGATCTACTGGGGTTTGTCAGGGAAATAGTGCGGTTGTTTCTGTTGAGGGGACAGTAGAGAGGGAATTTGTTCTTCATGGTACCTACTTACTTTCTTATTTTCTAGACTCTATCCACCTCATACTTCTTTTCTTAACCTTTCTCTTTTTCTATCTTCTTTATCTGTCTTTCTATATGTTGAAGGGATTCACAATGGACCGTACTGGTCTCCGAGTGAAAGTGTGCCCTTGGGCACATAACCATTCTTAACCTAACCTAACCTAACCTTGTGGGATATTGTACAACGGCCTTAGGCACGACTTCCTCTATCCTCCTTCCCATAATATCCATATTCTAACACAATGCGATGCATAATTAGGGGTCATTTCCGAGTACTGGTCCCTACAAATAAAATACATTGCTACAAATTTTAGGTTATCCGCCTCCACATAAAAAACACCCGTTACAAACATTAGCAAACAAAAACACACAAAAACAACTACTACTACTACTTATTATAGCAAAAAAAAAGAAGCAGAGCATTTGATTTAAAAGTAGAGAAGTTTTTTTGAGAACACCGGAGAGCAGTTAGTTTTTTGGGGGGATATTGAAAATTCATATGAGTATAATCACGTTTTTTGTTTTTCCATTTTTTTTATTTTTCTGTATACAAGGGGGGCATGCCTGAGAGCGTTCGGCATTTTGTTTAGTTTTTGCAATAACAAAATATTACACCATACCAAAACAAACAAAAAAAACATGTAGAAGAGTCGGTTTTCGTTTGGCTAATTCTCACTTGTTTTTCGAGAGTCTAACTTTTGTACTGAAATAAGAGAGAGAGAGATGTTTATGGAATGGTGGCAGTAGAATTATCATTAATACTAGTGAATAATGTAATAAGTGAAAGTGTAGCTCTGCTTTTTAATGATTTGCTTTACAATATTGCTTCTTTTTTTTTTTTGTTAGTATGTAGCTCGTTACTTAATCGTTTTGTTTGGTCGTTCGTATGTTCGGCCAAAGCCACAACTGTCATACTATCATCGTCTACGTTTATGGCTGGCTGTCACCACTTTATACCAGCTCTGCTTGACCTACTTTTGAAACAGCAGCAGAGGCAGCGAGACGTATAATCAAATACACAACAGCAACAAAAACCGAAACCGAAACAACAGCACAACAACAGAACCAGGTCTATGTTAGAGAGATTAATTTCATTTTCATTAAAATTTTCTTCAGTCTTCATGTTCTTCTTGGAACTTTTTTCTTCCTTTTAACATACATAAATTAAGGTTAACAGAAAATTAAAACATAAAGAGAAAACATAAGAAGAAAAATAAAAGAGAAAATGAAAACTAAGAGGGCATAATTTCCTTTTTTCCTCTTTTTAAGCATATGAAAATTTAACGGTGCTTGAAAGGGAATCGAGGTTGTTTTTGTTTTCGGTTATTTTAAGGAGTACGTAAGTGTTTTTTTCATTCAGTTGTCGGTTATTTGTTGGGGTTTGTTTAGAAATTAAGGGCAGATTGGTTATAAGAAATAGAACGAAGAAACCCGTTCTTTACTCGTTACCCACTTTGTAGTTGGAATGCGTCAACACAGCATACTCTAAATGTGTGTGGTAACTGTTTTGTTGGTCTTAGATAGTTAAGGGCAACCGAAGAGCAAAATTTAACAACTTTTAAATTAAAATAATAAAAAATTGATATGTACATACATATATAAATTAGTAAAGCCTTAACAGCTAAGAATACTTGCCTCCCTTGTTTGTCAACCGATTTAAACTAAAAATACACAATTTGAACTGTGTTTACTTACACAGAAGTGCATGCATGATATGTTATTAAATTCGGTAACCTTACATGCCCGAAACTTAAACAGATCAGAAAATTAAGCGGACAGTTGTCTGGCAGTTTTTAGAACTGCGTAACTTTTGTAGAGGGATCTTTTTGGTACTTTTTTGTTCTTTGACTGGTAAGTGGGTAAAAAGAAAAAACAAAATTAAAAAACAAACTGCTTCATTCTACTGTCTTCGTAAGAAAACAACAAAAAAAACCAATTTGCCAATTCAGTTTTTTGCACGGGCACATGCAAGTATGTATATTATCAAAGTTATTTTCGGGAATATAAAATTTATTATTAATACGATTTCCGTATGACGTGCTAAATTCCCAGTTTTTCATATTTGATAAATACACTGAAATTTATTGTTGAGGGAAAGCTAGCTTCTATATGGAATTATATTTTTTTTTATATTCTTAAATAAAATTAAACATTCACGGACTTGAGTGGAAAATAACATACGTACCGGAGGTTAGTACCTCCCCAAATCGATCCACTAAGGAGGAAAAAACATGAAAATTCATATATTCTTAAAAGTATATTTTATTCATACCTACTTGCATAAAATTGTAACGTAACTGACTGACAAATCATCGCACAGCCTTAACGCCTGAAGCTAAACAAATTTGAAATTTTGACCCGCGGGATTTTTGAAAATACGAATAATTAGGGGGTAAAAATGTCTTAACTCCTAAACTAAAAGAGATACAAAAAAAAATAAAAACTTATCGTTCTTCATTAAAAAAATGAGCGGATAGGTGCCTGGTACTTTTTTGAAATTCGGCCCTTTTGGAGTAATTTTAAGTCAATAAACATAAACAAATATGAAAAAAATATGTTTTTAAAGGAAATTTGATTGCGGAATTTCGTTTTTTTTTAGTAATTTCAACAAACTTAACCGTTTTTGAGTAACGCGAACATGTGCAACCTCCTCCATTTTGAAATAAAAAAATGTGTCAATTTCGAGTGTTATTATTGTATTCCATCAGGAACATTAATTATTTACAAAAAATCGCCATTTTTTTTTCTTTTTTTATATAATAAGATTTTCCAGTCTCGTTACGTAATGTTCTACTCCAAATTTATTTGGATCTACCGCACCTTCAACTGACCTGCGGACTTCATTCCAATGCAGCATGATATATTTCATTGTATGGCTTTCGTAGGGTGTGTCCTAACCAGTTAAGCTTTAGTCCTTCTAATTGATTGTTGATATCGTCCTGGTTAGCCAGTCTAAGAAGTTCATTACATATTTCAAGTTATCCCTGTACCCAAATTCTGTAACTTTAGTGAGCAATCGAAAAGATGTGTAACAAAATATTCTATAATTTCTCGACAAGTAAGATAAACCCGTGTCTGCGAAAACTATCAAAAGAAATTACGTCGTTACGTTATAAATGTCAAAACATTGCACTCGAAGCCGAAGTGAAATTGCAGACGTTGAGAACGCCAGTAACACACATCGTTGACGGTGACCAAAATTTACTAAAATTGAACATTTTTCAACGACGGCGGCGAAAATAAAACCGTCGGCTATCCCAAATAATGTAAAGTGCGACTTTAATGTTTGTTGTTTGCAAACGAGCTTTTAAAACATTCGTATATTTTTTAAAAATGTTAAAAGCAAAATAATAAAGCAATGAAAAAATGTGCCAAGAACAAAATATTATTATTATCAAAGTTTTTCTTGGGATTCAAAAATTAATTAACAAGGTTTCCTTCAAATGTGCTAAATTCCCATTTCATACTATTGAGAAACTGAAATTTATTGTTGAAGGGATTATTATTATCCTTTGCATTTAGCATTTTTAATTGTTTTTTAGTGTTGAAATTTTTTCACGCCCCATTTTTATTCGTGAGTTTATTTGACTGTTCAAAGTGGGAACTTTTCTCACCAAAGTCTTACAGACGCACTTTTTCTGTAAAAAAAAAAAGTAACAGACACAGTTTAGTAAGAAAAATGGTGTTTGTTTCAATATATGGCATTTTTGTTTAATTTCACACATTTCAATAGAAAAGTTTCTCGATGCGAGAGTTACAGAACATGGGCACTGGACAGCAATTCTTAAACACCGTAAGCACCTGTTCGTCAATTTCCGCAGTTTGTCTTTAACTATGGTATTTACGCGCTATGTTTATGATCCGCATAACAGTCCTGATGTTACGCAAGCTCTGTACGACAAAAGCTTATTGCAAATTCCTGGCTACACGCAGCCAGGATCCCAATCTCACTAGCTCATCGGCCATTTCATTACTCGTCACCAGCCACCCTGTACCCAGAAAAGCCTCGCGCTTCATACTCCCCTAACATTTCTCTCTTTGAACTAGCTTGGAATTAACCGAATAGGCCAACAAGGCCCTAAGAGCCGCTTGGCTGTCCACCGAATTTTCAATGTTATTTTTTACCATTGACTGAACAATCCATTTAAATGCCTAAATGGTTGTTTTACATGCAAATAAGTAAATAAATAATTTATGTTTATTATTCCAAAGAAAAAGAAAACTTCTATGGGAACACTCTGCTGTTACCAACAAGACAAGAAAGTCGCACCAGAAACAATATTGTGTTAGGTTCAAAAAATGTGGTTCCATGAGAGGCAAAGACACATGCACACACAAACACATCTTCAAATTATTCATTATCATCCAAAAACAGTTGTATTTGAAATTTTTCATATTTTCGTTTTTTTTTTTTTGTTGTTGATTCATGTTGGAAATATTGAAATTTTTTTTATGGGTCATGGGGTGTGTTTCAGTGGGTGTTAACAGAAAAAAAAAATATTTCCTTTTCTTGGGGTTTGAGGAAATCAGGTGGTAATGGCTTTTGTATCCCTAGAAGCATTTTGTTTAATGGTTTTGGTTAAAAGAGGTTTTTGTGAAATTTTAGAATTGATTTTTTTAGTTCCATGCAGTTAACTACAGTTAAAGTAACAGAGAACAGATACTAGTGCGACTACAGAGAGAGTAACAGTAATAAATATTCTTTTGAATTGGAACATGACCTCCTAAATGCAACAAAATTGGCCAGTTATACAACAAAAACATACAAAGTATCCTCATTTTTTTTTGGCAATTAAAATGTCGAAAAGTTTTAAAACATGTTTTCTATGTCCGTGTTTAAGGACATAATTGACTGCTTGAAACTAAAAGAAGTTTAAGTGGTTTGATGTTTTTTTTTTTTTTTTGTATTGAACTTGAAAAAAGTTAAGTTACAACAGGTATGTAATAGATTTGTGTAAAGAAAATGGTTTTAGAAATAAATTGGTGGTGTAACTCAACAATGCTGTATTCACAACAGATAACTTATCTTTTACATATGGTTTGTGTCTTTAATAACACTAGCCAACAAGGTTTTGGAGTGGAGCAACCAAATTTCTATCCTAGGGATATTTGGTGGGCTGAATTCGAATCTGTTATTGGTTTTTCTTTATCACGTCAGGTTTTCGAGATACAAAAAAATGTTTTTATTTGTTTTTTACAAAAATAATCAACAGTTTATTTAAAATCAATGAATTTTCAAAAGTGAATGGCGTTATTTGAACGTCGTTTGTATTTTGTCGGTTGGGTTTTACGTACAAGAGTCCGGTAATAGTATCCCAGCATGCTTTTGTCCCAAAATCCTTGATAATTTCTTTTAATTTTTATTAAATTTTGGTAAGCACTCTCCCCTCCCTTGTTCGTCGCTCACTGCACCAAGGTTTTGCGGAAAAAATCTAAGTGCGAAAGAAGAAAATTCAAAACATTATCGGTGTCCACGGTTTGTTCAAGTTTCTGACTGCTAAACCAAAATAATGTTAATATGCATATTTTAATTATTCTGATATTGCATATCCTTTCTTTCCAACCAAATATTCACCACACACAAAGCAAAATTAGCTTGAATCAGTAACACACGATATCCCTGGCATGCTTAAAAACTACTATTATGAAGATTTAGAATGCATGGCTGCTTCTGTCAAATAAATAATTGTGAAATTGAAGTTCCAGTATTGACTGTTTAACAGTATTGCCAGCATGTGTTAAAAAAATTAACAAGACGTGATAGCCCAACTCTTATGCCAGATTCGAATTCAGAGCACCCAGATTAGTTAAAAAACATGCTTCGTTTCTGCAGTCAATTTTGTTTCCAAATATAAATTACACTGGACTACAACAGTGCAATTTATATGACAATTGGGAGGATATTTTGGAAAGTGTTAGCAGTGGGATTTCTATACACATTGGTGGTGAGAGCCATTCTAACGTATGGATGCTGTGTTTGGTGGGAGGCAATAAGGCTGGCAAGTCGGAGGAACCTTTGTCTAAGGCTCAGGGTTTACTTCGATCGGCATGACAATGTCATGATAAATACTCCTCTAACGGCTCAGGGTCTACTCCGATCGGCATGACAATGCCATGATAAATACTCCTCTAACGGCTCAGGGAGTACTTCGATCGGCATGACAATGCCATGATAAATACTCCTCTAACGGCTCAGGGTGTACTTCGATCGGCATGACAATGCCATGACAAATACTCCTCTAACGGCTCTGGGTGTTTAAATAGTTTTTATAGTTTTCTATATACAGGCTTTCAAGGTCATTAATTTAATGTAAATAAAAGATTATTTATTTCATTATCATTAAAATCCGACGTTTCGTTGGTATTCTTTCCAACTTCTTCAGGGATTGAGTTTTATTAAAATAATAATCTTTTTCGTCAGTTTACATCATTTATAAAATATATCACAGTATTTTGTATAGGTGGACAACACAACACAAAACTTAAAATATTAAAATAAATATATGTAAATTTAAAAATTATCACAGAAAATTTGTCCTTTTTAGATCACAGTTGTTATTATTACTCTGTGTTGTTCTACATCTTCTGCCAATTGATCAATATGTGAGATAGAGACACTTGAGCACATTCTGTGTCACTGTCCTAGGATATAGAACAGTAACTGTGAATGGTGTTCGCTATTTTGAGATGATAAAGAACTTTTCATTTCCCGAATTGGAAGATATGGATGTTGACGATATGTGGTTTCAGCAGGACGGTGCCACTTGCCACACAGCTAACGAAACAAGGGCTCTTTTCCGCGACAAATTCAATGGCCGTGTTATCTCACGTGGTGGTGATGTCAATTGGCCGCCAAGATCATGTGATTTGACACCGTTGGACTTCTTTCTTTGGAGTTATTTGAATTCGGATGAGATAATTCGGCACTTTAACGGCATAGAACCTCAATTATGCCTCAGCGTCATCGAAAATTTCGACCATCGGATGGAGGTGTGCCGCCGAGGTCGCGGCTGCCATTTGGCCGATATTTTGTTTTTATTAACAGTACTTGACAACATATTTTCGCATAATGGACAACCACTGTATCCAATTAAGTAGATTATGTAATAAATTTGACAAATCCAATTTATTTCTTGAAATTTTTTGATTCCCAAAAACCCATTAATTGTGCTTCATCATCCAATTAAGTCTAATTAAAGGAAAAGTTTAAAGGACTTTAAAACATGTTTTTTACAAATTTTATTTTAGAAATATAAAAATGTATAAATGTAACACTAACACTTTATCTTTATTTAATTAGCTAGACCAAGACAAAAAAATGGGTTGTGTTCATATCGACTAATGCATAATTGATTAATGTCGGTAGACATGCATAGCAAAAAAAAAAAAAGTTTAAATCGAAATTTAATTAGTGAATAAATTAAAAAACAATGGTTTGAATTTGGTTTTAGTCATAAAGATGACTTAAATAATTTTATTACTATTTCGGTTGTTTTATTTAATAATAACGAAATAATAATACCCAATAATTAAGACATGTTTAGACAAGCTTAAACTCAGGTAAGCTAGCACCAACAACAAAAATGCATTTTAAACAACTGTTGTTATTATTGTTGTTGTTTGTTTAACCACATCGGTTGTATTAATAACTAATACTATAGTATGTATAGCGGGTATTTCACTTGCATACTTAAAATGCTCAGCAGAGCAGCAGCAATTACAACAATGACAACAACAGTAAATATAAATAATACTTGTACTAATGTATTTAATAACAACAACAACAACAATAACAAACACAACTACAACGAGTGATTTAAAAAAAAAACTTAACGCAACGTCAAAAAAACCTTGACATACTTTTTGCGCGAGCGCGCGCCTTACAATATTTTTTTTCTTCTTTTTGTTGTAGTTGTTTTTGTTTATTTGTTGCTGCATATGCATGTATTTAAACAAAAAAAAACACCAACAACAATATACAAACAAACACAAATTATACAAAATAATAGCAACAATAACAACAACTTTAGCAATATAATAAAAATAAACTTAATATACTGAAAACGTAAGCAACGAGAGTTGCCAGCGCAAGAAAAACTCATCAGGTTCTTATATCACAGGAGAGGTAATTAATTTACCTTTTTATAAATATAAAAAAAAATAAATAGTATTGTTGTTACTTTGTTGAACTGTTTATGGTGTTTAATCCAAATTTTGATATTTTAAAATGCAAAAGTTCATCAAATTTAATTTTCATTAAATTATTTTTATTATTAATTTTTAAAATTTATTGATAATTTTTCATTCTTGACTTAGCTGGGAACCGAACTAAGGCTTTCACGGACAGGTTACTCTTACATGTTTCAATTGCAACCACTCAATCTCTTCAGAGGGTTTTGCCATTTACAGCCATCGACGACTGCTGGCAGTCAATAGTCAAACATCAATCTTTAACCCAAACTGTATTTTACCTTTGGTAGATCGAAATTTGCTTTGAATGATTATCTTTTTAATTGATTTACACGTTCTTCCTTACTTGTTTCGTTTTTTCGTACTACTTGAAGTCCAAAGTACATTTTTTCTGTTTTTAATTTTTTTTTTGTCTTTGTTTTTCTTATTGACATTTTTCAGCACAACTAGAAGGACAAATGTAAACATAGAGCTCGTGCCTTAGCTTTTAAAAATAATTAGTATTGTGGTTATTTTGTTGAGCTGTTTATGGTTTTTAATCAAAATTTTGATATTTTAATTATTCTAAAGTTCATCAAATTTAATTTTCATTAAATTATTTTTATGAAGAAAGGAATTTTACAACATGAATTTAGTTAAAATTTATTGATAATAATATAAAATATATATAAAAAAAGTTATTAAAAATTAAAAAAAGTCTTATTTGCGATGTCAAAACTTTACCGAAATACCAACAATAAACAGTTTATTTTTTCTTACATTCTCCACTACAATTTTGTTCGCACTTTAAAGCGTGATAAATGTAGTAATGCATTTCCAAACAGGCCATTTGTCTCCTATGTATCCAATTAATATTTACATCATCATTTTTTAGACACTGTCGTGTAAACAGCATGACGATATATTTTAACTTTAGATATATTTCAACTTTAAGGAACCACGAATCTTCCATAATTAAAATTATACATTTTTAGAACTTTTACTTAAAACATATCGTCGTTTGTAAATTATTCTTTTCTACATCACTCGTTTTTCTATATTATAAAACAAGCTTATTTCCGAATGACGATGTGGTAACACCGTTCCATACTTATTTACAAAATGAAAATAACTATCAAAAAAAAAAAAAACTCATACATACCAACATACAAATAAACATATGACTTAATAAAAAAATATGTCTGTCCGTCTGTATGTACATAACACCACCTCATTACACCAACAAAAACAAAGACAAGTAAGAAATAAAAAAAAATGCAAAAAATATAACAACAACAAACATAAAAAAAACAAAAAATATTATTTAGCCAGGGCCACATACGACCGCAATTTCATTTTCGAGGAGGAGGTCAGTTAAATGCGACGCGTGATGAGCAAATAAAATATTGCATTTTGTTTGTTATTGTATGCAGTTCTCGTAGTTGTTGGTTTTTATTTTCTTATTAACTATTACTAAACATGTTGTTGTTATTGGTTACTTTGTTTAGATGCATATTATTCTAATTTTGTTGTAATTCACAACAAAAATTGTGCTCAATGGAAAAATGTTTGTAAATAAATTTATTCCTATTAAAAAAAAGAAATACACTGAAAACAGTTTGTAAAAAAAGTACCAGTTTTTTAATAGAAAAATAAAAAACAAATGTTCATTTCTAATAAAAAGGACCTTTTTAAAGTTTCCTTTTAAAGAAAATTTGTACATTATTAAGGAATACATAATTATTTAGAAAACAAAAATCTATTAATATTTTTTATAACTTTGTTTGCAGTAAAAAAAAAACATTTCAAAATAAACATGTTTAGGTCTCATATAACTCATATTTTTCGGCGAAATGTGATATTTTTTTTTTATTTCCTTTAAGACCAACATTTTATGCAAAACTTAGCTGTTCCTTCCAAATTTTGTATATGTACAAACTTGGTAATGGTGACACAAATCTGTTTTAAGATTAACTACACCTAGTTTAACTGAGATCCAGCCTTAAAGTTTTGGATTTGATCGCAACACTTTGAAAAAAGTATAAAATATAAAGCTGAAAGAAAACATAGCGAACAATTCTGCATCACTTACCCCAAAATTTCATTTTTTGAGTTATGTCGACGTTGCAGTAAATGAGCGATATAAAGTAGATTTTTTTTAAATAAAAACATTTGAACACTAAACAGCTTCTAGAACTAAAAGTACCATGTGTTTAAATTTTTAGCATATTTTTTTACAACAAGTACATTTTTAAAAAATGTACCATTTAAATAAAGTAGATTTTTGAATTAAAAAAAGTCCCTAACTGAATAATAAATAAATTTTGGAATAAGAAGAATCTTTTTAGAAAAATTACTTTTTTTTTTTAAAAAAAATTATATTTTGTAGTAAAAAAAATACCTTTTTATATAGAAACTACATTTTTAAATAAAAAATTCCTTTTTGAATAAAAAATTATTTTAAATTAATTAAAAAGTACCTTTTTATGAAAAATTACATTTTTATGAAAAAGTACCTTAGAAAAAGTACTTACTTTGAATAAAAAGTTGCCTAAACAGAAGGTATATTTTTAAATTAAAATACCTATTATTAAAATTTCGCACAGTTGATTTTTTTAAAATATTTTTGGACAAAGAGTACATATTTGAGCAAAGAATACCTTTGAGTATACAAAAGTACCTTTATAAAATATGTATAATATAAAGTATATATTTAACTAAAAAGGATTATTTTTGTTTGTTTTTAATATAACTAAATTTTCAAGCTCGAGATCTTTTTTAATTTTATATAAAAAACTTTAAACGTTTATTTTAACCAATATTTCGGCACTTCTTTGAATGCCTTCTTCAGGGTTTTTTTTTTGGAGATGAAAGGTACCTAAATAAAAGTTATATTTTTGAATAAATTGTAAATAGTAGTAAATAAAAAGTAGATTTTTAAATAAAAAACCTAATAATAATATTTTGAATAAAGCGCAATAGACATAAATGCCCTTTTCAACAAAAAGGGCCTTAACGAACAATTTTTTTTTTTTGAACAAAGTTAACTTTTGAGGAAAAAGTACCTGTGATAAAAAAAAATCGCTTTCTAAACAAAAGATTTTTTTAAGCAAAAAGTTTATTTTTAAACAATAAGTTTCTTTTTTAAAAAAGATCTATTATAAATAATTTTTTTTTTTAAATACATTCTTAAACAAAAAGTATATTCTGGAACAAAAAGTACCTTAATTATATTTTGTTCCTTTACAAACGCACTTGTTCAACAAAAACTACCTTATTTACAAATATTTTCAACAAAATAGTACCTTTTATTTAGTACACAATTTTAATTTGCATTAAAATTTTTAATTAGTTTTTTTTATTTGTATTTTGTGTGCGTTTTCATTATTACATTTAAAACATGCAAAAAATCTAGGTCTACAAAACATTTTTATTTTTGTGTTTCTAAAAACACAAGTACGTATGTACACGATTTTGTTTTATGAGGTTTTGGATTTTAATTTCAAGGTTAAAAACCGCAAAAAAAAATTAAATAAATTTTTCAAAACTTATAAATAATCGTAAAAAAAAAACTTATAAGTAATATTAATAATAAAAAATAAAAAAAATTTACGCATAATTACAAATAGATTTATGTGGTTTAAATGTTTTTTTTTATATTGCCAATTTTTATAGATTTTAACGAAACGTGCAAAAAAAATTTAAATATGTATTGTAAACTATAAAATGATTGAGTGTATATTTATGAAGGTAAAACATTTTAGAAATGAGGATTGCTTTTTATAACGATTTAAAATTTTTAGATTTCACTAAAGGCTATTTAAAGAAAAAGTGTCTAAACGTTAAATGATTGATTAGAATTTGATTAAGGCGACATAGTTCGGGCGGGGGGGACAGACCGCAAAATGTTTAACAAATTTCTAGGTCAAACAATAAATTCTTTAATAATTAATTTTGTTGTAAATAAAAGTAAGTACTTTTCTTTCATAAAATACCTGTCTGTAAAAAATACTAAACATTTTAAATAACAGGGATCTTTTTCAGGATTAATTTTGAAAAAAATGTATTATAAAAATTGCCTTTAACAATTCCAAGTACACGGTCCGCTGAACGGGCATGTTCTTAAACTTAAATCGCAGAAAGCGATAGTTTTATAAAGCCCCCTCACCACTTAGGTGCTTCAGCTTTTCAACAATTGCTTCTGAAATGTTTCCAAAAGTACTGGAGGTTTGATAGCTCCAGCTTCTAAACAGGGGGCGAATGAATAACTTTGTCGGATTGTGCACTCAAATTGCAACCTGTGTTTGATGGCTTGGTGGGTACCCCCAGACTCGGGGGCGGTTAGTAAATTCTTAGTTTTTTACCCAGTGTTTAAGTTCCACCATGAGGTTTGGTCAAATGGCTGGTACTCATGTAAATCTGTATTTTTCATTCAGAGTACTTTTTCAATAAAGAGTACAATTTTAATAAAGAGTACTTTTTTAATTAAAATATACTTTTTCAATAAAGAGTACTTTTTCAATTAAGAGTATTTTATCAATAAATAGTACTTTTCCAATAAATAGTACTATTTCAATAAAGAGTACTTTTTCAATTAAGAGTACTTTTCCAATAAAGAGTACATCTCCAATAAAGAGTACTTTTTCAACAATGAGTACTTTTGCAATTAAGGGAAATTTTTCAGTAAAGAGTAATTTTTCAATTAATAGTACGTTTTCAATAAAGTTTTATTTAAACAAGAAGTGCCGTTGTGAATAAAAAGGTCCTTTTAGAATAATATCTTTTTGAAAAAAAAATTTTTTTTTTAATAAAAAGCACCGTTTTGATTAAAAAGTACATTAAGGTTTAATAAGTATGAAAAGTACATTTTTGTTTAAAGAAGTACATAATTGCATAGGTAAAAATTTAAATTTGGAATTAATTAAAAAGTACCTCTTTGGATATTAAGTACCTTATAACATTTTTGAACTAAGAGTCAGTTTATAAACAAAAACTAAACTTAATAACAGAACATTTTATTTAAAATTATGTAAATATTTAAACATTTTTATTTTATTTTACAAACAAACTTTCTCATTAAAACGTTTACATTTTAGGCATACAATTTTAAACAGCCATAAAATTGCTCTTTCATGAAACTTTTTATTTGTGATTTATTATGATTTTTCACAATTGATGTAATAACTTATGTAAGCGTTTTTTATTATTTTCAACAGAAGAAAGAATCATGTGTTAAAAATAAACTAAACTAAATGCAAAAAGAAAAAAATATATGAAAAATTTTAAATATAATATGAATTTGTATAGTAAAAGTAACTTTTACACGCCCACCTTCCCATTGTATGGGGTTATAAGCCAAAAAAACAAACAAAATAAAAAACAAGAGACTTTTAATTTAATGGAAAATTTCGACATACTGACGCGGATATTTTTTTTACGAAACTACACCCAACTACACATAAAACAAATATGTATGTAAATGGTAAATGTAAGTGTTGATGAATATCCATTATGTATTTGTGTAATATTTTTAGTAAGTGTTTAAATTTTAGCTAGACGATTTTTGTTTTTCTGTGTACGACATAATCGCTTAAAAAATGTTTTATGAGTTTTATGGCCCAGAGTCTAAAACATTCGTAATATCAGCAACAAAATTTAAATTAACACGTAGTTTTTCCCAACCGTTTAGCTTTTTTTTTACACTTCACAACTTAATTTAGTTTTTTGGAAATTTGAAATAAAATTTATGTGGTAAATTTTCTGTTATATTAATTTCCTTTAAAAAAAAAAAAACAAAACAATATATTACAACGTGATTTACAAGCTTTAAACAAATAGCATTTATAAAAAACATTAAATTTCACACCCAATGATACGATTATCAATTATGTTTGATTTTCACATACATTCTACAACAAATAGTAGAGGAAATAGGTATTTTTGAGTTCGTTAAGGCATAATTTTCAAAAATGTACTTTCTATTTAAAATGGAACTTTTTAATCAAAAAATAATTTTTATTCCAAAAGGTTTTTTCTATTAAAAAGGCCACATTTTACTCTAAATGGTACTTTCGTTCAAAAAAGTACTTTTTATGCATTCTTTTCGTAAATGTACTTTTTATTTCAAATGATAGTTTTTAATAAAAAAGTTAATTTTTATTCCAAAAGGTTTCTTGTATCAAAAAGTCCACATTTTATTCCAAAAGGTACTTTGCATTTAAAACGATACTTTTTAGTCAAAATAGTACTTTTAATTCGAACGCAATTTTAAATAAAAACTGTTCTTTATTTTGAAAAAAAAGTAAATTTTATTCAGAAAGGTAATTTTAATTCAAAAAAAAAAAAAAAAAAATTTGAATTTAAAAGGTACTTTTGATACAAAAAAGTACTTTTGATTGAAAAAGGTACTTTTGATTCAAATAGGCACTTAATATTCAAAAAGGTACGATTGATTTAATTAGGCACATTTTATTCACAAAATTTCTTTTGATATAAAAAGGTATTTTTGATACAAAAAGCTACTTTTAATTCAAAAACGAACTCTTGATGCAAAAAGGTTCTTTAATTTCAAAATGGTACTTTTGATTCTAAAAGGTACTTTTGATTTAAAAAGTTACTTGTGATATAAGAAAACCCCTTTTTTTATCCAAAAACAGGTTTAAAAAACTTAGTTTAAATGAAAAGGGTACTTTTTCTTCAAGAAGTTAAATTAAATTAACAAAGGTACTTTATGTTCACAAAGTACTCCTTATTTTAAAAACCTAGCGTATAAAAGAGAAATTGTTGTTCAAAATGGAATTTGTTTTGTATAAAAATGCTATTTATGCAAAAAAATGCTTTTGTCTTATACAAATTTATATTGTGCTTTTTTATGCAAAAAGAAGTGTGTTGGTTTAATATATAGTTTTCTTTCTTATCTTTGAAAATTTTGTCTTATTACAAAAAGATTTATTGTTCTTAAGATACTTTTTTTTAATAACGTTATTTTAATTCAAAATTTACCTTTTCTTCTAAAAGGTTCTCTTGATTCATAAATTACTTTTTATTTAAAAAAGTCAGTTTTGATTAAAAACGTATGCGCTTTTTAAAAAGAAAGTTGTTGCTGAACACAATAATTTATACTGAAAAAAATAATACTTTTTATTTAAACAGAACTTTTTTTTAGTACTTTTTGTTTATCAATGTTTTGTTTAAGAAATTACTACTATTTTTTTAGTTAAATTTAAAAAGGCACTCTTTATTTAAAGAGTACTTTTTGCCAAAAAAATTTATTTTTTTTCTCTTCGTTCATGAAGTTACTTTTTGTTGTTTATTTTGAAGTTACTTTTTATTCGCTTGTTTTAAAAAGTACTTTTTGTCTATTAAATTCATGTTGTACAAAAAAACTATAGACTATTCTGATTATAGATAGATAAGGCTGACTTTATACTAGACAGTTTATAAACTAGACTTAACAGACTGACTGTATATTAGAATAGAAAGACTTTAGACTAGATAAGAAGGAATTTAGACTAGTTTGGTTCCCAGAGCATAATGATTGTCAAACTCTTCTGCCAGCTGCAGTATCCTTGGGAATTTTCAACGCGAAATCTAGTGCAAACTTAGCTGCAGGACTACCAGGCTGTAGTCTCTAGACTAGAAGAAATATACCCTAGACAGACTATGGAAAATACAGAATATAGACTTTTTTTGTTTAAGAGCTAATTTGATGAATTTTGTAAAATTTCGCTAAAACTCTTCTCTTCTTTCTTTCTTTCTTTTTACCAGCCATATTCCGGAAATTATAAAAATGTCTGCAGATTTGTGCAGTATTTTCCATTTAAAAAAAAAAAAATACTGGAATTTCACGTGAGTAAATATTTTAATAATTTGATATAAATAAACACAACAGATATTTTTGTTATTACAGTCAGTAACAAAAAAAACCCTCATTTAAATGCTGGCCACAGAAACTGTGTAAATCTTTATAAATATAACTCTGTATGCGTGTTGTGTTAATTTTTTTTATCAATTTCTGCTGCTGTCTGTTAATTTCAAAAAAAAAAAACAAAAAAATATGACAAGATTTGCATTATTTTTATTTATGTTTTATTATTATTAAATGTTGTTGTTGTTGCTGTTTTTGTGTTGTTGTAATTGTTGTTGTTTTTTCTTAATCGACTGCGAAAAAAGTGGGTTACGAGGCCACAACTCGAACACAAAACAACTCATATGCAACGATTTTATTGCGAGTTTTTTTTTAGTTTGTAATTGAGATTTTGTTTGTGTAGAGTTTTTGTTGTAATTTTTTTTAAATTTTTTTTTTTAATTATAAAAACAAAACATTAAAAAAATTACAGGTATGAGTATGAATTTTTTATACCTTTTTTAATGTAAATCTATACAGACGGTAATAATTTTTTTCTATTTAATAAACAATTTATTTAATAAGGGAAGTATACCGAAAGGTGAAGGAACATTTAATATTGTATAGTATTTTTTCCTTTTTTTATTGAAAATTTAATATATTTAATATATTATACTGTGATAACGCAAACTTTCCCTAAAAAAGCTCTTATATCGTAAGTTAAAAAAATGTAATAACTATAATTGTCTATTGGTAAATTCTAATATCGTACAATTTTTATAGAAAAAAAATAGTAATATGTATCATGATATTAAAATTATACTAGAATAAAAAAACTCTTATATCATAAGTAAAAAAAATTTAATAGCTTTAACTGTCTATTAAAAAATATTAATATCGTAAAAGTTTTATAGAAAAAATGGTAATATGTATCATGATATTTCAATATAAAAAATTTATATTGTAAAGTAAGTAGCAAAATTTTATTTTTTTTTTTTTAATTTTATTTTACGAGAAAATTTGTTTACAAAAATTTTTGAATCTAAAATTTCTCCATTAAAGGAAGTTCAATATTAAATTTTTTTCTAGAGTAAAACAAACGATATAAAATTTTTCTTTATAAAAATTTGCGATACATATTAACATTTTCTACATAAAAATTTACAACTTTTCTTAAAAAAAGTTACTACATTACAATTTTTCTATTTAAAAATTAACGATAAAAATTAAACCTTTTTATAGAATAATAATATCGAACATTTTTCTGTAAAATAATATTAAAATTTCTTTTTCTACAGAAAAATTTAAATCAAATAAAATTTTTCTAGAGAAGAACTTAAGATATTGAATTTTTTTTAAAAATAATTTACGTGGTTAAATTTTTTAAAGAAATTCTACGATATTGGAATTCACCTATAGAAAACTGACCACATTTTTCTTAATATATATTTACGATATTAAAATGTTTTTATAAAAGGCCCAAGATTTTATTTTTTTTTTACAAAAATCAATAATTTAAACATTTTTCTACAGAAAAATTTACTACAAGAATGTTTTTCTTTAAAAAATTTGACGATATTAAAATTTGCAATATTAAATTGTACGATATTATAATTTTTTATAGAAACCTTTGCAATATTACATTTTTTCTATACGAAAATTTACAATATAAATTTTTTTTTTAATAATAAATTTCAAATATTAAGATTCGTGTGCAGATTGAATTACGATATAAAAAAATATTTGATAGAAAAATATTAAAATTTAAATATTAATATATTTAGCAATGAAATAAAAAAAAATTTATTAGAAAAATGGAAAATGTAAGAATTTTTCTACAGAAATATTTACCACATAAAAATTTTTCTACAGAAAAATTTACAACATATAGAATCTGGGAATTTATTTCTCATGCTAATATTTATTATATAAATTTTCATATTATTCGAATGTGTATTCTATGTCAAATTACAATACTTAAAACCTTTTGTTATACTTAATCAGTGTTATTTCTTCGAATAATATGAAAATTTATATAAAAATTTACAACATTAAAATTTTTTTAATTGGAGAAATAAACGACATTAAAAATTTTTGTAGAAAAAGTTACTTACTTTACAAGTTTTTTAATAAAACAATTTACAACCTAAAATACAATTTTTTTATAGAAAAATGTACGATACCAAAATTTTTCATAAAATAAAACTTACGAAAAAAATACAAGATATTACAAATTTTCAATCGAAAATTTTAAAATATTGTTATAGAAAAGTTTACGATATTAACATTGTTTTACAGTAAAATAATTGATTTAAATTTTTGAATAAGTAATTAACGAAATTACAATTTTTCTATCGAAAATAATAAAATGTTTTTATAGAAAAATTTACGATATTAACATTTTTCGAAAGAAAAATTCACTGCCTTACATTTTTTTAATTTACAATATTAAGTTTTCTATTTTTTTTTTTTTTTTTTGATTTAAAGTTTTTTTTTCAATAAATTAACTAGGCTGGGTTTTTCAGATGTCTGTTAAGGTAGGTTTAGTCAATCTGAAAACTGATTTGTGTCGCCATTACTAAGTTGTATACAAAATTTTGACGAAACAGTTTAGTTTTGATTAAAATGTTGGTCTTTAATGATATAATAAAAAGAAACACATTTCGCCTAAAAAATCCGAGTTTAAGACTACGTTTAACTAAGTTTAAACTTAATCCACATCTCAACAACCCGTCCTAAGTGTATTTGAATCTTTATTAAGAAAAGTATACGAGATTGGGATTTTTCTTGAAAACCTCATATCATAAAATAAACTTTTAATCTATTACAACAAAATTCTTTCATAATATTTAAAACCAACAAAATTATTTAGTTTTTACCACACAAAGTTCAGCCAATAAAAAGCTTAAAATGTTAATTTTTTTAAAAATAGCTTGGATACAAGTAAATTAATGAAACCACCACAGACTTTTGTCGAATACCACAATCGGTTTTTGTAGCTTGTATTTTTTTTAGTTTTTTCCTTTTACGTTTAAATTTTGGGGTATCATGATCGCTTATAATACAACCAAAATCGATATTTGTCTTTTTTTTTTTTGCGCCACCAACTTAAAATCAACTATTTTAACAAATTTTAAAGAAACAAAAAAAAACAAGTCACTGGTCATAAACATTTTGTCTTCTAACTGCATGAATATGACAAAAATCTAGATTTGCAAGTCAGCAATGTGCCAAAAACCTCAAAATTGTTTAGTGAAAAAAACGCAATGTGTTTTTTTAAACATTAATTGTTAATAAATACTTTAAATTATCTGGGCATTAATTGCAAATTAAAAGAAAAAAATCTTAAAAAAAATTGTTGGTTACAAAAACTAAAACTTATTACAAAAACGACAATTTTTCTCAAAAAAAAAAAAAATGTTTTACAGAAAATTAAATAAAATTTTGAATTGCTAAAAAAATATTAAAAATGTAAATTTTTTTAACAAAAAATTCATATATCGTAAATTTTGCCAAAAATAATGCAAATGTTTTTACAAAAAAATTTTACATATCGTAAATTGTTTTAATAAAAAATTTTTAATTTCGTTAATTTTTTTTTAAGAAAATTGAAAATGTCCAAGTTTTCTGTTGAAAATAAATATCGTGAACTAATTCAAATATCGTTTAGTTTTCCTTAAAATAAAAAGTATTTTAAGCCGTAAAGAAAGTCTCAGGTTTTTTCTGAAAACTTTCAAGCATTGTAAATTTTACTAACGTAAATTGAAATATCGTAAATTTTTTTATTGGAACTTAGAATAAATACATATCGTTATTTAAAATAAATTGAAAAGTTTTGTTTAATAAAAAGTTTAAAGAATCACAATTTTCTATAAAAAAAATTTTAAAACATAAAACTTTATTTGTCGAAAATTTATCTTTAAACATTTTTCTAAAGTCTCAAATATCTTTAAAAAAATTAAAATTGGAAATTCTTTCAGAAAGCTTAAAATTTTGTAAATTTTGATATGAAAATTTAATATATCGTATATTTTTCTATAGAACATTTAAAATATAAATTTTTTTTAATTTTAATTTTTCTGCAGAAAAATTTAATATCGTAAAAATTAAAATATGTATCGTAAATTTTTGTTTGAAGAGATATTTATATTTTGTAAATTTTTCTTAAGATACACTAAACTTTTCATAAAAAGCTTTCAAGCATTGTACAATTTACGATAGAAAAATAAAATATCATGAATTTTTCTATCGAAATTTCAAACATCGTAAATTTTTTTTTGTAGAAAATTGCAAATGTTGCAAATTTCTGTTTTTTTTTTTTTTTTTTTTTTGATAAGCTACAAAGTTTTCTAAAGTAATTTTTATATATCGTAAAATATTCAATATAGTAAATTTACTTGTTAAAGATATTTTAATGTTGTAAATAATTCTAAACAAGGCTAACATTTTATTCAGAAACTTTGTGAATCTTTCTATAGAAAACTCAAATTTTGTAAGATACTCTTTAAACACTTTAAATATCGTAAAAAATCGCGATATTTTTTTTTAAAGATCATATCGTTATTTTATTAATTTTTTTTTTGCTTAAGTTTTAAAATTTCTTAAATTTTTCTCGATAAAGTTTTGAATATTTTTTTTTAAATATGTATTACAAATCTTTTATGGAAAATTGCCGAATTTTTATACATTGAATATCTGTCAATTTCGTAAATTTTTCTACCTTTTTTTTGTCGAGTGCAAAAAGTGTTAATTGTTTTAATTTAATTAATATTTTTTAATTTGTATGTTGCACTTATTATCTAAAAATTATAAATAAATTCCAATAAGCAATAAAAAACTTGTTACGAAAACGTAACAAATAAAAAAAAATATTCATATGAATAAACAGCAACAACAAATCAAAATTTATAAGCATTAAACATTTTTTATTTATAATTTAAAATTATAATTTTTTTTTTCATTTTCATACAAGTAAAACGACAATCTCATCTGTGTGCGTCGGTATGAATAGATTGTAAAATTGTTGTAGTTGTTGCTGTTCGTTGTATGTGTTTTAGGTTTGTGTGTTTGTTGTTAGATATGGTGACCCACTAACCTACTTTTTCAACGAAATGTGAAGCTTGCTTATTTCTCTCTTCTGCTTCCTCTTCTTCTCAACACATTTGTATTTATTTAAGTTGTTGCTGTTTTTTTTTTTTATTTTTGCAACAACAAAATATTATATAAACAAATAACAAATCGACGCAATCAAACTTCAACAGACAACTGGTCAGCCAGCTAGTCAGTCAAACAAACAGTCATTTAGTTTTCACGCATTTTTGTTCTCTTTTTCTCGTATTAAAAATCATATGAAATACATTATTTTAATTTATCAAGAGAGTTGGATTTACCATAAAGAAATATCACATGGCGATTGTTGTGGTGTTTCTTGTTGTTGTTATTATTTCTATAGGGTTTCCCCATATTATCTCATAAGAAATAATAATATAAAAACCTGTAAACAATCATCTACAACTCAATTAAACTAATACATTATCATTATACAATAATTCATTATCATTATTGTTTTTTATTATTTACTCTTTTTTCGTTTTCCATTAAAATTTTTTTTTTAACAATTGCATTTAAATGTTTGACTGCTCATATCAAAATGCCTTACAAATTTTTTAATTACCCTGCAGACTTTATTGGACCACCTGATCCAATTTCATGAAATGGACTACTCCATGGACTGGTCCGATGTATTGGGTTACGTTTGGGTTACTTTTGGACTAGTCCTAGTCCATTGTTGGCTACTCTTTACACGCGCATTTTGACTGGTCCTAAAATTTGCAGGGTATTTATACACACACACCCAAAACAGTTTTAATCACACAGTAAACAAAACAAGAGCGTATGAGCAATATTATTTTTATTAACAGCAGAAAAAGAGGAAACCAAAGAGCTTAAATAGCGGCATATTTTGGTTAAAGAGCGCCAGAACTTCAAATAAAATTGCTGAGTAAAGTGCGTGAGAACGTTAAAAAAGAGTTACCATTTAGAAAAAAACTTAGGATTTTTATTTAATAAATTGTCAATTTACGTTATTTTGAATTTTCTTAAGAAAAATTTACGAAATTAATACATTCTATAGAAAAATTTACTATATTTAAAATTTTTCTGAAAAAAAATTACGATGTTTTAAATTACGATGTTTGAAATTTTTTTAACAAAAGATTTATCAAATTTAAAATCTCCAACAAATTAATTGCCAAAATTAAATATTTCTTAGACAAATGTATATTTTAAATTTTCTTGAAACAAATTTACGATATTTTATAGAAAAATTTCAGACATTTTACCATATTAAGCAAAAGATTTACAATATTTGAAATTCCCACTCAAAAATTAGAGTTATTTTAAAACTCTAATAGAAGTTATTTGAAATTTCATAAAAAAAAAAATTCTCTAAAAAATTTACGATATTTTACATTTTCTATAGAAAAATTTACGATATTTTAAATTTTCTTGAAAAAAATTAATGATATGTATTTTATTCTACAATACAATTTATAGAAAAATTTACGAGAATACTTGAAATTTCCAATCAAAAATAAGAGAACTTTAATTTACAATAGAATATATTTAAAATTTCATAAAAAAAATGTTTTTTAAGAAATTTACGATATTTGCATATTGTATAGAATAATTTACGATATTTTATAATATTAATCTAGAGATTTACAATATTTAAAATTTCCAATATTTAACTTTCTTAATAAAACATTTACAATATTTAACATTTTTCAGCGAAATTTTCAGAGACCAATGATCTATATTTAAAATTTTCTTGAAAAAAATTTACGACATTTTACATATTTTATAGAAAAATGAACGATACTTATTTTACAATAGTAAGCAAAAGATTAACAACATTTGAAAATTCCAATCAAAAATAAAAGGTCATTTCAATTTCCAACAAAAGATATTTAAAATTTTTTAAAATATATGTTTGCTTTAAAATTTAAGATATTTTATATTATCCAGCGAAAGATTTACGATATTTGATATTCATATATTCTTTAAAGTAATTTACAATAAAATTACAAATTTACCCTATTTTAAATTTCCAATAAAAAAAGTTAAATTTATTTTAAATATCCAATAGAATTATTTAAGATATTTGAAATTAAAAAAAATCTATAAAAAACATACGATATTAAACATTTTGTACAAAAAAATTTGCGACATTTTATATTTTTCAGTGTAAAATTGCAGATATTTGATATTTCCTGAAGAAAAAAATTTACGATATTATAAATTTCCAATAGAAAAATTTAAGATATCTTAAACTGAAAATATTATAAATTAAGTATAAGCTACTTTATGGTATGTATTTTTAATTTTCTAAGGAAAAAAAGTACGATTTTATAAAGAAAAATTTAAGGCATTTAAGAAAAATGCATATTTACAATTTATTAAAAATTACTAAATTGAAATGAAATTTTCCATAATACCAGTTTCCTTTAAAAAATGTATGATACTTAAAGCTTTCTATAGAAATTTTAAGAGTAAATCATTACAATGCTTTAAATTCTCTATAGAAAAACTTGCGAAATTTGAAATTTTTTAGAAAAGGATAGTTTTTATAAAAAATTTACGATATTTGCGTAATTTTTATAAAAAATTTACGATATTTGCGTAATTTTTTAAAAAAATTTACGATATTTAAACAATTATCTAAAAAGTTTTTCGATATTTGAATAATTCTCCAAAAAAAATTTATACTTGAATGTTTTCTACGCTATTTAGAATATTTTTCAGAAATTTTATTTAAGATTATTCTTTGGAAAGATGTACTGTGTGTACATATTTAAAATCAACCATTTGGATTATTTTTGGCTAGAGAAAATTTTAAAAGAATTTACGATAATTTTGTTTTTTATAAATTACGATATTCGATTTTTTTTTTTTTTTTAAGAAATTTAAGATATTTTGATCTTTTTTTTTAGAAAAGCTTACGATATTAAGATTATTTTCGAAGGAAAACTTATTCTATTTGCAATTTTCCGTTGGAAAACTTCAGGCCTTTTTTTATATTAAAACTTTTTTTCAGAAAAACTTGCGTTACGAAAAATTTTATAAAGAAACATTTACGATATCACGGCAACTCTTTTTTTACACAAATAATTAATTCATATTTCTCATATACAAACATTCTCTCTTGGTTTTTTTCTCTTTTCTTGTTGCTATTTTTAAATAAAACCGAAAACAAAATTACCATATTGCAATAATGCGTGACAAACAGAGTTGCTGTTTTAGTTAAATGACAGAATACGATTTGTATAAATTAATTGTCTTCCATGGCGTTATTTCATTTATAACCTAAGACAACATGAAAAGCATTTTGACCATTTTTGTCAAATAAAACGACAAATGAAAGAGAAAGACTGTAATGCAATGAGTAAAAACAAAAAAATTTTGTTAATGTTGAAAACTGTTTTTGAGTTTGGAAAATATGGATTTGAGGTAAATGTATGTGTGTTTTTGGCGTTTTTTTAGGCTTGTTGAATTTTTTTTTAAGTGGAGTAATTCTCACGCAAACTTGCGTAGTTTTTTTTTGTAAACAATTTTAAATTTTAAAGTTTGAATGATTTATGATGGCAATATAGCAAATTGATGAATGAAAACGATACGTGTAGTTTGTTTTTAATGCACAGTGGGTTTGTGGAGGAAAAAAATTATGAATTACAAGTTCTGTTTGATTTAAGCGAGGGAAATTAAATCAAATTAAATTAAAACCGGGATCGCCAATCGGGACTATTTTTTGCTAATCCTGAATGCAGGAAAAAAATCAAATTCCGGAATGTTGGTATTTTATGGGATCCCGGGATTTTTCGGAATAGCAGGGTTTTCTGGATTTTTCGGAATATCAGGGGTTTTCGGGATTCTTCAATTACCTCAGTTGATTCAAAATGAATAAAAAAAATTTATAATTAATATAGTAATTGTATAGAACATACTAGTAATGGATTTATTTGTAAAAATTAACAAAATCAATTTATTCATAAAAATCTTATTTTAACAATCACACATTTTTAAACACATAACCACTACAGGTAGAAATTATATAGTGAATAAATTACACTACTTATTTTCGTGAAATCGGTTCATAATTTACCGTAGTTTACATGTCCTCTCTCGGAAAACACTTAAATCTATAGCGAAAAATAGTTTGCAAGTTCACATTATTGCTACTTAACCCTACCTTTCCACAAGCAAGTAATTACTTGAAAGTAGTGTATACGTATTATCAACGAAAAATCGAGGAAACAGCCGATTGGCTGAAAGTACAAAAATTGTGTGAATGTTAGTGAAACAGTGCGAGTGTATTGAGTTTTTCGAACTTTCATTTGAATGTGGAAACAGGGGGAAAATCAATTGTATAAATGGGAAAAGGGAAAGAAACTGCCAAGGAATTTTTATTCATAATTGGTCAATATATCTTTCCAAAGGAAAAAAAATTTCGGGATTGACTGCATCCCGAAAATACCGGGATTAAAAGAATTAAAATTCAGGGATCCCTAGTTGCATTATACTTTTTTCTGATATATATGTATATGTATACGTGAAATATAAAGTTCAACTTTTTCTATATTTATATACATTTTGGCCTTTTGAATACAGTCAAACCGCGATAATTCGTACCCCTTTAATTCGAAAACCTCAAATTCGAAAAACGGCTGTAATAAAAATCGAATACACTTTGGTGGCCAGCGTTATTTGTATGTTTTTATGATCAAAGTCTAAGGAAACCAAAATGTTTAAAAAAAAAATTTACAAAGGCAATGGTTTTTACTAGATTATTTTTGATTACTGTTAGTTTTCTTTCTGAAATTGTTTTTTGTTTCTTAGGATTAGTTTGTTTCTAGTTCTTGTGAAGAGTGTGTCGTAAAAATTAAAATTTTATTTTCATCATTTGTCATTTAATTTCAACCTCATCAAATTCAAACCCCTTTAAAATCGTTCTTTTTTTAATGTTAGCCTCGTTAAATCAAAATCTATTTAAAAAAAACTCATCTAACTCTTAAAAAAGGTTGGTCTTTTCGATTACGAATTATAGGGATTCTACTGTGCATTGAAAACCAGGGAAGGGACTCTTGTTTTGTTTCCCTGTAACACTTTTCGTGTGTCTAGTTGAAATTTGTTTTTCATAAAGTTTGAGGTTATTGGTGAAAGGGGAAGATAACATTTAATTCCTTTCCCTCCTTTCACTAATTAACTCGGACTTTCTAAAAGAAATCTTTAATAGTGTAAACCTAGACTATGTTGACGTCTAAAACTTTTTAAATCCAAATATTCGAATACAATATTAGATAAAACTTCTTTTTATATTTCAAAAGTTGTATGCTTTTGATAAGAAATGTTTTCCTCGAGAGACAAAGTGGCGTGAAAATTTAATAAAAGTGCGAAAAACGCATTTCACGATCATTCTTATAAGATTTATGGTGTTATTACACTTATGGCCAATTTTCAGGATTGATATTAAAACACATTTATTTTTAAAATCGTTTTAAATACAAAATTCTCTTCTTCACTAAAAACTTAAGTGGAACTTAAGTCACCGATGTGTGCACTTAATTTCAACTTAAGTTTCCATTGTAATATTTTAGCAAGGTGGCCTCAATATCACGACAATACAACAACAACAGGCAACAAAGCATTATCAGTCAGCTGTTTTTTCAGATCACCTTGTAAATAAATACACTTGTTTATATTTTTTTTTTGTATTTAGTAGTGCTACCATACTTTTATCTTAATTAAATAAGACTTTTTAAATAAAACTTAAAAAACCAATCTGCATTTAAATACGATTTAAGTTTTTATGAAAATTAACTTAATATAGGTTTAAATCCAATCCTGAAAATTGGGCATTAGTGTTTTCGTGTAATCAGTCCCCATGTTTTTTTTAAACTTCCTCCACATTTTTTTAATTTTTTTTTAGTTTTTTAAGCGTTTAACTTTTCTCGGTATATTAAAAATGTTTGCTTTATATTCATGTGCGTATGCCGCTTTGCGCATTGTTTAAAAAAATCATAAAAATCGAAATATAAATCACGCACTTTCGATTTCATTGTGCTGATTGTTTTGTTGCTTCTTCAAAATGTTGCTGTCTTCAAAAATTGCGTCGTCGTTATGGCGAAATATCACATTTTCGTTTTAAGTACTTGTCGTTTTTTCCAATGTTTTTTTTTGGAAATTTTATCAAAAAATGTATTTATTTTAACATATGATGATTCAAAGTTTTTAAATTTCTTGAATGTTTTATTACGAAAAATAATGTCATTATAAAAGGGGAGTATAACGCAATAAAAGCTTTTTCAATAAGTAACAAATTTCAATTAAACAGGTTTTTTAAAATAAAAATAGTTACAAAATTACAACAACAATAATAATTTATAAAAAAAATTGGAAGTTAAACTTAATTTTTTTTTAAATTATGGCAACATTTTTCAGCAAAAATTAGAGAGATTAACAGAATCAGCAATATTGCCACACTTTTTATTAGTTGAAAACTTTATTCACCAAAAAAAGGTTAAACATTTTTAGCTTCTTTTTTTCTTAAAATTATGAACAATTAATTTTAAGAAAAAAAATTACGTAACAAAATGTTTTTTTAATTCAAAAAATTTTAATAGCGTAAGATTTGTTTACGAACAATTTTCGCTTCTTTAATTTTTGTCAAAAAGGTTCCGTAATTTAAATTTGTAATGTAATAAAACTTACGTAACGTAAATGTGTATTACGAAAAATATACGTAGTGTAAAGTTTTATACGGAAAAATTTACTATCAAAGTTATTTTCGGGAATACAAAATTTATTATTAATACGATTTTCGTATGACGTGCTAAATTCCCAGTTTTTCATAATTGATAAATAAACCAATTTAAAATTTACGTTACGCTAAATTTGTTTACGAAAAAATTACGTTGTGTGTTTTTTCTGTGCCAAAAATGAAAATTACCTAAAATTTACGTAAGGTATATTTTTTGAAATAACATTTTTTTATATAAAAATAGTTTGCATATAGAAAACGTACGTAACGTTATTATATTTACTTAAAGTAAAACGAAACATTTAAGTAAAAGAACATTTTTGAAGTAAAGTTATTTTCATAAAACAAATTTAAAAGGAAAGATTCTTTTATTTAAAAATTGTACGTAACGTAAAATTTTTATGACAAAAATGACTCATGCAGACAAGGTATTCGTATTCGCGGGACGTGGCTTACAACTAGGTACATATACTTGTAAATGAATAAAATGTGCAATTCGTGACGAAATCTTTTTAATTCTAAAAATTTACGTAATGTAATATTTTTAACTCTTAACATTTAAGTAACGTAAAATTTTTAATTTAAAAATTTATGAACGTTATTTTTTTCAATACTTAACAACAACGTAATATTTTTAAAACTAAAAATTTACGTCAAATAAGATTTTTTTATAAGAATTTTTAAAAAATAATACTTACGTAACGTATGATTTTAACATGAAAAATGTATGTAACATTAGTTTTTACGTCAAATTTCTGTTACGTAAGACTCTTTCAAAAAACTTCAATACAAACGGTAACTTTGGATTATTTTTTACGCAAACGATTTCCATTTATTTAAGAATTTTAAATGGAATAATTTAAAATATATTTTTATACAACTTTTTTTTTGGTAAAATTAGGAACTTTCGTAATTGTTCCGTCCAATTAGTGTCACATATTTCTGTCTTTTTTTTAATTTTAGCCACTACTGTCTGCTACTTCCACTTAAAAATAAAATGTTTCTTGTTATTTTAAGCTGCGGCTACTACAATAAATTACAAAAAAAAACTAAGAAAATATTTAGCACTAATACTATTTATTACATACATACATGGCCCATATTTTATATCACCTAATGGTTAAATTTTATTTTATATGTTTGTCTGAACAATAAAAAAAAATTAACAAAAGTTTTAAAAAAAATTAACAAAATATTAAAAACTTTGGCCCATATTCATAGTCAAAAATAAAGTCGACTTTAAATAATAGCCGGTTTTAAATGCATGTGAACACCATTGTTTTAAAATATACTTTAAAAAAAGTCGACTTTATTTTTGACTATGAATATGGGTCTTTGTATTTAATTTAGATTTTAATTCAAATTTTTCTTAAAATTCTTGACAATTCCTACAACGCCGTTAATTAAAAAAAAATTCTTTAAAGAATCCTTAAATTATCACCCTTATTGTGTTTGGCGTATTTCAAATACCTACGATAATACCTATCAATCTTCTTACGTAGGCCTTATTAATGAATTAGAATCGGTCTTCCTAAGCAGCGGCCATAACGTCTGTGATACCCTGCAGTCCTTTCTATTCCTCCAGGCCCGATTAGTTCCATCCAGAACCAATTTTCTAATCTACACCAGATAGGAGACCACTGAAGGCCTGACTACAGAACCTGCACATGGTTAGATTCATCATCCATTTCAGAACCGTCTCGCCAACTCATCGTTCATTTCGTTGCCGGTGCCCAGCATAGCTTTAACATAAACTCCACTAAGAACTCTCTAAGATGACTTCTACAATCCTTCGCAAGCTTGGAATTCACGAAATATCCCATCGAGGCCCCAAGATCCGTAACGGAAAGAAAATTTTTGGGTAGATTTTACAATCCCGGTAGATGTATTTAATAATTTTCCGGGACTTAAATTCGAAAAAGGCTAAAAATTCCAGCATTCTCTCATAATTTTAGACAAAAGTATACTGTAATTTGAACATGAAAAGTGAATATTCAATAGAATCCTGGGTAGCTTTTACAACCCCGGTAGATTTATTTAATAATTTTCAGGCGTTTACACTCGAAAAGGCTTAAAATTCTCATGTTTCTTATTAATTTTAACACAAAAAGTAAATTTTTATTTAAATTTTTTGTATTCTTGCAATCCCAGTAGATTTATTTAATAATTTCTCAGGATTTCCATTCGAAAATACTCCCATTAATTAAGATTATTTTATACAATCATTTTCCGTTATTTTTATAGCGAAAGTTAATTTTTTATAGAATTTTAGGTAGTTTTACAATCCTGGTGGATTTATTTAATAATTTTGATATTTTGATAAATTAATTTTCCTCAATATTAATTTAAAAATTTAATCATAAAGGAGTTTTAAGGAATTCCGGGTAATTTTTACATTTCCGGTTGGTTAATTTTTCGGTATTTTCATTGCTAACGTATTCAATTCAAAAAAAAGGTACGAATTCTTATAAATGCTTTTAATTCCTGTAATTTTATTTAATAATTTTTAAAGTTTTGCAATAATTTCCCGAAATTTTATTTGGAAAAGTCATGTTCCGATCTACTACTTCAATAATTTCCCGGACAAACAAAACCATTAATTGATTTTTTCAATAATTCTATGAGCGTTAGACATTTAGTCGCAAAAAAAACCTACAATTCCGCTTAGCTCTTATAAGAAAACTTCTCGGAATTAAAAAGAATTAAAAAAAAATTATAAAAAGCTGTATAAATTTTGTTTAAGAAAATGTCGACAGTTTTTTTTTTAATTAAAATAATAAAGAAAATTTTTAAATTAAATTTAAAAAATTTTATGCAAATAAGTTCAGATGAAAGAAAAAACAATAAAAAAAGAGGAAAATAAGACACACACACACACATTGAAAACTGGGTCAAGTACTACAAAAATGAATTTGGGTCACCTACAAAACCATAAAACAAAAAAAAACTGTTGCAACCAACAACAAAAAACTCAAAGAGGAAGAAGATGCAAAAGAAATGAAGAAGGTGGAACAAAAGCAGCTTGGCCATTTTGGCTTTTTTGCAACTAAATTTAACATTTTTTTTGTCTGATTTAGCTGCAAATTTTCCATTTAGCAGTTTGCATTTTTCAACTACAAATTTAGCATTATTTAATTTAAGAATATTAAAGTAATTTTTTTGAAAATCTACCACACTTTTTTATTGCTATAGAAACTCTAATCTTTTAAAAGAACTTTCGTATCAATTTGTTTTTAAATTTGATCCATTAAATTCATGTTGAGCATTTGTAACAGCTAATTTGCAAAAAAAAAAGATTGCAATGCACCTTTAATTTATACATCCTCCGGGGCATAATCGGGTGCAGTTACAACCTGGGATTCGGCAAAAATATTAAATTGATAGATCTCAAGAAGTATTCACGATTTATTGCGATCGCGGCTGACCTGATATACTATGGAAGTGTCTATCTAGCGCCTGGTGACGCGGCACCGGACGGACGATTGGTTGAGTTCTCCATTAGTATCCTAGTAAAAAATGTTCTCCAAAAGGAGCCGGTGTTTACTATGAAAATGCAAAATAAGTGTTGACAAACATGTTGATGGGATGCATGATTTTTGTTTGGGGACTACATTCTGCTGATAGTAGGCGCTTTTCTATTTTTTTTTATTAAAGAATTTCTGTGCGTACGACAAAAAAAAACATTTTTACCGAGAATAACCCGTTGATATTCGTTTTGTAATTGAGTTTTGTTGTCTTACACGTAGAGAAAAAACATGGTTGAAGAATGGTTAAAAAAACATATTATGGTCCCTGCAATGGCAACAAACAAACTTTTGTTGTTTTTAAAAAAACTTTTTTCACGATTGATAATATTTTATTTCTATTTAACAATAAAATGTTACCTCCCTTGAAACTTCGAATATGGTTGATTTTAACATTATAAGGTTTAAATAAAATAAAACTACAACCATACACTTTAACATATTATAGTTACCATATTATGGTTCAATGCATCCATCCAAAAGCTATACCCATATTGTGGTTGCCTCCAAACATGTTATGGTTAATATTTAATAACAATAATATGATCGAAATTATAATATTTTAAAACATCGTATGGTTAATTTTAAATTTAAAATAATATGTTTAAAAAGCAACAACATTCTGGTCGTTTGCATTTTACTTAGTTTGCTTAAAATTCTCATTCATTGATTAACACACATAAATTAACGTAGAAAAAATTAGTAGAACAGAAAAAATGGTAATATGAAGGTCGTCACAGGCTGGAATATGAACCAAAGGGGATTTTTTATAAAAGTGGAATGTAACTAACACCTAACAAGAATATAAAATTAAATAAAATTATAATTTGACACTTAACAAACAAATTGGAAAAATTGATTAACCATAATATGATTAGCATTCACCATATTATTGTTAATCCTGACCAAAATACGTTTACTTTTCTCAAAATCCTGGGAAATTTTGACCATATTATGGTTAATTTTGAACATTATATGTTCAGTTTTGTCCATTATTATGGTTAATTTTGACCATATTATGGTTAAAAAAATTTTTGTTAATTTTTAACATACTATGGTCATATTTAAACAGAATGTGGTAACCTGCAAACATAAACATTGTTAAAAACCAACCATAGTATGTTGGTCTTAGAATATGGTAACCTCACACCATATTTTTTTTCTACGTGTACGTTTGTATGTGTACAAAATAGTTGTTAATTTTTTGGCTTTAAACCTTTTTTGTTATAAGCACTAAAAAGCAGCGATTTTATTAGAGCGTACTATTATGCGCTTTTTCTTTTAAGCACTTCAAAAAATAAAGGTTTTTTACTTGGACGCTTCTTCCGGGGAATGCTTCCTGTCTTTCAGGATGATATTTTCCTTTGCGGAAGTTTTGCCTGTCTGCTGACAGGATACTTTTGGGATTACGTAATGGTTGTGGTTTAAACTCAAAGTCCCGGGAAGGGATATTCCTCCAAATCTCAGTGAAGGGCGTATATTTCACCACTAGTGTGAGGGTTCAACCTGACGGATGATTATCCCTAGGTGTTGTTGCTATTCAACAGAAGCTGCTGGCATTTTCCAAAAGCAGTGGAGGCTATAAACAACTCCTGTTCCTTTTTAAGGGCCTAGTGGTTAAGGTCAAACATTAAGTTTTTCCTCATCATCTGTAATTTAAATTTTTCCCATAAACACATTTGTGTATCTTTCTTCAACTCTAATTAAACTTGTCAAAAATGATGAAAAATCTTATACTTATAATTATTTTTTTTTTTCAAAATTTTACTAGGTATAAGTATTTTTATTAGAAAAAAATATTTAAAAATGTATGTAAAAAATAAATAAAATTCTTATTTTTCTTTTGAAATTTCAGTTTATTTCTATTACAAAAACTATTTCCAAAAATTTACTAAAAGCAATAAAATGTTTTAATTAAACCAACGAATTTTATTATCAGCAAACAACGTCTAATCAAAAGAAAAATCTATCATCACTTCAGACATTTAAAATTGTTTTTTTTTTTTGTTGTGTTTATCTTAATCAAAAATTTAATAATTAAGTAGTTAACGGAATAGAAATCATACATTTATTCCTTTATTTTTTTAATATGTATGAACATATTTTATTACACCTAAAAAACAACAACAAATTTGTTGTTACAATTATTAAAATATCTTATTGGCAAACATAAAAAAACAAATGTACGGACGAACAGGTAGACAGACAGACGGACAAAGAAACACACTTGAAATGTAAAATGCTTGCCGCAATAATTAGTTAAGAAATCTAGATCATGGCAGCAAAATAACATTGTAACACAAATGTACAAACACTAATGCAATCCAAATGCAAACAACCAAGCGGGAAAATAATTAGTACGGGGGCCTTCTAGAAGGCCTCTGTACCAATTCTTTTGGATGTACAAGGCCTGCTCGCTCCATTCCATACTCATATCTTTTTTACACACGTTGTCATTGCGGGGAAGGTCTTCCGCTTTCCTTTCTTTCGCCAGAGCTTCTTAAAGGCATTCAAATAAACGGCTCTTAGAAGGCTTTTCAGAGACTAACTGTCAAAAGGCCTTAGAATAAAGGTCATATTAAAGGTATATCAAAAGGCCTTCAGCTGCAGGCATTCATGAAGGCCTGCATGTTAATCCCTGCTTATATGCCTTCCCACAATTTTCAAAAAAGATTAAAAGTTTAGTGTTTTATAATTTTAGTTTAGTATACATATCTACATATAGTATATTTATTAACAGAATTACACAAACTATAATTACTATACACAAAAAATATAAAATCAAATAAAAAATATAAAAACAAAACACTTCAGTTTTTAAAACTTAAAAATATAAAATTTACTTTTTTGAACTTTTCACTTTTTAGCAGTTACATAAGAATAGTAATTGAATCAAAAAAATGTTTAAGCATGCCTTTAAATAGGCCTGAAGTAAGAATGTCTTCTGAGTTTTCCCGCTGGGAAACAGAATTAAAAGAAAACACTGAAAACAAATCCACACACACGCCCAAATGCGTATATTGATTGCACACTTGCATATAAATTTTATATTATAAAAGCAAAATGTAAACAAAACAAATAAAATGCAAGATAAACAAAAAGAGACGGAGAGAGATAGTGCAACAAAATTACAACCCAGTAGGAAATTTTTTGTAGAACTATAGAGTTAAGCATTTAACACCTCGTTGCTCTACGTAAATGTATACGATGCGGATCAGCTGTTCCGAAAAAAATGGAAGAAAATTGTATGGGAAAGAAATTTAGTTTGTGAAATATTAGCCAATTATAATTGAAGTAAAATAAATTAATTAGCACTAAAATAAAATTGCAAAAATTATATTTATAAGTATCATTTTTTTCTTATTTGATCTTTATTATTTAAATTTATATTAGTTTGTTTAAGCTTGAGTTCAATTTTATATAAAAATATTAATTTTATTTTAACAAAAAAAAAATAAATTTAATTAAAATTAATAGTTTAATATAAAAAATAATAAAATCGAATAAGAAAGAATTTATATTAATAAAAATCATTTTTGCAAGATGGCGGGTTTTCACACTGCACCTTTTTCTTCCTTGATTTTTTTCTTCAAATTATGAGTAAAAATAAATACGCATTCCCTTTAACATAAGCTGAGCAATAAGAAATATTGCTCTGTTATTCTGCCGACGTTATTGCCAAGTTGTTGAGATATTTATCTTTAGTGTAGACCAGGGGTTACATGCCGTTTAGATTAGCGATCGCTATGATAAAACAACAAAAAATTTATTGTGCACATAAGAATTTGGATAGTAAAGACTGCTATTGTCGATGTTTTGTTCTGGTTAAAACAGCGATGTTAAAACAATTGTTTACACAACGATGTCTAACATTTCTGCAGTATTGTCATATAAATAAACGCCATCTTGATTGTTTTTGTTTCATACCATACGTTTTTTTAAATTTCAAATATGGTAAAATTTTCCCATAAGAAATACAATAACAAAAATCTAAATTTTTCAACATCTTTTCAAAATGATCCATTCAATCTCATTTTGTTCCCTTATACATCTTTCGATTTTTTTAGTGTCATCACTAGAAAAGTGGCAACAAATACTATTATTATTGTGGCAGCACTGACAAAATGGCATTTTGTTTGAAAGCACCGTTACCATTTGTCAAGGTTTAACTTTTGACGAAGTACATTTTCATTTCAATTTGGCGACTGGAGATTTTCGATATAACTGGCGATTTACTTGGCTATTTTTAACATTTATATTATTTCAGCGATTTTTTAACAGTTTGTCATTTTTTGTTATCATTACTTATCTAAAAAAAAATCTGGCAACTTTTTTCATATGATTTTTGGTTTGTTATCCTTTTTAGTGAATTTTATATTCATTCACTATCAAGGCGAATTCAACTACAGGTGGTGTCGCAACTACAACAGTCCAAAAACAACAGAAACAACATAGAGTTTTTTGTATTGCATTGTTAGTGCTTATAGCTCAAAATGTCAACCAGTCTTAGCAAAACACAAACCAATGAAAACAAATAAGCCCGAACTGTCAAAATCAGATGCCGTTTCGACACGTAATGTAGTTAATTCGCCTTGGTCACTATTTAATTCTTATAGTATGCATGCAGGTTGGAACACCAGTAATGAAATCGTATAGTGTTTTTAGCTGAGTACTTTTCGATCTTCATTTTATGCTATTTAAAAAAAAAAACTAATAACAGAAACTAAAAAAAATTTACTTTCGGCGACTTTTTTGTATTTTTCCTCAGTTTTTGGCGATTTATGACTGAAATATTATTCTATCTTTTTTTGTATGCAAAATTCAATTTAAAAAAAAAAATAATCAATTACGAAAACTGAACAAAATTGACGTTTGGCAATTTTTGGCGATTTCTGACATCCGGTATGGCGATGGAGCTCAAAAAAAATCTGACAACTCTGCTTGTAACTTTTTCACATGAATTTTTTTATACAATGAAATCTGTCATTTAAATATTTCCGTTCAAGCGGGGTTTCGTCTCAAAAGAACTCAATGCTTTCGTAATTGACTTTTGCGTGCTGAACCCAACTCCGTTAACAGATTGGTTCTTTTACGTCTAGTTAACAGCAACAAAAAAGGGTGCTATATAACCCTTTACCATGGTGCGAAAAGATCAGAAAGTTATAACGGGTCCGCTATCTAACGTTTTTTTTTTCAACTAGTGCTTATTTCGTGAATGGTAACACTTAAGCTACGGTCACACTTGTCAAATATTTGACGAAAATGACGGAACCAACAAGCAAACTAAATAACTATTTCCCTTATTTCCAATATTTATTTTGATTATAATTCCACATCTTACAGAAAACAGTTTTTTGCTATGTCTAGCAGTATAATAAGCATTATTTTGTGATATTAAGAGCTTGTTAAATCTCACTAACTATTAACAAAAGTAGTGGTTACGCTTATTTGGTCAAATATTTAATAAGTGTGACCGTAGCTTCAGCTCATGTCTGATTTGACAGATAATTTGTTTTATCCTTCCGCTGAACGTATATGGTTGTGTATACGCTTGAACGACGCTGGGTAATATGCGTTTTCGCTAAGTGGGCCTGCGATCGACTTACAGAAGATGCCGATTTTGCCAAAAAATCAACTTTTCAGATGAAGCTCATTTTGATCTTGGCGGATATGTAAACAAGCAAAATTGTCGCATTTGGGGCACAGAAAACCCGCACGCATACATTGAAAAGCCGTTGCCCCCAAAACGAGTCACTGTTTGGTGCGGATTTTGGTCGAGAGGCATTATTGGGCCATTTTTTCTTCGAAAATGGACAGGGAGTGGTTGAAAGAATTTTTTTCACAAAAATTGAAGAGGAGGATATTGGCAACATTTGGTTTCAACAGGACGGTGCTACGTGCCACACAGCCGAAGCTACACTCGATGTTTTGCGCCCTGTTTTTGAAGATCGCATTATCAGCCGCAGAGCTGATGTCGTTTGGCCACCTCGGAGCTGCGATTTGACACCGTTGTACTATTATTTGTGAGGTGCCGTCAAAGATAAGTTTTACGCCGACAAGCCAGAGACAATTGACGCTTTAAAGGACAATATTCGTGAAATTGGTAAAATACAGCTGCACACAAAAAAATGGGACCGATCGTGTAAGCTACTGTATGGCCAGCCATTAGAATGAAATTATTTTTCATTATTAACCGGAAGGACTGTACGTTCAAAAAAAAAAAAGAAATTTAAAAAACTATTGAGTAGTTTTTTTTTGTAGCATTTAAAAAAAAAAAGAAAAGTTGTTTGGCGGACCCTGTATAAATACCGTTCTTTGAATATAAATATGTACTTCAACCTAACTTTGGCTCTAGCCGTTCTACAGATATATAGAAATGTATAATGGCTTTGTATGGGGAGTGTCACGCCCACTTGTCCGATCCCGCCCACATTTTGTCCCATGTTTTGTTTTGTCAACCAAGCTGCTGGTACCTAAATTGGCAACTTTGGCTTTCTGCAGTTTTTCAGACAAACATATAAATAAAATTAAAAAACAACAAGGGATTTTTGGATAAAATTAGAGGCAGTCATTTTTTGCTCCTAAATCAGCCATTTGTGGACCGATCAATAGCAAACAATGCCGGACTATATCATCACATCGGGGATCCTACTTCAACGGACAGACAGAAAGACGGCCGTCGTTAAATCAATTTAGATTTAGAAGGATCCATATATATATATATATATATATATATATATATATATATATATATATATATACACGTCATAGGGTCTAACATAAATATTGTAGAAATTAGGGAATGACAAACTTATATATAACCTTTTACCTTCGGTAAAGTACAGATGTGTACAAAAATTATTCGTATGATTTACAACAGATAACCACGCAAGAAAAGAAAAAGAGTTTCATAGAAGAGTGCTTACAAATATATTAAAAGATTATAGCATATTAAGCTAAGAGTTTAAATAAAACAAAACGTGTCTCTTGATTTAGTAAAAAACGAAGCAAGAATTACAAAAATTTTTAAATAAAAATAACATGAAAAAAGTATCACATTTGGGTGCATTTTGTAAAACTAGCAAAATCGTATCTAAGTAGTCGAAAAAGCAATAAATTGCTTCTTAAGTAGCACCAACGGTAACGCTGTTCCTACTGGAAAGCTCAAGGGAGCTGGCAATAGTGTCCGGCTAAATGAATGCACCGCTTAAGAAAGGTTTCCGTTGCTAACTGTTTTACATCTATTTATTTAATAAAAAAATTAAATTTAGGTTCCAATTGGCTTTTTAATTTTATTTTTTACACTCTGTAAACAATACAGTATAACCCGGTTAATTACCCCACGCTTAAATGACTTTCATGCTTATTTCACGTTATATGGCCATACGCTTATATACCTAATTTGGGTAATTGCCTTAAAAATTAAACTCCCCAGTGCCTCAGTGATATTTGACAATAACACAGCAAGTTATGAATAGAAGATGTATGTTTAAATCTGAATCAATTTAACCATATTTAATTTGCAGTTAGATATTTTGGACCAAATTTTATCTTAATACGAACATGATTAAATGGTTTATGGACATAAAGAATGAAGTTTGCATGGGAACTTTGTGTTGTTATAGACCGATTCTTACAATTTACATAGGTTTCGTTCTTATGACAATTAAAACGTATTTACCAAATGTTATCAAATTATTTAGGAACTGTTACTTTTAATATCCGCACAAGGTTTACATGGAGAGACAACCAGCCAGATGGACGGACGGACACGAAAGAAAATATCACTTTAAAAAGTGTTTCTGATTCGATTGGTTTACTATACGATGCGTCTAGATTTCAATGTATCAGTAAAAAATTATATAATTGCTTTTTTTCTTTATTTTTGCATAACCATATACAAATAAAACTTAAAAATAGTTTTGAATAACATTCATCTTCAACGAAAACTTGCTTTGGCTCACAATTGTTGAGTGAAAATTAAATGTAGATGGCGAAATAAAAGCAACAGAAAATTTATCTTTCAACCAGAATTTTAAGCAATTTTTTTAATTGCTGAACATGTTTAAAAAAATGCTTCACAAAACGTGAATATGTATGTGTGCAAAAAAAAATGCAACAATTGCTAAAATATGCAAATTATTCACAAACGGTAGACTAGCTGGTAGCGAGCTAGTCTATCATCGCCGGGGTTGCGGGTTCGATTCCCGCCTGAGACTCTGGTTTCTTTCCTGCAGACAAGCATTAAGCTTCGCGGGATAAGCTTAGGAAATAAAAAAAAAAAAAAAAAAAAAAATCGATACCAAAATTTAAAAAAGCTCTAAAACGGATAAATACATTGTTTCTGCCTTTATTGGTCGCCCAAGAAAAAGCATGCAATTGCATATTTACGGTTTCCCTGACGCTTTTGTCAGTAGGATACGACAGGACATCTCATAAAGCATTAGAGATAAAATTAAAGACAACAAATCCAATTGTTTTTGATTGCTATCTATTTTGATTTAGCTGATACATGTAAAAATTCCTGTCGTAATTTTTTTTTTCATACATAAAAGTTAAGGTATCTTGTAAATAAATACGTTTAATTACCTCACCGAGGTATTTAAATGTATTCGCTTAATTACCTCAATGAGGTAGTTTTAAACGTATTCTTATAATTACCTCAACGAGGTAGTTAAGCGTAATTATCCGTGGAATACTGTAATAAGTACACGTATGTTTAAAGGCCTCGTTACTCTTACGTAAACGTATACGTTGCTAATCAGCTGTTCCGTTTTCCTTACCAAGCTACTGTGCAAATAGGTACTCTTACGTAAACGTAACGTTGCGTTGCGGATGAACCTGATAAAATTAAAATTTCTCTCCGTTTTTACGTATCAGCTGTTAAGAATTGTATTTTTGTTTTGAAGCAGTGTTGTCAACAAAACTTATTAACCAGCAATTTACTTTTAAATTTTATTAATGAGATTCTCATCAAAACGTTAATTTAAATTTGATGTTATGAAATCCAATGTTATTGGTTTTTTGTTCGAACTGAAATTAATGTTGGCTTTATGTGTCACAGAAACCAAAGTTATCGGGTTTTTATTGAAAATAAAAGAAGCAGCTTACAGCTCTTGTTTATTTGTTGGAAATAAATATTGTTGTTAAAAGTTTAATGTTTTATATTATATTTTTCCAACAGTTAGATTATTTCCATAGATGGAAGTAAATTAAATTGATAAATGTTAAAATAGTATTTTTGCATGTTTCCGGCAGCGGGCTGCTGCAAATTTACAAAAGCCTTTTTCTCACTTTTTCTATGGTCAATTTATTTATTTATAAGTTTGAAACAAGAAATATTTTCGTATTTTAACTAAATTCACAAAACAATAAAAGTACACAAATATAAACAACAAATGCAAGTTATACAACGATGGTATTTATTTCATATTGCACATTAGTATGTTTACTGTATTTCCACTTCTTATTTTCTTTTCTATAGTTTTCATTTATATTTACAACAAAAGTTTTAACAATATTTTAACGCAAAATCATAATCTATAAAATTATTAAATAAAAATTTAATTTAAAGCTGTAAACACATGAGCCAAAACATAAAACAGCTGATTCGATTATTGATTTTATTGTAAAATAATTATTTGCATACATTTTGGACAATGCAAATAGAAAAAAATCAGCGCATAGTTCCGAATATTCGCCTTTACCTTATTATATTAAATATATATATTATTTATTTTTATTTGACCTTTCTTTTTTCATAATTATTTTGAATTATTTAAGCTAGAGGTCTTTTTTTAAAAAATATAGTATATTTATTTATTTTTCTCATTATTGCGCTAACCTTTGGTTAGCATCTTTAGAAAATTAAATTAAGTTTACAATAAAATATTATAAACAATTTTTTTTTTCAATTTTTGCTTAGACACATTGGTTGTATCAAGTTTCATTTGAAGAGATATTAATAAGGGCTAAAAATATGTTAAGGTCCATAACACCAAAACTAGATTCTCAGGCGCAATAAAAACTAGATAAAAAAATCAAATTTTTTAAAGCAAATTTTGTGCTGGATATGTAAATATATATCTATGGCACTTTGACAAAACATCTTAAGTCAAATTCAAAAAGTCGAAAAAAATTTTGCTAATCATACGAATTTTGATTCAAAAAACATTTTTGTTTGCATTTTTAAAATTTTGTATTATAAACGAAATTTTTCTTTAAGTTTGGTTTTTTTTATTATTTGATAAAAATGATTTTTTCAGCGAGTTTTTTTTAAAGCTTTTTGCTATCTTATCACGACTTAAGATGTTTTGTCAAAATGCCACAGATATGTATAAGGTATTTTATTTTTTTGTACAAAAGCGCCGGTATCGGTATGTATTGGCGATTTTAAACAAGAATATTAGCAACATGTCTTGCAACAAGGCTGTGAGCAAAATCAAAACAAATAATAATTTACATACATACATATGTACGAGTACACACATACACCTCAACACCATACGACACGTTTACGTTTTTGTAGTAACTACCAACATTTCAAGTCGACCGCAACGTTTACGTATCCGCAACATTTACGTAAGAGTAACGAGGCCTTAAGTGTTACCCTAAAGTTTTAGAAAAAAAATTTATATTTCTGTTGATTTGAAAAAGTATGAGCCTTGTATCTGTGTATTAAATTGTGTGTGTGTGTGTGTGTGTGTGTGTTTTTTTTATTATTTTGTATCTGTTGCATAATTTTTTGTAATATTTTACGTGTTACTTTTATTTTTATTATTTGTACAGATATCCAAATACATATTATTCATATGAAACATATAAAGTATAATAAATTGTATTATTTTTTGTTGTATTGTTTTAATTTTTTTTTTTTTTTTTTTTATTTAATTGTTTATTTCATCCGCACAGTCAGTCGGTGAGTGAATCAGTCAAAAGTCTAGTTGCTTAAAATTGCGTAAAATTATGCGTGTATGTAAACAAAACTTTGACTAATCAAAATTTTGAAATAATTTTCATTTTATTATCTTTTCATTTTGTTTTTACAGAAAACCATTTGAACATTGTATGTGCCCCCAAAAAATGTACATGAAAATTGTACAAAAAATTAAAGTCATAGTTCAGGTTTGTAATGAAAAATTTAAGTAAATGATGAACCCAGTTTAATTATGAAATTAGTTGTTGTTTAAGTGTAAGTGACTAAAAAAAATTATTTTTGAAATAATTTCAAATTGTTTTTTTTTTTTGACTGAAATACATGAAAATTTTGTTTAAACTTTTAAAAGGAAATTTAAAGAAATTGCATAAATACCGAAAAAAAACGTTTAAAATACAAAATAAATAAACACTTGAATTAAGCTAGACTTTCAAAACTTAAGACTTGCAAGTCACCCTATTGTGACGTTATAAATTTCATATATTCCACTTAAAGCCGATGTGAAATTCCAGACGTTGAAAACACCAATTGCACATATTGTTGAAGGCGACCACAATTAACAAAAATTGAAAATTTTTCAGCGACGTAAACATGTTTTGGAACTTGATGATATAGTTAAAGATATGATAGATGATGAATAAAAATCTATATTTAAATGCATGTATTGAAATTTATTTATAAAATAATTAGTTTTGGTAAAGAAACTAAAAGTTGTGTGAAAAATATAATATGGGTTATATGGGCGGTGAGTGGTGGGCGTTAATTGAGGTAATAAAGGCTCTGTGTCAAATTTCAAAAACTTTGGGCCAAAAATAAATTTTGGGTTCTATGGGCGGTGGGCAGAGGGCGTGGTAAATTTTGATGAAACTTTATATTTTTCTTAATTGAGCTAACCAAAGGCTCTGTTCCAAACATGTTTCAAAGAATAAAATTCACTCAGCTTTCCAAAAGGGCCATATTTGGCGTTTCCGTCTTATAGGGCATACTCTTCACCATAATATTGAAAATCCAACAAAATCATGTTTTCTATCATTTTCTTAACACCAAATTGAAAAATGTGACTACTAGCTCATTCATTTCTTGTAGGGTGGTTTTGTGTCAAAAATGGCTTCACAGCGAAAGTGCCAAATGTTACTGAAATAGAAAACTGGGTAGATCGCAAATGCTCTGAAATATCTTCATAATGTAAAACAATTCTTATTGGCGGATTTTAAGGCATATAACAATTTAAAACAATTGAAAAGCTGTTTGCAATATCGTGCTATTGCCGAAAAAGAAGCCAATTTAAAACAGAAAACTATAAACAACTTTTTTCAATCGATTTAAAATTATAAATTACAAAATATTATTAACTAGTGAATATTTTGTATGTACATGTATGTTAATGAAATTAGAATGATCTCTTTTTGTTTTTGTTATTAAATAAACTGAAAGAAAAATATTATGCACTTTTTATTTGACCTCCCCTTAGGTGGACACCTCTCAATAATGGACAAATTTTAGGCGACCGCACTATAGAGAGTTTTCACTGTAACATGATTCCTTATTTTTTCTAAATTTAATTTATTGCATTAAATGATTTCTAAAAAGTATAATTTTAAAATTGATTGTAGTCACAAAATATTGCAATTTTGACACAAGATCACATTTTGAAATCTTAAGTCATTTTGAAATCAACGAACAAAATCAATTTGGTTGATTTGATATCAGTTCTATATCAATGCCAATTGATTGCTGTTTTACATCTCTGGTACATACAGTTGCGGTCAAAATAATAACACCAATTGAAATGTTTTGTTAGTAAGTCTTCAAACATCTTCCAAGAGGTTGGTGTTATTCTAATTAAATCAGAATTAAAAATCCAGCGATGTTTATTATAATAACAAAAAATATCACTTTATTTCAACAGTTAAAAAAAACGCTTATTAATTTATAGAAAAACGAAAAAACTAATCAGTCAAAATACTTCGTTTTATTTTGATGCAAAATGTTTGTTGGCAAAAAAGAAATTTAAAAACTAAATAATTTTACTTTGAAATTTTAAAAAAAATACTTTTTAATACCTTAATGCTTCATGAGCTTTAAAGCTTCACAATGCTTTTCACTCAATTTTACGATGATCTGACCTCTTTTCACTCTTTTCGGGACAGCTGTCCAAAGGCATTCAGAACTTGTTGGTTTCTTCGCAGGTGCTCCCGTTTTAACGTCTGTCTATAGATTTTAAATAGGATTTGAATTTGGCGAGGGTACTGGTTAAATTATCAACGAACCAATTTATTGCAATTTTAAAGGTGTTTTTGGGTCATTGTCTTGTTGGAAGGCCGACATCAGCGACATTTAATCAGAGGCATATGGTAGGTAACATTACCTTCTGAAAGATTTTTACATACAAATGTGATATAAAAAACAACCACATATCATGATGCATGTGTACATAGCACGTTTCCATTTTTCCTTAAACTTAATTTATTCTTCTTATAAAAACAAGAGTAATTGTAACTGGTGCTATTATTTTGACTGACACTGTATGTACTACACTGTTCATACTCAAGTACAGTAAACAAACTAGAAGAAAAACTTCCACAAAATAACATGGCAACAATTAAAAGTTTCTAACACCCAATAAAAACGATCAGATAGAAACTTATTCATCATAACAAAAATAACAAAACACAAAAGAAAAACCTAAAAGCCAGTTCAACAACAACTACGAAATTTACATACCAACAATAAATATTGTTATGATTTTAAAAAAAAATTAACAAAGTTAAGTACATACAGCAAAAAAAAAAACAAATACCTAAAATAGAAATAGAAAAAGAGTAAGACAAAAAATTGGCCAAGTGCAGTAGGCCATACTAATAGAAAAGTGGGTCATTAATACGAAGATAAAAACGAATAAACACACACAAACGCACACGAAATGATATTTTTTATAAGTCATTAAGGACAGGGGTGCCAGATGATTTAGATAAAAAAATCGGCAAATTTAAAAAAAAATCGGCATTATCGACACTTTAATTTAAAAAAAATCGGCGAAAAATCAGCAAATTAAAAACTTCTATTTTAAATACAATTAAACATTTTCTTTAAGTATACTTACATATAAGAACAATTCAGCATTAACTAATATTTATAGCTTATAATATTACAAAAAATTAATCAAAATAAACGTTTTACAAAGAATTTGTAGTTAAATAAAAAGTTTTTTTTTAACTTTATTATATTTAAGTACTACATATTTGAGGTTGCAGTTTTATTAAATCCTTTTTAATATTGGCATCAAAACAGTTTGAATTATTAAATTTTAAGTGATCTTTAACTAAAAAAGAATAACTTGCAAAGATAGATTTTCTAGTGAACAATAAAACTCTGTTACGTTCAAAAATTCTTTTCACATTTGCGGATAAATGTGGAAGGACCAAAAATTATACCAAATGCTGCCATAAAATATTCACGTTATAAATCTGAAATTTTTTGCCAAAAAGTTCACAAATTTGTTTAATTTTTCTTACATTAGAATTGGCTATTTAATTTATGTACTAACATCGTCCCCAATTGCGTTATAATCTTTAAAAAAAATTTTTTTTTTTTAATTATCAAAGTAATTTTTATTTAAATTATATTCATTGATAGTGAATAAAATTTAGCTTACCTTTTTTCTTTTGTAAGTATTTATCTATCCATTTTCAAACACAAATATAAAGGTTTTATATTTTCCTTATAGAAATCGAAATTTTAACAAGCTCTAATGTTTACATTTGTACTTCTAGTTGTACAAAAAAAAATGTCGACGAAAGTGGACAAAAAACCTAATAAACAAATGTTTTAAGGTTTTCAAGACAAAGTCTTGACAGAAAGAATACGAAAAAACGGAAGAAAGGAAGCAACATGTGTGTTGGGTGAAGCCTCCCAAGCTCACTGTTTCCAATAAGATTGTAAACACCAAGTACAAACGATTTCTAAAAGCAGTTTATTGGTTTATATTGAATGTTTTAATTCCTATAAGTAAACACTATTAATTAAAAAAAATAAAGGAACAAATACATATATAAAATACACACTTTTTTAATATGAAAACCGAGCAAGCTTCTTTACAAGTTTAAGGTTGATTTACATTTAAAATTTACTATATCGATCTTGGTTATCTATTTAAGTTACAATTTTGACACAATAAAAAGATGGCTATTAACTTCATTATATTATTTTCCGCGTGGAATTTGCGAGATGTTTATAATTAATTTGACATGTATCTAAACATAAACACACACTTCAAAAATACGGATAAAATTTGTAAGTAAAACAATATTCACAATAGTGGTGAGACAGTGGCGGTTACAATGTGAATAAACTCAAAATGATAATTACAGCAAATTTCGAACCACCAGTATCACTGGTTAAAGATTGATGTTTGACTGTTGGCTGGCAGGCACCGCAGTGGTGCAGAGGTTAGACCTCAACGAATTCTGATGAAAGAATGTGGTGGTTCTTGAAACATATAAATTCAACCCACGTTCGAGCCCCAGCTCAGCCAAGAAAATTATCAATAAATTTAAATAAAACTCCAAGTTGTAATAATTCCTTCCTTCAGTAAAAATATTTTAATGAAAATTAAATTTGATGAACTCAAGCCTAAGTAAAAATTATCAAAATTGAATTATTTTATGTTCATAGTGGAAAATTTTTCAAATAAACACATTACAAACACTTCATATAATATTGAATTAAACTAACCCTTTTTCTTAAGTATACTTACAATATTATTACAGTAACGGACTGTAGTTTATTTAAGAAATATTTCGTTCAGTCATTTTTAAATAAATAAACATTTAAAATTCCAAGCAATTTTATTTTTAACTGATTCTAACAGTTATTCAAAAAACTAAGTGCATATTAATACGGATTTTCAGTTGCAGTTAATATTGTCCGTTGATTGAGTTAAATTCTTCTTTATGTTAAAGTAAATAAAATTGTAATTTAAAGCAACGAAAAGTTCATTTAATTTTTACTTTCAAAAATTCAACCGCGAATTCCGTAAAAACAAATCAATATTCAGTTATCTTTTATAAATTAATTGTCAAAAAAATTAACTACATATTCCGTAAAAACAAATAAATATGCAGTTATTTTATAAAATTTTACTGCCAAAAATTCAACACCATATTCAGTAAAAACAATTAAATATTCAGTTATTTTATATAATTTTACTACCAAAAATTAATTTTTACTTATATATAAAAAATGAATTGCTTGTTTTGTGTAAGCAATACCCATTTTCTATTTGTTAAAATAATTTAGTTAAATACATCAAATTTTAAAAGTAAAATAATTGCGAAGCCATATCGGTCATGCTGCTGGTGTCTTATAATTGAGAGTTCTTCTGTATACAACGTGGTCAGTACAACAAAAGTAAAACAAACGTGTGTAACTGGGTAAGTAAATAAAAATATTCTCCCTCTCTCGCTTATAAGAAAAACAAGCGGACATGTGTCTGTCTGGAATTTTTTTAGAAATTCGGCTCTTTTGTGGAGTAAACGAAAATTTAATAAAATAACTGAATATTTCATTGTTTTTACTGAATATGGGGTCAATTTGACAGTAAAAAATTGACAGTAAAATTTTAATAAATAACTGAATATTTAATCGTTTTTACTGAATATGGTGTTGATTTTTTACAGTAAAATTTTACAAAATAACTGAATATTTATTTGATTTTACGGAATATGGTGTTGAATTTTTGACAGTAAAAATTAAATGAACTTTTTGTTAAAAATAAATGAAAAATAGGTAGACCGGTTTTTAATTGAACTTTCATTTATTTTATATTACAATTTCAGTTAATTTTACGTACAGAATATTGTGAGTATAGAAGCGCTGAGTTGTCTCTTTTCAATGTTACAACTATGTCAGTATCGCTTAAACTTAGTATATTATTGTCAAGCAAACAAAAAGTAATCGTCTTTTAAGTGTTAATCAAAAAATCTGCATTTTTGGAGCAAAAATCGACAAATCGGCACTTTGATAATTTAGGGGAAAAAAATCGGCAAAAGGCCGAGAAATCGGTAAATATGGCAGGCCTGATTAAGGGTTTGTTTAGATAAGTGAGGAGAAAAGAGTTTTTTGTACTGATTGATCAACAGAGCAGGGAAATGGAGAGAGTTATTATCAGGGCTTCCGTTTTTGGTTATTTCTAACCAGGGCTGCCGTTTTTGGTTATTTCTAACTAAAATTGGTTATATATTTTTTCAATGTGGAGATGTGAATATTTTTTTCATTTTGGTTACTTTTTTCTAAAATAATAATACGTATATACGAATATATTCTTCTTGATTCAAATATTTACGAGCTCGAATAATTTGTACTGTGTACTACGATTTTTCCATTATTTGTTACTAATAAATGGAAGTTTTTTATAATTTATGGAAAACAAAAAATCCCTTACAAATCCGCAACCAAATAATTTTTTCAAGATTTTTGCTAAGAAAATACCTATTGCCATTTGTGATTTTTATATTAAAAACGCCATGTTCTGAAATCGAAAACAAATGAAGTTTTAATCAATGGAGATTTTCAATAATTTTTTTTAAATGAGCGTAGTTTTTCTTGATTTTAAGAGTAGTAAAGATAAGTAGTACTTAAAGTAGGAATCATGCGGAATCAGAAAATTACTCAAAAATTACACAAAAGCCGTTTAAGAGTTATTTAGGTTATTTCCAAAAGTATTTACATATATTGAAATACATATTTGAAAATAAACATATGAATTTCAAAGATTTTTCAAAAATATGTACATTGATTTATCAATATAATTTTAAAATTTATAGAATTTTTTTTAAGAAAGTTCAAGTAATTTGAAATACTGTTTATAATTTGTCGGTATGTAGGTATACTTATTAAATGTTTTTCAATATAATTATTTGGTAAAAAAAACTTTTGACTGTAAGTTATATACTTTTTCCCCATTTCATGGTCACAATGGTTACAATGGTTACAATGGTTCACAAAATATTTCAAATAGAACAAATTTTGAAACAGTAATTTATAATAAGAATTATAAATTTGAAATAGAATTTACAAACAAGAGAAAAAAGTTTTTATAATATTTTAGATATATGTAGGTACTTATGTTAATTAAAAAATATTTACACAAACAGCATTTTGCATATTGCCAACCGTAAATTTCGACAAAAGGATTAAGAAATCGCCATATTTGACGGTCCTGTCAATAACAGCTTGAAAGCGAATTAATAAAAGGCATTTTAAATTTGGTTATATTTTTCTACATTTGGTAACTTTTTCAAAAATTTTGGTTGCAAAAATTGTATTGGTTGTGGCAGCACTGTTTGTAATGTTACATAATTTATTATTATTGTTATTGTTGGCTGTCATTTTAGTACAATAACATATTCATAATAATCATCATCAGCCTGTCGTTATAATCATCGTTATCACAATTGCTTTTTTTTTAAATTTAAGCATTTTATTTTAATTATTCACGTGTTTTTTGTTATTTTACATGACGAAATTGTGTTTAAATTTAGTTAAAAACAAATTGTTATTTTTTTTTGTAGGTACAATAATATTAGGTATAATATTATAATTTTAGTAGTTGGTTTTATGTAGTTTTTGTTGCAGTAATTAAAATGGAAACGGTAACAACCTGGCTTGCCAGTTTATCACTTTTAGTGCTAGATTAAGCGCATTTTTTCTGATTTAGCACTAAGAATTTTAAAAAAAAAGCATATTTTTATAACTATTGAGCATTTTTAGCACTTTCTTTGCATCACAAAACCACTTTATGGTTGGCGATAACAATAATATGGTTGGATTAAACATAATAGGTTGAAAATTTTCTTTAAAAATAGTTTTTTTTTGGAAGTGACCATATTTAAAAATTTTTTTCTCTGGGTGTGCAAAATTAGACAACGTTTTTTGCCACACTTTAAACATATCGTACGATATTGTAAAAAAATCGGTTGATCTGAAAAGTACCAAAATGAGTCGGTATATGATGAAAATGACATAATTAAAATTTTAAACAGTTATTACAACTTTATTTAATGGCGTTTTATTTTCTGAGAAAAATATGTTACAGTATATTCATGTAACACTTTCTAATGTTACCTGTAATCACTCGAATAAGCTAATTTTATTTACAACTATTACACTTTTATCATTTATGTACTTCATGAGGGATTTTAAAGGCTATTTCAGCGGTTTCTGCACGCTATTACGGTTTGGCAACAAATATTGAAATCACTAATAGTAGCTAAGAAAAATTAAAACGATTATAAAATACATACATACATAATATGTAAATAATTTTTTATTTTGTTTTAAAACAAAATTTTTACACAATTATGAGCGGTATCAATTATGACAAAGAAAATAAAACGTTGGTTCTACAAACAAAGTAAATAAAAAAGTTGTATAACAGGGCAGTATGAACACCTTAAATAAAAGTAAGGGTAAAATATGCAACATGTTTTGCATGTTTTTAATCAACTTATTCACAAAACAACTTGAAAATTTTTCCACAGTTGTATTTGTTGTACAAACGAACACAAAAATGTAGAAAATGTTCCATTAATGCAACATATTTCTTAGAAAAGAAACCGTCATAAAATATATTATAATGTTACATTATAATAAGTGTTTATAATATTAAACAAAATAAATATGAAAAAAAAATTTCAAATGTAATTTTTTTATTTTATTCATAAAAATCAATGTTACAAAAGAAGCACTTTTGTTTTTCACTGTTCAGCACTTTTTTTCGATTTAACATTTTTAATTTGAATTCTTCTGGCAAGCCTGGTAGCAACACATTCATTACAGCTTTTCTTTTCTTTTAAAACACTCTTGCGATTTTGTTAGTTTCTTTTTGTTGTTGTGTTCAAGGCCCATTGAAAAGGTCTGTGCAAGAAGCCTGATGATCATTGTTTATGTTCTTTTTGGTTGTCAAAAGTTGTTTACATTTTGCTTACATGTGCATGTATACGTTTATGGTATGCCACACATACACGTTTTTTCCTTTTGCTTTGTATATGTGGTAGTAAATTTTTGACAACTAAAAAGAATTGTATTTTGTTTTTGTACAAGTAAGCAGACCTGATAGATGGGCCTTGGTTGTGTTTATTACAAACAGTGTTGCCAAAATTGCATACATATTTTATTTTGCAGATTTTTACTTTGATAACCATTTTTTTTAAATCATTGCAATTTATTCAATTTTATTCGAATCATAAGTACAATACCCGTTAAATTTTCCCGGGATTTATTTCCCAAAAAATGTGCGGGATACAGGGATTTTTGCCCGGGAAATTCCGTATGAAAGACACTAATTGGAACACTTCGTTTATGAAATCAGCCGCTATATTTGTACCAAGGCCCATTGAAAAGGTCTGCGCAAGAAGCCTGATGATCATTGTTTATGTTCTTTTTAGTTGTCAAAAGTTGTTTACATTTTGCATACATGTACATGTATACGTTTATGGTATGCCACACAAACACGTTTTTTCCTTTTGTTTTGTATATGTGGTAGTAAATTTTTGACAACTAAAAATAATCGTTTTTTGTTTTTGTACAAGTAAGCAGACCTGATAGATGGGCCTTGATTTGTACTTTTCATTTTCTATACATATTTTTTGCTTTATATAAAGGGGCCGCCAAATAACTTTTTTTTTGGAAAATGCTATAAAAAAAACAACTGAATATTTTCCCAAATTTCTTTTTTTATTTGAAAGTACAATCCTTCCGGTTAATAATGGAAAATAATTTCATTCAAATGGCTGCCTTGGCTGGCCATGCAGTAGCCTAAACGATCGGTCCAATTTAATCACATTATCGATTGTGTGCAGCTCTATTTCACCAATGGCTTCACGAATATTGTCCTTTAAAGCGTCAATTGTCTCTGGCTTGTGTCAAATCGCAGCTCCGAGGTGGCCAAACGACATCAGCTCTGCGGCTGATAATGCGATCTTCAAAAACATGGCGCAAAACATCGAGTGTATCTTCGGCTGTGTGGAACGTAGCGCCGTCCTGTTGAAACCAAATGTTGCCAATATCCTCCTCTTCAATTTTTTTGAACAAAAATTCGTTCAACATGACCCGATAACGATCGCCATTGACTGTAACGGCCACTCCTTATCCATTTTCGAAGAAAAATGGCCCAATTATGCCTCTGGACCAGGGATGTCAGCGTCATACACAATTGTGTAAATAATTTCACACGCATTCTTACGCTCTTTCATTCGTCGATTATCAAGCGACAAGTGCACATGCGGCGGATGCTTACGCATTTTTTAATTTTTTTAAGAATATTTGTCTCTTTTTTCACTAATACTAATATAAAGCAATACAACCACAACTGACACCACTGTTCTGGACCAAAATCCGCAGCACACAGTGACTCGTTTTGGGTGCATCGGCTTTTCAATGTATGCGTGCGGGTTTTCTGTGCCCCAAATGCGACAATTTTGCTTGTTTACATACCCGCCAAGATCAAAATGAGCTTCATACAAAATCCGTACGCAATTTTCGCACACAGTCTGCAACATTACCATGATTTTCAAAGTAATGTCGCAATATGGCTGCCATATTTAACGATTTATCGTCATTTTGACGATTTTTGTTCCGAATTTAGCAAAGTGCCGATTTTTTTAAAAAATAAGGCGACCGGATTTTAAGAATACAAAATAAAGAAAAAAAGTAAAAAATTTATTTGACATCAAGATTTTTTACATATTTTACAGACAAATTTACATTCACATACATATTTATATTCCTATCTTAAGTAAATTAAAAAAAATAATATATGTAGGTACATATAAAAAAAATAACGAAACTTAAAAATTCATTGCACTAATTTATTCAAAATTTCATACTGCACGTGTATGCGAGTTTAGTAGGAGTATTAACAGAACAAGTCTGTCACGAAATTTTCCATAAAATTTGGCAGAAAAAAACAGTTGACCGCCTTGAAAAAATAAAAACAAATAGGTATGTACGTATTTATCATGCTTTTAAAAATAAAGATTACAGATTATACAAAAAGATGACAAAAAAAGGATACAAAATTTATAGATGACAGCCAGTTAAATAGATGATTGTCCTTTAAAAAAGAGTACGTATGGTCACCTTATAATTAAGTATATCAAGAAAGAAAACTTAAAATGTTTTAATGCTTAGATATTAAGCAACACAGAAAAAAATGTTGTAAACTAGACACCTTAAATTTTTATGTTTTTTCCAAAACATGGAATTTAATGGATCCACTTGGTTTTTTTAACATATACATAATACTCCTTACATATAAAAAAATGTAATGTAATGTAATGTGTCCATTAATATTAGTTCATAAAACTATTGCAGTGTCAAAAAGGTGACAATAATCCCCAACCTACAACATCACCGGAAAAAACGCCATATCTGACAACCCTGATAAGATCGTTAAAAGGGGATTTATTACTCATTCAAATAGTATATTTTATTAATATTAATATGGATGTTTTTGTTGTAATTAAAAGTCCACAGAACAAATAAAGTGTTTATTTTTGATTGCTTCTTTTAATGTTAAGAAGAAAAAATCAGGGTTGGGAAATGCAGCTGTTTATAAAATTTAGCAAACCAATAATATTTAAAGCAAACATTTTTGGAATATTTGTTGAATTTAAAATTTTTAATTATTTTCGTTACATAAATTTACAAGTGAAATTTAAAATCGTAAAACTCATTTATTCTTGATTTGGGGGATTCACAAGGTAGTCATAAAGTTGTAAATTCATATGTCATAAAATAATTACAAGGAATATACATATATGACTCCTGTGGGCAGCCGCTTATAATTTAGATTTCAACTGTACAGTTATGGCGAATCAATGAACACAGCATTAAAATTTTTAATTTGTTCGAAACACAACAATATTTTTTTTAAACAATTGTAAAACAAAAATTTTAGGACATTATGACGATATGACTTGTGAATCCCCCAAATATTTATTAATGAAAATCAAATAGGTACCTATGTAATTATATAAAAAAAAATAAAAAACCACACAAATTTTAAGCGAAACTTTTTTGGAATTTAAGACACGAAAATATAGAATTTTTATTTTATCGTATTATTTGTATTTCTATGCAGTACTTAAAGATTTTTATTTATTTTTTTTTTTAATTATATTTATATTTTCATAGAAAATTCGTTTCATTAACCTTTTTTAAATTAAAAATATTTTCTAATGAATATGGGGGTGTGAGTATAATTACATATAATGGCTTCTGGACCTTAAGCACTTAAAGAAGTTTATAGTTTTTTTTTTTAACTGAATTTATATAGAAATTCATTTTTTTCATTTTTTATTTGTTTAAATTAAGATTTTTTAATATACGAATAGTTTTTTTAAATTAATATTTAACTAAACTTTTTTTACCATAAAGTAAAAGGTCAAACATTTTCGCTAACCAAAATAGCGTCTGAAGTTAAAAATTTAAATATTTACATCTTAAAAAACCTTAACGAAGCTTTATTTTGTACACTGAATCAATAATACATAAATAAACGTCTATTCAATACAAAAATGTTTTTGTATTTGAACTAAATAACAAAAGTATATTTTTGTTAACAAAGTGATGATTGGAACTTCGCTTTGCAATATGACAACTCTAAAAACATTTGTGTAGTGTGTTTTGTTATTTTTTCATGAATAAAGTAACGCCAGAGCAAAGCATGCAAACTGTGTTAATTTATTTCGAACATCGTAGTTTAATTCAGAAATTATATTAAGTATGTGACACTGTGACTATAATTTGCATTTAAATGGTATTGATATTACCACCTCTGCATATTAAAATAGCTACTCCGCTCTCTTTCATTTACTCTTGTCGCCATGACGTCATTTGGTGTTTTCTTATGCAATTAGAAAAATTTATGGTTTTTTTTTTAAATCAATGATGAAATGCATTATTAATTATTTGCTTAGTCTGCGTTTATACGGCTCATGTTTTATTGACATGATTTTTCCTTTTTCTTTTTTGAACATGAATTGGCGTTCAAATGATTCATGTTATGTTGACGACATGTTTTTTATTTTGTATACTCGTGCGTATGAATGTGTGCTTTTTTGATATTGAAAACAAAAATAAAATTAAACAACAAATGAAAAAGCAAAGCGTACTGACAGTACATGCCTCTGTGTACTCGTTTCTTTTCCCCTCGTCCCTCTTGCCTATAAAGTAGCAATCATGTCATTAAAACATGAGCCGTATGAACAAAGACTTAGTTTAAGATAATAAAGTACAATTAAAATGGTTTAGTATTGAACATAAATATTTTAAAAAAATCATAGCATACATACATAATGTAAAGTTTAAACTGCATACCACGGAGTAAATAAAGCTAGAGGTCCACATAAAGCGTTTTTGCCTCCATGCAAACTTACTTAACTTACGTTCTACGTTTCAAGTTACATGAAACGCTTTTCATGCGGTACTCCACAAGTAAAAAATAAATTTAATTTGTCAAAATCAGCTGATTTGTTCGAACGCTGCTTGTGACGCTTAGAAAAGAAGAAAGTAAATATACTTTTTACATTCAACGCATCCTAAGCTATTGTGAATGTAATTTGTTAAATTTAACTAAACAGGTTCTACTTTTTTTACAGCTGCGTAGGCAGCAAAAAGGCGTGTAACCTAAAACAAGGATACTTTTGGGTCTTTTAATGTCTTCTTATATTATATGCAGGCCTTAAAACTAAGAAAGTCGGGTCAACTTATAAAACAACGTTTTAGGCAGTCAGTATATTATTGCGACAGTAAGGAAAAGCTCGGGGTAAAATTTCGACATTCGATATCGATCGAAATTACTAAATAATTAAAATGGATATTTCGATCGATATCGAATGGCGTAATGTACTCCTTGAAATTTTACAGATGGGTTACACATTTCATCAAACCTGCTCTCTGCAAGCGAAACCACAAGGAGTTTTACAAGGTTTTAAAGATCAGGAAATGAAGCAGTATATTTTAGGTTTCTAGGCAGGCTGGGCTGCTCAAAGAAACAAAATTGCTGATAAATATGCAAGAACCAACACAACATCTCCCAACATCATGGACTAAAAAAGAAGTGATGACATCCTTTTAGATGAGTTGTAAAAAGTTCTAAAAAAATGGATGCTTAAGCTTTGCACATTAGGCAATACCAAACTTAAAAAGAATCTTCTGTTGCTAGGAATAAACTTAGTATCGCTCCATGCAGGCACCACTTAACTTTCCTTAGGAATTGCGCGTCATGAATTATAGGACAACACCTCAAGCCTGTTTTGTAGGTACCGGTTAATCAGAACACTATCTGGTACCATGAAAACCAGCAGATGTCGGAACTTAATTTGTTTTTTGCTATTCACGAGGCTTGTTCACAGAGATATTGTTTAAGATGTCCGGTTAGGTGCAGACCTCTACCAGTAATTTTGAGTAGAGTTAGAAATGCTGTTGGATCTCTCTGTGTGCTTTTGCATTGGTAATCAGACAGCACCGGATTCAACGTCAGAGGATTATGTGCCTCGACCTTCTTTTTTGAAGAAAGTTTTTAAATAATTTTAAAAATTATTTTTTAAAATTTTTTTTTAAACAGGCTTTATTATGGTTCTAACTTAATAACAATATTCTCTCAGTGTTTTTTTTACAGAGTAGGGATTACGTACTCAAACTGCATTTCATTTGCTTAAAAAATCGTTTAACTAAAAATTATTTCATTCAACAAATAAAAATAATACAAAAAGTAAACAGAAATGGAAAGAAAAAGTTAACAATATGAAAAAATACTACAGTTTACTTTTGTAATAAAAAAATAGGACTGACAAGACCTTCCCCAACAAAAACAAAACTTTAACTGCAAAATGCATGCATGCATAATATTTACACAAAAATGACGGCAGCAAACAATAAAAAGAAAAAGAAGCATTTTAACAGAAAAACACCGACGACAACAAAGAAATGAAATGAATTGTCAGTCAGGCGTCTGTTAAAAAACAAAAACTTTAGACTCAAATTGAAGCACAAAAAAAATTGGCGTCACCTGTACCGAACGTGTTCAATGGAGAAAGCTTGGCAACTTTTATGACATTAAGATAATTTTTTTTTGTTAATAAATAAATTGTTTATTTAACAAGAAAGGCTGAAAAAAGAAGGCCAGAAAAAGAAAAACGTTAAAGATAAAATAAAAACGGGAGAGGAAGAAAATGACAGATGGGCATAGAAGGTAAAAAAAAATTTTTAAAAAACGTCAAAATTTACATCCTGTGTTACAAAACACTAATCGACTAATAACATCAAACGGTTTAGGGGGAAAGTAGTCAAAACTGACATCCCGAATTAGAAAATCCTTTAACAGCCGAAAACTTTAAAAACTTGAGAATAATCAAGGCGAATTCATACAGGTAACAGCGGAGAGAGCTTTGCAAAGATAGTTATGCTGGCTGGAAAATTTTGTTGTATGTATACAGTTTGACATTTAGAATAAATACATATACCCCACCATCATGCAAAAATTAAAATTATTATTTCACTAAAAGTCAACCACATAGTGAAAATAAATTTTTAATCTTCGGCCAAGTGCACACTATGGAGTAACACTTGTAACACAATCGACAGTAACAACACACAGTTGTATTTTATTTATTTCATTACTATTGAATTATGAAAAAATAGAGATGATATTTTTTCTCCGTCAGATTTTCGATAACTAGTCGACATCGTAACGTTGCAAATTAGTTGCTTCATTTTGTTGTATGTAAAGCTATTAGAACGATATAGTTTGCCGTAAGATGTTACGTCTAATCTCTAAGAAATAGATTGGTCTTACTTTATCACGGTAAGGTTAAGTTACTGTAACTCCCGGTTTACTGATCCATCAGACAGAGAGGATTTAATAGAGGCTATTTCACTCATAGCAATCCACGCAAAGTTCGGCAGCAAGCTCTTTGCAAGGAGAAAAGAAAAGCTAGGTGTGTCCTTTAAATCAACTTATCTATTTTGAAATAAAATAATTGCTTTTTTGTTTTTAATTATTTTTAGTTTAGAATTAACTTCACGCAGACTCACTCAAGTTTTAAATATGGGTATGATGGGTGCAATAATAGCACACAGTCGAAGTATCACATTTAAATGTCTCAAAACCCTAAATAAATACTTGCATCAATTTAAACTACATATTTTTAACCTGGTCTCAATATCTGGCATTTTAAATTTCACAACGCTTTAATATTAAATCAAAGCTGAATAAAATTACTTTTAAATTGCTTCATACTAAATTCAATACTGTTTCAATTATATTTCTAAAATTAAAAATATAATTTCAATAACTTCTCCACATTCTTTCAATAGGATGGCAATATTGTTCGACAAGAATTCAATATTAATTCAATGCCGAAATATATTTTTTCAATATTGTTTCCATATCAATATTAACAAAATAGGGCAACTTTAAATTAACATTGTTCCATATTAAAATAAAAAATTTCAACATTAGACTTTTGTTAATGTACGTTTCTTATTGATTTAATATGTTTTTTTTATTTATTTTATGTTTTTTTTCTGGGTGTATGATAGGTTTTAATGCAGATTGCATAATATCTGTAAATGTTTTGGGGGTTTTTTTAACAAGAATTTTATAACATAGTCTTGGTGTTTGTTTGAAAAATATCTTAAGTAAAATTACGAAACTCGTTAATTTTCTTACGACAATTTTATTTTTTTATATTTATTTTTTCTTAAATATTTTCGCACTTTATTACATTTTCTTAACTTTAAGTGGGCACTGCAAAATATAAAATCTTAAGCAAAACTGATTGACTGCAAGATGTACCAACAGACAGAATACTAAACGCATAGTGTGAATATTTTCTTGTGCTTTCATTATGTTATTTCACTGCTTGATGTATAAAGGCATCACAAAAAGAGCTTGTAAAAACAGGTAAGAGTGCTAACTATATTCGGTTGTGCGGAATCCACCGACAGCTATGGTATTTCAGGCTTTATATGGTGCATATAAAAGTTGACAGTGTGATTTCAAGTCATATGAAATTGTGAGAGACCACATTTTGTTACAAAAGCATTATTCGTTATGGTTTTACGCATAATATATGGTTTTCCGTGAGTAAAGTTTATATAGGGTTTACGGTAAGTTTTGATCCGATCTTCACGAAATTTTAGAGTGTGATTCCCACTCGTATAAAACTGAGGCAGACCAAAATTGCAATGCCATTATTTGTAGAAGTGTACCAACATTATTTTTATGTAAAATCACAGCCATATTTAATAGACATGAGTGCAACACTCTAAAATTTTTCGCATTCAAATATTGCCTCAGGTTTCGCTGAAATCGGAATTCAAATTGTTGGCCACAAAACCCACTTCTGGTTTCGTCACGTGCAAATGACTTGTTTTTTTTTTGTAATTTTCTTGAAAAAAAAAAACAAACTATCAAAATAAACAATAGCCAGGGCTGCCAGATTTGACGATTTATCGTCATTTTGACGATTTTTTGTTTCGAAATTAGCAAAGTGCAGATTTGCTGATTTTTTTCTAAAAAGTGACGATTTTTTTCAGTCTCCAAAGTCTGAATAAACATTACATTTTCTGACAATTTCGTTTTTTAATCTTGGAATGTTTAACAGCTTTACCTTAACAAGAACGGAACGCGAAACGTACAAAAGCAAGAGCGACGTTGATGTCATGAACAGTAAAAGCTTTATTGTTTAATAAAACCCACAATTTATAAATAAGAATAGAGATAAAAACGCTAGATTAACCAAAAATAGCTAAATTACCATTATTAATTAACAATAGCGGCAAACTTCACTAGTAAACGTGCTGTCAACATCGGTTTTTCCAATTGCAAAGCGTTCAGGCTGCTCTATTCAAAAACTAATAAACGCCGCTATGTTTAGATACGGCTAACATATGCAAGTCTTAAGAAAATATTTGATTATTTTCAGTGTAAAAAAACAACAATGATACACTTTTTTTATCTTTCGTCAAACCATCATCGCATGAACCTTTTTCGGCTCGCTGTATAAATCATATTTTCAACAATTATACGGCAAGCATTTCACGAGTTGTAAGCGAATATCTACATGAGTCTCATACGATTCTTTACATGAAAGTCTCGTTAGATTATCTTTACTAGGGTGATCGATTATTCGACTTTTTTCAATAACCGGTTTTCGAATAGTCCGAATAGTTGCTATTTTAAAAAAACCGGTTTTCGGTTAAGCATTTTAAAAATAACCGGTTAACCGGTTTTAATTCGAATACATAAAAATACAAAAATCAAATTAGTTTTTGTAATAAAAAGTTAATTAGAATAAAAACAAAACAGTTCACGAAGGTAAGGAACCAACAAAATACATATATATATGTATATATATATGTTCCCGTCGATCCTATGAGGAGCAAAGGGCCTCAATGCATAGATATGACTTAAGGTATGTTCAGACCACAAATATTTGACGATAAAATAAAAAAAAACCGTGACCAGTAAATTGATTAAACTTAAGCATTATTTTTAACAATTTCTTGTTATTTACTAAACTTTATGTCTAAGATGATAATTGCATTTATGTATAATGTAGTTAAGAAACCGTTAAATAATGTTTGTTCTAGCCAAACTTTTTGCAAAAGCAAACAATTCTTTAAGAAAACTGGTGGTTACGTTAGGAGTCAAATATTAAATAGGTGTGAACATAGCTTTAGAATTTTTGAAAAACTTTGGTTTTAAAAATATTGGGATTTAATAAATTTATTATTTGACATATTTTCTCAAATTTATTGTACAGTCAAATCCCGATAATTCGTACCCCGATAAATCGTAATTCCCGATAATTCGTAACAAACTGTCGGTCCCTTGAAAAAATCTTGTTAATTCGAAAAATGTCTATACATTTTGGTCCCCTCGCTAATTCGTAATTTTTTCAAATAAAATCTTCTTTGCCTCTTATAAGTCGTAATTGTTTGCTAACTACCACTTATAATTCGTAATAAAAACAATAGAAACATGGAAAGAATAATTTTGTTGTTCACCGCTATTTTTTGCGTGGGTTTTTGCTTGTGTGTGTGCTTATTTTCTTAAGATCAGTTTGTTACATGAATAATTTTTATATACATATTTTATTTTTAACAATTGTTTTTTATGTTTTTTTTTATCGTTTTAGTAGATAAATTGAAAAACCCCGTTAATTCGTATTTATTTTATTTTAACCCCGTTAAATCGAAACCCGCTAAATCGAAAACCCCTATAATTCGTAAGAAATGGCCGACCCCTTGCGATTACGAATTATCGGGATTCTACTGTAAATGAGTTTTAATTTGTTGCTGGTTAAGCATGTCTATATGAAGCAGTAAACTTCAGCCATATTTTTGAAAAGTGGCAAACAAAACCTCTTATCCAGGATTATATGTTTAAATTTTTTTTTGTTTCAGCATTATAGAAACAATAGTAATATGAACATGCTTTTTGTATGAAATATCTTTCAATTCGTCGATCACACAATTTAAACCCTTCCAGGACATTTTTGATTCCTTCAATTTTGTTCTTGGTGTTTTAATAAATAAAACTGATGAATTTTCCCACAACGTTCATTCCGCCGGTATGTTCTTGTTTTAAGCATGAAGATATGCTAGAACTACTTAAGAGTTTTTCATTCATTATTGTTAGCATATTTTGGTAAAGTATTATTTGCAGTCTCTTAAAAACTACTTGGAACAGGGTCAAGTTTTACTTGGCGTATATTTATGTCAAGCTTGTAGACTAATTAAAAATTCTTAATAAGTCGTGACGTTAAAGAATCTTTACAACTTATCTTTTTAGCGCCGTTTAAGCACAATTTTCTTTTAAGTCAGTTCGAAATATCACCAGAGATGGCATCTTTACAAAGATATATATAGTATTTAAAATACAGTCAAATTGCTAACTACTTTTTATGCTGAACTTTTTTGACGTACTTTAAATTGTTTTTGGTTTTTGTTACAAGAACACACACTAATATAAGCGATTTATATTTACATTGCTCATAACGTTTTTTGACTTTTGTTTAATTTTTTTTTTGACATTTTTTATAAAAAGTTTAAGTTTGCCAAATATTCAATTAGAAAAATACTTAAATTACGGGTACATTTATAACAAAAGTAAGGAAAACGTATATAAATTACACATTGCTAAAATAACCGGTTTTTTTTTACTAAAATAACCGGTTTATTCGATATTCGAAAAATTGACATTTTAAAATATTCGACTTGGGCAAAACTAAAATAACCGGTTAAAACCGGTCGAATACTATTCGATCGATTACCCTAATCTTTACCCACGTCTTAAACGATTTCCGCAACGGTTGAAGAAGCGACTTTCGCTCACTCTTATTACAGTTTTTCCCCTGTAAGGAATCTTCTACGATTAAAAAATGCGGTCATCGAAGATCAAAGACGCTCTTCATGACTCTCCCAGTAGCTCTTACACTATTGAAAATGCTAGCTGGGTATAAAGTAATTAATTTTTTTTGTTTGAATGTTTTATTTTTTAAATCGCTCAAAAATTGTTTAAAAAAAACTAAATATTAAGTGGTCCGATTTTTCGAAACGATAAAGACGATTTTTTTATTTTTTCTCAGGAAACTCACGATTTTCTCACAAATTTATCTGGCAGCCCTGACAATAGCACAAATTATAGGGCTAATTAAGAGCCTTTAACTTAAATCTATTGCCAAAATACATATAAGTTTTATTTTGACTATTTTTTAACTTTAAATGTGTACGATGGTCACGTTCGGCATGATGAAAATGCCCATATACATAATTTTATATTTATTTGACATGAAAAACGAATTTTAAACATAAATTGATTTAAATAAATTAGTAAAATCGGCCATAAGAAAAGTTATGGAAAATGCATTGAGAAGAGCATGTAAATTCAATAAAAACAACGGGATGCAATATTTGAAAGATATTCACGCCTATCGTAAATAAATCATCAATCAACAATTCATTTACTCGAAATTATGCTTTTCCCCAAATATTTTTTTTTTTCAAACGGAACAAAATTGTAAAGCAAATTCAGAAAGAAAAAAAAGATTAATTTAATATATTAAAGCGTTACATATGCTCCACACTGTAGTGCGTCAAGGATTTTTTTCTGTATTTTCCTTTCACTGTTTCCTGGACAAATCAATATTTTTTTAAAAAATATTCTATTTCTTAAGAACCTTCGTACCCAAAGAGTTCGCTTGTTCTTGAAATTAAAGTGCAAATATTCTAAATAAAAACAAGGTAAGAAACACAAAATTATAAATAAAACCAATTAAAACAAAAAAGGTAAATTTCGTACTAAAAATTAAAAAAAAAACAACCTAGTTTTGCTAAATTAAAAATATGTAATATGTTTTTTACATGGCATACAAGAACAAAAATATGAAAAATCAATTTAAAACTAAAACAATAATAATGATGAATATTTAATTTTCAAGAAAAAATAATAAAATAAAAATGCATTTTACTTGTAAAAAATTAAGCAAAAAAAAAAACAGCAACAAAATTTGCAATATTTTATTAATAATAACAAAAACAACAATAATAAATAGTAAAAAAAATGTAACTAGGTCAGGGTGCATCCCCAATACAATGAAAAAGAAAACCAACAGCAATAACAAATATTAAACAAATCGGGAAAAGAGTGAGAGAGAGACTAGTACGTGCATAACAAGAGCGCGTCGGAATAAAATGAACAGAATAATCAAAATGGCGTTGTTGTTATTGTAACAGAATAAGAACAAACGAACAAAAATTAAATTAAAAAATACAAGTAATAAAGAATAGTCGCTCAAATCCGACTATATGATACCCTGCACCACAATATTTCAAAATAAATTTTCGTGAGTGTATCGTATTTGGGACTCATGGGCAATCGTGGACCCGCCAAAAACAAAATTATGTCATGTAAAGGTTCTTTGTTATTATTTAGATATCTTCATCTACACGCAGAGAAAAAAAACATGTCTAAATATGGTCATTAGGGTGGGTCGCTGATGTATGAGAAAAAATAAAAGTTCTCGAATCATATTCTAATAGCAATATTTTTTTGTATTACGTTAAAACAAATAAAAACGTTCAAAAAAGTGTCATCTTGAGCCCGCGCATGAGCTCCTAAAAATTAAGAATATTTGAAAAAAGTCCATTTTTTAAATTTTAATATTTTATTTACTATCAATTATTATTAATTAAAACTAAAAATATTTTGAAATAAACTTAAAAAAAAATACAAATTTGGTTCTTATACAACAATAAAATCCTTTTTGGTCACAAAATCTTGTTTACTGTCAAATCAGGGCATCTCTCGTCTTGATTCAAGTTTCGTCTATATTAAACCATCGCTTGACTTTTTTTTAGCGCAAAGAGTCATGAATGCTGCTGACACTGTTTTCACGAACCTAAAAGTCGTTAAAATACAGTAATATGCTTTTCTGCAATACAATGCTATTGTTGCTATATTCAAAACTTAACAAAACAGAAGGTCAAAGCGCGGGCTCTTACACTAAAAATAAATTAATAATATTTTACAGGGATCTAATTCAGACAAAAATACAACATATTTACGCTATTAGAAGTCGATAAGAGAAAAAATATTTTTTGACCCAGCCTAATGGTCATCTCTAACAAAACTACTTTAAAAGAAAAACATATTCGGAGCCAACCTGTCATATGGTTGTGGCTTTTTTATGTAGGACCGATTCTAATAAAATTTGGGAATATAATTTAGATTGCAATTAATAAATAAATTTGGACCAAATTAAACCTGAATATCAAAATAATAAGATGGTTTTTATGCACAAGGACTCTATTCCGCAAAGAAGCTTGTATTAGGGCTATGTGAAATTATGGACCGGTTCTCATTATTTACAATAAGCTTGGTCCTAACACAGTACAACACATGATTTCGGGACTCAATTCTGATAATTGCTTATGAAAGTAGACCCAAAAAGACGAACTTCTGCATCATTAGTTTGGTCATGGTACCTCAATAAATAATTTAAAAATAAATTTGAAGCTAGTAAGTATTATAATGACAATAAGAACCTGTTTACCATTCTTCATTAAATTATCTCCAAAACTGCGACCTGTACTTTGCGCACAAGGTTGGAGAGCCAGCTACAGCGATTCAAAAAATGATTCTAAGGTGTTACAAACTTCAGAACGAACGCATAATTCCATCTACTAAAAATACCGGGTGGAAAACTGAAGAAGTTAGAGGTCGAGGTAGGTGGAGGTGGTACAGGTGCTAGTGGTGGTACGGTTGGGTACATATGCGTTTTGTGGTTAAATATTTTGTGATTGTCATTAAGCGGTTGCAAGTAATTTACTCTCTATGTAATGCGGCTACGTTAAAGCCGCAGCCGGCTTTTAAATTTGCAAAATAAAAAAAAACTGCAAACTTAAGTAATAAATACAACACCAAACAACAGTAGGAAAAGAGTGTAAAGGCAGAAGTATCAAGATTTATTTACTTTATTGAATTCATTCTTTTTATGTATATAAATATTGTATGTTTTAGAAGCTCTTCAATAAATTTTTCTTTCACGATGCGCAAATTTGTTAAATATTTCTTTTTATTGTCAGCTGATTACTTGCCAAAAATACACAACGCTTTAAAAAGTTCAAAGTTAACCAACTTTTTGGCGCTAACGCATCAAAATATTTTGCATGTAGCTTGTTCTATTAAAATACACTAGTTTAACCTTTATTGACAGAAGTATACAGAGCGCGCGCGCACTAACGCGTTCTATGTACTTCTACCTTTAGAGTGGAAAATTTGCAGCAATATACGAGTAATGAAGTTACATACACAAGCACTTGTGCATAAAATCTATGCCATAGATGCAAGTAAACAAAATATTAAAAAAAAATCAGAGATGCCAGACGATTTTGAGGAATACAGCGATTTAGCTTTTTTGTAAAAAAAAAACTGAAATTCTTGCCAAAAGTTCTCTATAACGATAATATAAAACGTTTTAAAATAAGTTTTACGTTTAAACTTAACAATTCTAAATAGCTACCACATTATTAAAAAATAGTTAAGCTTAGTAGGCGCTTATGTTTAGAAGAGACTTATGCGCTTGCATAAGTAATTTTTAAGGCATCTCACAGTGGTTTCCCCCATAGGCCAAAAATCAAAAAAGTTATTATGTTTTTTTTAAGCTTTATTGCACAAAATTTATTGATAACACTCTAAATTTTATGAATCTAACAAATTTTGTTGTTTTTTTGGCGAGATTTATTGTTTGTGTCCGTTGAAAGTGGAGGTATGTTTATATTGCATATATTGTGGTTGCATAGTCATAAAAGTAAACTTAAGTTTATCCAAAAAGTTATTCGCGATATTGTGGCAGAAGTTTCCAAAAACCTTACAAACATTAAATTTTAACTTATTTTCTACCAAATTAAATAACAAAAGCTGCAAAAATATGAGCCCATAAAAAAGTCGCTGAAGAATACTTTCTTGACCTTTTTAAAACACACGTTTTTCAAAAACTTCTTTTTCACGTAGACTTTTAGTGATATGGCCCTCATCTGCCCACAACGCCTTATGCATCAAATTGTAGGTTTTTTATCCCTCTTTAAATTAAAAAATATTGTGGCCGCGGGTTTTTGCATATTTTCGCATATGGGTGTGATTTACATAGTCATCCGACGAAAAATAGTGAATCGCATTTTGTTTTATACTATTTCTTTTTAAGAATATGAGTAAAGAGAAATTAATTTTTTTTTAATTGTTGTTATTTTAAACTTTATATTGCAATTTTATGGTATTTGATTTACAGTTATGAATAGAGAGAAACATTTTTTTTTAAGAAATTGTTGTTTTAAACTTTATATTGCAATTTTAAGGTATTTGACTTTCAGTTTAAGTGAAGCTTACTCATTGCATTTAAAAAGTGTCAAAACAAATGTCAAATTTTAATTCTTATAATTAATTGTTTTCGCGATAGTGATAAAAGTTTCAAAAATATCAATATGGAAATTAAAATAGAAGGTTTATTCTGTCAGTGCCAATTTTCTAGAATGTATGTGCTTGATATTTGGAGTTCTACAGCTGGTAATTATCATTCGAAAGCAAACAAAATATTTCAAATTATGGAAGAAAAATTTAATGCAGAAAAAACTAAATTCGACCTTAGCAATTTAACAAAAGTTTTAAAAAGCCTTTGTAAGCGGATTGGTAAGCTTTGGACGAAAAATCATCGAAGCAAATTAATTATTTTGAAGGAACATAAAAAATGGTTTGAAAGTTTTGAAACTATTCAGCTAGAAGCAAAATCCCTTGAAAAAGAACAACCTGCACCTAGCCAAAAGCGTGGTCGTCCTGCTAAGGAATTTTTAAAGTGTTCAGATAGAACAAAGAGGCGTAAAATGTCTAAAATTAGTCAAGTTGATAATTCGTTAACCGAAGTTTTACAAAATCGCAACTTTCCCCCGACACACAATGTGGAGGATTACGAGGTTTTGGCTCTTTTCGTTGAAACAAGACTTACTAAGCGACAGTACTTAACTATAAAAGATTTTGTGAATAAAAAAATAGCTAAAAATTTTTTCCCAGGCTATAAAAGTATCTTGGCAGCTAAGAAAACTTGTTATCCAAGCACAGAAAACATTACTGTTACAGAGTCGAGTGCAGAGGTCGATCTACAAGCTCTCCTTGATCATACGGCTAATCGAATTGTGCAATTGCAAGATCAAGTTATTGATGAAGCATTAGGCCCAGGAGAAAAACACTTAACACTGATTGGAAAATGGGGATTCGATGGCAGTTCTGGTCATAGCCAATTTAAGCAGAAGTCGAATAGGCTTATGGATGACAGTTCCCTCTTTGTGACATCCTATGTTCCTCTTCAACTTGTCACGGAAAACAAAACTATAATTTGGAAAAACCCGCGCCCGTCATCCACTCGTTATTGCAGGCCGTTGAGGTTTCAATTTAAGAAAGAAACTTCGCAACTGTGTCAAAATGAGGAACGTTATTTTAAATCGAAAATTTTTGCACTTTCTCCCACCGAAATAAAAAAAACAAAACAAAAATTACATATAAAGCATGACATAAAACTGACCATGGTTGACGGTAAAGTTTGTAACGCTCTTACGGAAACTTCTTCTGCAAAATGTCACATATGTGGTGCCTTACCTACAGAAATGAATGACATTGAAAAATGCCTCGAGAAAAAAGTAGATGAAGCTCGTTACGAATTCGGACTGTCACCATTACATGCCAACATACGATTTTTTGAGTACTTCATTCACTTATCGTACAAATTAGAGCTAAAAAAATGGAAGACCAGTAAGAACGAAAAGCCATGTGTTTTGAAAAGAAAACAATTTATTCAACAACGATTTCGGGCCGAAATGGGACTTTTGGTAGATAGGCCAAAAGCTGGTGGTTGCGGAAATTCGAATGATGGCAACACAGCGCGGAGATTTTTTCAAAATGTAAACCTTTCCTCAAAAATAACAGGAATCGATAAGGATATTTTGCAAAGATGTGCCACAATTCTCCAAGCTATAAATTCTGGATTTCAAATTGATGCCAAAAAGTTTGAGGAATATGCTGTAGAGACAGCAAGAAAACTTGTGAAGGAGTATCCCTGGTACTACCTCCCTCCATCGGTACACAAAATTCTTATCCATGGAGCTGAGGTAATCAAGTATGCATTAGTGTCAATAGGTGAATTATCGGAGGAAGCAGCTGAAGCGAAAAATAAGGATATAAAACAGTTTAGATTGCAACATACACGAAAAATATCGCGCATAGCTACAAATACAGATCTTTTAAATCGCCTCTTTTTAAGTTCAGATCCATTTATTTCTGGAGCCCGAAACTTACCAACAAAGAAAAGAAGTAGTTTAAGTCAAGGAGTTTTAAAATTGCTTAATATTTGATATATGTATATTACTACTATTTTACTTTATTACCTTATATTACTTAATAATAAACTATATTGCATTATTTAACTTTGTTTAACTTTTTAATTTAGTTTTTTTCAGTGTATATTTCGAATGAATTAAAATGAAATAAAACTTTACAAAACTTGTTTAAAACAACCAAATTTCATATTAAAATACTTTATTTCAAACATTTTTAAAGTAGATCTATAAACCAATTAAACCTTTAAAGATCAAATGGTTACTGTGGCTACAGTTGTCAATATTTTTTTCTAAAAATTTGCCAACTTTAAGTCCTTTGGGCATGAAATGAGCTGAAAAATTTTGAAGACCCTAGCTTTTTTAGTTTTGGAGATATTGATTTTTGACCGCTTTTCCATATGAGGGAAACCACTGTGCATCTCTTCCAAAGTCGCCCTAAGCTGTCAACGTTGGGCTTTAGTTGTGCTCCAAAATGATGAAAACTGATTTTGGTTGTTTTAGTTAAAATGTCTTTTCTGTTATCTTTTGAAATCTTTTTGGCATCTGTTTAAGAAGGTTAATACCTTCGTTTTTACATTTTTCTAAATCTCAAAGGCGTCAAGGTACTAAAAGACGATAAAGGTTTGACAAAAACGTCTTTGTCACATGTTGTAGGAGAACTGTTATAGAAAATGCAAATCGAACCAACATCTTAAATTTTTTTTTTTTTTAATTGTCCCCAATTCCTTCCTTCCCACAAAGATCTGGCAATAGGCATCTCAGGCCAGTAGGGCGATTCTGTAATTAATTTTGACAATAGTTGTCATTGATAAAAAATTTAACAAGCAAATTAACGATATTGCTATTCTGTAACATTTTAAACAACACTTGTTATCGTTAAGTCAGCTGTTTGTGTTAAGTAAACGACAACTTTTTTAGTGTTGTTTATTTATTGTTAAATGTCGAAACAAAAAAAAAATTTAGTTTAAAGAAATAATATAACTTTTAAATGGCAATTAAATAATTTGCATTTAATTTAACAGTAAAATGTTTGGCTTATCTTCTTAAAAAAACAAAAAAAATTTTGTTTAATTTTAATAATTTTATTTGTTTTTTTTTTTATTCCTCTTTGTGTTTTTCGTTATTTTGCCATTTTTTTGACAGTGATGCCACTTGACGTTAATTTTTATCTATGTCGTTAACAAAAATTTACAGAATCACATAATCGTTAGTGCAAACAACAAAATAGGTTGACAATTATAACAACAATTGTTATTGTTAAAAGTTACAGAATCCCACTACAGGCCTGTCACAAATCAATTCCGATAGAAAGTGAAAGTGATTTCGTATGTTGCTTGACATAAAACGAAATCACTTTCGACCGGAATTGATTTGTGTGGCAGGCCTGAGAGTTTAAAGAGCAGATAGTAGAGGAGAAGCTTCTAAAAAACTATTTGCAAAAATACGAAAAGAAACACAATTTCATATTTTTTTAATATTTCAGCAGAATAATGTTTATTACTAAATTTTTAAGATTTTTGCAAATTTGATTTATAAAAAATTGTTTTGGTCAAAAATTTCTTTTTGGTTTTTATTTTAATTTCTAACTCTCTCTTTCGTTTTCTCTCCCTATCTTCCCTTGAATTCCTGTCACAAACCAAGCAAACTGCAGCTAAAAAAACGGCATGTTCTGACAATCGCACGATTTAAAATCGCAAATCGCCAGATTTATTTTATGGTGTTCAGAAACTTCTGCATTTTGCTTGAGATCTACTGTAGTTTCTTCTGTAGTTCCCTTAAGCATATTTTGCAATTTTATGTAGCCAAACTTCTTGCGATTGTAATCTACAGAGCACCTTTTATGCAATTTTAAGCCAGAATTGCTAATGTTAAGAGTTTTTCGATTGTCAGAACATGTCCGAAAGTTACCAATTTGTTAAGAATGCAATTTCATATTCACAAATAATTATAATTAAATTTTTTTCTAACGTTTAAGAACGGGTCCGATTTCTCTCTGGCCGACAAAATTCGTCTAGGCGGCTTTTAATTTCTACATTGTAAAAGAGGTTCTTCTGTGTTTGCTAAAATGCTGCTAAACAGCCATGTTCTAGAAAGCGAAATCAAGTGAATCGGTAACGATTTTCAGTTAACTATTTTAATGACCGTAGTTTATCCTGCTTTTAATTCTAGTTCAGATAAAGATAAGTGTTTCTAACGAATTAAATACTTTAAAATTTTATTTTTTATTATTTTATTTATTTATTTATTTTATTAATTTTATTTATTTTATTTATTTTATTTCTTTTATTTCTTTTATTTCTTTTATTTATTTTATTTATTTTATTTATTTTATTAATTTTATTTATTTTATTTATTTTATTTATTTTATTTATTTTATTTATTTTATTTATTTTATTTATTTTATTTATTTTATTTATTTTATTTATTTTATTTATTTTATTTATTTTATTTATTTTATTTATTTTATTTATTTTATTTATTTTATTTATTTTATTTATTTTATTTATTTTATTTATTTTATTTATTTTATTTATTTTATTTATTTTATTTATTTTATTTATTTTATTTATTTTATTTATTTTATTTATTTTATTTATTTTATTTATTTTATTTATTTTATTTATTTTTTTATTTTATTTATTTTATTTATTTAATTGAATTGCTCCATACACAAGACTAAAAAACTTATTTTGCAGCATGGAACTGAGAAAATGTTAAACAAAAATCATTAATTAATTAACACAACTTAAAAACTAATTACAATTTTTATATTAATAAACAAAAAACAATTAAATTTAAACAATAAAAAAATAATTTAAAAAAAGCATCAAACTTTAAAAACATCTTCGTTTCCCAATTTGGTCTGTAACAGCTACACTCGAATTCGAATTCTAGAGCATGGCTGAATATTCAAACAAACAAATTTGTCGTTTAAAAAACGCTTGATTAACATTTCATCTGGCAGCTTCGCCTTAAATGCATTATAAAAAAAACATGACGTAAACCCTAAAAATGAATACAAAATTGCACGTTTTGAAAAAAAAAACCAAGCGAAAAATTGGCAGCCCCACTAACTCGCAAACATAAACAAAAATAATAGAAACCCCAAGACCGTAACGTTTTGTCTTTATATCAGAAAGAAAATCATCGTCATTTCCTATCCTTCTCGCTCTCTTCCTCACTCATCCCACTAAAATAGTAATAGTGGCCGTATGTCAGTTTAGAAAGAAAACTAAATTGCAAATAATTTTTGCTTGATTTGGTTTTTATGAAAAAAGGTTTGCTTTAAGCAGAGCTCCTGTTATAAACAGTGTTGCCAAAATCCAAATTCAAAATTATCCAAAATTTTATAAACTAGACAAAACAAATTTTGTGTTTAGTATTAACAGTCTGGGAGTCTACTCTCTATTGCGATGCGAAAACATTTTCGAATCAAAAGCTAAATGCCAACTTGGTACTCTCTATCACTTTCGCAAAATTTTCTGAAAAAGAAGCTGAATAGTGGCAATAAAAATTAAAGATGGCGCGGATTCACAGTAATGAAATGCCAAAGTATGTAAAAATAATTGAAATTGGAAAATTTAAAAAAAAGATGCGAAAGACATATGCGCGAACGTATTAAAGAGTACCAATCGCTAGATTTGCTACAATTTTCTTTCGCATCGCAATAGCGGGTCGGCCCACGATGGCGATCGACAAATTACCTTGGCAGCCACACAATCAAGTTTGGCCTTTCAATTCCTTTCAACTTGCAGACTTTTTAAATTGACCACGTGATTGCTTTCAACATTACCTTTCCATTTGTTTGGCAATTTTACGTTCAATTTGACAGCTGGAACTTGTAATCAAGTTTAGTTACTGAGCAAACTTTTCGTTTGTCTTTATGATTAGTTTTCTTAATTATATCTTGGAAGTAAATTGCTTAAAAATTGCGTGCGGCCTACGTCACAGCTTTCAATTTATGTAAATTTTGACAAACAGTACATGTTAAAGACTAGCCTGAAAAACTTGATCGTGTGGCTGCAGGGTGACCAAGTGACAACAAGTCACTCATTTTCGGAGAAAACTCCCAAGGAATTTTTATTCATAATTGGGCTAATAATTTCGTTAATTATTCCAGCAAAATACCTCTGTCGACAACTCCACCACAAGTGCCTGATTTTGACATTTGTGGTCGCATAATATTTCTTAGTGGGCCGCCAATTCGTATGACAACTGTAACGTTATCGGTCGCTTGCATTGTCGATCGACTTGTAGTGCTGAAAATTTTTAGTGGGGCGAAAATCAGCCCCCACTAATTTGTGCACACATGAACACGAAAGTCATCTAAAGGGTAGTACTTTGCTCAAATTTGCGAAAAATGTTGAGCAACATTTATTATTACATACGAAAAATTTGACATGCAGAACGTTGCCTACCTTTATTACGAGTTTGCACAGTTTGACGTTCTTATTCCTTCAAAGTATGCCAAATCTTTTCACGTTTGTTAACAAAACCCTCATGTATTTTACAACAACCAATTTTTTTAAATTAAATAGAAAAGAAAGTAAATGTGGATGAAAGACTGTTACCGGTTGTGCTATGTATTAAAATTCTTCTTTTTTTATTCCGCACGAGGTAAGTGCAGTTTATATTACCGCCTGTTCAACGATTTCGAACGTTAACGTTGGTATAGAATTTCATATGGAAAATGTTTTGAAAACTGAGTGTTTTTCATAGAAATTTTCTATGCGAACGCAGTTGTAAAAAAACTGATTTTTGGAACACAAAATGAAAAGAGTTCAACTTTATCAACATTATTTAATAGAAATTCAGCACAAATTTTTTTGCATATGAGTTTTGACAACATTTTACTTGAAATGTTCTGTTCAACATTTCCCCAGGGTTAACAGGAAAAATTTACAATAAAAAAATGTTTGCTTGAACATATTAACAAATAAGGTATGGTCCATCATTTCCGGTCTTCCAGTTTGTCCACAATGGTAAAAAAAATCAGAGAATCACGTTTTAGTTTATTCTATACTTTTATTGTGTTTCCTATTTTTCCCCTATTTGCGACTAACCGAGGGTTAATTTGAATTTGCTGCTGAACAGTTTGAAAATGACAGAATAAGAGGCAGAGTTACTTGCTATGTTTTTAATTAGGAAACAGGGGCTCATCAATTAAGTTCTTTATCTCTAAAACTTTTGACCAATAGCTTTGAACTTCTGTATTGTCGTAAACTTTATGCTCTTTTTAATCTAAAAGTACATTTTATCTCCCTTTATCGTTAAATTTGTGTGCGTATTTTGGCTCAACAATCTCCAAAACATTGTACAAATCATTATCAAAACTAAACTTTTTTTAGATACTTCAACTTCACTTCTAAAAGCGGTATACATTTGCATCTGGTCAGGGCTGCCAGACTTTGGGATTTATCCAAAAAGTTGGGGATTTCATGCGAGCAAAAAGGACAAAAAAAGTCATTTGGGGACTGGAGATTTAAAAAAAAAATTGGGATATTTTATATATTTTCCCTTCTTTTATTATTTACGCTTATTTTTCTTTGTTTCGTATATAAAATATGAAAAAAAGTAGAAAAACTTTTATCATACTCTTATCAACAACGTATACGGTGTAAAGGGTCCTAATTAAGATTACCATTTTTGTTAAGTGTGCAAAAGGAACTTAATAAACTAATGTTATTTTTCTTGAGTGAATGTTTTAAAGAAGAATTAAAAAAAAAATAATCTAAAACCGCAAGCAAATATGTCGGCAAAAAGAATGCTGGGCTACTTATGATGCACCGAAGTATTAAATAAGTGACGGATATAAGTACATATTTTTATTGTTGATTTAAAGGATGGCTAAAACCGATTGAACAAGCTCCAAATTCTTATAAATTTGCTTATTCGTCTTCAAAAATAGCATATTGTTTTGCTTGTAATCCCTCACTGCAATCGCATAAAAAGGTGTTAACAAATATGCCGAAACCAGTTGCTACCAACAAAATAAAATGAATTTTTTTTAAAAAAATTTCTATTTGGGGATTTCTTACTATTAAAAAAAAAAAAAAACTTTAAATTTGGTTAGAAAGAAAAACAAAAAAAAATATTAACTTTTTAAGGTTTTGTTTTGTTTTTGAATTTGGGAATTTTTTTTAATTTTTTGAGGACAAGGAAAAAAGTACCTGGCAGCCCAGCATCTGGTCATCTTACAGCCATACCTTAATAAAAGCGGAAGGCGGAACGTTTTCTTCCACTTTGCTCTTACGCTGAAATGCCATGCCTAAATAAAAGCGTCAACGTTGAGTCAAACACAGTACTGTTACCTTTCATGTTTAATAAAACCCACATAATAGAAACAAAACATGGAGATAAAACCGCTAGATTGGGCAAAAGAAGCTAAATTTGAATTATTTATTAGCAATAACGGCCAACTTCACCATTAAACGCGCTGTCAAAATCGGATTTTCCAATTGCAAAGCGATGCAGTTGCGCTATTTCGGTATGCTTCATACAAAGTAACAAAGTAAATATGTAATACATACATATTATGATTCAAAAAAAAATATTCCAAGAAAAAAATTAGTTGTCCTATTTTTTGATACGTAATTACACAGAAATCGGCAACGCTGGTTAAACAACCCACTTCTAAGCCCTCTATCTCTCTCTCTCTCATGACATTTATTGCATTTCTTCCTTTCATTATAAACATTTAAAAAAATTTGGTACAAGGTCATTTGGCGACCCACTGGCATAGTTAGTTAGCATTATTATTATGATTTTTATTGTTGTAGTTTGTTTTTGCATGTTTTTTTATAAAATAGGTACCTACTAAATTTTATATTTATAAAAAAAAATGATTTTCATTTTTAAGTTATTTTTACATTGAGTTAAGGTTAAATGCAAAAAAAAAAAAAAACAACAATACATAACTAGAAAAACTAACAACAACCACAATTTAAAAATGCATTTTTTATTTATTTGTTTGATTTTATATCATTAATTCATCCTTCTTCTTTATTTTCTAATGTTTTTCTCTCACTATACCTCTCTCTCTCTCTCACTTTCTGTCTGTTGTCTCTTTTTTATTATCTTATTCTCATTGATATGAAACAGTGTTGTAATTGTTTAATTGTTTTTATAGTACATTTTCATTTTTTTTTTCATTGATTGTGTTTATTTGGTTGTTGTTATAATTTAATTAAAATTTATATGTTTTTAATTAAATTATTCTAAATAATAAATATTATTACGAGGTTAAAAGTAGACATTTGTGATTGAATAAATTTGACGTGAGGATGGGGAACGTGGTGCGGGGATTAAATGGAACTAGGTAAAGGTATAAAAAAGTGAAATTTCAGTAAACAATGTATTGGTTGTACAAAAAAATAACCAGGACATTTCCGTCAGTGTTTATTGTTATTTCGATCCTGTTTTTATATTTCGTATTTCAAAAATAATTCAAGCCAATTTTTGAAAACATTGACTGATTTTAAGCCTTTAAAGATTGGAACGTTTCCAAATGGAAGTCAGAGAGGGAAATTTTGCCCCAATAAGGTAGGGATGAACTCAAACTTGGCATCAGTTGCTTTTTAAATAGCTGATCTTGGTTTAGAGGGCGATCTTTATTGCGATGGTGGCATATTCTGAACGTTTCCTTTTCTTAGATTGAATTAATCATTTTTGTTCATCCAAGTTGACTCGTTTTCCAGAAATCTTGAAGCATACATCATAACACCGTTAACATAAGTTATGATAAGTGGTTAACATCATTCCGCTAGCATAACAGAATGTGTCAAGGGTTACAAATTTTAAAATTTAACTTCACGCATAATGATAAATGATGAGTTAGGTTTACTATAGAAAGTTATCATCAGTGATATATTTTTTACAGAAAGTTATCTTCAGTGATAGATTTTCTATAGAAATTATTATCAGTGTTGGATTTTCCTTACAAAACTTTATCACGGATCGATTTTCTATAGAAAGTTATCATCAGGGATAGATTTTTTACAGAAAGTTATCTTCAGTGATAGATTTTCTATAGAAATTATTATCAGTGATGGATTTTCCTTACAAAATTTTATCACGGATCAACTTTCTATAGAAAGTTATCATCAGGGATAGATTTTTTACAGAAAGTTATCTTCAGTGATAGATTTTCTATAGAAATTATTATCAGTGATGGATTTTCCTTACAAAATTTTATCACGGATCAACTTTCTATAGAAAGTTATCATCAGGGATAGATTTTTTACAGAAAGTTATCTTCAGTGATAGATTTTCTATAGAAATTATTATCAGTGATGGATTTTCCTTACAAAATTTTATCACGGATCGATTTTCTATAGAAAGATATCATCAGTGCTAGATTAGGTTCAAGTCCTAAAAACTAAAATCTAAAAAATCTTTGTCATGACTGTAATTCCTCGGCATAAGACCGGATACAAAACTTTAATTTTGTTACCAGTGAAAACATGCAACGGAGAAGGCATGCGATATAACGACCAAGCTAAGCAGGTTGATGGCCAAACGTAGGTGGGCCCATCGCAAAGAGGAGAAAGATACTAAAGGAGAAGTGTAACTTAATTTTTTTCTTTGCATGCACAGCAGAGAGTACAAAAACTGATATCTGCATAGAGAACATCAAGAGTTGCATCTTCTTACCGTACGGTGTCAGCATCGGCCACACAAGTTATAGCAGGGATGATCCTCAAAGATTTTAACGGAAAAGCAAGGGAAGATAGACGGTAACTATATAATATATTTTTTATGTAAGCTAGTTGCATGGTCTGTAAGGAATTTTGTTTTCTATAGACTGAAATAAATAAATAAATAAAGAGAGATGGATAAAGAGGAAGCATGGTGCCATAAATTATTGCGTAACGCAGTTGCTCTTAGTTCCCGGTTACTTCAGGAAGAATCTTTAGCTCTAGTTTTCGAGATATACCGTATTTCGAAAATGGAGGAAGTTGCACAACATTTGTTCGCGTAACTCAAAAACGCTTTAGCCTTATGAAAAACTAAAAAAAATTCTGCCATAACATTTCCTTTAAGAAAAGTAATGTGCACAGAATTTTTTTAATAATTAACAATTAAGAAAGTATAATCGGCCAAGCCCGACCATATGATACCCTACACCACAGTATTTAAAAACACACTATGTTTTTATGTCCATATTAATTTGGATTTATCTATGTTTATAAACTTCATTCAAATCGGTTTGAAAGTTTGTGAGAAGCAGAAATTGCCCCCTACCTACCCTTGTGGTCCTATTTTTGAAAAACTACATAGCTTATGTGTCCATAAACATATGTTTCTATCTATGTTTTAAATTTCATTAAAATCGGTTTGATAGTTTCTGAGAGGCAGAAATTTCCCCCTATCTTCCCTCATGGTCCTACGATTCGGCCCAATTTCAATAGGCTTGGTCCTTGTGGCAATAAAAACCTATGTCCCAAATTTAATCAAATTATCTCCAAAACTGCGACCAGTACTTTGCGCACAAGGTTACATGGACAGCCAGCCAGCCGGACGGACATCGTTAGTTCGACTCAGAAAGTGATTCTAAGACGATCGGTATACTTTAAAGTGGGTCTAGGACCAATATTTTAAGGCGTTACACACATCAGCACAAATGCATAATACCCTCTCCACTATTGTGGTGTGGGTATAAAAATCCATTCTTTAATCCTTTAAGGTGGCCTTCATCTTTTAAAGGATAAGATGAGAGAGAAAAAGAAGCAATTTGGTGTTAAAAAAGAAAGCGTTCAAAATAAGTTGTTTCTTATTAAAACATTAAATTTAAATATTTACTTAAACCCCATTTTAAATGATGCCATCATTTTTAAAATCCTTAAAGACTTGATAGATTTTTTTTAATGTACACAACCTTGCCACAAACACCTGTGGTAATTGGCAAAGTCCTTCGAATACCAAAATAAATATTTAACATTTTGCCACAACAAGGACAAAATTTATAAAGTTACTAAATACTACGATGTGATACTAACTATGTACTACAGCAGCAGCTGTAGTAGCAGGCAGCAATAGCAACATAATATTGCTGGCAACAACAATAGAACAACATAGGTACATAAATCAAGAAGAGGACTTATAAATGTTGAATATGCGGCGTTTACGTTAACAATGACCTTGTATGTAGAGAAAAACATCACCTCTCCCTTTTCCACACCCCATCAAACGGACGGAGGAGGTATACAAAAAATAATGGCAAGTCACACTACCTACAGGTACATGCAGTTTTGCAGTTAATCGTAGTTGTTGTTGTGTGGAAGCCAATAAAAACAAATGTCAAAATATTAATAAAGAAAAGATGGCGGTTTTATTTTAGTATGTCAATGTCGTAGAAGCCATGGCCTTATTTCAATTATTTGTTGTTTACTCCAATGCTTTACAAAATAAACAAACAAAAATGTGCAACAACAAACACCTTTGAGTATATGTGTCTGGCAACCTTGTGCTAGTATGCTTTTAAACAAAAATGCATATGTGGCTGTGTTTGTGTTTGTGAAAACAAAAAAATGCATTTATTCTATTTCATTTACGTTTTTGTTGTTCTTGCTTCTCTATTTTCAAAAAAAAAAAAAAATAAGTTGACTTTGACCCATTTCTTAAATGCTTGTTGCATGGCATGCATGTGTACTCAATACAAAAATTGTATTCTAATGTACTAATAATAATGATGACGATGATGTTGCTGTTGATGATAATGAACAAGTGTATGGAGTCTATAGCAGGGATGATAAGGCTTGTACAATTGTTATTTTTTCATTAGCATTGCAAAAGTACTGAAGTACTCCAATGACATGTTTAATACAATTTAAAAATTGCATATGATTAAATTTTTCAAGAACTGCTTTTTGATTTAGCACCACTAATGTTCAAATCAGTGTTCGAAAATAAACAGTACATTATTTAGCGTTGGGCTCACACACCCAAGAACGATGTATATTTTTTTAGTGATTGTGTAGACGAACACAACCCTTAATACCGTTCGTAACAATTTTCAAGAAAGAGCCGAGCGTTATATATTGTTCTGTTCTTCGTAAAAAACAGAACAATTGTAGTGATACTGTAGACAAACATTATATTTTTATGCTCTGTAATGTATCTTTTTTACATTAATAAAGAAATAAACAAACAAAAAATTTTAAGGAACCACCGCAACACGAACAGCTTGTGTGTGTAATATTATTCTGCTGGCTTTTTGTATTTTTTTTCGTATGTGTAATTTGTAAATGTTTGTTTTTTTTACCAGCCGAACCGAACACAATGAAATTTGTGGTTATAAAAAAAACCAAACGGAATTAAATGTTCACATCTTTTGTTGAGTTTGATAAAAACAGTATTATTTTTGTGTTCGAAAGATGACTAACAAGGACACGTTATTTTTTTTAATGATTTTCTACACAAACACTATTAGCGTTTGTGTTTTCCACAAATCTATCGAACCGAACACTAAGGAGCGATATTTAGTATTTATTTTCGAACACTGGTACAAAGTCACATCAATCCAGTGTTACCAATTTAGTCATTTAATGGATAGATTTAGCCATGAAAAAATCAATCAAGCAATTCGTAATTTTTTGCCACTTTTATTTAGCCAAAGTTTCTTCAAGTTTTTAGAATTTTGTTAAGCAATTATTAGCCACTATTAAGCAATTTTTCTAAACATTTTACCATATTTAGTAGAGATGATTGGCATTACTGCATCAAACCAAAACTGAACTTTTTTAACAGTTGATATTTTTCTTCACAGCAGAACCGAAAGCAAGAGTTTACTTTTTTTAACATAAAACTGAAACTTCAAAGCAACAGCATAAAAATTCAAACTTTGGCTTTTCTGTTGTCAGTTTTTTTAACACTGCTCTTCGTCTAAGATCCCAATTATTTACTTCATTTTCCTTTTTGTTAATTGCCAAATATATATTTAAAATAAAAATGTACTGTACAACTGAATTTTAGCACACTTGTTGTTGTTCTAATATTAGAACTACTTATTAATATTTTTTGGCTTTTAGTACAATTAGGTTCAAACAAGTACAATTTTTTACTGAATTAAGTACAATTTTGTAAATGTCATTTATCATCCCTGGTCTATAGTATTTCATCAGTTTATGTATAGAGAACAAATACTAAGAGCAAGAATTGCTTTAAGTATTTAGTTTTAGTCACTTGAATATACAAACACTCACTAAAACGCACACACCTAATGCAGTCAGTCTGTCAAAGAGTGCGTGCAAGTGTGAAAATGTATTTTTAAGATTTGAACAAAAAAAAATTAAATAAACTCAAAACTAGATCAATGTCAGGTAATGCAATATATTCTACATAGAACACAGAATTACAAACAGATATTACAACTGAAATAATAATAACAATCAACAACAAATTAAACAAACAAATATATATATATACATATATAAACATAGGTATTTAACTATAAATATAAAATGGCCTTTATATTTTGTTATTTATTATAGAAATGCCAGATTAAAAGGGGGAAAAACACCAAAAAGGAGGAACTTAAGGTCCAAGTTTTAAGAAGTTAAACAACTCAATTATGAATAAATATTTCCTGGGAGTTGTTTTATCTTCTTCACTATTTCTATTACTATTTATTAAATACTTTTGTTTTAGAAAAAGTATCAGTATTAAGCAAAAAAACGTGTTTTCTTTATAAAAAAAAACTTTTTATAAAAAAAAGAATGTTTCTTAATAAAAAGTACTTTTCTTAAAAAAAGTACATTTTCTTAATACATACATAAAAATAAGAATAAATAGAATATGGGAATAATTTTTTTTCCATAAAATATTTTAATGATCTTAACCATTTATCGAATGTGCATCTATGAGTCAAATTTTAAATCTTTTTACAATTGTATTATTCCCTCAATATTTCAAATACTTTTTGCTTAAGTCAACCTTTGGTTAACATTAATGTACTTATGCATAGGAATGACTTTAATGTTCCTTCATGTTACATATTTTTACTCTAGCTTTGGCAAACAATGATTTAAATTTTGTATATACAGAAAATTTTACAATTATCAGACACTAGCAGAATGTAATGCAAATCAAAAACGGTAAACTTTATTTACAAAAAGCACTTTTTAAATAAATAAGTTTTTTAAAACAATAAAGTACTTTCTTAGTAAAAAAAAAGTACTTTTCTTAATAAAAAAGTAACATTCTTAATAAAAAAGTACTTTTCTTAATCAAAATGAGAAATTATTTAACAAAAAAAAAAAAGAAAGGTACTGTACAAGTAAAAAAGTACTGTTCTCAAAAAAAAAAAAATTATTTTCTTAATAAAACTAAATACTTTTTTAACAATAAAAAATTTGGTTTCTTAAAAACAGAATCTTTTAAGTTAAAAAGTTTATGTTTTAAATACAGGAGTGTGCTGGAAATCGAAAACGTAAAACGCAATTTGGAAATTGTTTTTAAACACTTTTAATCAAGTTTTTTAACAAATAGAATCTGGGAATTTTTTTCTCATGGTGAAAATTTATTTTATAATTTTTGTTATACATACAATTATGTTTAAAAGAGAAATATTTTTATAATGTTTGTCATTCAATAATTTTTTTACAGAATTCTTTTTAAAAAAAGACTTTTTTTAAAATTCTTGCGTTTTACATTTTCGATTTCCAGCACCACACATCTAATAAACAAATATAATTTAAAATAATAAAATATCTTTTCAAATAAAAATAAACTTTCTAAAACAAAAAAATACCCCTTAAATGCAGTATATTTAAAATAAAAATGATTTTAAACAAAAAGTACCTAATTAACAAAAAAAAAAAAACAAACACATAGGTGCATAGTTTTCAAATTATGTTCTTATTTTTAACAAACAATATTTTTTTAAACAAATTATTACCTTTAAAAACAAAATTATTACCTTTTTTTGATAAAATGGTTCTTTTATAATAAAAACAGTACTGTTATTTCATGAATTGCCAAATTTTAAATTAAAAGTACCAAATTTGCAAAAAAGTAACATTTTATAGCAAAATTTATTAAAACCTGTTCCTTTGTTTTTTAAATAATATTTTTTTTTATTATTTAATTCCCGTAGTTCCTAGGTGGAACAACATAGGGCCCTAAATAATATAGTACCTTGTAAATAAAAAAAGGACCTTTTTTCAAAGGAATATTTTTAAACAATAGTACTTTATTAAAACAGAGATAAATATATTTTTTAAGCAAAATTCCTCATTTAAAAATTAACTCTTTACTTAAAAAAGAAAGTACCTTTTCGAGCAAAAGTCACCCACTTTTTCTAATAAAAATATTGTTTTTTTTTTCAATCTGGTTTGACCGTTTTTGTTCTTCTCCATATTTTTCACAAAAGTACTTAATACAAAAAGTATATTTTTAAACTATTTTTGGCAGGGTTTAAAAAACCTTTAGTCGAACAAAAAACGAAAATTTGTGATCAACTTTTCGCTTTTTGAGTTGGTTTGACAGCGACTGTTTACATTTAATGAATCAGAAGTAAAAGCAACAGTTTTTATCTGGCCAATGACAAATGAAGAAGTGGAAGAAATGGCAATTTTTCTACTTTGACTGCAGTTTTTTAAACGCACATTTTTTTAAACAAAAACTACTAACATAACAAAAATTAACTTCTTTAATCAAAATACTATATTTTAAACAAAAATCGATACTTTAAATAAAAAGTTTTTTAGGAATCAAAAGTACCTTTAAAAAACAATTATGCAATGAAAAAAGGTCATTAAAAAGTCTTTTTTTTTTTAAATAACAAAAGTACCATTTTGAAGAAAAAAATAGTGCATTTTGAAAGAAATCACACATTTAAAAAAGGTAATTTTCAACGAAATATCTTTCTGAAATACCAAAATAGTTTCTCTGGCAACCTTCTAATTCCCAATTCTTTTTTTTTTTTGTTTTTTTTTCGTTTAAACAAATGTTTATACATATGTATGTATGTATAAATGTATATAGTCTCCATTAAATATACTGTGCTAAATAAACACTACTGTTGTCATCACTGACTGTCTTTGTTGTTTTTATTCTTATTGTTGTTGTTGTTGTTCTAGTGAATCTCACTTATATTGCAACATCCTTGTATCCAATCTCGAGTATATTAGAAAACACCGCTTGAGCTTGACCTAAATTCTCAATGCAATTTTTGTGAAAATAATAATAAAATTAAATTGTAAGAGTATAAATAAAATAACACAAATTGCCAGTCGTCAGCGTCATGTTCTAATTGCAAAACTTGTATCAAATACTTGTGCATTTAGTACACAGTGCACCGATATATACATACAAACTTGTGTTGTTTTTTTGTATGGAATACCAGGGGAGAGACGTAAATGTTTTTCGTGTAAAATCAGTTTAAAAAAAAACTTTAATTGCCAATTTCACCAATTCTATTTAAATATCAATTCAAATTTAAATATAGTTTTTCATAGGTATAATTTTATTTTTATTTGGCATTTAAAACATAAATTGATTTTTAAATAATTTGCGAAATCGGCCATAAAAAACACGTATATAAATCTGAGAAGGGATTAATGTCCATAAAAATATGTGAATTGAAAATTCCAAATTGAAAATAAAAGATTTTCGTCAAAATTTGATGAAAAATATTTCTTAAAATATTCAGTTTAAGACGAATTTTCCACAAGTGGCAGCGAAAAGCCTGCTGACTTTAACATTTTAAACTTTTTTGTTTTGGTTTTACAATATTTTGTTTATAAATGGTTGATTTCGAGCCGTTAACATTCACAACGCCAAGACCACTTCACCTCTTTTGTGGGATGTTCTGTATTGATATCCCAGATGCTTGTACTTAATTTTGAAAACTTAGCTCCTGCTGTTCTCGTATGTACATATACATATGTACATACATAAAAACAAAATAAAAAACAACAAGGAAATTTTGGGTACAATAAGAGGAAGTCATGTTTTTTGCTCATATCTCGGTCAATTGGGGACCGATCAGGCTTAATTTGAATAGCAAAAAATACTGGATTATATGTGACATAAATATATAACTACCAAGTCCCCATTATAACTGGGGTCTGCGGAAACCCCATTTCAACAGACAGCCAGTCAAAAGGACAGACGGACATCGTTAAGTAAACTTCGCTCCTCATTAGGACCCAGCTTTATATATGTACTAAATACGGTCTAAGATCAATATTGTAGAAATTACAAAGGGAATGACAAACTTTTATTTACCTTTTACCTTCGGTGGAGAGCATAAAAAGGGTAATAGAACTCGTGGCCGTAGATAACTCCTCTCTAGTAAAACGAAATCGTTAAGCCAATCTTAATTTTGTCCTGAATATTAGATGCCCTTAATACAACTAAACAAAAGAGTCGACAAATTCATTAAAAGTAAATAAATTCCCCCGAACTAATTTAAAAATAGATTTATCAGGGGTGTCATGGAAATTGAAAACGTAAAACGAAAGAATTTTAAGAGTGGTTTTTTATTAAGATTTCTGTAATAAAAAAACTTTTATGACAATTATTATACAAATAATGCTCTATTTAACCGAATTTTTTAACAAAAATTGTAAAAATAAGATTAAAAGTTTAATAAAATGAACTTTCAAATTCTTTCGTTTTACGTTTTCGATTTCCATGACACCCTTGTATGTTTCAGCATCTCAAATAACCGAAATAAAAATTCGTTAAAAACTAAGAAACGACAATGTTAATCTTGACTTGGATGTCGGAAGTCCGAAAAACAACAAAAACACAGGCGTCTAAAATATAATTAAGAATGAATTTGAAGTCAAAGTTCAAACAAAAAAAAAAATAGTAACTACTTTAAAAATTTATTTCTGTTTCAGCAACTAAAATAGCCCGATATATTCCTAAATAAAAAATCGTTTATAACTAAGAAGAGACAATGTTAATCTTGTCTTGGATGCCGGAGGTCCGATAGAAAAATAAACATCATTAATAAATATCATTAACCTTTTCGCGGACACCATTTTTGGAGGAGGGTTTCCCGTGCAACACTTGCTGTATCTCCACTATTAGGCAAGAACTAAGGCAAAAAGTAAGGTTTTGTGTTTGACGGTTACAAACGTCATGCGCTTACTTTTATCTTAGATGTAATATAAAACATCACATGACGTTCAAAGGCGTCATAGAAAATAGAATGCCTACGTAGGGATACTCAATCACTCGATTGTTCCTGGTAGGGTGGACTACTGCACGCCGGAACCTTTCTTCTGTGCGAGGTACGCAAGTACGTGCAAGGTACGCAGCACATACGGCATGCGGTAATGGGCTGTACATTGTGATGTCATCCGTGAACCGACCCTTAAGATCTATACTGACAGTTCGAGCAAAAGACGTAGAGTTTGCGGGAGTTTCTTTATAGGAAACGGGATATAAAGGTTCCCTTTCGTCTGCCGGATTACTCTAGTGTCCTGCGGGCGGAAATCTCTACTATACGGCGGGCGGCTGATTGGCTAATGTATAATCGCAAATCGATGGACATATGTAACATATACATATTTACTGATGGACATCTAGATAAACTACAGAATTCCGGATGCGCCTAAATCAGATTGCGAAGCATTCGAAAGTAACGGTAATTTATATAGCAGGGCATACAAACTGCTTAATTTTTATGCGACTTCCTACAGACACGCTCTTTAACCCTATGCAGGAATATAAGTACGACGGTTGTACAGGTCATGCGTTTATAGCAAACCCCGAAGTTGATTTTTAATGACTTTTATTAGTTGTACTTTCTTGGTAGATTTAAACAAGGTTGTTATTCGAAATTTTAGCTCGTAAATCTTCTATAAGCTAAACATTTTATTACGCAAATGGACGTCATGTCCCACGAGAAAACTTCGTTTTGACGTCTATATAAGTCAGTGTCCGTGAAAGAAAGTTGAAAGTTGAAAGAAAGAAAAATGCATATTTAAAGTTGATAATCCTTAGAACAAATCCATGTAAATGGTAAGAAAGTTGAATTTATTTAAGCCTGAATTTCCGACCGCAATCGTATATGTTGGAATTTAAAATATGGCACGAGTTAAAGTCCTAGTTTAAAAAATTAAAAAAGCTGCACGCTCTTTTTTGATGTCTCCTACAGGAGAAATAAATAATTCTTAAAGCCTTTTTATCGAAAAATGAGAGATGACTGTTAAGTAAATTTTATTCGTTTTAAGAATGAAGAGAATGCTTAACAACGTAAGAATAACGAGATTTGAAGGTATTCTGTACCCTTTTGATTACGCATTCTAATTTGGCTGTGGAATGGATAGTTTGCGTTAATATTTTTTTGGATGTTAAAAATGCCTAAAGTTCTTAAAAGAGCAGCAGTTATTTTTGGTATTAAATCTAAAAATTTAAGGAATGTTATTACATAATTTGAGGTTTTTAAACAAGAAAACGTTTTGAACTTTTTGTTTCCGATATTGCCACTGAAGTTATCTTTGGTTAGATATTAAACCTTTTCCACAAACTATTTGTTTTGTTTAATCGATTTTTAACGAAAATTTCAGTCCCTTAACTAACATGTAAACTTAAACAATATTTAATAGTTGGTTTTTGTTTTAAATGTAAGTTAAGCGAACGAAGTCCTCGTTCGGAAATAGATGAACAGGTAGTTAACTTTTAAGGAGCCTTAAAGAGAGTTTTAAAACTTTCAAAAGAAATTTAGGATTTTACAAATTGTTTTGAAATTTTTATTTTAAGACCAAAATTACTTTTTTTGTTTTAAAAGCAAGTCCTTAGAAGACCAGTAACAATCCTTTCTAGGCAAATTTCCCCTTATTAATTTTCATTCATAAAAAAACGACCGAGAAACGTTCTTGAACAAGACCACAAAGAAGAATAAGATGAAACAGACTCAGTTGTTATTTAAACATTGTACTCCCTACTTTGTATTCCAAATCTCGCTCTCTCCTTCTTTCTACTTCACTATCTATCTCTTTCATTAGTTACTGAAGTGCAACAAGTATTTGAAAAAAAAAACTATTTATTCAACCTTCACCTACTTACAACAGAAAAACTACTTGCAACAAAACAAAAAATAAAGCTCAATGTCACTAACGACCATAAAGGAAAAAAAAAACTTTCACCCCCTGGTTCCGTAAACTCTTTATGCGGCTGTGGAAACTCGCAAACACAATGATGCAATACACTAGCCAGCTTCTCTGCTCCTCGAATACTTTGAAGGTCTGCAGCATTAGATTAATTGCAAATTTTGTTTTTTTCCTACTTTTTATGCCCCGCAAATCTCATCTGCTTTTTCTGTTTTGAAAAATTTTTTAAACCGCTTTTTTGTAGTTGTTGCATGCTGCCTAACGCTGCTGCTTTGCGTGTATGTTTGTTTTCATTTATACTATTTAATGCAACACTGACATTGATGAATGTCAGCGAGTAGATTGCTGGTGTCTGTGAGTTTTGCGTTGTTGAATTTTAAGGCCAACAAGTAGATGAAATACTCATATCTAGCAAACACAACCTAACGTCATCACTCCTAACACCGCAGCCTCTCAAAACCACCCAGAGATCCAGCAATCAGCAAACATGCGGCACAGAGCAGACAGAAGACAACGTTTGTGTCTGCGTTCAGTATCTGTCTGATAGAGGCATAATGTTGTTGTTGAGTTGCAATATGCTCCCTCCTCCCCTTATCTATTTTATTTGTTTAAATAGATTTGAAAAATGTATTTTCTCTCTGTCAATTAATTCAATGCAGTTCTGGTTTTAATATTAAGGGAAAAAAGAATAAATTTGAGCAGAAATTTTCTTTTGTGGGGAGTCAAAATAGTTGCAATACTTTGCGGTAGTAGTTGCAGATGATGCTCGAAATGTTTTAGGTCAAGGTGAATGTCAGTTAAATGGAAATCTCTTGTTTCTCTTTTTTTTTACTATGTCTTTAACTCTATTCGTTAAAGTAAAGTTTTCGAAATGTTAGAGACATTGAAATTGACGTTTGATGGTCATTTGGGTGCAATAAGTACTTGTTGCAAGTTTATTGGAATACTTAAAGATATGTTGGTGTATATTCATAATTTTTACGGTTGGTTAGTTGGCTTAAAGTTATTTAATCAATGCAAATTAAAGGAGGCACTAAGTAATAAGAACGACAGGGGTAAAGAAAAACTAACTTGTCGACCAATTATCTTTCCGAATCGTAAAAATGGCAACGATTTGTTTTTGCATATTTTAGTGAAATGCATATTTTTGCATATTTGGGTTTAAAATGCATACTTTTGCATATTTTGAAATTTTTGAGTGCATTTTTTTTTCAATTCCCATATTATAAAAATAAATTTTTAGATACACAAAAAAATATTCCAAAAACATTTTAAAACCAATAAATAAATTCTATTGGAGCTTTGCAAGATTTTCATGACTTTCACAAAAGATCCTTCTGTTTTAAACCCTTGCAGCACCTTACATTTTTAAGGCTTCCAATGGGTTCAAAATATTTTATCCAAAACAAGTTAAGCCTATAGTGCACGGAATGTAAAAATCCACATGCGCATGTGGTTCTGACGTAATTTTGGCGATACTACAAAGTCACAATAGCAACTTCGTGCTTAACATGCTTGGCACATGGGTTATACAGCGTTGCATGGGAAATTAGAAGCCAATTCGATAATATTGCAATATTTAATAAAATGTATCTCTTGGTTTCCCTTCCAACGAAGCCAGTAGTTACAAGATGGTGGCCTGGCTAGTAGATGCTTCAGAATTTTATTCAAAAAACTTTGAGTAATTTAAGAATGTCAGAAGAGCTTGTTGATACCGAAGATTATTCAATTAAAAGGTAAACGAAATATTAAAGTTAAATAACATCAGAAGTCAATTAGCATTTGTATTTTTCAATTACGGATATATTGATCAAACAATAACGCATTAGGAGGGATTTAGTTCACTTAATACTCAAGTGAAATTTATTGATATTGCAGAAAGTAAAAAAAATCTAAAACGTTTTGCAAAAAAAAAAAATAAGGATTTCAAAAAATTAAATAAATTTTTTCAAAATGCATTGGCATTCTTCAAGTACAAGACAAAGTTTTACTTTTAATAAAACTGCATTAAAATTATTTAAACACACAAAAATGTAAATTAGTTATTTAAGTTGTTTGCGATATTTGAATAACAATAGACAGAATTGTTTATATTTTCGTTTTTAGTAAAATTAAAAAACGGCTTTTTATGGAAATTTTTTAATTTTTAAGTGCATATTTTTTATTTTTTTAATGCATATTTTGCATTTTTTAGTGAATATCTTAAGCGGAAGATCCTTTCGTAAAATTTTTCATAAAGTGGAAGGACACAACCCCAGTTGCTGAGAACGGCGACAAATTAATTGATTAGGATCATCTTCAATGCTTTCCTGTACAGCGGCAACAGCTCTCACAGGATGCACATTATCAGTAACAGTAAATGTGGTCCGAAAACGATCTGTTGTTCTTCGAATTAGCCGCTCTGAAGGACGATTATGACCGCCATCAAATGGAAGAAGTGCACGATGAGTTTGACGAATAGAACAATTATTTTGATAAAAAAAAATTCAACAATTTGCACGCGTTGCTCTGGTGTAAGTCGATTCATAATGAAATTTCAAAATTAAATGGGTGGTCACACTCTTAAAAAAAAAACACGCTATACTTATGGTTAAATAGGTTTTAAACTTTGTTCAATGACTACAGTTAAAAGGAAAAACTTTTGACAAATAGAATCACACAGAAAACACATTCGAATAATATGAAAATTTATATGGTTAAACTTTTGTTTAAATAACAGAAAATTTAACTTGAACTAAGGGCTAATAAAAAGAATTGGGCGTTTAAACCAGGGTTTAAAAAACTGCAGTCGAAACCAAAAGCTGTCGAAGAAAAAACGGAAATTTTTGCACAAAGTTTCGCTTTTTGAGATGGTGTGACAGCGACTGTTTACATTTAATGAATCAGAAGTAAAAGCAACAGTTTTTTTTTCGGCCAATGACAAATTAAGAAGTGGAAGAAATGGCAGTTTTTCTACTTGACTGTAGTTTTTCAAACGCTGGTATAAACTACCAATACACGCCATACTAATTTGACGGCTTTTACCGTAGTGTTACCACAATATTATTTTTTAAGCTGCATATAATATATATGAGACACTGATTTAAAGTCGTTAAATTTTAACTACATATAAATTTAGGTTTAGTTCAACTAAACCAGCATTAATTTTGGTTATAGATTCTAATGATTAAACTTTGGTTAACTTGACAGCAAAATTCCTTAAACTTATTAACTAAACTAAAACGTTTGAAAAATATTTTATTCGATGAGTTTTGTTAACACAGAAAAAAGTGGTTGATGTTGGTTATTGATTTTTCGCAGAATTATGTTGAATTTAAGTTTTTTTTATTATTTCCTGAAATTTTTTTTAAGAACAAGTTTTACAACAAAATATTGCCAATGATCCTGGTTAATGGAAAAAAACACATCCATACATAAATAAAATTAAAGAATAAAACAAAACTTACCCGATCTTTCATTTAGTTCCAAATCAATATATTCATCCGAAGAAGAAATGGAATCATTGCTGTCACTACTCAAAGTAGAGGAGTTGAGCAATTGTTGCTGCTGCTGGTGTTGATGAAGTTGATGTTGTTGTTGTTGTTGTTGTTGCTGCTGCTGTTGCAAATGTTGCTGTTGCTGTTGCTGCATATGCTGGGTGGACTGTTGATTAAGCTGCTGGTTATTCGATGAAGTAGCATCATTTTGATGTGTCGAAAGTCCTGCATGTTTTTGCTGCTGCTGTTGGATTTTTAGAGCTTCATTGCTGTTTATCATTAAAGGTACTGCTGTAGCTGTTGTTGATGATGAAGACAAAGTGGTGGCACCGATATTATTACCATTATTGTTTAGAATATTTAGAGAAGTTGTTGTGGAGGATGATGGTGTGCAGGAACTGGATGCTAATTCTTCAATACTGTGTAGGGTCGATCTTGTACTGGTCGTTGAGGTGGCTGAAGAATGTTGGATTGTATTATTGTTTATGTTGTTGTTGCTACTGCTGCCGTTAATAATGTTTGCATTTATATTGGCAGTGTTATGGGCATCATTTGTGGTTGCTGTTGTGGTTGTTATGTGATTCTCATTAAGCACTGTTTGCTGTTGGCTCTTTAAAGCATTTTCATTGTTGTTGTTGTTGTTAGGATTATTATGTAGAGTTGTATTAGACGAAGAACTGGCTATACCATAATCTATTAGGTGATTGGGATTATTATTAACCCTAGAAAGCATATCATTAGAAGGAGACAATTGCCTGGTAGAAGCTGCTGCTCCAGAAGTGGCCGTTAAGGTGGTATTTGTTAGATAATGGTGATGTTGTGTAGACTCGGCAGTATTTTGTACTTCATTAGTTTTTAGCGTTAAATAATGTGTAGAGGAGGCACTGGCCATATTATTATTATTATTAGTAGTATTAGTTTGTGTAGCTTCTCTGGCAAATAGAATATTAGAAAATGAGGGTCCACTTAAAGACCCCGCTGTTGTATTTAGCTTCTGTAGCCCACTCATTATTTGATTAGTCTCTAGGCTACTCATCAAAGGAGTTAAACCTTTAAAATTTGTATTCGTATCATTAACTAAATTAGAACTTAACATTGAGGGAGTACTCCCGGAAAATTTCAAATCACATAAAGCACCCAAAGATACACCAGCATCTAAATTTGGATCTATTACTGTACGATGATCGAGTAGAGCCGATTGTTGTATACAATTGGCAAAAGAGCCGTAATCACTTTTCGCCATGGACATTTCACCTTTGGAGGTGGTTTGTGGTTGTGTTTCGTATATAAAGGAAGTGGTGCTGGGTGTACTACCAGCAGCCAACATATGATCTTTGTGATGATGCATATTGATATTGTTGTTATTATTAATGATATTTGTATTATTGTTGTATTGAGAAGCACTGTCAGCCAAAAGAGGCACTGAAAAATCTTCCATGTTAAGTCAAATGTCCCGAGAAATTTAGGGAAGGATCTGGAGGCTAAAAACAAAGAGAAACAAATATGTATGCAATGCAATTAAAAAATTTAGCTTTGGAAAATATTAGAAACTATAAGAAAATATTAACAAATGACCAATTACAATTATTACATGATTTTCTGCAACATTGGCACTAATTTGTGCAAAATTTTATAAAAATTTCGTTGTTTTGGCCATTCTAAAACAATGAAATTGACAACAATGTGATATGTGGTAAACCAGTAACCGTCCACGACATGTAAACATTTTACATAATTCGGCCGGACTCTTTTAAGTTCAACTTTAATGCCCTAAATGTATAAAACGACTCGCAACGACAAAAATAAGTTTGAAAGCAAAAGCAAAGTCAAAATTATGAACTATTTTTGACTGTGTTGGTGGTTTCAATGTAAATTTTGGCGTTGCCTTTAACACAATTAGGGCCTAAATAAAAAGAAAATTTTAAACAAAAAGAAATTAAATAATAAAGTTTTTGTTAACAAAAAGCGTTTGTTAAAATCAAAAACTTAGTTAAAACAAAATTTTTTTTTAAGCAAATACGATAAAAAAAAACAACTTATGCCCGTAATTCCTACAAATAGGTATCTAGCTGTGTATAGGTATCTATGGTTTTCATAATTTTAAAGCGTATTTCTAACCTACGGGTTAATGTGTAATATATTTTACACCATCGATTTTCGATAGTTAATTCACAAAGGCAAAATTAACGTTGAAATTACCACAATAGTCTTACCGTATGGGCAAAGATAACTGTTAGGTACCAACACGACTAGATATCTATTTGTAGAAATTACGGACATAAAGAGAACGTACAATTTAAAACAAACCGTATATTTATACCCTTCACCACGAAACACATTTTCCATCCCTGATACGTATGTATGTATTTGCAGCGTTGCCAATAAACAAAGGTCTTAGACAATAATGCCATTGTCAGATCCAAAAATTTCGCAAATCAGACAATAAAAAATGATCTTACAACGTCTGACAATGGCAACGAAGAGTGTTCACACGATTGTCAGATGACTAACAATATTGTTGTCTTACATGAGATAAGATATAAGATTTTTAAATCAAATCAATCGGAGAGAGTATTATTTTATCTTTGGTCTTCACTAGCCATCAAATGATGTTAAGAAATTATGTTATTGAAGAGCTTTCAAGACAGATTGCGTAGAAACGCTGTTGAAACTTGACACTAACACTAACATCATGTTAGTTGTAATGTTAAGCATTTAATGTCAGTTGTAGACTGGGTGTTATGGTTGAATAAATTATATTATAATAAATGCTATGAAAAATATCATAACAACTATCTTAAAAGACGAGCTGTCAAAAATACACAAACATATTCTGTGGCATTTTGACAAAACATCTTATGTCGAGATAGGATAGCAAAAAAAATTTAAAAAAAAACTCGATGAAAAAATCATTTTTAGCAAATAATAAAATTAACCGAAATAAAAGAAAAATTTCGTTTATAATACAAAATTTTTAAATCGTAAACAAAAATATTTTTTGAAGGAAAATTCGTATAATTAACAGTATTTTTTCCAACTTTTTAAATTTGACTTAAGATGTTTTGTCAAAAGGACACAGATATGTATGTACATTAGGACGGGTCGATTTAATAATCGCCCATGGCTCAGTGAAAATCGTATTCTAGGGATCAAAATAAGAAACTTTGCAGAAGGAACCATACCTCTAAAACGAATTCTACTACCCCCCAACCTGTTGACTTTTGTCCCGTAGGGTCAAGTTTTGAAAAATCCCACTTTGACCCATTTCGAGTGCCCCAATCGAGTCCAAATGTATGACCGACCCCCACTAACTTTGGAGGGCCGATCCACCCATGCCAGTGGCACACCCCCTGGAACTCCCCTGGGGGTTCCCCATACAAACATTTCAAAAAATCACCATTTAAGGCACTTTATTTTATTATTTTTTATTTATTTTTATTATTTTATTTATTTTTTCTCTTTAGAAATTTATTTAGTCAGAACATATGAAATGAAAAAATTAATTTAACTTAGTAATACCATGGTAAGGGCGCGATAAAATTTTATGAGCGTCAGGCTAATTTTTTTAAAAGAGAATATATTAAATGTATAAAATTGAAGTTGACAATCATTGTTTACATGGTGTCAACTCACGAAACCTACGAAAAAAAACCAAAATAGGCAAACATTTCATGAGCATCACTTTTGATATATATAGCTTCATAGCTTAAAATGCTTAATTTTGATTTTATTTTTTTATTAACAAGAGTAAAACAACAAAATTAACGGCGGTTGAAAGAGCACGAAGATATCGAGAGAAAATAAAGCTCGATAAAGCGCGTAATGGCGAATGTAAAAGAAAGAAGAAAGAAAGAAAGGTATAATCAATATTCACCATATAATTACAAAATCCAGAGGTGAATTGATTGACAGATCTCGCTCGTGCTTTTGCAATTTAAACCTCTGGGGGACCGGAAACTTATGCAACTGCCACAAACTTAATTCGAAAGTGCTAAAACTGAATGAGAATGAGAAAAACAAAGCCGCTTGTCATTCATAAAGAATTCGAATGAAAATTTATAAATTAAATAAAGTAAAGTTTTTGTTTTGCGTCAAATATTTACATATGTGTATAAGTTTCTTCAAGAATTACTTCCTTTTTTCCATTTTTGTTAAAGATATCAAAGAATATGTACATGTTTAGTTTTGTATGAAAATTTTTGTTTTTTTTTTATTTAATTTTTGTAAAAGAATAACTTTTTTTCGTTAAACTTTAAATTAGGCATTATTTCTTGTTTACGTGCAACAAAATCTCTTGATCGTCACAAAATATCTTGAGCGTCACACTTAGATTTTTTCCCTTAAAACGCTTATAATTGCAGTTTTTTTTAAAACATTGTTACAAACCTATTACTTTGCAAGTCACCTCTAAGTTCAAGCCTTTTTTTAACAACCCACATACATATAAAACAATAATAACACACCATCAATAAAATATTTAAATTTTTAGTACAAATAGAGCAAATCTTGTAAAAAGTTTTAAAAAGCAAAAACAAAATAAAAATAGGTATTTCTTTATTTTGTTGTTGTTTTCCACAGAAATTCATATTGATTTTTTAAATTTCAAACGCTGCATATCTTGTGGCGTTGAAAATTTTAAAACGCAGTATGAATTTCTATAGAAAGCAACAACAAAATTATGACAAATTTTTGACGTTTTTTTTTCTTATAATGTTATTTTTGGTGTTGCGGTTGCGTTTTACAGAATTAGGGTATTAATATTTTATTAGTTTTATACAGTAAAATCGCGAAAAAGTTAACCAAAATTTCGTTTTTAACGGAAATTTACTGGCGAGGATTAGTGACCTTTTCGGAAAAATATGTAATGTTACTAACAACACACTATATGGAAATGGTGCTCCAAAAGGTCCTCTTTAGGACCTTATTAGTGGTAAAGCTGAAATAAATTTGGAAATTAAGAGAATTGAATTTTAAAAAAGTGCTATTTTGAAAAATGCTAAAAGAGGACTTTAAGGACATTGGAGAAATGGTGACAGCTACTTATATAACACCATATAGGAATGGGGGAGAAGAGAGTCCTAAATAGGATTCTGGTAGTGGGATATTTAACCCTAGAAGGCTAACGTCTTTTTATTATACGTTAAAACTAACACCACGTTAATTTTACGTACTATGAAATTTTACCTAAAGCACTGTATTTTTTTATATTTTTTCTAGAAGGCTAACCCACGTTAATTTTACGTGTAGTTTTTTATTATTGTTGCTACACAAGCATCCAGTGATCTACGGTACCAAATTCAACAAGTGCTTTTTTCTATAGTTTTTGAGCAAACGCAAAGAGATGAACAATGCATTTCTAGTCGTGAAAGTGCTTTTAGAGCCAGAATTGACGTGTACAAATTTTACTTTTAAAACTAACACTACGTAATATTTACGTATAGGCTTTTAATGTTGTCGCTCTAAAAGTACTTGCACGACTAGAAATTCATTGTTCATCTCTTTGCATTTGCTCAAAAAGTAATGAAAAAAGCACTTGTTGAATTTGGTACCGTTAGATCACTGGATGCTTGTGTAGCAACAATAATAAAAAAAACTACACGTAAAATTTACGTGGGTTAGCCTTCTAAGGTTATAATAATTTTGGAATGTCAGAAATTCAGATTTGAAAAATTTATTTTTTTACAGAAATTTCTGGCGAGGATTTGCGATCATTTCGGAAAAATATAGAATGTTACTAGCAACACACTATATGGAAATGGTGCTCCAAGGGGTCCTCTTTAGGACCCTATTAGTGGTATATCTAAAATAATTATGGAAATTCAGAAAATTTAATTTCAAAAAAGTGTTTTTATGAAAAATTATAAAAGTGGACTTTATGAACATTGGACAATTTGGAGAAAATATATAGGAATGGGGGAGAAGAGTTCTAAAGAGGATTCTGGTAGTGGGATATCTGAAATAATTTTGGAATTTCAATTTTAAAAATTGCAGTCGAAACCAAAAACTTCCGATCAAAAAACGAAAATTTGTGTACAACTTTTCGTTTTTGAGTTGGTTTGACATTGACTGTTTACATTTAATGAAACAAAAGAAAAAGCAACCCAATAAAAAATGGAGCTTCCAACGAAGCAGGTTTGTAAGGAGAAACATAAACGTTTCGCTTACCATTGCGCTGACGGAAGACATGAATTTTATATGGCGAGTTCCCACTTTGAAGCAATACATTTTTGATACATAAAGCACAATATTCAGCGCATATAAATATTGTTGTAGGTATGTACCGATCGGCCTTACAAACTGAATGTTTTGATACAGTAAGTTTTTAGTATTCTCCCTTACAAACCTGCTTCGTAGTAAGGGAATGCCGTAGCACTTGAAATGTTATTTTTTTTTTATAAAAGTTGTTGAGAGTTCTTTCACTTACTTTACTGCATTTATGTATGTCTTATTGCGTAGCGCAAAATTGTGCGCTAATTTTTTTAAATGTACCATTAGTGCTTCGAAAAATGATGAAAATTTTTATTGGGAACAGTTTCTTTTTTGGACAATGACAAATGAAAAAGTGGAAGAAATTGCAATTTTTTTAACTTTTACTGCAGTTTTTCAAACGCTGGTTCTACCACCAACAAAACTTTAAATTAAAGTTGAGATGAAGCAAAATTACCCGATTTAAATAAAATTCCAGCTGATAAAAAATAAACGTTTTTTTGCCTATAAATAGGTATGTATGTATGTATGTCTAAATTTTTAAGAACTAAGAACATAAAAACTCTTTTAAAGGAGATAGGAACCTAAATATTAGTCAAAAACTAATTTTTTTTTTGTTTTAAATGTACACAAGTTTAACGAACGAGTTTTGTGCTCGTGCTCTACAAACAGGCAGTTAGTGTCCATCTGGCGACATTCATTATCAAGCTTTTGAAAATCTACATTAAATGATGGAAGTCTCTTTTTAAAAACAAACTGTGATTTGGTTGAGAAAACATTGCATTTTTTGGACGAACAATATTTAGAATGGTTTAATTTGTTTACTGAAATGAGATGATTAGACTTCAAGCTTGCTGTCATCTTTAAAAAATACGTTGCTCCAAAACATGATGAAAGCAAGTTGGACAAAAAAAAACGTAGCAAAAGGTCGGAATAAAAAAAAAACGAAAACAATTTATCAACATATGTATGTAGGTATGTACATATGTATGTAGGTATGTACATATGTAGTAGGTATAGGGTTGCCATATACCAAAAGTCAAATAACTGCACAATAGAAAAAACTCACCTGGATTATGAAAAAAATAGCTGGACAATTTGAAAATGCACTTAACTATAAGAAAAATTAAAATTTTCATTCAGATATTATTTTGCAATAAAAAAATAAAAACGTTGTTCCTGTTCAACGATTTCGAACGTTAGGAAAAACACTCAAGAAATATTTTCCATATAAAATTCTATACCAACAGCGAAAAGCCTGCTGACTTTGACAGTCCGAACCACTTTGCTTTGGTTTCATAATCTTTTATTTAAAAAAAAGTTGACATTTCGAGCCATAAACACTAATAACACTAAAAATAAACACTATTAAATTGAAATTTAAATCAATGGGGATTTCAGTTAAATTTTTGTTTAAATTACCGTCGTTTTTTTATTTTAAGGTAAGTTCTAATGAAGATAAGCTGTACTCATAGTATGAAGTACCTACATATATAAAATAAAATTATATAATGAACTTTAAGCACTGGATCGTTTTCAAAGTTTGTTTGATTTTGATTTCACTCGAATTCGATTTCCAGAACATGGCTGATAACTATTTGTTTAGCCACATATGTAGGTATATATTTTTTGTATGAATTGTTATTTGAAGAATTTAATAAATCTATTACTTTAGTTGTAAGCAAAAATGTTTGAAACATTTTGCAACTTTTATCAAAATTTAGTGTTCTAAAAATTGTATCCTCTATTCGGTCATAGGAATGGATTCTTGTGAGTAAAGATTATTAGAAATACCATCAGTCCTTGCACAAAAAGTATTGCTGGTTGGCATGATAACAAACGATATCAATTTATAGGTATAAATGTTGTATGTAGATACGTTATTTTTATGGCATATTTTTAAAACTGTACCGTATCTTATTATTTGGAATGTCTGTCGGCAAATTAGAAATGTTTTCCTTAAAATTTTTTCTTAGTATCAGATTTTGTTCTATACAAAATAATTTAAAATAAAAAAATTTAATTTAGTAAAAAGTAATTTTTCAAAATTAAATAAAGTTCTTAACTGGATATATTGTATTTTAACTGGAAACTGGACAACACCCAAAAAACTGGACAATCCTTGCGATTTTAGGCCGTATGGCAACCCTAAGTAGGTAGGTATCTATCTATTAGGATACGAAAAATACATTTTTCGTATCTTTTGATGACTTCAGGTACCAAGTATAATCCTGACATGTTTCGTATCTTTTAAATCTGTACGCAAAATGTACAAAAATAAAATATTAGAGAATTTTTAGCCAACTAAAACCTATTAAAACTGATCATCGTTGCCGACTCAATAATACAATAGCAGCTTTAATAATGAAGAAAGAAAGCATAAAGGGTGTTTGAACCTATGATCCACCTAAATCGAAGATTACTAATGTGCGAAGTTGTTCTGAAGTAATATAAACATCTGGTTTATTTTCAGGAAATTTATATGAACTTTTTGATATAATCACCTTAGTATAAACGCCTTAACTCATATATTAGTTTTTCCAAAGATGAATTTGTTTTGATAACATCCAACGATACTTGAATACATATAGTTAATTTTAAAGCTTGCCTAGTCCGGCTTCACACTATGAAAGGTTTGTTTCAGAAAGTCTGAGTTGATTGGTGAGAGAGGAAGAGAACTCTCTCCCCTCTTACCAATAAACTCACACTTTCTGAAAGAAAACTTTCATAGTGTGAATCCAGATTTACTGTATTTTAAAAAAATTACATACCGAATTTTAGCCATGTTTGCGATAAAAGCAATTTGTTTCTGTAAGTTTTGTGATTCTTTACAGCTTTTACGATTTATAATAAAAAGTAGACTTTGTTATCATGACGCTGTTACCGAATTTTTGCCATTCCTGATTGTTTTAGGGACTTTTAATCAATTTTATGGCTTGTTTGAAATATTAAAAATTTTCGCGAAATTTCGTTTTTTTGGATTTTTATAACGCATTAACGATTTCAAATAAATTTAAGTGTTTGTTTAAAAGTTTGCAATTTTTGCCATGTTCGCGAAATTTCACGATTTTAAATACATAAATATTAGACTTTGCTATCATGCTGCGGTTTGCAAATTAGCGAATCGAAACCTAGAATATAGGTAGCTATTTTCAATTTTTTTTAAATGTACCTACCTTTTTGGGAAAAAGTGTATCTTTTTGGAAACTAAAATGTATCCTTCTCGAAATTTCTCTGGCAACACTGGTATCTACTATAGTAAAGCGTGATAAAGCTGGGTGTCTTACTACGTCTTAAAATAGCTGGACCAACCCTATAGAACTTGAAAAAAATACTCATACCTACCTACCTTTTATTTGAATTTAATTATTACTAAGATGAGTAAATTTTCTTAACCGCATTTCTTATTTATCTTTTAAAAATTAACGTTTTTAACACAGATTTTTTTAACAAAAATAACAAAGAGTTACTTTTTAAACAAAAAACAAGTAGTAGGTAGGTATATTCCGAAACTAAATCCTAATCTTTTTATTAATATTTAATTAATATTTATTTTTAAAACTTAACTTTTTAATATTATTAATACTTTGTCCTCATTATTTTTGCTGACACTGTTTTTTGTTTCTAAACAACTTTTCTAAAAAAATAAAGCTTAAAAATAAACAATATGGCAACATTAGCAATAAAGTTACTTAACAGTTGCGCATGCGTTAATGACGTTCCACAAACAAAAACAGACAACTAAAAACCAAAAACAACACAAGCGAAAGCACAATAAAAGCCGCAACAAGTTTAGCCGCAATGTTTACATGAATTTGTTTTTGTAAAAGTGTGTCAGTGTGTGTGTGAGTTTGCAAAAATTCACAAACATGTTGTGTACACAACAACGAAAACTTGATAATGAAAATAAAACCCGTTGAAAGCGAAAGCAAAAGTGCTTTTTTCATTCTCAAAGAGCGCGAAAGACAGAGACAGAAAGATATATAGAAAACTTGAAAAAAACAAGAGTAAAAAAATCAGATTGTTATGGCTGACATACTAAACTATTTTTTATGAATCGGATGCATAAATAAACAAAAAGAAGTAGAATGACTCGAAAAAAAGGAAAACAAATTATAAAATGAAAAGTTACAAAGAAAGATAGATACATGGGTACATAAGTATGTACATATGTATGTAGATACATACGTATTAAAAGTAAAGAAAACTTGAGATAAAATGTAGGTAGGTACATAAACTTAAATATAAGAAACACTAAATATGTATGTAGATACTGAATAAAAGATACAGGAATTACAGACAAAAAAAATATACTTATGTATGTAGCTACATACATATCTATGTATGTGTGAAACAAGATGTAGAAGTTCTTAATGGAATGGGAAAAAACATACCAAACAATTAGCCGCACCCCGTTTGCGTAAAAAAACAGTAACAGACAACAATAACTTTATAACTACATATGTACATGCATACAACATGTTTTGTGTGGAAATGAAATTGAAATTTCCGCTACAGTAAAACGAGCAACAAAAAAATTATTTATACACACAGCTGCTAAAGCATGACAGCTAACAAAAAGCTTTTTTTATCTTGTCATCTTTTTTTTTTCTTCAAAGTCTTATTTTTTGCATCATAGAAAGAATGTTACAATTTCAGCGTTTTTAAAGCGCAGTACCTTAAAATCCAAATTTTAAAGGGAAAATCCATATTAAACTTTTTATTGCATACAATGTTGGTGAAGATATCGTGGGGCCACTAGATGATAGTGCGCTATCACTACGTCCAAAAAAAAAAATTTGTATCCGCTGTATACCTACAGTAGGAAACGGACATAACGATAATAAAAAATATTTTTCAATAGAAATTTATGTATTTTAAAAGTTTTTCATTTTATTAAAAATTAGTTCTTTAGGCCATGTAGGTATTTTAATAGCACTACTACAAACTTCTTATCAAATTTCCCATTTATTTATACACAAAACTCTGTCATCGTTTCGAACGTGTTACGCAGTACGGTTGAGCTTTCGAAAATGTTTACCTTTTGAACCGAAGTACACGTATTACCATGTAAAAAAACAGCAAAACAACTTTTTTTTATAAAGTTTTATAGGTATGAGCTGTTATTAACGACTATTCTTTAGCGTAAATACAGAAAAAATCCTTTGAAAACGTTTCTGAATCTTTATAGAGATAGTATGCCCGAGTAGCCCTCAAATTTTTTTGAACCTTAATAAAGATATTATAGACTGATATTGCTCCAAAAATTAGCTGTGGAGTCTTGCGCATGCGATACATGTTTGTACGTATATATCGACCCCTAACCGCGAAAATAACGTAAGCAACAAAATTCAAATTTTACAGGAGAGTTTTTTTATTTTATTTAATATAAATTTTGTATGAAATTTGTCGCTTACGATAAAATTGTTCTTACTATAAAATCGTAACGGTACTTTATGTGACGCTGACATTTTCGGCGATGATGCAAGTGTTGCCAATAAAGTCATTTAATAAAAAAAACCAAAATTGAAAATGATGTCACTTACGTTAATATCGCGGTTAGGGCTCGATATAATTTTGACGATATTTGCTTCTGAAACAACTTTTTATTAACTCTGGAAGGTTAGTCTTCATTTTGGCAGATTTAGGTAACTCTTCATCGAATCGAAGATCTTTTTAAAAAATAAATTCTAGCGGAACGATTTTTAAGCTAAAAAAATAAGCAAGAATCTGTTTTAGTTTAGCGTTTTATTATTAATAAAAAAAATAACAATTCTTTTTCTCCGTAAAATTCGATACGAATTTGAACTCTTTTTGTTTTGTTTTATAAATTAGTTAAGTTTTTAAAGCAACAAAAACTATTAATATAAAAAAAAACTTTTTTCTTACTTTAAAGATAATTAGCCAAATAATACAAAAGAAAAAAATATTTAGTTAGTTTATTTACAGATGCTTTTCTTAGTTTGCCATAGGGACAGAGGTGACAAATTTTACGCTCTTTTGGACCTTTGACAAGATTTTCGAAATATTCTTGTCGATTAGGTGTTTTAATTTAAATTTTTTTCCTTAATTAAGGTCTGTAAAGTATGTGCCCCGAATCTGTCTCTTTAATAGGGAGCCGCAGAGATTAATGAAGAGTTTTTTAGGTACTGTTGTGTGTTTTAAGGTTTTCGATCTTTATGGAACATATTGTGATTATATATGACGTAGCTGTTGACAAAAGTAATGCATATTTAAAATTCCAAAAATAGACACAAAAACTTACACTAAAGTTATTCTCCGTCGGACGAATGGAGTCAAGAAATAAAGACTTCAAGGTTTTCAGTGAAAGCAATTGAGTCAATAAATCATAATAGGGAGTTTTACACTAGAAAAATGTCCCACAAATTAACCATGAGAAATCTATTAAAATTCTTTATCTATTATTCAAACCCCGTTGTACCATCGACATTGTCAAAGACATCTTATAAACACATTTATCGTCTTCGTTATGCCGAACACAATTTATTCTTTAAATCTTATATCCAAGAAGATCCCGGACCCGAGAGTGAATAAACGGGTAACGTTTTAAAAAAATTATACCTATTTACCTATATCATTCTTGTTTAAATAAAACAAAAATGGTAATTTAAAATTGCTAATTTGTGTTTCATTTAAAACTTGTCTTGAATAATTATGTATGTAAGGTTCTTTTACGAAATCTCAAATATTGCGCAATAGCAATAAAACACATATTGTCAAAGCAGTTCTTATCTAATAACTTATCTTTACATAAACCGCAAAAGGCCCTAACTAACCAACAATTACAAATCAACTTTTTTATTGATTCAGATGCACCTATGGCATACCTATAAACAAATTGGAATCTTTCAATCAAAATGAGCAATTTTAAAAACAAGCGGCCCTTTTAACAAAAGATTGATGTTGCATAATAGGTATGCAACATTGTCAAATCAACTGGCAGGATTAAAAAGAAAAATAGGTAGGCATAAGTTGGGTAGGTATAACCAGTTTAATGCAATTTATCATGTTATCATTTTAAATACCGCAAACCATGTATTTTGCCCAACACTGATAAGGTTGGAAGATATGAATTGTCCGCCTACTAAATTGGCCTTGTTTCCTTTTTGAAGTCGAAAGTTTTAAAAAGCACTCAACACGTTGCCAAAAGTACCGAATTGACAACGCTGGTTAGTTACTAGATAATTTTTGCATTCTTTTTTCCGCAAAAGAAAATATCATTCATCCATCCATTTTGACTACAAAAACGTATGCCATATTGAATAAACAACAAATAAAACACATGCTATTGCTTGCACTAGTACCTCCAACACTTCTACTTCCACTGTCATTGTCATCATTATCAATATTAATATGGCAATGATCATTAGCAGCAGTCATAATCTCAGGCAAACATAGGAGAATGAGCAACGAACAAGAATTAATTGCAAATAAAAAACTTTCAATTCAAAACACAGTGGGAAGAAGAGTGAGTGAATTTGAGCGATTTTTAAATTCTTGCAAATGTAGTAGGTACAACAATTTTATTTTTATTTTCTCAGTTTTGTTTCTGTTTTATTTTGATTTTTTTTTATTTGATTTCGTTTATTTTAAAATTCGCACATTGTTTTTTTGCGATTTTGTACACCCTACATACCTACACATACATATGTATGTATGTTTGTTATTCCGTCTGGTATTTCTACAAAATTGAAAGTACACTACTTTTCGCATATATGTAGATATAAGTAAGCCAAAACTGTCATATTCACATACAAATTTTTTCGAATTTCATCCAAATTATTTGTTCTAAGGTCCATTTCGCTTACAGTCCATTTTCGTTTTAAAGCCACATTTTCTTAGCATGCATTTATAATTCTTTGTGCAAAAATTTTTGCTTGTATTCCAATCTGCTTTTTATATTTTTTTTAATCAACTGGCAACACATGTTTTTATTTACCTTTCTGGAAAATGCCAAATTTCGCAATTTATGTACATAATATATATATATATATATATATATGTATTTTATAACATGGTGTCTTCATCTTACAATTTTTTGTCATAATAAACGACAAACTTCATAAAAAAAAGAAAACGCTGACAAAAATATTAGAGTTGTTTTTATATGTATAGACTTTGACGTTTGGTATAACAAAAAAATGTCAGGTGAAGACCCCATCTAAAGAACCAATGAAATTAATATTTATCCAAAGAATTAAAATAAATTTCATACTTAAGGCTTATGAAGCATTGAAATTATTAACATTTGGTTTTTATTGTAAGCTTTTAAGGCATTTGAATTAATTAATAAAAAAGCTTTTTATTTTAACTATTTATTTAAATTAAATCGATATTTGATAATGTTTTAAATAAACTTTTCTTTTTTTGAAAACGAGTGGTTTTATTGAAGAAAATAATTTTTATATAAGTAGTCCAAAATGTAGATTATAGGTACCTATAAGGTTTCACTTATTATCCATAAAATGGCTTATAAAAAAAATCGGTTATAGTCCAAATTCGCTTATAGTCCACAAAAGTTTTGCAACTATAGAAGTGGACTATAAGCGAAAAGTATGTTCCTATGTATGTACCTATATCCTTTTTAGAAGCGGAATTGATTTAACAACGTCGGTCTGTCCATGTGTCCTTCGAATTGGGTTTTCCAAAGACCTCAGATATGATCATAAAAAGTCGAATGTTTTTTGCTATTGAAATTCAGCCCGATCAGTGCACAAATGGCTGAGATAGTTATGTAAATACATACGTATTTATGACTTTATTTATGACTTATTGCTGTTGTTTTTTATTTTTCATTATTATTTAAATGGGTTGAAATTGTTTTACACATAACAATCAAATTGGTAAATGATTTACCGCTTAAAATGAGAAATGTGTACCTATTCAACGAACAACCGTACTCAACCGTATTTATAGGTATTTGATTTACCTATTTTAAAACTTTCTATTTTTATCGCACCTGTGTGAAGGGTAAATAAGATTCGTTATAGCCGAATATCTATAGCACTCTTACTTATTTTTCTTCTAGTCTCCTACGAATTCCTAGTACGATGAAGAATATTTTTTTTATTTGTTATTCAATTTCGTTTTCTGTTTCTTTATAAAGTGTGTAAAATTGCAGATGTTGTTTTTTTTGTTGCTGTTATTTTTTATTTTTGTTTCGTGGGGCATTTTAGATTGTGCCAGAGGTGGGATATGGTGGATTTTTTTGTCGTACACAGCTAAAACAGCAAGTAGCACAGAAGTTATTCTGTCATTAAGAATTGCATACGTTTCTTTTCGATTTGTTTCTTGTTTTTAATGTTTTTTTTTTATTTTTCCCCATTTCGTTGGGGATCTAGTGTTAATATCAGTGTTCGAAAATAAGCACTAAATATCGATCCTTAGTGTTTGGTTCGGTAGATTTGTAGCTAATAGTGTTTGTGCAGAAAATCATTCAAAAAAATAACGTTTCCCTGTTAGTCATCTTTCGAACACTAATCCACAAACTTCATTGTGTTCGGTTTGGCTCATTAATGTTCGTCCCTTTTGGCTGGTAAAAAAACAAAAATTTTTTACAAAAACAAATTAGGTACACATACGAAAAGAAAACAAAAGGCCAGCAAACTAATTTTACACAAACAAAACATATACACACAAACTTTTCGTGGTGCGGTCTTTGCTAAAATTTTTTGTTTGTTCTTTTTTTTTATCAATTTAAAAAAAGAAACATAATAGTTAGAACATTAAAATATACCAACCTAGTGTTTGTCTACAGTATTACTAGATATATTTGGTCTGTTTTTCAACGAAGAACAGAATAATATACCTATAATGTTCGGGCCTTTCTTGAAAATAGTTACGAACGGTATTAAGGCTTTTGTTCGTTTGGGTGTGTGAGCCAAACGCTTAATAATGTACTTGATAGAAAAGTCCCTTGTAGACCTTGTTAATCTTATTTATTTAGTTAAAGTACTAAGATTTACAACACTGCAACATCAAAATGTATTACACTAAAATTTACTACGCTGTGGTGAAAAAATCCAACAAAAAGCTGTAGTAAACACTTTTTTTAAATAGCCCAGAATAAACAGTTGAAGAAACTATATATGTCTCTTTCCCTCACTCAGCAACTTTATAATTTTATAATACTAACGAAAAAGACGCTCACGCTTTGTGATATAAAATCGTAATAAATAAAGCAGAGTCGTTTACTTAATACAAAGGGTGAAAGCCGCTACTGTTTAGTTTCGAACACTGGTTAACATAGTCAGGGCTGCCAGACTTAGGGATTTATCTCCAAAGTTGGGGATTTCATTCGAGCAAAAAGGACAAAGAAAGTCGTTTGGGGATTGGGAATATAATTTTCCCTTCCTTTATTATTTACGCTTATTTTTCTTTGTTTCGTACATAAAATATAAAAGAAATTAGCAAAACTTTTACCTTCTCTTATCAACAACTAATACAGTGTAAAGGGTCTTAGTTAAGATTACCATTTTTGTTAAGTGTAACTTATGTAATTATTTTTGAGAAATATGTTTTTCCCAAAAATACGTAAACCGTTACCTGAAACGCAAAACCCTAACTGTTGTGTTAGGTATGGATGAGAAGCCTTTTTTGTGAAAAATAACGAATATTTATACAATAAAAGCTTACTCCTTACATGCATATCGTTACTTTAATATAGAAAAGCCCTAACTAATATTTTCCTTTACAGGAGAAGGAAAAAAACTTAATAAAAATTATAGTCTTGAAGTCACGATTTTTTTTAAAACCAGTTTTTTATTAAATTGCTTAGAGAATTGAACAAAAAACTGCGTTTAAAAAAAACGTGACTGCAAGACTATAATTTTTAAGGCTCAGTTAGCCGGGAGTAACAGTAACGTTGCAAATCAGCTGATTCATTTTGTTATACGTAAAGCAATAAGAACGATTATAGTTAGCAGTAAGATATTACGTCTCAATCTGTAAGAAAATGATTGGTCTTACTTTTTTACGGTAAGGTTACTGTTACTGTTACTCCCGGCTAACTGAGCCTTTATTAAGTTGTTTCCTTCTCCTGTAAAGTAAGGAAAACATTAGTTAAGGCTTTTCTATATTAAAGTAACGATATGTACTTATGTATGAAATCCATAAATTCTTTTTAAATCTCAATTGCACTTCCCATTTTGCCAAAATTGTTTTTATTGGATAACAATTTTAACACAACAGCTGATCAAAAAAATAATAATATGGCGCATAAAACGCATTGCATGTAACTTGAATTTAGAAACACATAAAATGCACAAAAAGGAGCATACGCATCTACGCATGTTGTGGACCTTCAGCTTTATGGTAGGAAAAGATTATGCAGAGAATGGTCAATCGCCACCTCGTGTTAAATTCACCACTCAAAAGCATGTGAGGTAGATTGTAGTGGGACTAGCGGGAGTTTTTAATGAGCTAGGTCCCAATTTACACTAGGGACATTTCTTGCCGGACAGACGAAGTTTGAAGGCGAGGGGTCGAAAAGGTAGAGTGTGTAGTACATGACTATCTGTACTGGACATTTTTTCATTTCTCTTTCTTACTTTTCGTAGTTTACATACAACTATTAATTTCTGTCTGACTTCTAATGTTTCATATGTAAACGCTTCAGGTAAGATTAAAAGGGAATTCAAAAAATGTCCGGCAAGAAATGTCCCTATTGTAAATTGGGACTAGCGAATATAGACATACACACAGCGCTGCCAGACGTAAGATTTTACCTTATTTATTTAAGATTTTTTAACCGAAAAAAGATTTTAAGATGTTTTCCCCAAAAACAAGACATTCTGTTTTGTCTAGACGAAGGTTAGGTTCAATAAAAAAAACCTTTTTTGTTCCCATTTAAAAATTTTTAAACTAAATAATACAATTTAGTATAAGAAATTAAATTTTTTGTAATATTTTTTTTTTGTTTATTTTATGTATTAAATAAAATATGAATTGTTTTTATTGTTTTAGAAAAAATCTAACAAAATTAAATATTGGCGATTTTTAATATATTTATCACTGTGACCACATTAGCTTTTTTCGAGCTAAATTTAGCTTTATTTTTTCCTGTTTAGCTTGAAATATTTAATTTAGCTTTAAGCTTTGTTCCAGCTTTTCCCCAGATTTTTCAACGATGTATTTAGCTTTTCCTTTTAATTCCGTGTTTAAGGTTTAAGCATACTAAACTTTTCGTATATAATCACAACAGTTTTTAGTCACATCAGCGATATATTCCAATTTATCTGTTTTTTCTGCCATTATATGTAAATTTAAAGGATTTACGTGATAGTCCATTTAGCGATGTTAGCATAGTTGCCATCTATCCATATACCAAGGGCAAAAGTAAATCGGAAAAAATATCTTGTTTGGCCTTCTTATTACTGTTGTTGTCGTGGTCGAAATATAGTCGTTTTAAAAATTGGTATTATGATTGACGCAAACGACATATTTACTTATGTCTTTTACATTGTCGTTGTCGTGATTTCGAATTTCAAACGGCTACGACTTCAATCACGTCAACGACTTCCGTCAACTATTTTGAAAATTTCTGATTTTACTTGTTAAGCTATGTTCATTAGGGTAATAACTTTTTAAAATATCAAAATTGGCATAGCACAGTCCGATATAGAATGAAAAACTATAAGTGAACGTATATTTATTTTTTCGCTAAGGTCAAAAAAGTTCGCAAACCAACTGCGATGAAGTTTTACAAATTTTTAATTTTATTTTTGGTTAAGAAAAATTAATAATATGTTTATTTAAAACAAAATAAAGCTCAAGTATGAAATTTGACTTATATTTAGAGATGGTAAGAGATTTTTCCGCAAACCAAAACGTGTCTTTAACCTTTTTTAACTAAAAAAAAAATTAAAAACGAATAAAAAAACACCGCATAACATTATGAATATTCAATATTGTATTGGTTTAGAAAAATTGGTGCATGAACTTTTTGAGAAAAATTACAGAAGATTATAATTTTCGTGGTCACTAGGACATGGTTGACCTCATGGTACTATGCCAACAAATTGGTTATGCCCCTAATATTTGTACCTTTTAAGTATTTGACTTCCCATGTTTAAATAAAAAAATTATTTGCTTTTGCAAAACGTTTGGTTAGATCAAACATCATTATACAGTTTCTTAACTACATTATACAATTATCTTCTTACAAATAAAGTTAAGCAAATTCATAGAAATTTGTTAAAAATAAAGCTAAAGTTTGGTCAATTTACTGGTCGCGCTTTTTTTTTTGATTTTTTTCATTTATTTACATACATACATATGTATGTAATTATTCTCAGCTATAATTAAACAATAAACACTATTTAATCTATAAAAAATTTAGCTTTATTTTTTGGCTTTAAATTTTATTCTTTAGCTTTTTTTAGCTCTATTTCAAACATGATTTAGGTTTATATTTTTAAAATATCTGGTCACACTGATATTTATGTTTGTAACTACATATGTATTATAGGTACAGCGATGAAGGTGAAAAAAGAATCAGACAACCCTGATCGCAGCGACAAAAATAGCATAATGTAAACGGGCACTTATATACGATTTTTATTAAAAACCTTTGGGTTAAAAAAAACGTTAAAAAACTTACCTTTTATAATTTTTTCACCGCTTCCTGTTCATTATCCCGTTTATTCAATTAAAATTACCCATAAAGTGGGCCATAAGTTCCACAGCTCTGCCATAATAAACCAACCATAATTGACAAAATGCAAAAAAACACACACACAAAACACAATGCTACGCGAAAAAAAACAAACGCCGCGTAAATGACAAAATAAGAATTAAAAGTTTATAAGAAGAACAACAATAAAACACGACGACGACTACGACAACAACGTTTCACAGATGATGATGGCGATGGCGACACAATAATACACTAAATTTTTTCTTTTAAGAGAATTCTTTTGCGTTATTTTTTTTTGTTTTGCTTTGTTTTACTTGGAATTATAAAATTTTAGTGAGGGGTAAAGAGAGCTTATAATATACAAACACACTGGCTTTTTTAGTTATTAAATTTTTTTGCACTATTTTGTACATAGAGATATTGTGGTTTAGTGGGCTTCATTAGGAGGGAAGGCGGCGAGAGTAGAGAACTTTTATTTTTCGCAATAATTTTGTGATATCTTTTAGATGTTTTAGTTGTTTTTTAGTAAATTTTTTAGATTTTTTAAAATTTTTTTAGGTTTGTTTTGTTTAAATGTTTAGTAAATTATTTTAATTATAGGTAGGTACCTACTATTTCATTATTTTAAGTTAATTAAAACACAAAAGAAGGCAACATGTGAAATTAAATTAAAAAAGAACTTTTTGTTGGTTTTTTTTATTTTATTTATTGTAGAGAAAAGAGGGTCCCATTTAAAGAGTAATTTGAATAAGTGATGTGTTAATTCAAGAGGTTTTTTGTTACTTTTTGTCTTAATTTAATTGGTTGTTAAAATTTTAATGTAATTTATAAATTTTGTTTTTGTCTTTTTGGAGGAAAATTTATTTATTTTTTACATTTTTCTTAAAATTTTTGTTTTTAATCTTAAAGCTGTCACACAAAAATACCGTTGTTTGCTTGTTCTTTTTTACTTTTTGCTTATGTACCTACATATTTGCTAATTTGTATTTATATTTTTAGTTTAGAGAGATTTTAAACAATTTTTTTGAAATAGGTATTATTAAAAACTTAAAATTAAGGTTTTTCTTTAAAGTAAATAGTTTTTTTTAACACTGCTTTAATATATATTTAATAATTTGTTGTTTTGTAACTTTATTTTACAACTTCTTTTAGGAGTTTCCGTTTTATTATACACTTTTATATTTTCAGAAAAATGTAGGTATCCGATTTTTTACTTTTGACTTTCTACTTTCGTTTTGTCTTCCAATGTCTCGTCGGTAGTTGTTTTTTAGTTCTTGCTTTTTAGTTGATAACGATTAGTGCACTACTTAAAAGAAATTAGGTCTGTAGGCCAACAACGCACTTTATTTTAGTTGCTTATTGCTCTTAAAACCGAAATTCGACAATAAAAAAAAAAACAAAAATTACCGTACCTACTAACGAAAATTTTATAAAATCCAACAAATTTTTTAAATAAATTTATAAAATCTAACTTTTTCATAAAATTTCTTTAAATCTTTTCTAAACTCTTAATTATTTTAATAAAATATAGAATTATTTTAATAAAATATAGAATTATTTTAATAAAATATAGAATTATTTCCTTAAAACACGACACATTAAACTAGAAAATCAAAAAAAGCACTCAACACTTTTAAAACGAAGGTAAAGGCGAAGGCCTAAACTGTTACTAAAAACAACAAAAAATTAAGTTAAATAAGATTTACTCTTTATAACAGAAAAATACACAAAAACAACAACAATTTATACCCCTAAAAAACAACTTGGCTCCTCTATCTCTGTAAATATATACTCTCATATTTTAGCTTTATTCCCCCTGCATCCCTCAAAAACAAAATTATAAAATCAATTCCTTCAAACCCTACCCCAACCCTCTCCTTATTATTTATGTAATTGTAAGCACAACAAGAACAGAATGCATAAAAGTTTGAAGAATATTGAAAACAAAAGGAACAGCAAAATTATATCAACCTAATTTTTTTATACAATATTCCCAATACTAACCTAAATTCTACATGCATTAGAATGGGACAAAAAGCTTAATTTTTGCACAAGAATAACTATGAAAATATAAAAAAAATTTATTTTCTACATCGTCTTGTTGTTATTTCTTGTTATATTTTATATATTTACACAAGCAAAGCATAAATAATCTAACCAGCGTTGCCAGAAGATTTGGGAAGAAAATGATTATTTGGAAAAAAAGAATCAAAAAGAAACTGGGAATTATTTCCTTCCGAAGGTTGCTTTATATTATATTCAACATTTTTATTTTTCGAATTTATTCTATGAGCTAAATTTCAGTTATGTATTTTATAAAGCTTTTTTGTAATAGTACTATTCCTTCAATTTTTCAGAAATGACTTTATACTTTATTAAAGGAAAAGGACTATTACAAAAAAGCTTTATAAAAACATAACTGAAATTTAGCTCATATGTAGAATAAATTCGAAAAATAAAAATATTGAAAAAAGGAATCATAAATTTTTTTTAATTCAATCATTTTATTACAAAGTCAAACAATCAATTCAATTAATTATATATAAAAAACATGTATTTCATATTAGGTACATATGTAAAATATTAAACTTGAAATAAATACTATACTACAGTACATGGCACACTGCGACGAACCTGTTTTGTTTTTATTACATTAATATTTTTAGATGCCTTTCAAGTATATTACAGTATTTACTTAAGCAAACATAAAATAAAACCACATTGTGTATCATCGAAACAGGCACGAAGCAAAAATGTTTTGTTCAACATTCTTGATATTGCAAAAATTATTTTGATGATCCATGTGCTGGATTGTGGTTACTTTAGGATCACTTTTAATAACAAAGTGCAAATTTCAAATGGACTGTGCTGAATTTAAATAAGTTTTATGTAAAAACAGTCATATTTAAAAAAATACTTCTACAGAAGTACCTACATATGTATATCAATTATTTTTAATTATTACATTTTTTGTTTTTACATAATTTTTTTTTCTTTATATGAATTTCTAGGTATTTGTATTGATTTTTTTTCCGTTTAAAAAATATGGTCAACGTAAACATGCAGCAAACAAATTACAAACAATATGCAATATGTATTTTTACTTTAACATTGAAAATTTGCTTCATAGCACGCAAAACGACAAATGAAGCAAAACAACGTGTAGAGAACTTGAAAACTTTGAATTTGAGGCAATGTTAGGGCGTTATATCTCTTAATATATTCGAGATATCGAAAAATTAAGTAAAAAATCATAATTTCAAAAAATAAAAAAATAATCAAATCAATTTTGGTTAAAAAATTATCAATTATATCGACCCCTTTGCGCGAAATTATCGTATGTTACAAAAACCAAATTTTAAAGGACAGCCACTTTTCAACTTTTCTCTGCTTTCGCTTGCAATATTAAAATGAAAATATACATTACATTTTTGGAGCAACGAAGTGGAATTCGCCTACAATATTTTGTCAGGTGAAGTCTCTTTGTATGTAGAAAAAGATTGCATCAAAAACTCAATTTCAAAAAAATTGTCATATACGATAATTTCGCGCAAAGGGGTCGATATGTTAAAATCAACATTATGGCAACGCTGAGCCCACTAATAACAGCTCTTACTACTTAATATATTCTCTCTCGCCCTCTGCTTAGTAAAAACATCATTCGTTAAACGTACTTGGCCTTTAATTTATTATTTGAAGAACAAGGACAGCTTGAGGTATGTTTATTCTGCAAAAAACAACAAACCCAAGTAAACTAAATAAAAAAGCACTTACAGTGTGGTTAACTTTTCAAAGCTTTGCAAACATAGCTGAAATGACAGGTTTTTGTGCATAATACGATATCTTAAATGAAAAAAACGCTCGATTGTTCATACAGAATGAAAAATGAAGAGAAAAATAGAAATACAGCTTTTTAATTCGTAAAACGAGAGCTTTTTATAAAAAAAACTGTTTTACCTTTTTTAAACTATAGGATATGGTAAGACAGGTAAGTTAGAGCAGAATAATCAAATTTTAAATTAATTAACAACATATTTTACGTAAAACTATTGTTAAGCAATGTTTTTATTAAAATTTGAAATACCTAGGTATGTACATATTAAAGATATTTTCTAAATTTGAATTTTCAATCTTCTTTCAATCTTGAGCTTTTTGGAGAGAAGGGAAAGAGAATTCCATTTCTTTTCCCCTCTCTCCAAAATCTCTTGATTAGGTGAATCATGGCCAGGGCTGCCAGGTACTTTTTTGCCTTGTCCCCAAAATATTAAAAAAAATCCCCAAACCAAAAATCAAAACCTTAAAAATTTAATACATATTTTCTTTTTTTTTCTCAGAACAAATTTGTAATCTTGTTAATTAAAAATTTAAAATTTTTTTAAAAATAGTAAGAAACATTTTAATAGGAAATCCCCAAAAATCCCCAAGTAAAAATTTTTAGTAAAAAAATTATTTATTTTGTTTGTAGTGACTACTAACTTTCCTATATTCTATACTCTATCAACCTCATACTTCTTTTCTTAACCTTTCTCTTTTTCTATCTTCTTTATCTATTCTTCATCATGTTGAAGGGATTCACAATGGACCGTACTGGTATCCGAGTGGAAGTGTGCCCTTGGGCACATAACCCTTCTGAACCTAACCTAACCTAACCTTGTAGTGACTGGTTTCGGCATGTTTTTTCAATCCTTTTTATGTAATTCCAGTGAGGAATAACAAGCAGAGCAATATGCTGTTTTTGAAGACATATGAGCCAATTTATAAGAATTTGGAGCTTGTTCAGGCGGTTTTAGCCATCCGTAAAAAAAAATACATAAATCCGTCGATTATTTAATACTTCGAAGCATAATAACTACTAACCAATAGCCCCGCATTCTTTTGCCCAAGCTTTATTATATTGTCTTTTATATTTCGTCACCTAATACGCAAAAGGCCCTATCATACATTTTGAAACTTTCACAGCAGAAGTAAAAACTATTCAAAATGATAAATCACCTTATCTGTTTATACTTAAATTTCTTTTTCTTGTAAAACATTTCAGTTGTTTTGACAATTGACAATGTAGCATATTATGCAAACTGTCAGTTAGGCCTTTTAGCGTTTATCGTAGTATTTTTTGTTGATATGGTCTTTGGTTTTTTGATAATAAAATCGCAAATTTTAGTCAAGATTTTTTTGTGGACATTTGTGTTGATGCAATAGATCAGAATTGATTTTTAATTTGTCGTTAATAAGTTCCTTTTGCGTTTCAGGTAATGATTTACTTATTTTTGGGAAAGACATGTTTGCTTGAAAATTGTTTTTAAAAACTCAAAAATTGTATGTGTTGTCACCGGTTTAAGATTCTTTTTTTTAATTCTTCCTTTTTAAAACACAAACTGAAAATGGTAATCTTAAGTAAGGAAAAAGTTTTGCTATTTTTTTCATATTTTATGTACGAAACAAAGAAAAATAAGCGTAAATAATAAAAGCTGGGAAAATTATATTTAAAATGTATAAAATCCCCAAAAAATCCCCGAATTTTTTTTAAATCCCCGAAAAAATCCCCAATCCCCAAATGACTTTCTTTGTCCTTTTTGCTCGCATGAAATCCCCAACTTTGTTGATAAAACCCCAAGTCTGGCAGCCCTGAGCATGGCTTTAGCTTTTATGAGAGAAATGGAAAGATAATGCCATTTCTTTTCCCCTCTCTTCTAAAAACAAATGGCTTGATGAGTCAAACTTGACGTGTGTGAACCAGCACTTAATTTTGAATTATTGCTTGTATCAGCGTTGCCACTTGTTAAATATTTATACAAAACCTATTTTGATTACAGCTTTTTAATTTTGCAGCAAACACATTTTGTTTAACTTTTGTATACACTTTTCTATTGGTAGTACGAATAAATGATTTTATATCTGAAAAAATGGTTTAATCCAAATTTTGATATTTAAATGAGGCTTAAGTTCATCAAATTTAATTTTTTTTAAATTATTTTTATGAAGAAAGGAATTTTACAACATGAAATTAATTAAAATTTATTGATAATTTTTAAAAATGGTTTTAGTTCAATCAGATTTTTCACTGTAATTTAAATATTGGCAATGTTGTGTTAAGTAATTTTCTCATTCATCTGGCGATATTGCAAAATAGCTTCTCGTTTTTTGGGCCAGAAACAGTGATAGAAAATTGAAAAATCGAGATGGTACTGACCACCAAGCAAAGGAGTACTTTTTTCAATATTTTGGTACTTTTTTCAAACATATTTTTTATTGAAAAACAAACTTAAAAATAATAAAAAAATAAATAAAATTAAAAAACTAATTCATTTTAATTAAATTTATAAAATGTTTTAGCTAAGAAGCTTAAAACATATACATAATTTTTTTTATTTAATTTTTTTTATTAATTTTTTGACACGCTCGTCTTTTAATCTTGGAATGAACCTTTTGCGGCTCTTATAACAATTACTGAGCTAACTAAATAAGAGCGTTTTTGAAATATGACAAATCGATTGCCAATAGAGTTTCAATTAAACAAACCGGCCTAAAGATCTGTAAAAAAGGATTTTCCGACAGGATGATGTTGATTTCGCGACCTTAAGGTTTGTTTAAATAAATTGTATGAAAATTAGAAGTTTTGACATGAAAAATACGCTTGATGCCCTTCTTTAGGTAGCACAGTTATACGGCTAAGCATTTCACGAGTTGTAAAATAATCTCTAGCTACCCTTATTTCTGGGAAATCCGCCAACGCACAAAATTTGTAATTGATTTTTAAAATGTATGACAAAAATAAAAAATAAATTTTTCTTTCAACGTTTAAAATTTTAGTTCCAATAAATTTAAGGCATTCATTAAAGATTAACATAAGCAAAATTATCGCAATTACAAAAATCGTAATTAATAAACAAGAAAAAAAATAGGAAAATTAAACATAATTTTAAAAATAATATCAGAATTTTATTTAAAACCATAACATAAATTAATTTTTCATTTCCGTTTATTCTTAAAAACTTCCCACCGTTATTAAAACCGTTATATAACCTCAGTTTTCCTAAAATCCCAAAGATGGGAGAAAAGTTAGTTCAAAAGCGCTTACTTTCTATAAACAATTTTTTCAGACCAGAATGAAATGCAGATTCTACATATATAAAAATGTTATATTTGTATTATTTCTGTGAATTGTGAAATTCTTATTACCAAAGTTTTAGATTTGTTTTCGCACTTATAAAGCAAAGGATATTGCCCGATTTCGAAAATATACGAGTTAAAATATTTCCAGAGACATAAACCATGCCCACTTCTCCAATCCCGCCCACATTTTGTAGGATGGTGTGTATTGGCAACCTAAATGTGTGTACCTAATTTGGAAACTTTGGCTCTTGCCGTTCTCAAGATATACAGAAATAAAAAAAATACAACAACAACAAGGGATTTTTGGAAAAATTTAGAGGTAGTCGCGGTTTTTTGCTCATATCTCCGTCATTTTTGGACCGATCTGGCTGAATTTTAATAGAAAACTTAAACGGAGTATATGTGACATAAATATACATCAACCTAGTCCACATCATTTCTGGGGTTTTCGGAAAACCCATTTCAACATACACACGGACAGACGGACATCCGGATTTGAACTTCGCTTTTCATAAGGACCCAGAATATATATACTTTATAGGGTGTAGGATCAATATTGTGGAACATACAAACGGAATGACAAAGTTATATATACCCTCTTACCTTCGGTGAAGGGTATAAAAAGATAGCAAAATTAATATACATTGACTAGTATACCAATATAACTGAAATACCGATACCGAAATAACAAATAATTTAATTCCGATATCGTAATAAGTGATGCCGTTTGGTTATATTTTTCGTAGTTTTTGAAGCCCTATGTAACATGTATAATTTTGTTATATTTGGCCAAATTGTCGTTAATTTTGATACATCGCACATAATGAAGTAATAATTTCAAAAACGTACTTGATTCATTAATAAAGCAGTTTTAAATTTTCAAATTCAATAAAACTTTACCCATAGAAAAATATATCTGGGAGTCCCAGCTCGAATTACGCTTTGAGACTTAAAACACTTGTGATGACAATTTATGCATCATAACCATTATTTGTGTGTTAAGTTTCAGAAGCTCTATTTAAGAATGTCGTGTGTGCGAATACGTTCACAGTGCTTTAGACAAGTATCTGTTTACAGTATTTTGTCACTTGTTAATTATTTGAAAAATTTTGAAGCAAATAAAATAAAAATTAAGGTTATAGAAATGGAATTCTCAGATTTTAAGAATTTTCCAATATTTCTAACTAATTACATTTTTTTGTTCTCTCATTTAGTAAAATAAAAGTTCTTCAATACATACAGAATAACTTTTTTACAATAAAATTCAAAAACTCAATATTGCAGCCTCATTTCCAAACAGCGACTATAATAAACAGAGGTTTCCGGAATCAGTTACCAACACCGTTAAATATTTTTGAAACACAGTTGAACTTATTAAAGAGAAAAGAAAAAATTCAAAATGAATAAAATTTCCGATCTAAAACTGTTATTCAATTTTATATCTGAAAAATATAATTTTGTTATAATAACTTTATAAAATGTATCTTATAATAACTTATGAATAGTTTTTATTTAATTTTTTTTTAATGAATATATGTACTGTTTTTTATAAATAATTTTAGATGTGTTTTATTACTTTGTTAATGCCAATTTGCTCTACGTGTATGTACATATTTGCAAGAAAATATGACTAAGGTGGCGTATAGAGCAAACAGGAATTTTATTACCATATTACCATAGAAAATATACCGTTGTAGATGCGATCTCAAGATAAAAATTATATATTCAGAATTATCTTTTTAAGAAAAATATATGTGATATAAAAATCAAAAATTCCTATCTAGTAGTTTTTTCAGAAAACATTTCTGAACCTTTAAAATCGATTCTCTCAAAATGCAGTTTTTGCACGTAGATCACATAAACTTTCGGACGACGATATGACAAATAGCATATACAATAATATTGTAAAATAGATGGAGCTCTTAAGTTGTTTTTTTTTATTTTAAATAGATTACATAAATTAACTATTTATTTAAGGGCAAAAACGTAACACTGGCAACAATGATGGTAATAATTTTCGGTTGACAGCCTTTTTTCAAACAGTCAGAGTAACGTATACGTTATTTAAATCAAGACTTGCACTGTTTAACCGACAACTGCCTTATCTTACTCTGTTAAACAGCCTTACCTACTTTATTTTTACTGGCAAAAGTTTGGTAGCACAACACAAATTTATGTATATTTTTCTCTCTCCCTCTTCTTAAAAAGTAAATATAAACATTACACAGTTGCTAAATAAAGTACTAAAGCCACAAAAAATTCCTGTTTAAAAAGCAACAAAAGAGAACAAAAAATAAAGAAATACCAACCAAAACCAAAAGAATTTTTCCTATGAAAAAGCAAAGGAAAAAAATACTCATTCACGAAACACAATTTGCAAGTTAAGCAGCGTAAGAAAAAAATCGAGAGCCTGGAAATAAATAAATAAAAAATTAATAATAATTGAAGTGTTAATCATGTTATTTAATTAAAAAAAGTTAATGTATACAGAAAAATATAAATGTTGCATTTGATCAATTAAATGAAAAAATAAACTTTGTGATTTTACTAAACAGGAAAGTTAAAATACATAAAATAAAAAATTGTGAAATTTAACAACAAAACGTAAAAGAAAATAACAAAACAAGCAAGAAAAATAAAACCAGACAAGAGAAAGCTTATCATCATTTATAATTTCGTTTGATTTTTTGTTATTTTAAATTTAATTGCAAAACAAAATGGAAAATTTAGAAGATGATTTAGGTGAAACTTTACATGCCACCACAACCCAAGAAGTCGACAATGAACAAGTTATTGCCAACATTGATGGATCTGCTTCGGATAACCTTAATGATTCCGTGGAGATAATAGAGCATCCTATTGAAGTGCTAGACTTGACTTCACCACAACCCTCAACCTCCACCTCTAACAGTGCGGGCGCTGTAGGGGCCAGTAGCTCAGTAAAACGTAATTTAGATGAAGCCTTGAAAGAAACAAATAGTGCGGGTAAGTGAAAAAAAGTCTGATAGGTACCTACCTATATGTAGGTACATTTTGTAATCTGTACATCACTGACTGAAAAATTTTGGAAATGGCAAAACATTGAGAACTGAGTTTACCTACACATCTTTTTAACCTCGGCTTTTTAAAACTCACAAGGCTGAATATAATTTATATGTACATACATATTAAGCTTAGCTTAAAGAATTTTATAGGCAAAAAATAGGTGGCATGCCACCAAAAAATTTCATAATGTCCAAGAACGCTAGGATACTCTTAAAAGTGTCGCAATGAGTTTTAATAAGTAGTTGTGCCCATTATTGTCAAGCTCTGGGGCGAAAGATTTAACAAAATACCGTATTTGTTTAACTACTTACTTTAAAAATCCCGAATTTAGAAGCAGGTCGGGTTTGTTATAGGTACAATAGAGGAGAAATTCTTTGGACCTATAACAAACGCCATCTTCGGTAACAAAAGTGGACAATGAGACACACTTAAAAGTAAAGTTTCACAATGTCCGCGCACTATATGACACTGCACGTTAGTAATGCTACCTTAAAAAACACATTTGGTTAACATTTTAGTTATATTTTATTATTCTTAAATATACTTGACTGACGACAATATATCATAGTCGTAAGTTCTTTTTCACATTAATTATAGAATCTGGGAATTTATTTCTCATGGTTAGTAACATTTTTTATATAAATTTTCATATTAATTCAAATGTGTATTCCAAGTCAAATTGCAATTTTAAAAGCAATTATACGTTAATAGTCTTATTCCTTCAATATTTTCCAGGAATGCATTATATTCTGCTGGTATCTAATAGTTGTATACATTTACTTCACTGTTAGCCAAGGGTAGCTAAAGTAAACCTCGTAACAGAAATATACAAACAAAAATTCTGATAGTGCATAAAAATTTTCCTGGAAGATATTGAAGGAATAACACTATTAAAGTATAAAAGTTTTTTAAATTGTAATTTGGCTTGAAATACACATTCGAATTAATATGAAAATTTATATAAAATTTTATTATTTGAAATTATTACATACTTTCAAATTAATTTAGCTAGTAAAAATTTATATAAATTTAGCTCAATATGCAAAAATTACATGTATATTATTTTTAAAAATTAAGACATACATAGTTTCAAAATTTCTATACTAAATAGGTACAATTCAAAATAAATTTGCTTAAAATAAAATAATGCTTAGTTTAAAAAAGTTTTATTTACACAAAACAGCAAAAAAAAAGTAATTCAGCTTAACAAAATTTTTTAGGAAAAATAATTCAAAATTCAGTTTTATACCTATGCAGCCTTTAGGTCTTCAAAATATTTAAAATTTCAGCCTGTGTTTTCTTTAACTCAATAATTTTTTTTTAGATCAAAATCCATCAACCTCTGCCACGAACAATACTACAACCACCAGCTCTGCCAGTAACCTCTTGGAATGTCCTATATGTTTGCAAACTTGCATACATCCAGCACGTTTGCCATGTGGTCATATATTTTGTTTCCTTTGTGTTAAAGTAAGTTGTTTAAAAAATTTTTTTTTATTAATTTATAATTTTGGCATTTTATAATGTGTAGTTTTTTTAATTTTATGTTATTTTCTTTCATTAACGTGTTTTGCATTTAAAATCAGTCGATTTATTCAAATCAAATGGAGTGTCATTCAAATTAAAATTTGCCGCTTTTGTTTTTCTTTTTGATTTGCTATATTATTTAAAAAAAAAACACGGAAGTCTGATTTTAGAGTAATTTTGTTTAGTAGTTGGATTTGTTATGTTTATTGGCTTTTAAAAAAGTTTTTTTTTTAAATATTTTACTTTTTATGTACATAAGTAAAAATTACTAAACAAATTTTAAAATTTAAATTATCGAAATCGTATTAATAATTATCATTTTTGTTTACTTTCTATGAAGATATTACATAGTTAATTTTGATATTTAATTAAATGAACGAAATCAGTTGTTGTTAAAAAAAACTGATGTCAAGTTCAAGGTCATATTTTTATTGGCTTGATGGTAGCATTATGTAAAGCGAAAGTCAACAAAGTGTCATTAACTTTGTGGTTAAAAGTAATGAAATAACACTGCTCGAATTTGAGCCTTTTTTCTGTCAAGCGGGGCACCCGTCTGGTCTACGCTAAATCCAGTCTTCGAGATATACAGTTATTTCGAAAATGGAGGAGTTTACACAACATATATTCGCGTAATTCCAGCACGGTTTATTTTATTGAATAAACTAAAAAAAGTCATGAAATAGCCCTTTTGTTATTTTTTTTTGCTCTTAAAACGGAATTTTACCTTAATGTTTCTACTTCAGCAATCAAAAGACTTTTGCTTAAATATAATTTAAGGGCTTAAAAACGTTCTCTATCTAAATAGCGATTGGAAAGGATAGACTGAAACGATTTTCGGGTTGATTTTGTACACTTTAAGAAAGCCGTCTTATGAAATTGCCGACGCTACATACGAGTTAAATACGCAAGGGCCACATGAAGGAGAACAGTACAGAGAGATGACCAAATCGTTTAACGATCTATGAGTTCTAGCGAGAATCCAAATACCTTGTTAAAATAATTTTTGAATAGACTGAGTTCTTAAATATATATTTGGGAGCACCAGTTTGAATAGGCTTGGTCCTTGTACCAATTAGAACCTTCATATGTATTAAATTTCATCAAATAACTTCCAAAATTGCGACCTGTACTTTGCGCACAAGGTTAACATGGACAGCCAGCTAGCCAGCCGGACGGACATCGTTAGATCGACTCAGAAAGTGATTATGAGTTAATCGGTATTGAAAGGTGGTTCTAGAACAAATATTTTAAGGTGTTACAAACATCAGCAGAAATGCATAATACTCACTCCATTTTTATTTGTGTGGGTATAAAAATTCTAAAACTAGACTTTTCTTCAAATAAATTTTCTGGAACCAAAAAAAAATTATTAGCCAATCCAGAAAAATCGCCATTAGACTGTAATATTTAACCTCTGTTTTTTAATGAACCCTAAATGCTTTTTCTAGTAAATAAGCAGACACGCAAAAATGATGTTTGAAGATGATAAAATTAAACAAATAAATTAAAATTTTTTTTAATATTTCAGTATAAAAACAAGACTTGAATACAAATTAGTTAAAAAATACAAATAAACAAGGCAAATCATTAAATATATATTAAAACTATCTCTTAGATCTTTTTAAACATTTTTTTAACAAAAAGCGTCTCTCATGCAGTATGGCAATGCTCGATCAAAATTGCAATATGCATTATATAACCAGTAATAGAAGGGCAGTACATATTAATGGGACATTACTTGACCTTTTGTGCACAGTGAACACAGGATCATTTTAAATATAAACAATTTATAAATAGTTTAAAGTTTAATAAAATTTGTTCAAATTTAACAATTGACAGTTGAATAAAAAATTAAAATATTACAAAATAGACCATGGCCCTTATTTTGTTTTAAAGTTTTAATTAAGCATTTAAAATTCGTAGATTTTACTAGCAGTTTATACATTTTTTTAATGATGCTATTAACATTTTTAAATATGCAATTTAAATGCATTGCATACTATACGCATTTTATTTATTATTATTTTTTTAAATTAAAACAATTTTGTTTTAGTTTTAGCTTTTATTTATTTCCTCATACATATTTGCATTAACTAATTTGTATTTTGTTAAAATATTTTTATATGCAATTTAAAATTGTATAGTGATCGTCGTTGCCATTGCCTATTCCATTGCAAATGCTTTTTTATAAGTTTTGCTTTTTTCTCTAAACAATTTAACTTATTAGTTAAATGCTAAATAAATGAGGGGACAGTAGAGAGGGAATTTTGTTCTTCACATCACCTACTAACTTTCCTATATTCTATACTCTATCTACCTCATAATTCTTTTCTTAACCTTTCTCTTTTTCTATCTTCTTTTTCTATTCTTCATCATGTTGAAGGGATTCACAATGGACCGTACTGGTCTCCGAGTGGAAGTGTGCCCTTGGGCACATAACCCTTCTGAACCTAACCTAACCTAAATGCTAATAAAACTATTTTTTAGTCATAATGCTGTTGTTACGGAAAATTTGCCAATTGTTTTCTAAAATTTAAACTGGTTTCTTGATGTTCAACTGGTACTCTGTTCAACATTTCACGTGAAATGCTGTCAAAACGCATATGAAAAAAACTTGTGAGGAATATCTATGAAATAATGTTGATAGAGTTGTACTCTGTTCATTTTGTGAAAAAGTTCCGAAATGTTTCTGGCAACATTTTTTTTCAACTGCGAAATAATGCAAGCTGCATTTATTTCACGTGGAATTTTTTAGCTAAAGCCTGGTACTCTGTTTAAATTTGTGAAAAATGTTGAGCAACATTAACTATTTCACACGAAAATTTTGACATGTATCAATGTTACCTTTCATGCGAGTTTGTACAATTTGACGTTTTTATTCCTGCAAAGTATGCGACATTGTTTTGCGTATGTAAACAAACCGCACATGTATTTAACTAAAAATTATTTTTTTATTAAAAAATTTAATAAAAAAGAATATAAAAACGGATAAAAAACTGTTACCGGTTGTGTTATTTTAATTTTATATTTCTTATTTACTAATCAGTTGATACTTTTTCGCTTTTACCTAAAATTCCACGTGAAATAAGTGCAGCTTACATTATTTCACAGTTGTAAAAAATGTTGCCAGAAACATTTCCTCACTTTTTCACAAAATAAACAGAGTACAACTCTATCAACATTCTTTCATAGATATTCCGCACAAGTTTTTTCATATGCGTTTTAACAGCATTCCACGTGAAATGTTGAACACAGTACCAGGCTAAATGCAAAAAAGTATGAACTGATTATTAAATAAGAAATACAAAATTAAATAACACAACCGGTAACAGTTTTTTATACATATTTCCCTTCTTTTTTATTAAATTTTTTATTAAAAAAAATAATTTTTAGTTAAATACATGTGGGGTTTGTTTACATACGCAAAACAATGTCGCATACTTTGCAGGAATAAAAACGTCAAATCGTACAAACTCGCATAATAGGTAACATTGATACATGTCAAAATTTTCGTGTGAAATAATTAATGTCGCTCAACATTTTTCACAAATTTGAACAGAGTACTAGGCTTAATGCTTAACAGAGATTCTTTTTGGTTTTAAAATTTTATTTTCGTAAAATAAAAGACAAGGGCTTTATAATAAAAAAAATTTATACAGTGCATCACTTAGTGTACACTTCCTACGTTGCATCAGGATCATACATTTTCCTAAAGCGTATGATTAAAACCAATTTCACTATTAATTTAAAGGATTCTATAGTAAAACTGTTCAAAGAAAACAAGTTACAAAGAAACATTGGGAGTTTTGTATATACAGTAGATTCTACAAAAAATAAGCTGCCCTCAGCATTTATTTGAAAGAAAAAAGGATAATTGTGGGACAAAATAAAGGAATTCAAAAGACAAGTTCACTTAAAGTGCAATCAATAATAAAAACAGAAGTCGGAAAATCCTGCAATTCAGAAATAGTTCGCCACGTGTTACACAATACTGGGTATGGTGGCCGAAGTATAAAAAAAAGAAACTATTAAGCAAATAATTAGGCAGAAAAGAGTTAACTTTTCTAAAACAGAAAAAAACTAGTTAGAAACTTTCTGGAATACCGTAATACTTTCAGACGAGACTAAAATTAATGAATCTTGATTAAGTGTGGAGCAAAGCCAATTCAGAGCTCGAACCAAAAAATAAGACTCGGGTACCGGTAAGAGTTTGGCGGTGTATGGCATCATCCGGAGTCGGAAGACTTGTATTTGGAATTAAGGATACATTTTTGTATCTAAATATTCCTAAATAAGTAATTTGAAAGAAAGAAGTTAGGGTTAAATGATTGTTTTTCATTTTAACAGGATAGTGATAAGAACTTAACTGATGACTATTATATCACACAAAACAACTAAAAACATCTCCTTATTGACCCCATTTGAACTAAGTAGAACATATTTAGGACCATCTTGACCGTCATATACAAAACAAAAAGATGGAAGAAAGTATAGTCGGTACATAGTATAGCCCGACCATATGATACCCTAGACCACAATATTAAAAAACAAATTTTCGAGAGTACCCTATTCGACACCCATGGGCAATCAGTTATGAGGTTAAGATTTATGTAAAAGTTCTTTGTTCCAAATATTATTTAGATATCTTCATCTACTATATGAGATTTGTTTGCCTTGAAGTGATTTTAGGAAGGGGACCTGCTTATATGGGACCTATGGTTAATTTTAAAGTTATTGTCGCCAATTTGTGTGTCAATAAACCCATTTATAAGGAAGTTATGGAATTGAAATAGCTTTTTCCGGGAGTATTATTGGCTTAATCCTTCTAATGAATTTTCAAGTCGAGAGGCGCGGATTAGGATTTTATTTTATATCCATGTTTCTTCGGAGATTTTTCCTAGAATTTTATGTAGATTACGTTTTTGCTATACGATTTTTCATTTTCGGGTTGTTGTCTTGTTGGAAAATTCATTAGCTACCAAGGCATAAGCTATCAACAGATGCCTTCAGATTTCGTTCCAATATGTTCTATTTCTAACTCTAGATGATACCATGGCGCCCAAAACCATAACACTATATTTAACTGCTGGTATAACATTTTTTGGATCCAGGGCTGTGTTAGGCTTTCTCCAAGCCATTTCTTTTTCATTATTTCCGAAAATGTTGAACTTACTTTCATCAGTAAATATCACACGCATCTAAAAGTCAACATCTTTGCTAAGATGTGCCCGAACAAATTCAAGCATAAGCTTACGATTTATCACAGAAATTAGATGATTTTTTCGGGCCACTCTGCTTTTAAACTAATTGTCGTGCAAAACGTTTATACTGTTCTCGGTGTAACAGTGACATTGCAACAATTTTCAAGTAGTTTCGCTAGTTTTGGGGGCACTTAGTTTCATATCACGCTTCACTTTTTTCAGCATACTGCCAACATCACGTCTCAGACGCTTCTTAGGTCTGCCAATGCGTGGTTTATTTTCTGTGCTCTTGGTTGCTTCATAATTTCTAAGTATTTGTCTGCACTGTTGCTTTACTATTTTGGAAATTTGGCCTTAAGATAAGGATAAGGAAGGCTTTTATTTCGCTCACTGACCACAATATTTCTAACAGAGGTCGAAACTTCTTTTCTACCTTCCATTTTTATGGTTAAAATTACAGATATTTAACAGAGGTCGAAACTTCTTTTCTACCTTCCATTTTTATGGTTAAAATTACAGATATTTTACTTTTTCCACTTAAATTTGATTTTAAGACCAAATGAAATAAAAAAATAACGGTTGTTTTTTTCTTTTCTGTTCTTAATTTTCTACTTACTGCATGGAGTTACTACACTGTATGTAGACTTTTTCCCTTTCGATTTTTAATGTTTTTGTTATTATTGTTTTTATAATAGCATATTATTTTTTCTTTTATTAATAATATTATTTAATAGTGCTATCTTAATAACTTTCCAAAAATCGAAAATTATTACAATAAGACTTTTCTTATACTGTATGTCACTATTGAAAAAAATGACAGATATGTACCAAATTTCATCATATTATCTTCATAATTGCGACCTGTAATTTGCGCACAAAGCTGGTATAGAAATTTATTTTTTTTATTGCCTTAGCTAATCCGCGAAGCTCTACGCTTGTCTGCAGGAAAGAAACCAAAGTCTGGCGGGTATCGAAACCGCAACCCCGGCGCTGATAGACTAGCTCACTACCAGCTAGCCTACCGGGGCACGGTAGGATATCGTTAGTTGAATTTAGTGATACTTAGTCGATTAGTATACAAAAAGGTGTGTTTAAGACCAATATTTACGAGGATACCCAACTTAATACTGAGTAGAAAACTTTTTGAATTTTTTTTTATTTTTCAAAAGATTTTGTTATTCGTGCTAAATTCCCAGTTTTTATTATTGATAAAAACACTTGAAATTTATTGTTGATGGGATAAGCTATTCCTATGCGCATTTCACTGGTTGCTTAGGCCAGATCATCAGGAAACTTCATCCATAAAGATTTTAGAAAAACTAAAGATATTAAACCAAATAAAAATGTTAAACGTATAAGACTTATAGCAACAGTTCTACTTGTAATAATATCAAAGTTTAAACAAAACAACATCAACAATAAACAGTGCGTTCATCTCATCTTACATTCCCCGCTACAATTAGTTGAAATTCTCTCAACATTAATTGTAGTTGTAAGTAGGTTAAGAAAAACAAAATAAAAAACAACAACAACTTACAAAAGATGTTGTTAATTAAGTGTTTTTTAGGCCGTGCACCTGCCTGTTTATTATCAAAAAGTAATTTAAATTTTTGGGAATACAAAATTTAAATTTCAAAAGATTTTGTTATTCGTGCTAAATTCCCAGTTTTTATTATTGATAAAAACACTTGAAATTTATTGCTGATGGGATAAGCTATTCCTATGCGCATTTCACTGGTTGCTTAGGCCAGATCATCAGGAAACTTCATCCATAAAGATTTTAGAAAAACTAAAGATATTAAACCAAATAAAAATGTTAAACGTATAAGACTTATAGCAACAGTTCTACTTGTAATAATATCAAAGTTTAAACAAAACAACATCAACAATAAACAGTGCGTTCATCTCATCTTTTTTTTTATTGTAAAAATTAAAAACTACTGAATCAGCTAATTTTTGTTTTGGTTTTCGTCAGTTTCGCCAACTGTTTTGTTCGTGTTTACTACAGCTTTTTGTTTGATTTTGTTGTTGAGGTTTTGTAAATGTAAGTACTTTAACTACATTAACAAAATTATCAAGATTAACAATCAACCTTATCGAGGTTGGATCGCTTAAAAAACGCCTCCAACTGTTTGGTAATAGATTAAAAAGAACATGAACTTATTTCCTTTAATCTATTACCAAACAGTCGCAGACATATTTTTTAATTCGCCAACAACGATAAGGATAAATGTCTACAAGGGTACGTTGCTACCAAGAGTGAAACCCGCTAATGTTAATTTTGTTAATTAACATTATAAATTGCCTTTGGACCTACAAACCTGATGTAAATTCTTGTTCTTTGACAAAATTCATAGACTTTATTTTAATGAATGTCGGGATTAAATAGCTGTATGTATACTTATTTTTGTGATACACTGTATATTTAAATATTAACAGCCGTATTCATAGAAAAATCTAAATTCACGTTTTAGATACATTTTAGTTAAAAAACATTTTAAGCCTTAAAAAGCTTTTTTTTAAATTCATATTCATAATCAGCATTTTAACTAATACACGTTTTACGCTATTTTTTGATTGGAAGGTGGCAACACTATCTCTTTTATTTGTCACTTGAATCATAATGATGCAAAACAGTGGTTATTAATTCATATTCGTACTCCTATCTACAATTTTTTTTGTCGTGTGTGAGAAAAAAAATTGCTTTTATAAATGAATAATTGCACGATAGTTTCTCTTTTATTTAACAAAATAAACAGAGTTCAAAAATTATTCAGTAAAAGTGCAATTTAGATGATGATTTAATTGCTGATAAAAAAGTATTCGGCAAAAGTGCAGTAAGAAAAAAAAATAAAAACATTTGAACCCCCTCTGAAATTAAAAAAAAAACTTGAGTGAGCTAAGGCCCGTGGGCCCCCTGGATCCATAAAACCGCCCCGCCCACTTAGTGGAATGTGTGGGTACTCAAATTAAAAGTAATTTTACAAGAAAAACGAATATAATTAAATTTAGGGCTGGCAGGACTTTGGGGCCCTCTGGGTCAACAAAAAAATGCCCCCATCCTCTCACGTCTATGTGTAGGTACTCAAATTAAAGGAAGTTTGCTCACGATTGTTAATATTTTGTATTTTTTAATGTTTTATGCTATTTTTTTTCAAATAAAATAATTTTTTTTGTAACTATTTAATAGCCTATTTCCTATTTCGGATGTGCTAAAGAATTACTTTCTATGTAGACGGCCTTCGGCCGGGCGCAAGGGTTTTCTCCTCTATGGTAGAACAAAAACCGGCTTTGCTAACTAAAGCTTCTCTGCATAGCCGGCCTGGGGCTGGGCCCAAGCATTTTCTACTCTGTGCTATAACAAATACCGGCTTCGCTAACTAAAGCTTTTCTGCATCTAAAAGATACATACTTAAATAAACCTAGAGAGGAAAATAATATGCGAATATAAAAATAAAATACATATTTGCATAATTTGAGTACCCACACATATCACTAAGTGGGCGGGGCCGTTTTTTGGGTCCAGGGGGCACCACGGGCCTTAGTCCCCTTAAATTTTAATTATGGTTTTTTTATTTTTTTATTCTGAATTACGTGGCATATTTTTTTTCGTACGCCCGGTAAAGTGAACTTCAGTCAAGTATTCAAATAACGAGTTTTATTTTATTTGTTTTGATCCTTTACACATCACTAGTTCAGTTTGTACAATTAATAATTTTTTGAGCTTGAATTTGTGAAATTGAAAAATATATTTATAATATCACAGTCTTTGTCGGGCAACCGCCGTGTAAGGTCGTGTATTTAACTATCGGTTGTTGTACAATAGCAGACTTAGTGCGTATTTCTCTGCAAAGAGAGGTTTAGAGAACTGTGTTTTTGTGTTCTGCTACGTTTATTCTGATAACTTTTGTTTTTTACTAGAGTGCATTTTAATTACCTGGTAAAACTTACAGTGTGAGCAATATGAACGGGGTTCATCCCCCGGACTATAACCGGTTTCGGGAGCTTGCCTCCTCATCCGGAAAAAGTAAAATTATCAGGAACAAACGACCTCGAGCTGAAGATTTTATACCGTTACCAGAAACAACAGATAATCAACACAATCTACCACGTTATTTGGTTGCATCAACAGTGTCTTTGCAAACAAATGTTGAGGCTGCTCCATTAGCATCGCACAATGTATTTCAAGTGGAACGAGGACTGGATTACATATCACGAGACCGACTTGAAGTTAAGGAAATGAGAAGTGGCGATTTGCTTATTAAAGTACCAAATAATAAAATAGCTGAAAAATTTTTAAAAGCTAATTTTATCGATTGCATCGCTGTCAAAATTTCTATGCACAAAACTCTGAACACTGTACAAGGCAGAATCTTTTCACGAAAGATTAAAGACATCCCTCAAGAAGAACTACAACAATTGCTCCAAGATCAAAAAGTGGTTGAGGTACGTAAAATTACAAAGAAGGAAAATGATCAAATTGTTGCAACGGGTGCAGCTATAATCACCTTTGATCTTACCAAAAAGTGGTGCAGAAATGTTCAACTATGCCGTGATTGTGGTCAAAGTGAAATACATGAACTTTGTACTAGTAAATATTGTGTAAACTGCCAAACGGAAGGTCATCCATCATATGATTCAGAATGTCCTACGTTCTGGAAACATAAATCCGTCAATAATATAAGAATTTCCAAAAGATGTACGACACGAGAAGCTTGGAAGCTTTTCAATGAAAATCCCACCCTTAATACGCTAAAGCCAGTTTCAAGAAATGGCAAACAAAATCCCACCTACGCACAAATTTTAAACACCAATCCCACGTCATTAAAAGAAAATTCCGCACAGAAAATAACCATGCAAAACAAAACAGAACATGCGAAAAACCAAAAACAACCAATAGACCAAATACAATCAACAGACAATATGGAGAATGATACAGTAATTTCCAAATCCAAAAACATTAAAACAAACATAGCAACACAGCCAATACAAATACAAACCACATCAACAGTTAACAACGCAGAAATTAAAAACAAATTAAACATAATAGAGAAACCAACAAACAGCGCTCACTCAAAAACAGCCAATAACAACAAAGCAACAAGTGCAGAAACGATAACAGACATAATTCACTCAACAGTTTCTGAGTCATATTCTAAATTAATTTCTCTCAACAAAAACATAAACACACAGAAATCTAACATAACAACACACGAATCAGAGAACAACGACTCTCTTGAGGATGACTGGATTTTTAGTGAAGAAAAAAGTGATTATTATTCTAAACCGGATACCGATGAAGATATTACTGAGGAAATGATTATACAAGAAATAAATGACGGTTTAGGATTAAACTCCCCAACAGAGAATATAAGCAACAACACTGAGGAAAATAATAAATCGCCATGCTCACAGATGTACGAAAATTTTCCACAGCTGAACGTTATTATCACTCCTAAAACCCTGAAAAATTCAATGAAATACTCCCCAGGGGGTAATAAACGAAAATAAACTTTATTATGATAAACCTAAGCATTTCTATACTTCAGTGGAACTTACAAGGATTCATAAACAATAAATTTGCTTTGGAACTCCTAGTGGCAAGGCATAAGCCAAATATCATTGCATTACAAGAAACACACATAGTTAAAAAAAATTTAAAATTATTACATCTTCCGGGCTTTCGAGTTTTTCACCATAACAATAGTGACTACGATTATGCAAAATCTGGCATAGCATTTCTAGTCAAGAATAATTTAAACGTTAAACAACATATTAAATCCACAAATAGCTTACTTTTCCAAACAATAGTAATTAGTGCAAACGAAGATCTCTATATAACAAATGTATACAAGGAGGGACACATAAATTTAACCAATTTAATGGTGAATGAAATACCAATTGGTGTAAATGAACACCACTTATTATTAGGAGATTTTAATTCGCAAAATATTTTATGGGGTTCTTCCTCTAACTCACAAAACGGTAGAATATTTGAGGACTTTGCAAACGATAACAACCTTGTTATTCTAAACGATGGTTCTCCTACATTACTCAACACCAGAAATACATTAACTGCTGTTGATGTCACCATGTCCTCCACAAACTTTGCTCCACATCTAAAATGGACCTGTTTGCCTACGCCGGAAGTTGCTGATCACTTTCCCATTAGAATTACAAATGATGTTGATGTGATCACAAGAAAATTTTCCCCTCGTTTTATAGAAAGAGGCGCTGACTGGTCTCTTTTTAAAAAGAAGGCAGATCTAGCGTCCGTTCAATTTGAAAAGTCCTCAAATATTAACAGAGAAGCAGCCCAATTAAAACGCATCTTCAGAAAATCGGCAAACGAATCAATTCAAATGAGCTGTAAACCCAGAGTGAAGAATAGCCCAATTTGGTTCAATTCTGAAATATCAAAATTAATTAGCCTAAAACATGAGGCATGGAAGTGGTTTAAAAGAACACGTAATATCACAAATATGGTCAAATACAAAAAAATCTGTGCGAAAATAAAAAAAGAATGCAGGACAGCAAAAAGAAATACATGGGAAAATTTTCTAAATACCCTGAATCCATCCATGGATGTTCGTATGCTTTGGAGCAAGGTTAATGACTTAAGAGCAAATCGGATCAGGAACTTTCCAACCATTTACTTAAATGACAACAATATAACACATCCCTCTGAGATTGCGGAGAGTTTTGCTTCTTTTTGGTCATCCCTTAGTTCTGATGAAGCTTTCGATTCCGAAATCATAAGCGAGAAAAATATGCTAAATATTGAACAACACAACAATACACAACAGGCATACGTTAATTTTTCAGTAGTAACACAAAAAATTTTGGTTTCAGAACTGGACGAAACGATTAAATCTCTGAGAGGATCCACTCCAGCACGAGACAAAATAACATACAACATGGTTAAAAACGCATCAAATGATCTCAAATTCCGGCTCTGCGAACTTTATAACAACATCTTAGCCGTTGGTATCTACCCACATGATTGGAAAGGCGCAATATTGTCACCGATACCGAAGCCGGGGAAAAACGCAAATAGTTTGGAAGGCTACAGACCAATTTCACTACTGCCAGTATTATCCAAAATCTTTGAAAAGATTTTGGCAAAACGTTTCTGGAAGTATACTAGAAATAACTTGTCAAAATTGCAACATGCTTTTATGCCTAGACGTGGAGTCCATACAATTTGCCACCAGCTCGAAGAAACATTACGTCAAAACCTTAAAAATGGCAAACACAGCCTAGTACTGTCAAAGGATATAGAAAAGGCTTATGACAGAGTAATATCAACGTATATATTAATCGAATTAAATGAATGGGGTATCCCAGGTCAAATTTTAAAAATTTTAAAATCATTCCTTCACAACCGTAGAATATCAGTGAAAATTGACGGTTATTATTCTACGACGTACGCTTTGGACAATGGAGTTCCCCAAGGTTCCCCACTTTCTGTGGTTTTGTATACTGTATATGCGAATTCTCTGGCGAAAGCTGTCGAAAACCTACCCGGAATCGATTTTGTTGGTATTTATGCGGACAATATTTTTGCTGTTGCGTCCGGAAATCAGGAAACAGTGAATATAAATTTAAACGTTTTGGCCACCGAAATACAGTTATGGGCGGAAAGCAGAGGTGCTGTTTTACCAGCTCATAAATCCGAAGTTCTACATGTGTGCAGAAAGAGGACTTGCGTTGATCATATGGTTCGCATAGAAAATGTGGATCTTGAATTTCTCGATAAGATGAGAATTTTGGGTTTATATTTTACCAAAAATCTTCTATGGAACTACCACGTAAGACAATTGTCCCATAAATTAAGTAAAATCAACAACATTCTAAAACTAATTTGCTGTCGTAACAAGGGACCCCATATTGAAACGGCATTAAACATCTGTCGCTCCCTAGTAATGGGAACAATCTTACATGGTATTACTATATACGGCTGGACGTCAAAGAAAAATATCAATAAAATCAACACCTCCTTAAACAACTGCTTTAGAACCGCCTCTGGTCTACTCCGGACAACACCGCTGGACAGCTTGAGAAGTGAGTCCAAATTTTCGGACTTTCTAAACTTATTGGAGAAGACTGCCGTTAATATGGCATCCAGATCCATTACTATCTCGTCCGATGGTTTACATGAGTCACTGTGGAAACATCTGACCTCTACAACTGTTCAACCGCCGTCGGCTACAAGCAATGTAATTGCAATTCTGAAAAAATATAATATCTCAATACCACAAAAACCTACTCCTAAATGGGGTAATACGTTTGTAAAGGTAGATGTTGGCCTGAGTTGCCTAGCCAAAAATAGCACAGATCCCACATGTTTTAAGAGAATGTTCTGCCAAAAAACTTTAGATTTTTCTCCAGATGAAATTTTCTATACAGACGGATCTTACCAAAACGGGTTGACGTCTTATTCTATAGCCAAACAAATTTCGAGTACACATTTTTTAACTGTAAGGGAAGCCAGACTTCCCGACCACTCAGGCATTTTCACGGCAGAACTTGCTGCTATTAGGACAGCAATTTATCTTGCCATCGAACAGGGTACAAAGGCTTTAATTTGCACTGATAGCCTGAGTGCAACTCGGGCGTTAATTAAGAATCAAAACGGCATCTATGACGATATGTTACGGCTGCAAGATGAAACACAAAAAATTCTGATACTATGGATTCCCTCCCATATTGGAATTCAGGGAAATGAAAGTGCGGACTGCGGTGCTAAAAGAGCTTTGGCGCTACATCAAGTTACGGAAGTTCCATGTTTCCCCAGGACTATAAGCAACCCATTTAAAACAATTCGAAGACAACAAAATCCGGTTACCAGCAGATTAAATTATAATGTAAAGTTGACACGATCTCAGTGTATTATGCTGGCCCGCCTAAGAGTGGGAAAATGCTTGTTTAACTCCAAACACTACTTTGAAAAAACTGATCCGCCAAAATGTACCAATTGTTATGAAACGCTTACTACCACACATATTTTAACTGTATGCCCTGTTTCAAAAATGGATGACCCACTGGAGGATATAATTGACTGTACAAGATCTGACAACATACAGAGGATAATAAGATGTCTAAAGCAACACGATATCCAGGATGTTTAGTTTTATCATCAAAAACTTTATTTTCACAAATTCTTTCTTTTTTTTGTTTAAAATTAATTTTTTAATTCACGGATAATGAAACTAGTTATGTAATTTTTTGTTTTTCTTTCATACTTCTGTACATAGGTATATATTTGTAACATAGTATGTATTTTTCGCTATTTTTAATGATAATACGAGCGCTTATGGTCTGGTTACCGGCGCCTTTTTTATATATATTTTATGAATTTATTTGTAAAGTATATCATACATAAATAAATAAATAAATATTTATAATATACATACAAACTTACATATTTTTGAATTTAATTTTATTATAAATAAATTATTTATTATAGTATAAATCATAATAATATACCCATTGAATGAAAATTTCTCGCAAAATGTTCAAAATGACCATAAACACACAGCAAAAAGCAAAAATGTTATTTTAAAATAGGTTTAAACAAGGGTCGAACCAATTTTAAAATTCGTTTATTTACACAAGGTTTAAAATAGGATTTTTAAGGCAATATTCTTTTATGAATACAATTTTAACGATTTTTGCTTAAAATAGATTTGAAATGATGTTTAAAATGTTTATGAATACGGCTGTTATCATTTAAGAATTAGTTTTTTATAGACACGTTTATTTCCAGTACTTAGGAATTTTTTTTAGGTTATTAACAATTGAATCATCTTAACTTATTTTAATTATTATTTGATTAAGCTTGAGGTCTCTTTTTTTATACAAACATAAGTGATTCTTGTTTCCATAGGAATAATAAGGAGAACATTTCTGGAGCATTAAGAGAAAATAGTTATCCAAAGGGAATTATATCTAATTTATCAATACAATCAAATAACCATAGAAAAAATAACTCCAACGATAATACGGAACCGAAAATTTTTAAATCGCTAACTTATGTACCAACATTTTCGGAGAGATTAGAAAAATCTAATATTTATGATACGGAAAAGTATAAAATTGCGCATAAATCTTATAATACAATCGGTAGATTATTCACTAATATGAAAGGCGAAATGAATAAGTTGGAAATGTCGAATGTAAATAGTTTATAAAATATCTTGTAGGGGAAATGTTAATGGACAATTCGATAAAGTGTATGTTGGTACAACAAAAAATAAACTGAGAACTAGGTTAGCAGGACATATGTAAGTCAGAACGAAAATATAGAAATATTTCACCACAAAAAAAGCTTTATCAACTCCTTGTGCTAATCTAAATCATTATCCTGATTTTGAAAATACGACAGTTTTAATTTTTAAATTTTTTATTTGGAAAAATACCAAGAACGCCACATGCCTAGATAAGTTAATTGGGACCTCCTGAACACGAAAAACGCTGTATTTTTTCCCTAAGTACTGTTTTTTTAAATAACGGTACTTTTGTGTTTTTCGATGTGTGATCCCACTCAAACCCTTGTGGAGTCCAACCGAAAAATTTATATCTGAAAAAAATGGCTGAGTTATGGCACCTCAAAGTTCAACATTTGCCTATTTTTTACGTTTTTTTTTCAAAATTTTTCATTCTTATTTCGTTTTTTTTTCTACGTTATAGTAAATATCTGGAATGTTTTATTTTTTAACCAAAAAATATATTTCATTACCAACATTTTAAGCGTAATTTGAAAAAATCGGATGAAAAATGAAGTTTTTATTAAGGATTTTGTGGAACGACAATATTTTCACATTCATTGCTCACACACTATATTCGGCGTAAATTCAAAAAATTTAAATTAAAATGACGAGCGACTTGAACTTTTGCGTTTATTTTCGGATGGATCTTCGCCAGCCTTTGTAACGTCTCTCGATTTTTTCCATTTCCTGGTGAAATCTTTCACCTTGTTCATCACTTTCGGAGCCCAAGTTCGTGGGGAAAATATCCAAATGACTGAATAAAAAGTGTAATTTAGGTGTCATATTTGAACCTAAAAGTTAAAAAGAATAAAATTTCAAATGATAACGGCCTTTTTGATATACATGTTTTCACTCAAGGCTTACCAATGGCATTGAATTTTTGCAGTAGTGTATCGATATCCTCAGCGCAATCAGGACTTCTGTAGTTTCCCAAAAAGTTGTGAACGATGTCCTGGAGGTCCCAATTAACTTACCTAGTCATGTGGCATTCTTGGTATTTTTTTGGCTGTAAACCAGTGTTATAAACGTAGATTTATGTTAGAAATGTTGCAAATTATAAATGTTACCGGCAATATCGGAAATTAATTTTAAGTCAGATACTGAAAGTTTAGCACAAAATTATAGACATTTAATTTGTAAAAATAGAAACGGAAGTTAAAAATTCATTTTTACTGTAATAGATTAGGTTTGAATTGGAAAACCTTTTTTGTATTTAATTAAAAATTGTTATATGATATTTTGTTAAATTTTTTTAATTTGTTAAAAATTGTTAATTTTACTAAAAAATTCAAGAAAAAAACCCTGAAGAAGGCACACAACGGAGTGCCGAAATATTGGTTTAAATAAATTTAATATTTTTTATAAAAAAGAGACCTCAAGCTTAATTAAATAATAATAATAAAAAAATTTTTGTAAAGGTCGAATAAGAGCCAATTTATCTAAACTTATTTTTATCTTAAAAATAATAAAATTAGAAACTGGGAATTATTTCCTTCCGAAGGTTACTTTTTATTATATTCAACATTTTTTATTTTTTTCGAATTGATTCTATGAGTTAAATTTCAGTTATGTATTTATAAAGCTTTTTTGTAATAGTCATATTCCTTCAATTTTTCAGAAATGACTTTATACACTATCAGACTATTATATTGTATTTTTCTTGTTACATTTTACCTTAGCTTTCCGTTGGAAAGCAATGCGGTATATTGTATGTACAGAAAAATTTACAATTATTAGACACCAGCAGAATGTAATGCATTTTCTGGCCCGCTACGGCCTTCGTCAGCATTCTTTGTGTCACACTGGATAGTGATACTTTATAAATTGAATGTATTTAACTCAACTATTTTAACAAATAGAAACTGGGAATTATTTTCTTCCGAAGGTTACTTTTTATTATATTCAACATTTTTTATTTTTTTTCGAATTTATTCTATGAGTTAAATTTCAGTTATGTATTTATAAAGCTTTTTTGTAATAGTCATATTCCTTCAATTTTTCAGAAATTACTTTATACACTATCAGACTATTATATTGTATTTTTCTTGTTACATTTTACCTTAGCTTTCCGTTGGAAAGCAATGAGGTATATTGTATGTACAGAAAAATTTACAATTATTAGACACCAGCAGAATGTAATGCATATTCTGGAAAGCTAAGGTAAAATGTAACAAGAAAAATACAATATAATAGTCTGATAGTGTATAAAGTCATTTCTGAAAAATTGAAGGAATATGACTATTACAAAAAAGCTTTATAAATACATAACTGAAATTTAACTCATAGAATAAATTCGAAAAAAATAAAAAATGTTGAATATAATAATAAAATTATTTATTTTTATTTTAAAACATTTTCCTCTAAATAAACTATTATTTTATGCTAAATATTTTTGTTTTGCTTTTTATTGTCACGTTTTATATTTTTTTTAGTTCGATACCCTCTCCCTTTATTTTGTATTTAAAGTAAATGGGACATGCTTATAATTTTAAATAGAATACAGCGTGAGCTCTATAATTGCTAAAAAATAGTCATAAAACTTTTAATTATTTCAAATAAATTAAGCATTTTTGGATTTGTTATATTGTAAAGGGTGTTCCAGTAAGGCCTGGTTTTTGAGGTGTATATTAAGTTTAAAATCGTATGAAACTCGGACTTGGTAATGACGGCACAAATAGGTTTTCAGATTAACTAAACCTAGTTTAACTGAGATCTCAAATACCCGGCCTAAGAATGCACTTTTTAATTTTAAAATAAAAACACGTTTTTTCACAATTATAGCGCGTTGTTCTTTCGTAATGCGATCCATATTTTATAATCGGAATAAACATATGTAACAACTGCTTAATTTCAGAGAGAGCACTAAATTTTAAAAGTACACTCTTATTGAAACACCCTTTATTCGATGATGAATCAGGCAGTCAGTAAACATATCGTCAACTAAAACGCAAAAGGCCCCATCTAACATTTTGAAAATTTTACAGGAGAAGCAAAAACTATTTAAAATAATAAATTGACAAATAACCTTAAACTGTTTATTATTTATTTTTCTTCTATTTTTCTTGTAAAAACTAACAGTTGTTTTGACAAATAACAATGTTGCATATTATGCAAACTGTTAGTTATGCCTTTAAGCGTTTACCATATACACTTTTGTAGATAGGGCCTTTTGGTGTTTGCTAATAAAATCGCAAATGTTGATCGAAAGACTCCAAAATGTGGGTATTTGTAAAGATGCAATACATCAGAATCAATGAAAAAGTAGATAATTATTGGTAAGTTACGGTCTTTTGCGTTTTAGGTAATGATCTTCAAAAACAGGGCGCAAAACGTCGTGTGTAGCTTCTGCTATGTGGCACGTAGCGCCGTCCTGTTGAAACCAAATATTGCCAATGTCTAAATATTGTCACTTTTTGTGAACAAAAATTCGTTCAACATGGCCCGATAACGATCGCCATTGACTGTAACGGCCACTCTTTGTCCATTTTCGAAGAAAAATGGCCCAATTATGCCTCTGGACCAAAATCCGCCCCAAACAGTGGCTCGTTTTTGGTGCAACGGCTTTTCAATGTATGCGTGCGGGTTTCATGTATCTAGTTAATACAGTAATAGAAGTTAATAGCATTTTATTGAAAGTGAAAAATATTATTTTGTGCCGCATACGCCACTTTTCTAAAAAATAATAAAAAGTCCAAATTGATGAATTTTTTTTTTTTATTTGGTTTTATTTTACAAAAACAGTTCCATTTTTAAATATTTAATACATTTTAGAAATTTTCACTATTTATTAACACGTTTATTATTTTATAAAAATATTTTGGTCCAATTATTAGGTCTATGCAGAATTAAAACAATTAAAAAAACAACACGCGCTTTGTTTGTGTATAACATATGAAGATATCAAAAACAATTGCATGAATAAAACACAACTCTACAAAAAAATCAGCTGTTTGCCATTGTCCAATTAGTAGGTCTGCTTGAAACGCCTGCTGATTTAATGCAGAGTTGTATTTTGTACGTGCAATTGTTTTTGTAGCAATTGTTTTTGACATTTCTAACATTTTTTACACAAACAATTGCTTTTGTTCTTGACATCTTTATCATTTTTAACACAAACAAAATGCGTGTTGTTTTTTCTATTGTTGGATTGTTGTAGTTGCGCGCAGACCTACTAATTGGGTCATGCAGTTTGCTTAAGCTACTTTTTTTTCTTACGTCAATAAATCAAAGCAAGAGTGACATTTACTTTGTACGTTTTTATATGAGGAATTTGGTGCCATCTCCAAATAGTGGAGTTTCGAGCAACACAATACTTAAAAAAACTTTAAAATAGTTGATATGGAGCAAAATGAATTCTTAATATCATAGAAACCATAAAAAATTTCGCTAAACAGGTTTTGGATTTATAAAGGTGATATTAGTACTACAGGCCAATTAGCCTGCCGTCATGGCTTCTCAAGACCCTTGAAAGGGTCATTGATATTCATCTGAGTATGTCTATTCCTAGACATTTACTCTCTTCATCGCAGCATGCCTACACCAAGGGCAAGTCTGTAGAGACGGCGCTTCACTCACTGGTCGGCCACATTGATAAATCCCTTAAATTTCGGGAATACTCGCTTGTGGCCTTTCTGGACATTGAGGGAGCTTTCAATAATGTCACATCCAACTCCATCTTGGAGTCAATGAGGGAGCTGGGTGTTGACGATGTAATTTGTAGATTTATTGGTAATCTACTCGACAGTAGGATCATTGAATCCACGATGGGTGCTACCAATGTTTGCAGATTTGTACACGGGGGCACCCTGCAAGGGGGTGTTCTGTCCCCTCTACTATGGAACTTTACGATAGACACTTTGCTGAGTCAGTTCGACAGATTAGGGATAAAAACTGTCGTGTATGCGGATGACGTGGCGGTGGCGGTCATGGGTAAACACCTGGACACGCTGTCCCGTTGTATGGAATCTGCATTACAGATTCTAAGCTCTTGAAGCATATTCTGTGGACTTGGTGTCAATCCACGGAAAACTGAGTTGGTACTCTTTACCAGGAGGTGCATGGTTGTAAACTTAAGGCTTCCTAGGCCAAATGGCACGGAGCTGACGATCTCGAAAAGTGCCAAATATTTGGGCGTAATTCTCGATAGCAAACTATCCTGGGAACTCCACGTTCGTTCGAGGGTTGATAGGGCCATTGTGGCCTTATACACCTGCAAGAGGTCTGTGGTCAGAAACTGGGGCCTTGGCCCCAGGGGCGTTACATGGATCTTTGGGGCGGTAGTAAAACCGATCCTCTTCAATAGTATGGTCATAGTGTGGTGGCCCGCCATGGGAAGGGGCGGTACTGTAGGATGCTTGAGAAAGTGTATAGGGTGGCTGCGCTGATGATCATGGGATCACTCTGCGCGACACCGACGAATGCGCTGTTTACTATGCTAAACTGGCTGCCGGTTGACATCATGACTTCGGCTGCTAGACTCGGGCGGTGGGCCTATGGTCTACGCGGAATTATGGTCATGCCAGGTCACGCTTCTCGCATCATATGACCTGGCGGGGCTGGACTATTGTACTCCTAAACACTTTTTCGGAGCTTTATTCACAGTTCATCATGGTAACGCTGCCATTGCAGCTCTAGTTGGTGTCTTCACGACATCTATGTTAACAGTGGAATGCCGGATGTCTCTAAATTAGATCGCGGAACATTCTAGTCTGACGCTGACATGGGTACCATGGCACAGTGGATGCCTGGGTAACCAGACTGCGTACAGTCTGGCCAAACGAGGCTGTCTCTTTGACAACGTGTTCGTCGATGGCCTGATCGGCATTTCGATGGCCCGCTGCAAGACTCTCATCAGACGAGAGTCGTACAGAAGGGCGCAGGAAAGATGCCAGGGGGAGCATACCTGCCTGATTACCAGGACTTTATGGCCTGGCTATAACGCCGCGAGAACGCGCGTACTACTTGGTCTCTGTAGGGACCGGATAAGGACAGTGATGCCGGTCATTACGGGTCACTGGATTATGATTATTGTAGGAGTTGTCATGATGAGGAGGGGGAGGAGGAGACGGTGTTTCACTTTCTCTGCCAATGCCCCGGTCTGGGGAGCATATTAGGCTTAGGCATTTTGGGAGACCAGAATTGCCATGTCTGGACGATATGTCCAATGTGAGACTGAAATCGATCTCCCTGTTCTGCGGGGAATCGGGGTGGTTCGAGGCTGCAGTGACCTCCGGAGAATAGTCTGGTGGATACTGGCTGACTCCTGCCACTGGCTAGGAGTATCACAAAGGGACCGCTATAAGGACCCAAGTGAGTCGTTATAATAAAAAAATATATTCCTCACTTACAAGGTTCCGTTTAAATGTGCTAAATTTCCATTGCATACTATTGATAAACTGAAATTTATTGTTGATGGGATAAGCTATTCCTATGCGCGTTTCACTGGTTGCTTAGGCCAGATCGTCAGGAAACTTCATCCTCATACCTAGCACATATTTTTTAAAAATGTTCGGTAGGTCACACCAATAATGAGCTGACGATATATTTTTTTGTTAAAA